>OX411741.1:14052264-14668720 GCA_948252205.1 Orthosia incerta
GTTTTCAGCCAGCTGGATTTTATTTATATTTTAAATGTTGGGTCTAAGATTGGGCTTATTTATAATATTAAATAACATTAACATATTTTGTCTAGTATTTAAAACTAGGACTTACTTACTTACTTAAAAAAGCCGACTGAAAACTTCATAAAAGTGTTAAGGGGGCCGGCAAGTGTTAGTTTTTAGTTTTCAAGCAGTTGGATTTGATATATTTTTTTTGAGTCTATGGTTCAATTACTAAAATATAAATAGGTAAATGTCAATTTAAATTGATTATTCAGCGCATATCAAGTAACAGTTCTAGGGAGCATATTCAGCAGATTTATTGTATAGAGTTATATGATAAGCTACGGTCACGACATAGTCCTGTGTATCACTTTTCCTAGTAATTAAAAAACGTCTCATACCTGGATAGTGGAATAAAATGTGTTTTATAATATCGATGATATTAATAAAAAAAGTGTTAAAAAATATAAAAAAGTGTTAAAGTTAACAGAGCTTGTAGGTAAGTACATAAGCACTGTCCACTCTCATACTTTATTTTCTTTTAAGTTACGTTTATTATGAGAGGGTTGTCAAAGGATTGCCTGAAGGTGGCGTGCCGGTAGCCATTTCCTCTTAACGTCGATGTCACCTGCAGCTGAAACATCTGAAAGCTTTCAACCGTTTACCACTCCGTTAACCCCACCTATTTTTATTTTATTTGTAAAGTAATAAAATCCACCGGGAAGTAAGTGCCTGGATTTGTACCGCTTAGCGCAGGGATATTTAAATAAATATTGAGAGTTTGTGGATTTTTAAATACAGAGTGATTTTTTATATGACTGGGCGTTTATTTCTTGAAGTTGATTGCGGATTCAGACGATACATTCTCTAAGCACAAATATGTGTTATGGACCATGTGCTATGGGCAATTTGAAAAATGTCCACTATGAGTAGGAAATATGATAACACTATTTAAATAATTAAATTGACCGTGCTTTCTGAATATAGCCCATCACTAATTGGGCCGGGTAATAAAAATATGTGTATGTTTTTATTATTTTAATGTTGACATTGGTTTTAAAATAGGTTTGAATACATGCCTTTCCTATTTCTGTCTGCAGGGTCTAAAGTAACCATGATTATCGAATTGCCCAACCATTACGTTGCAATATTCATAATAACAGCTGCACATGTCGATTTTCATGGCTAAGCAACGCTTCTATCTTTAAGAAAGGTGACAAGCATGATATGAGTTGTATTCCTTGCACTATTGTTATCTGTTAATTTTTGCAGTGTCTATATTCAGACCTATTGCACTATTAGTACCTATTATGTCCAAAGTTTTTGAAAAAGTAATCCATGAAAATATATCTAATTACTTCGAGGCAAATAACTTATTTGCAAAAGAACAAATAGGTTTCAGAAAGGGTAAGAGGATAATTGTGGCAATATTTTGGCTCAGCTAAATCCGGTTAGACTGGACGACCGAACCCAACATAGTTGCGAAAAGGCTAGGCAGACGATGATTCATAATGACCAGACAATGTGATAAATACACAAGTTTAAATCACTATTCATTACATTGCCCGATTTGACTATAGATTCATAGAGCCCGGGCATTATATATAGTGCGCTCATTAATCACTTGGTCGATGACATATACAAGCTTGAACCCTGAAAACATAATCCTTATTTTTTGGGCAGTCGTGTAATAAGGCTCCTGTAGTTTTCCTTTTATATGTTGAAGCTTCTTCTATAAAGCTTTAATTGACTTGTATGGCTACCTCATTTTCTTCTAGTTCAATACAGTGAAGGATTGACTGAAACAGCTTAATATAAACCTTGGTAACTCTTAAAATTTTCATGAATACCATTTCAAAAGTTATGCAGGGTCATGTAAAATATACACTACGCCTAATGTCTGAGGCTCTAGAAAAGTGGCATTCGATGTCATCGAAGGCAATAGCCGAAAAGTCAAAATATAAGGGATTGAATCGTATAAAGTCAAAGTCAAAGTAAAAAATATTTATTTCAATTAGGCCAATAAGCGGCACTTTTGCACGTAAAACATATAAAAATTAAAATTTACAAGTAATAAAAATTGATTCTACCGTGCATTCGGTAAAGTAGATTGTTATGGAGAAGAACGCATAAGAAATTCCATAATTACTCTTTTTTTTAAATAGGTGTTTTAAAATATTTACATAAGTACATACATTAATAAATTCATATATGTGAGGACGATGCACCCAAAAATAGCAATACACACTATACTACGTACAGGTATAAAGTAATAAAAGCATTAACAGGTAAATTCATTAAATTGATAAATAGGAACATGGTTCTCACATACTTACAAATATTGCAAACATAGGTAAAATTCCTAATTCATACAATTTTGTTGCCTATTTGACAATCGCTATCGCCACGCTTTCGATAACAGTATGTCACTTGACTATGGCCTCTGGTTGGCGCAGTGGCTGAGCGATTGGCTTCTACGCTGCGTATCGGGTTCAATACCCTCACGGAACATATATTTGTAAGGCCTACTACAACAGATAGTTGTTTCGGGGCTTACTGCTTGTGTATCTGAGTTTAAATGATTCTTAACGCATTCACGATTGTGGGAAAAAGTTGCTGCCCTAGTATAGGGCAACGTTTATTATAAAATAAAGTCGCTTTTTGTGTCTGTCTGTGGGACCACGTTGTTCACCTCGAACTGTGATGCGGTTTTAACGATAATTTTTAGAGAATATTTCGGAAAAATTACGACTACCTACATTACATTAATATGCATAAACTTACATATAAAGACATCTCGGTGTATTGTTAAGCTGTAAAAACTGTGCGAGGCAGTTTATATTTTAGTATATTTCAACCATTTTGATGGGAGTTATAAAGCTCTTTATTTTTTCATATCTATAACACTAGTACTTAAGTTTATTAAATACATACAAAAGACTCATCTCTCACATCATCACACATCTCTCTTAAAACTACTGTCTTATGTTGGTTTAGGTACTAAATAGAGTACCTGTTTCATATAATAGATAACTTCATTTTTTTTCTAGTTTTGGATTACCTTTACATAATATACCGTATATGAAACTAATAACCGGCGTGCATACATAACCAGATGAACATTTACGGAGCAAAAAGAGTATTATATGGTTCGTATCAGGTGGCGTTCTGTCATTTTTGCCTATCCCCATGGGATAAAAGCGTGAGTTTATATATGTATGTGAACTACTCGTATTTACACGACATCTATCACAGCTAGACATCTCGATAGAATCCTACTGTTGATTGATAGGAATTTTGTTTATCTTCGCTACCGACTCATACCACTCATGGTTATTGTAGGTTCTAGTTCCTACTTATTGTTTGGTACAATTTATTCTGATTCATCAGTATCCACCCAAATCATTTTAATTTCATGTTGTTATTAAAATCTTACCTCTTCATTAATACTTGAGCAATTCTCATGCACTCATCTGTAATAATTAGCGAAAAAAAAAAGAAAAACAATAGACATACGCCTAATTCAGGTTTCGCGACAGTTGAGGGTTGCATGCAATATCACCTTTCCACCCTTATTATGCAAATATATTATTTTATTTATTTGTATCTAAATTTGATTTGAACATAATTATTGCAACATCTATTGTAGTATTGCCTATTAAAAAAATCATGACAGTTCCTAGTTTTAACTCGCGACGGAAAAAGAGTGGAATTTTAGTTTGACGTGTACCTGTGTATCCGTTATTGATATCACTTTTATGTTTGGAATGTGACTTTATCGAGAGTGTTCTCAGCTATGTTTGATGAAAATCGGTTCAGCAGTTTAAAAGTTATCGGCGTTTTACTGTTAGAATCGGGGTGTTTTCGCAAGATATCGTGTCATAATTACGTGTTCAATAGATTGTCGATCGAAGCGTGTCTACTACTAGATAAATTATGTAGCATGAAATAAAAATGTGTCGGGCTTTTTTGCATTTTACTTCTTTTTTGGTATATTTCATTGTAGTAGTTAGTAGATTATTACATCCTTTCTTGTTATGAAGGTTGTACCTTTTAATTAATAATTTATCAAGAACTAGCTGTCCCACTCGGCTTCGCTCCCGTCAACTGGCTACCTACCTACCCATATACCCTACCTACCCTACCTTACCTACTCTACATACATGATTGTTGCGTAACTTAAACCGTTTACGCAGCGCACGCAACGGAAGCTCTCAAAAAGGAATAATTTTACCCGTTTTTGCAACATATTTTATTTATGCTCTGCTCCTATTGGTCGTAGCGTGATGTTATATAGCCTATAAGCTTCCTCGGTAAATGGACTATCCAACACAAAAATAATTTTTCAATTCCAACAAGTTGTGCCTGAGATTAGTGCGTTCAAACAAACAAACAAACTCTTAATTCAGCTTTATAATATTAGTATAGATAACTCTCATTATGCAACAGCTTTCGGGAAGTTGCGCGGTATCTTCTCGTCCAACTTACCACAGTGTCTCAAGACGAAAGTCACTTTATCACTGGCAACACACACTGCGGTCATAGGACCAGTGTGTGTTGTAGTGATAACCTATGCCTCTGAGATGTGGTCGTTCACAATGGTCCTCACCAGAAACCTTCAGTCACCCAAAGGGCAATCGAGAGGGCTATGCTCGGCGTTACCTTGCGTAATCGATCAGAAATGTAGAGATCCGCAAGAGAACCAGGGTTACCCACATAGCCCGAAGAATTGCCAAACTTAAGTGGCAGTGTGACATTGCTCGCAGAACAGATGGCTGATGGGGCAGAAAAGTATTGGAGAGGCGACCGCAAACGGAACACGTTGCGTTGGAAGGCCATTGGTAAATGTGGCGACGCTTGGGGGAGGCCTATGTCCAGCAGTGGACGTCTTTCGGCTGATATTATGTATATTAGGTATGTTGCTTATACCGCACCGTGTAGTAATTTTGTCTTTAAAAACAATGCACACAACAAAGTTATCATCCTTAATCCCTGCCTGAAAATGTACTATGTAGACGCAGTTTCACACCTAAAAACAAAGGCATAATAATCGCGAAATTGTCAGAAAACACGGTACCATCGTTGACAAAGTTTCAGAACAAAATTCCCTCCGTAATCATAATTCATGTTTGTTTGTTCGTCTGGTGTGAGAGTGCAGGTGTTTTCCGTGAATTAATTTAATATGTCAGGTAGCAATCCCGAGCCCACCCCGCGTAATCACGAACACAACGTATCCATTCCTGTTCCATTGTTTTGACACTAATGATTTAGCGTGAGTGTTAAGTTTCTTACTATTTGTGCCCGTATTTTATGTGTTGTTTTCCGTTGAGTGTTTAATTAGGACGTTGGTAGAGAGGGATTTAGCTTCGCGAATTTATTTTATTTGTGAAATAAACTATGTGCTTGCTCATATAAATAGGTATGTAGTTAAAAAAATACGGTCCTCCATTGAGAACCTTCTGCTGTTTTGTAGTTGATTAAAAAAAACATACAGTTACGGGTAGAAGTTGAGTATCAAAAAGCAAAAACTCGAGAGGTATCCATAGTGACTAACGTAGTATATAACAAACATTGTTCTACAAATTAGTTTTAATAAACTCATTGCATCACATGGTTCAAATCCATATCCCTAACTGTCAATTGTTTTTGACGATACGCCGTGCAACTGCGCCAAAGTTAGTGCATTTTCTCTCATCATTAACCATCAGATTTGTGTGTAGTATCTGGTAATTAATTTCAAAATAATTCAGTTAGAAATTGTTTCTGCTGCAGTGCTTCAGTTTTTGGGTCACGTCGAAATTCAAAACTGAAACATAAGTTATTTCAATTGGCATATTTAAAAACTATTTAACTAATTTAAAGACTTTGGCTTTTATATACCTACCTACTACTACTCGTCTTCCTTTATCTTCCGTCTAGTGACCCTTAGGTATTTATAAAATACTAGCTGTTGCCCGCGGCTTCGCTCCCGTAGACCACCCACAGTACCCATTTTCGGGATTAAAAAATAGCCTATGTCACTCAGGAATAATGTAGCTTTCTATTGGTGAAAGAATTTTTCAAATCGGTCCAGTAGTTTCGGAGCCTATTCGGTACAAACAAACAAACAAAAATATCTTTCCTCTTTATAATATTATTAGTATATTAGTATTAGTATACATGTATGTACATAAACATATTATTTGTACGTAAAAACCCAAACACAAACCTCCGCCTATTATCTCGTTTCTCAAAAGTCACAAATGTTTACGTTTGTTTATAATGAACTCAATTTAATGATAAAGACATTAGCATTAAACAAAGTTATTTCATTCGTCAATAGTGCATGATTTTCCCTAAAAGCACATACATTGGTATGAACTGAAAACCGCAAGAATGTGGTTATGTAGTCACTAACTGAGGTCATAATTATATACTTTACTAAATTTTTTCTTATTTTATACATTTTTAGATAGTGTTTAAAACGCATAAAAATCCCTTAAAAATATATATATAATGGTGGCCCACCGGTATCAGGAACATGGTCAGGGCTCCAGAGAAAGGAGCTCCTAACAATAGAAGCCGTGTCCAGAAGTACTGCTTATTATTCTCTGACATAAAAAAAAAAAAATGCAGTTCAAACTACCCTAGTTGTATTGGAGTCTATGGTCTATATTCCAATTTCTTTTGAAGGAAACTGCCTTCACTCCAAACCATGGCACATGGCAAGTGCCATGGCATCAGAAAAAAATCTCAACATAATTAGTATGAAACTGTAACTGTCAATTTGATTGAGTCAAGTGGCGGAAATGATAACATTTTGCGCTGTACCCACTGACCTCTAACATACTGTATAGTAGAGGTCAGTGGCTGTACCTAATTATCTTACACTAGCTTCTGACAGTGGCTTCGCCCGCGTGAAAGTCGAAAATTATACTGAGGGAACATTATTCCCGGGATAAAAAGTATCCTATGTGCTATTCCTGACTCTCTGATCCGTCCAGCCGTTTGAGCGTAAAGAAGTAACAAACATACTCATAAACTTTCGCCTAATATTAGAGTGATTAGTGTGTTACGCACCACATGTATAACACAAGAGCAAATACTTTTAGGCGTCACGTTGCGCTTCAATTAAGTAAGGTAGCTATGTCAAAGTTAAATCAAAAACTAAACGAGACTAAACTATTGAAAATTTTGCTTTCGGTAGTTTACTGATTTTGAAAAAGTTAACGTTGTCATTGAAACTATTTTTCTAATTTCTTCTTTCTAATTAGAAAGAAAGAAAGAAAAGTTATTTATTTGAGACCCGCACAAGAGACACGAGATAAGTAAAACACAAACAATAATAAAAAATAAAAATAAATAACCCTGTGCGAGACCAAAAAGGCTCCTATCTCAGCATGTGCAACGATATTAAAAAGAAAAGAACGCTGCGTTGCTATTCTGATGGGGCCCACTGTTAATGCCACGGACACATTCACGGAAACGGATCATATTTAAGAAATAAAAATAGAACAAGATAATTACGTTATTGTTACCTTATATATGAGGAGCTCGTGACTAAATAATAATAGCAACACTGGTCGATCTTCAAAGTTAAGCAACACTTGCCGAGATCGTTCCATGAATGAGTGATCTTAATATATTGAGCTTTCGCTGTGCCTCGGAATGCACGTTAAGCTGTTAATGCCATCTGCATTTGTAGATCTTTGACAGTCTCTACAGGAAGTAGCCAAGAAATCTGAGACCAATCTCTACTCAAAAAGAACTTTAACGGCAGTAGTTTGCAAACAAAAATAGTAACTTAAGCTGCGTTCTGCGTTAGGGAATCCCGTTCAAACAGTATCACAATCATTTAATTCCACAGGACAGAAAAAAACACAGAAGACGTAGAAGGTAGAAGGCGTTTTTTCTGTTCTGTGTTTAATTCCTAGTGGAAGGAGTTGCTAGCTGTCACGCGACGATCGCGGCGTCGGTGTGTGTCGGCCCGGAACCGGCAGTTGTTACCTTCTGTATAGTGGGCGGATACCTTTTGTCGACTGTCTTCAGTTTCCTATTGCTCAATAGAGAGACTTTTTTACTTTTCTCAGTTTGAATTTAATATCAATGGATTATATATAGATTATTTGATTCGTACTTAGCAATCGTACGGGTATTAATAAGAAAATTTTCACGAATAATGTGCAATTTTTTTTAATACTGTTACTTTACGCAATGATTTTATGTCATTATAATTTTGTGGAGCAACTGGTTCCGGTACCTACTTATTTAAATTATCATAATTATGAAAATAATTAAAACAATGCACTGTATTGCCTTCCCTTTGTTTTAAATGGTATATGCTAATGTAAAATACTCAGAGTTTGGAATGAAACTCGTTCCCACGCCGTCTGTAATTGAAGCTAGCTTGCCGACTCGATACTTATGTTGTATATGTACATTCGTAAGGTTAGATAAGTCGTCTCGAGTGCCGAAATCACCTAAAAGCAAAGTACGGTCGCGGAGGCCGGCTCCGAATGAAGTTTCATTCAAAAACATGCCTCGGATTGAGGTTAAGTGGCTGTGCGCATGCGTGCGGACCGCGCAAGCGTCCTGCGCCGCTGTCTCGCAATGATTTCACCTACCTTCCGTAGCATTTTGAATTTTACATATGTTCACTCTTGTCACAGATATCGCCAATTTATTTTTAATATAGTTCCAGCTTTGTGTCCATGTCACGCTATGGATACTATCAGGCTGCAAATGAAACGGTGTCACGGCCGTGGATAACCTGCTGGCTCTGGTTGGCTCCCAAACCTTTATGTTAAGTTTGAATATTGTCAAGTGTTTCATGTCAATGTGGACTGGTGCTAGCGTGTGTTAATAATGTGGGCCACATCATTATCATCATCATTAAATATTGTTTATTTAACTTTTTTTTAATATCTTTATAGTATACGTACAAAATGCCAAGCTTAGAACTTCGCAATGCGAAAGCGAGTCCAAAACGGACGGAGAGACATTTCTGACAAGCCCTTAATAAGATAAAGCATCATTTACACGAATAGATTTACGCGAAAAAGGTCCCAAAACATTAGTCGTCACCTAACCAAAGATTCGAGTGGTACCGTATTCGAGACAAAGGGCACAAAAGGCAGGGGAATTACGGTTTCAAGCCTTTAGGAGCGAAGTTCTGTGGAGCCTTCATTAAAATTTGCGCTTATGTAATTAGATATACTTACGGCTCTCAGTTTCCACACATGAGTTAGCCGCGAGAGAGGTTTCCTCACAGAAATCAGGTCACGACATTGATACTTGCAAATTGAAATGTCGACAGATGGGGTTAATAAGATAGGATAATGATACCGTATTGGATGTTTGCTGCTACTTGGGCGGTCAGTTCCGTTATCAACTTCCTTAGTAAACTTATTGCTGAGTCGAGAGAAGGACAGATGTCAAATATTTCTTTTCACAGCAATTTATTGCCTCTTGAAACTGCGCCGGACATACTTCAGTGTATTGTCATTGGTTGAGTGGCGGCTTTTTAATGGAATATAATAGTGAACCCTTAAATTAATATAATAGTGAACCCTTAAATTTTGAGAGCTATGTGCTTTCAAATAATATGCAATTAGTTAAGCTTGAGAGCAGTGGTGGCCCAGTGGTATCGGCCGCGACTTATAAGTTGTAGGTCGTGGGTTCGAGCCCAGGCAGGCGCTTTCCTTTGTGTAAATTATTTCATCACCACTGCTCTCAAAATGGTGAAGGAAAACATCGTGAGGAAACCGGCATGTCCTAGAACCAATAATTCGAAGACTTGCGTCATCCACCAACCCGCACTGGACACGCGTGGTGGATAACGGCCCATTCGCTCTCACAGAGAGGAGGCCTGTGTCCCAGCAGTGGGAACATTAATAAGCTGATGATGTGTGATGTGATGTAGTTAAGCTTAGTCTAGTTTGCATAGTAGCTTAATTCTTAACGATTTATAGATAAATATGTATATAGGATAGGTTTTCATTAAAACTAGCATATAACCTGGTTTTTAATTGAGTATTTGGAGTTAAAAGCGTCTCAAAGCCCACAACTTTCAAATTGCTAGACTGAAGTCGAGATTGACGAATAGTCAACTTCAAATTCTTTATTCAGATACACGTTCTTGATAAGTTTTACTCAAATTTGGTTAATTTTTGAATTTATTTGCTTGCCTGGTAGATATTACATGAATTTATTTCTAGTAGAAGTTTTACGAAGCACACATCTAATTATAATGTCGAGTTCAAGCACTACGACAGTTTCAGCATGTGAAATAAGGTATGTCATTGTCACCGCATGACACTTGTCTCTACTTCTCGACTCCACATCCTGTCGGCTGATTCTGTCACTAGCTGCAGAATTAGCATTAAATATGTAAATCTTGTTTTACATTAAAGTCTTCACACTGTGTCTTTATGGGAAAGGATTAGAATGTTTTCAATTGCTTAAAAACTTGACAGAGGTTTTTTTTAAAATTCCACGATTTTTAATGAATAGATTTAATACTGTTTTACTAGGTAAAAAAAGAAATATGTCTGTGAGATTCAATTATAAACCCGATTCATATAGTTTCTTGAATGAGTAAGTAGTTATTATAAAATTTGGTCACTTTCAAAAAGTATGTCTGACATTTGCGCGAGTTGAAGGGTCACATTTATTCGATTGTAACTAAGAACACTCGAATGGTATGATTGGCGTTCTGTAAAAAGGACTATAGTGGGATAAATTTTCCTGTTAGTGAAGCGGTGATGAAGAAGGGTCGCAGGCCGTCTCCGCCCTGACCTACTTGCATTACGTTACGACCTACATTTACACACACATTCGGGCATTTAAATATGACTTGTCACCATTGAGCAGACTCCTATTATAGAAATAATATAAAGTTACAGGCTAGTACTGGTTATATGGATTTTTGTTGTGCTGACCGAAGAAAAAGAGGACAATGTAGATTCCGCTTAGTAGGCGTTGGCCGTTTATGATTCAGACGTTACTTTGCCTCTAAAAAAGAATTCGTCCGAAACACCACTCAAAAATATTAATAATAATGAAATTCCTGTTTCGGCCGGATCGGGTGAAATTCTTCGACGGAACGCCTACAAAGCCGTAGATTCACAGATTCATGCCTTTTTCCATGGAAGTTAACAGCAACAGAAATTAAGGAACACCGCATGTATTCTGGTATGCATACAGTTTTTGCTTTGTCCACTTTTTAAGTCGATTTAGAAATTTAGTTAGATGAAAAAGCTTTAAAATTATATTTGCTTTTTCAGTCAAAAAATGTCTAAAGTATGTTGTTTCGTTAGTTCGTATATCGTCATATGATGCATTGCATTATTCACTGGACTATATTTTTTCGTGGTAATTCTTACCAAAGTTATCACTGCCATGTTTTATATAAAATCCTAAGGATTAGAATAGTTAGTTATCTGTGCACTAACTTCCTTAGAAGAAACGCAAATGGTAAAGTAGCTCTTCTTATATGTGAAGTGAAGAGTCACTCTGGGCTTGTTTGCATACGCGAGCATACGGCAACTTCGCCGCAAATTAGTGCTCTTGTAATACTCTCCTCTAAAATATTAACTCTACACGTTTACCGTTGCCAACTTACACACACAAGTACGTATGCTACATTATTAGAACAAATACCTGTGTGCTGTGGGAACTTTGGGAGGATATTAGTCCATATTAAACGCATTGTGTAGGATGGTTACTGCTGCCAGAATTCCTGATTGTGATCTTTATTGAAGAGAGTACTAAGTAAGTCATAATTTTCATAACCTACGGAGAATTTGTGGTGCGCGTTATACCATAAAATAATTACGGTACATTAATCATATCCAAGCGTTCCTTTATGAGTTACAATAGAAAACACAGCCATATTTTCACGTGGATAATTTTCAACATGTGTCTGTGCATTGAAAACGACACACCGTGAAAATTGAAACGAATTATCGTGGAAAGTCGCGTCAAATAATAGGCCGTAGTAAAGTAAATAATCCGTCAGATTGTCGCTGTATTGTGATGCAAGCCACTCAGTGCTGACGGGCTCCCGAACTGCGTCAACGCGTTTACATAATCATGTTTTATTAATGCGATGCATAAATTACTTTGTGCAACGTTCGTTTAGTGAGGAAATTACCGAGCCTCACTCTTAGTGGAATATTTTGGAAGGCTTCCATATTGCCACGAGACCGCGGCGCTTTGATTGTTAATTTAAACAAGTAAGACTTCGTAGGGCTACCCGCACATGATGAGTGGATGTTTTCAAGACAAACTATAATAGAATTGTTGTTCGTATAGCTATTTCAATGGCAAGGGAGCGATTGAATACGATTGTTGGTTGAAATGTTCTGGTGAAGTTCTGGAGTAAGCTTAAGTTTTAAGTCCTTTTCTTTCCAAAATGTTTTGAGTTTATTAATTTGATTTCCAACATGACTTTTTAATTGTGGTTACGGAGTGGAGCGAGTCTTCTATATGCATTTTAGATTGCTTGCCTGTTTAGGGTCTAATACCATCAAATGTAGAACCAAAGCAGAACGAATCTGCCTAACTCGTGGTGACATAATACAATGTTTGTATTTTAAAAAGGCCGCATCAGCTGCATATTGTGTGGAAACGACGGTCTCTGGTTTCGAGCGAACATAAAAGGCTTACGATAACTCTTAGTGAAGCTTGCAGACTTTAGCAAAATACTACGATAAATCAATATACGAGTCATTTCTGGACAGCGCTGGACCTTGAAACATCGTGCACACAGAAATACATACCTCCGTAGCTATACGTACTTTATGCAACGGGTTCAAGGGCCTCCGCTCTATATATTAAAGCTTTATATGTTATCAAAAGTATTGCTTTAAAATCTGTGATTTGAAGTTTATTTTGAAACAAGCCGTGTGCCCGATGGGATTTTCCATTGGCAAATGACGAACTCCCATGACAAACTTTTATGCTCTGATTAGTGAATGAATTTTCAAAAATATTTCGTTGCTTATCGAGGTTTTTTGTAAAATTTTATACTGATATATCCAACGGTTTAGGCTGAGCGTAGCCTGTTAGTAAATTCATTAAAGGATTCATTTTATTTATTTTTTGTTATCATGAAATACATAAGAGGCCAGTAATTGATCTATATTAAGACCAGTCACTCACCATCCTATATCATTACCTAAACGTGCTTTACAAACTACAAGAGGAATGGATGAGCACCAATGTTAGCGCATAATATAGTTAAATATTATGTTAACCCACTATTGAAAGTGGCAAAGAATAACACTACACGTTGGCAAATACCGTTCACCGTCCATTAATTTAATGAAGTGCACTTAAAACGTATTAACTAAAAATACCACAAAGTGTGTCCATAGTTTAATATTAACGACCACTATGTATCATTCGGTTTTAAGCTTTGGCACTACGGTGGTAAATCGTCTAGAATGTCTGGAATGTTGCTCGTACAGCAACCACTTTTATGAAAATTGTTTACAGTGTTATATTCCAAATCCTAGTACTTAAAATAAACCTACTGGGTTGTTATATATCTGTACGTTTAGCGTTATTCTTATAATTCTACTTATTCCTGCCATTTCTTTTGCACTGAACTGCTGGGTTAGGTATTTTTTTAAGACCTTGATCCACGTTATAACTTGAAATCTTTGTATTTAAATGTTCCAACTTTTACGACAGAACCATGACATAATCAAGGTCATCAACGGCTGTGGACCATTAATTTTTCTTGTCAATAATCCAGTGGAACCCTAAAAACTTTACGTTGGAAACAAAGACTAACAGAGCTGTATGTAACATGAGCTAAGTTGCCGAAAGTTTCACGTTATAATTAGAGGGTGGCAGGTCGCGAAAATTAATACCCTCTTTTTGTGGCGGCTGCGAGTTGCGGCGAGTCAGCGCGACTACCCGGCCATCTTTAAAACGTATAACATGTTCCCTCGCATCATTGTTATTTTAATTGCCATCTGAAATTGCAACAAATTATAATCTATACTGGTTCTATGTACATATATGTGTTTCAAAAATAAGTTGGGAGCCAAGGTTGGTCGTAGTCGTAGCGCATCTACGAACAAGGTCGTACAATATTTCTCGTAGCACTTCGTAGCCTCGTAGACCCAGTCGTAGAATGAATCGCTTCGTTTTGTAAAATAATGCTCTGGCCTGCATCTGTACATTTTTGGGACAGTTTATTATGAGTTTAGTTTTGGTGCAATTGTACACCACATTTGAATGTTATGTGTGAAGAGAATTAGCTTTATTTTTCAAAATCAAAATTAACTTAAGCTACTTAAGCTAACTAATAACAGTTATGTTATTAGTTAGCTCTCTAGTTAAAGCTAACTAATAACAGTTATGTTATTAGTTAGCTTTAACTAGAGAATGTAGTTAGGGTAGATGTAGATAAGATACTAAAAGTATGGGCTATTTTTTGCATCTGTGCATAACTGAAGTGGTATAATAGTAGTTTATGATACTGTTGCATAATAAGGGGTATTAAAACACGAGTGTGTGTTTAAAAACCGAACCGTAGGCGAGGTTTTTAATAGTGTTCACACGAATGTTTTAATACCTAGTTATGTGCAGTTTCATATACTAATTTATCTACACTCATACATTTTGGGATTGAACCTACTAAATACCTTTTTTTTTCATAAATGCATCATATAATAATCTCGACTTTGCTTGTATCTTGATTATGAGTAATTTCCTTCGCCGCATATAATATATTTGGCGTAGTCTAATTTTCGTCACATTCACTAATATCAGACATTTTAAGCTAGAATTTAAAAAAAAAAACTCAAGTAATTCAGTACAGCGAAACCTAGAAAACAAAACGTATGAATGGCGCCAAAACCCAGCACATCACCGCATTATCCGAGCATGCGCTAAGACTAAGGCAGTGCGTGTGCTAACCGCCCATTCTGCGACCTATGGAATTGTATGAAGCTGCTCGCATTGCGGTAAAAAAATCGTGCGGCAATAATACCGCATCAAAGCCGTGTTTTGCAACAAAATCCACCGCATCGCAACGCAAATTTAATTGCGTGAATATTTTGAGCTCTTTGAACAGGTAGAAAGAGACAAAATTCGCGCGAATGAAAATCGCAGTGCGTGCTAAGCCTAAAGCGGGCATTGTCACAGACAATTCAAAATTGGAATTAAATCTTTTTAATAGGTACTAAAATGGCATTACAAAAAAAATATTGATGGAAACTCCTTAGTGATTAATTTCTTGGATTTGTCCAGTATCGTAATAGAAAAAAATTGTTTTATAGCATTATTTTGTTAGAGAAATAGTGTTATAATGAGATTCTATTTTTAAATTTTGGTATTGTGTTTATAAAGTATGTCAATATAAACTCGTTTTGAAGTTTATAATTCGAATATTACGATATGAGAGTAGGTAAAAGATAATATCACACACTTAATAGTACGCTGTAAATATTGACTAAACGCTATTAAATTAAACAACCGCGACATTTTACAATATTTGCTAAAACTCGATTTTAACGACGTTCTCTCTCGGATGGCGAACTGATAAAAAATAATTGCTTTATATTTTCCGTGGCAAGCGATATGTGAAAATTGGTAGCGTTGGTAAAAACGAAGCAATTATGTAACAACGTCAGCGAATTAGTGTTTGTGTTGGCGTCGAGCCAAGTGCACGCGGATGCGGCCCTATGCGGCGCACCGCAGAGCTGCACGATGAGTCCAAAAGGTATACATTTTTTATTAGTTCAAACTAATAAAAAATGTATACCTTTTTATTATTGTTCATAGGCTCGCGTTTGACTAATGTCTCACCTGATGGTAAGTTATGATGTGTTTGCCGGTGAAGCATTCTTGCCTAGAAGTAACTTAAGGGTGTATCGCACTGCTTCCGATCCGAAGACGAGAAATTTAGGTTTCGAAGTAGCCGTAGTACTTCTTGTAGGGAAGCTTACGCACTACATCCAAATTCTATCCGTCATCATTCAGAAAATTTTCAATTCGGATAGAACTTGAAACTCAAAGCATGGACTCGGATCGGATGTAGTGCGTAAAGGCTGTAGACAAGTGAAATTTTATCAACGATAGCGTCGACGTAGAGATGGTAAAATGTCAATCAAAATATCACGTCATAAGTCGTCTTACATTTTGGCATCGTCGCTCAGATTGTAGTTTGCAGGAAACAAAGAGAGGCGAGAGGCACTGGTCAAGTCAAAGCTCCAGAGCCCTGAACATCGTCGCCGAGTTGCCAGCTTGTCGGTTTTTTATCAGTTACATTTCGGGGAATGTGCGATGGAACAGCATGATCTAATTCCACCTAGCCCATTTCATCATCGGACTACCAGACGTACGGCAATATGCCATCGTCACATCGTGGACATCCCACCCATACGCACAAAATATTTTGGAAACACTTTTATTATGCGTACAGCTAAGGAGTGGAATTCTCTTTCGGAGTCTGTTTCCAACAGCTACAATCTAGGAGTCTTTAAGTCAAGAGTGAGTAGGTTATTTCTAGGCAAGCGTGTTTCAACGTCGACCACATCATCGCTTACCAACAGGTGAGATAGTGGTCAAGCGCGAGACTACAAAAAAAAACAAAAAAAGACTCCGTCAGAGATTTCCACTCCTCAGCTTTACGCACAATTAAAGTATTTCCATAACGTTTAGTGTCCATGGGTGGGCAGTCCACCATTTACCGATGTATACTATTTATGTATTGTTGCACCCCGTCGGCCAAACGCGCCGCTCCGTCATGTGGAATGAGCCTACATCTGTCTGTCACTTTGATCATCAAAGTCAGACTCAGATATGATCAAAAGCAGAGTGTTCATAGCTTTAGATTTACTTACTGAGCTTCTTTCGTGTGGTTTCTGGAAAATAACACTCATATTGAAATTAACGTTCTCGACTCGAGATAATTTTCCGTTGTTATTGCGACTGAATGGAATGGAGTGTAGGAAGTTTCCTTCAAAATGTGTAAGAAGCTATTCTCCTAGTTTGACAGCAGCATCCGTCATTTCTCTATGCTACAAACAGGACTTTGTGACACATTCTAAGTACTTACAGTTTTTTTCTAGCCTGTTCTGGTTCACCCCTAGGCAAAAGCCTTCCAGTCCTTCCACGTGCCACGAGCCCGCGCTTCCTCTTTACATTTATGGCGAAATCTGTCTTATTCCTACCGCTATCTCCTTCGTGGTCTGCCGCGACCCTGTCTTACTGAGTACTCTGTCTATTAATTTTCCAAAAGAGTTTAATGACTCTATCTAGACCAGGGATTCCCAAACTATTTTGGGCAAGAGGCCCCCTTTTCCAAAATGAACTGATGAATGAATGACCTTAGACCCCCATAGCCAAATTACTTTAAAATCCATTTATTGACTTGCCGTGTTTTCATCTTGTACAAACTTGTGCACGCCTATCGACTTGTTGAGTTTTTAAAAGTACATCAATGATACTTCCTACTAAAATATTAGTCATTCTTATAACAACTTGGTACACGTACCACAACTTATACAGTGTCTTGAAAGTTTCAAATAGGGACTTGTGTTAATTAATAGGAGTCGATTTTTAGACCTCACGACCCCCAAAATCAGTGTCCGTTTATGTCGACCCCCGGGCAACCGATTTCAACCCCAAGGGGTCTTTGGGATTCCCTGATCTAGACGGTTGTGAGAACTCAAAACTCGTAAAAAAAGAAATAGAAATATCTCTCGTTTTATCGTAACTGTACATACTTTAGAAAACGTACCTATACTTCTACCATATTACCTAGAGAAAACCTATCTCTGCTAACTTTTAACTCGTGCGAGATGATAAATAAGTGCCTTGTTTTTATTCTTACCTGATTATTATGAACCATATTAGATTGGAAAATTGTGTGCGATGATAAATAATACCTTTTCCTTCATCATAATATATCTACTTTCCACATAATTAGTTACAGTGAAAATGTAATTCTGTTTAAGTGATGTTCTGTTGGTTTAATTCAAAGATACGTATTCAAACAGCTTAGTTTCTATTCATTCTATCTGTATACCTACGTAGTAGATTTTTTTTCTTCCTGTACCATTGTTTTTATACAAGCTCTCATGAAAATCTGCACCGATTTCGCTTTACATTGTTAATTAACGTGTTGTTATTTTAGCTATCGTAAGTGCAAAGCAAGAAGATTATATATCCAATACAGTTTAAGTTAAGACCGTAACTCTAGTTACTATAGTTTGTCCTGCTCAATATAGTTTGTCCTGCCCTATCGACTTAACTTTGTAATACGTGTCTATTTGGGTATTTTTTTTTTCTTTTCTTGTAGCCCTATTCTGATTTTTCAGTATCATGAGAAACTGAATCGTCAACGGAAATCGTTCAGGGTTCCTTAAAAGAATTTATGATCAAAGCTTTTCTGCACATTTTAAAACCACACACGTAGTGGTGTCACTCAGAATTTAATGACAGAAAAGTTATAAAATGGCTCTCGATTGAACATCGGCAAGTGAATAAATCGAGTAGTCAACTAGAACACTAACCTACGGCGCGCGGCGCGTGGTTCAAGGCTCACTTCCGAGCAGAGCGACTCCAGCAAGACTGACGCGGCGACTGAAATCCGTCGAATAAAGGTCTTAAGCGTTGTAAAATACGCGTCGACTACGCGTTCGAGTCAAACTATTCTGCTTCTGCCGCGGCCGCTGCGATCACTTTGTTTTGACTTGCCATGAATGCTCAGTGTCGCGGCCGATGGTCGCTTGTTTTTTTATTAACCGGACCTACGCAAGAATCGGTGTCGTATGCGACCAATTCATCATGAATACACGACAAAAAAATGGTCGGACCTAGGCACGAATCATGTCTAGCACAGACAAGATTTTTTCATGTTCAGCACCGTGACAGTGTGTGCAAAGTTCGTGTATAGCAACGACACGAATTCTTGCGTAGGACCGGTGACTTTTCTTAGCGAGTACACGCGTCCTCAGTGTTGCCGGAGCCGCTCTGCTCGGAAGTAAAACTTCAACGCCTTACAGCCCGCTGCCACGCTCCTCTAATTGGCAGCTTAATGTACCAATCCATGTGTAATGTCAACATAATTGGAACAGCGGACAGTCCACTTGTGCTATACACTGATTATGAGTGGTCGTTCGCACTCGTCTCTCTTTTCTTCGATATTCTTGGGTTGAACGGTCTGGCAGTCTTATTGATTGTGCTCAAATCTTTAGAATTCTTTTCTACTATGTATATTGCAAACTTTCGCGTTTTTGTTTTCATTGTACGTCGTAGTTCGTCTACAAATAAATGTGTTAAACACAATGCAATTACCTACGTGAAAATACTATAAAAAACCAGGTAAAAAATAATATTGTCTGTCTCGCTATTTTGAACGTACGTAGACCCGACGTAGTTTATTTTACCCTTCAATAAGCAAACGATGTCAATACGTCGTTTGCTTATTGAAGGGTAAAATCTCAATATAGAACATTATCTATACGTATATAAAGGGCAAACTATTATGAATACAATTATAATGGTACCTATTGCTTCCTAAGATTCTTCGCACCAAGACGTAATATTGGAAAATTCCATCACCGATAGCTAAGTCGTAGGCGAGACTTACTAATGTTACACGGGGCTATGTACTGTAACAAAAACTATCAGTTTCTCTATACATACATTAACCCACAATTACTGCCTTTAACCCACTCGTTCCTCCTACAATATAGAACTAAGTTTATATTCCTGCCCACAACTGACCCTGCTGAACTTGAACGGTGACTGAATTGACCGCTGCAATTTGACACCATGTTGATATTGTCAAAACTGTCCCACTTAATTGGTGGTTTTGTGACGTTATTGGTAAACAGGTATTCAATACTTTTGATACCGAAATAAACGCTCTGTCAGTTCATGTTTTATCAACGGTCAAATACCATTAAAAGTCGCAAGTTGTGTAATTTTCAGACTGGTCAAAGGCTACTATAATTATCGTATTCCTGTGTATCAATTTTAACGAGCGGCTTGAAAATGTCGAGTGTAGATAGTATACGGCATACACACACACTCTGTGGCGGCTTTATGTGTGTAGCGCGTGGCTCGCCCGCTCTCCTGCACGCGCCACTTCTTCACGGTAAAAGAAACACTTGAAATTCGTCTACGCCGCTCGCCTCGCCTACTTTACTTTAGGCCCTGTTCAATTTAGAGCCGACTCGAGTTAGCTAGTCACGTTCGATTTTTCTCACATACTTGCCTGTGCCATCTCGTGATCACAGGAAATGTACGGCCATATTCAATACGGTAATTGTTTCATTCGCTTAGCGATCTACATCCGCCTCTATTAATTAAGGCAGACCGATGCCGCATTGTATCGAACAGCTACGCTTTGAATTGTTTTATACGAGCACTTTGGACCGTATCGATGTAAACAGTAGCGAAGCAATTGGCACAATAGCGATAAGAGGCATAGAACAATCTCAAAAAACCTTTTATGTTCAGGATTCTGTTCATTCTAACAATAATTCAACGTGGTTGCTGGAAATAACAGCGATTTACTGCGGAATAAATTACAGTAACACAACACAATCCGATTTTAGTATTAAAGATCAGTTAATCTAGTAACAGTAGGCTACGTTTATTGAACTTTGCTATTTTGGGATAATCAGGAATTAAGCATGCAATGGTATATTATGTGTGAGCTTTCCCCGTTTCGCGCTTTACCGGTATCATTAAATAGGCCATCGTTCTGTTTGAGTTGAAATCATAAAAGTTGTTCTCGTCTATTAATCCGTGGAGCGAGTGGTGCGCGAGGCGCGCGGCGGCGGGCGCGGGTGGCGCCGATCAAACAGGCCGGGGAATCAATATGGCCGCCGCCCGCCGCCCAGCTGATCCGTGACCTCCGCATCCCGCGCTCCCCCTCCACCACACCCCGCGCACCCTCACTCGCGCCCCCCAGCCGCCGCTAACTTGACGCTTCTCTTTGCAAGTTTTCTCATGACGATCTCGATGTTGCTCTATGACTATGCTTATACCGCACTTATACTGCCCTCTTAATATTTTTCCGCCTAAATAGGATACATAATTACAATCAAATTCCAGTGTTTATCATTACGTCTGGCTATTATTTTTTGGTAATTAAATATACGTAATACTAAATCTTTCCCACAGACCGATGATTTAAATTTGTCAAAGGTTTTATTATTATGTGAGAAGATTTTAGTAACATAATATTCTTGATGAGTTTTATATTAACGCCGTGCAATTAGTAAAAAAATGCAAATAAACAATAATATGAAAAAGACACCATTTTTGTAGGATACGAATAAAAGAAACATCACAATTAATTTTCATAAAAACATTAATCAGCAGAAAAATAAAAAGGAAAAATGTGCGCGTCGTAGCATTTTGCTACCGACCGCTACGAATGCTACGAACGCTACGGAAAAGGGTTACGATTGTGCTACGGGGTGTTCTTCTCAAAAATATTTAAATGGTGACTGGATACTGCAGGTAAAGGGAGGGAGGGGCGGGAGGTACGCATTTGAGTCTAGTGTAATCGTTCTTGAAAATTCAGTAGCGATGATACGCCGCCCGGTGCAACTGAATGAAGGTCATACACTCAATGGACGCTAAACGTAGTATGTTAAAGTATGTTCCGAGAAATGACGTACACTGGCTGCCAAAGATTTGTTGGTTCCAGTTTTGAAGAAAGCATGACTCACTTTTACTTCTGTCTACTAATGAGGTAGACAGGGTGGTCTATAAAATATTTTGTTTATAATTTAGCACGTATTTTGCAATTGTTTAGTTATTATTAATTATGAGTGTTTTTAAAATTATAATTTACGTTCGCAGACTTATTAGTGATTAATTTATATCCTGTAGAAACTATTCTTGGCTACTATTTTAGTTTCTTATGTTTTGATCTGAACTGATATCTTGAAGACGTTAGTTGGGCAGTGGAGTACAAAATACATCTCGTATATATGAATAGTACATACGAGATGTATTTTGTGCTCTTGTGTTTGACAGTCCCTTGATTGTTCGAGCGGCAATTATGAATGAACGTTGAAGCGTAAGACAATTAAAAAGGTTAGTTTGTAAAACTTTTAATTAAAAAAGTTATGACCAAACGGACAGCGGCTGCATCGCTCCAAACGAAGGCTTTTGATAGGGTCTGGCACGAAAGTCTTATTGGTAAGCTTCCATCTTTCAGTTTGCCCGGTGGTCTGTGTGATTGGATTGCAGACTTCCTGAGAGATCGGTCCATTCGAGTGGTTATCGATGGCTGTTCGTCGGACCACTTGGATATTAATGCCGGTGTCCCTCAGGGGTCAGTGCTCTCAGCAACTTTATTCTTGCTGCACATTAAAGATCTGCTAAAACCCGGTACCTTTGGGTATGCAGACGACAGCACTGTTGCTGAGAGATACTTGTCCAACGCTCGTACTACCGGGCCTCAGATCCAGTCTCTCCGGGAGGCCATGGTGGAGTGCTTGAACCTGTCCTTGCAGGCAGTCTCCGAATGGGACGATGCCAATCTGGTCAGGTTTAATGCTGCTAAAACCCAGGCGTGTCTTTTTTCCGCTAAAAAGAGTCAATTTCACCCGGCTCCAACTTTCCGAAGTGTGACACCAATAACTGTCCATCTTGAGATTCTTGGCGTTACGTTGACATCGACTCTCAATTTTGGCCCATACATTGAGGCAAAGGCTCAGCTGGCTGCCAAGAAGCTAGGGATCCTTGCAAAGGTGAGAAGGTACTTCACGCCAGAACAGCTGCTCAGCTTGTATCAAGCGCAAGCTCGATCATACTGTTCTCATCTCTGGGATGGATCTGCCAAATACCAACTTGATGCAATAGCGTCGATCGAAAAGCGGGCCAAGTGGCTCATCGGCGATGAGGCATTGGTTAAGTCAAAGCTCCAGAGCCTTAAACATCGTCGCCGAGTTGCCAGCTTGTCGGTTTTTTATCGATTACATTTCGGGGAGTGTGCGATGGAACAGCATGATCTAATTCCACCTAGCCCATTTCATCATCGGACTACCAGACGTACGGCGATGCCCCATCGGTATATGGTGGACATTCCACCCATACGCACTAAACGTTTTGAGAATACTTTTATTATGCGTAGAGCTAAGGAGTGGAATTCCCTGCCGGAGTCTGTGTTTCCCGATAGCTACAACCCCTAGGTTGTAGTTGTTGTTGTCTTTAAGTCAAGAGTGAATAGGTTACTTCTAGGCAAGCATGCTCCTTCATCGACCACATCATCGCTTACCATCAGGTGAGGTGGTGGTGAAGCGCGAGCTAATATAAGATAAAAAAAATAAAAAATAAAAACTGACCTCTGGGTTATAAAACATGATGCTGGTACACGCACATAATGACGGTATGATGATAACATGTTTACTCTAAAGTAAGGGTTAACAGTCACTCTTACGGGCTTAAATCTAGAATACAAGTAGCGAATGGCTAGCGACATGCTCTCGAACAAATAACAGTTCATTTAATTTTCAAGCCATGTTGGAGCTGTTTAATTCAGTTTTGATGATTGGGTGACATTATTGTTTCCCTATTACCTTTGCAACATCAAATCGATCAGCTCCGAAAATGTATTACAACGGACGTTTGATTTTCGTGATTGTTTGACGATTTGCCAGAATACGCTAAAAGCTCATAGTAACAACTATCTCATTGAGATATTTCCATTCGAGTTCAACGTTACACCATTCAACTTCAAACTAAGCTCCTTCTTTCACTCTTATCACTGCGTGTAACTTTTAAAATTGATGCTTTTGTTCCATTCAGTTGACGACTTTAGTTTTAAAATGTGTTTTCAAGCGGATTAGAAATCGTTTTACGATTGCTAGCACACTTAGATAATAAGTCTTCTCTGTGAGGTAGCATGTTTTATATTTTTTGCTGTTAGTCGGCTCTCATGTTCAAGATTTAGTATGCGTCATTAAACACAAAGCGACATCAGAGAGGAGGTTTTTCTTTTTAAATATTTATCGGTATCCGTGTTGGTGGGATCAGAAAAGAAGATCTGTCGGTCGCGCGGCCGTCTGAATGGATTGAATTACGTGGGAAGCTCGGTAATCGATATGATAGCTATTTATTAAGGTGATTGAGGAGATGTGTGCGGCTTCGTCGGCCGAGCCCTGGGGACTGCCCGCGTGGCCGGCTACACGTGCCCCGCTACGTCTCTCCTTCGCTGCCCTCCTTCGTGTTTTGTCATCCAATATGTGGGTTTTTTGATACTGGTTGTATATTTATACTCATTCATCAAGATTTACATCGAACGAAAATACAGAAAGTTCACTAATTAATCTACTATTCCCTAAATATATTCTGAATAAGTATGTTTTGCTTTCGCATTTGATTGTTTACGCGACTAAATAAAGTGTAACATGAGACAACGTTAATTGATGAATTGCCAAATTTACAGAAGACTGTTTTTCGAGCGTCATTTACACGAAATACACCTCGGAGTATCAAATCGTTATCCATATCCACAGAATCGCAATTAATCCTAATAATATCTATTATTTTAATCAAAAACTTTGCCGGGCCTTGTGTCAGGAACAAATTCGTACAGCCGTGATTTGCGGCTAGGAACCAACCGCGCCGCGCCGCCTTCCCTAGTTAACTTGGAAGCGAAGGAGGGAACGGTTTAAATGCAAATAGGATTACAATTAGATATTTAGATCCTCTTACAACCCACTTATTTTGAAACAAGGTTTTTAATACCAGCCTAACCTTGTTTAATTAAGTATTTCATAGAGAATACTGACGAACTGTAGCCTGTTGCAAAGTAGCTTTTAGAGAAGGTTTCATTCATATAATTGGTGTATACTATAATTCAATCATCCTTTAGCTAGCGTGGTGATAAACTTGTGCCATCTCTGTTTGAGATTTGCCTTTATCCTGCAAGTTTGACAGTAACGGCAAAGATTATGAAACTGTGGGAACAGGCTGGTACTAACACCTACCTCTATCTTTGCATATACAAAATAAAACCTTTTCAGTCATTCAATCTTCATAGTAGAATCCCTAGTATTGTGTCATAGCAAGAAAGAGTTATGGTACGTAATTATAAGTCTACGTACATATCTATGTATAGTGTAGGATTGCAGAAATACGCCTCGCACAGTATGTGTCGGTTGCTGGCGAGGCTCTCGTGTCGTAATAACGGTGGAGTTCTCTCGAGGCACAATGCCTCGGCCGGATTACTCGTCAAACGGCTCGAGATGTTGAAATTCATAAAACTCACCTTTTTTGATACGCGCTCGAGAGGCTCGTCGCGATGCCGCTCTCGACATCCGCCGCCGAATTGATTCCCTGTTTTATGTTTATTGCTATTTTTATTTTACATTAGGAACATGTGTTTCGACGACCCTGTCACTTAATATTCAATGGTCAGTTTCGGTTTCTGTCTTCCAGTAAACTGTCTGTGACTTAATAATTTAATAACGTCTACAAACATAACATTAACCTTATTTGAAATTACAAGTTAATTATTTAATGCAAGCATAGTACAAACATGTTTTGTACCGCACTTAAAACTTATGAAATGTTTTCTAGTAAAAGGATTCCTCTCCAGATCAGACAAACATAACTAGTAAGCAGAAATGACGGTCATAATATATTTATTATTTTATTGCATAACTCTCAGTGAGGAGCTCGTGGCTAAATAATAACAGCCGCTCGGGTCGATCATCAAGGTTAAGCAACGCCTGACGAGGTCGGTCCGTGGATGGGTGACCATTTCAACATACCGAGTTTCCTCCGTGCCTCGGAAAGCACGTTAAGCCGTTGGTCCCGGCTGTCATTTGAAGATCTTTGACAGTCGTTACGGGTAGTCTGAAGCTTGAGATCTGACACCAGTCTTACCAAGGGGTACCGTGTTACCCAGTTACTGGGTTGTGGAGGTCAGATAGGCAGTCACTCCATGTAAAACACTGGTACTTAGCTGAATCCGGTAAGACTGGAAGCCGACCCCAATATAGTTGGGAAAAAGGCTAGGCTGATGATGATTGCATAACTCTCAGTCTGCATTGAATTTTGCGTAAGAAACGGTGCAAACAAACATACCAAATACTATCGAACAGCTGACCTCTGACCTGAATATCATCCTGGTGCAAGTTACCGACACTCAAGTTCAAAGCTAGTACGAATTCCCCGAATTATCTGTGATATCTCGCAAAATTCTGTATACTGACCATGCATTCAGTGAATTCTTGGATATGAGAGGGCAATCCCTAAAGCAGCAACACCGGTCACAACCCGCTTGACCCAAAAACCCGGTGGAGTGGCGCGGAGCGAACGATCGCGCCGATAGCGCGCGACTCGCGACTCGCCACGTCGAAGCCTCAGCATTAACACATGACAACCGCATTGGCTCGTCTCCACTCGACAACACACCTACATGTCTACTTTATTAATTAACAAGATACACTTACAAAGGCTTCAGCGGCATGTACTCTGCGTTGTACGACGAGGCCGGAATGCCATTAGTTTGTGTCGGCTTTAACATCTGTAGTGTCCTATGTAGCTTTTGCATATGAAGCTGAATTTTGGTATTCGGTGCTTTAAATCATAAAACTCATACGGCGAGTGGATTTTGCAACACGCTTTTCTTTATTGCCAATGTTATTGTATCCCACAAATAAGCAGACTTGGGCAACTTCGGGACTATTTACAGCTTAAATAGCTGAACCGAATTAAAAAGGTCAAGTGATCAGCAAGGATGTGAGTAGAACCAGAAACTGGAAAGGACTGGCTTTAAATTGTAGGCAGATCAACCAATTAAACAAAACATTTCGCTTACAGACAGTTCTGAAACCACGTCATTATTAGTTTGCTAGTTAAAGATACCCTGCAACTACAAGCCTACATATATAGCAGTATTAATTCCGTGAACACATACACGCCAAGCGACTCGCCGGCTCGCCCACCCACTTGACCAACACACCTACTCTGTTTGCACTTTAGTAATTAACGGAATACTATTACAAAGGAATGTCTATAACGTGTATCAGTTTCATCGGTGAGTGAAGTCGGCTTTCAGCATCGTGCTTGTTACATCATTAATTAATGGTGGTACTTTGTCATTGATATACATAATCAAGGCGACGTAAAAAATTGCAATGTAAAGGGTCAAAGTGGAGTCACACTCTTCCAAAGCAGCAATGGCAATTTTTTTTAGGTATATTAATTTCAATTTTACAAGGTTATTTTTTTGTGGCAGTAGGGTAAATCCTGTCGGACTAACACCCAAACTGCCTCACAAACGAGCCAGCCTGGGTAGTGTCAGGCTCCAACTGACTAAAACCCCTCCTGCCATAACAAGCCTTCCTCGGACAAAATCTGAGACCTTGTTACAATTTAAGTTCTATCTTATATTAATACTTCCTGTTTCTATAATTTAGTATCACTATCGGTTTACTTACAATTATACAAATGTCAATTATACAAACGGTGAAGGCAAACATCGTGAGGAAACCGGTGTCTATACACATCTCAAAAATCAAAAGTCAAAAATTCGAAGACATGCGACATCCACCAAACCGCACTGGGCCCGCGTGGTGGATAACGGCCCATTCCCTCTCACAGAGGGGAGGCCTGTGTCCCAGCAGTGAGAACATGCTGATGATGTGATGTGATGTGATACAAATGTCTTACAATTATTGTCTTACCTAAAACTAAACTAGCCTAACCTAATATCCTATATATCACGTGTTATGTGTGTAGTGTTTTGATTATCCATTTCACGGTTAGTATGTATAATCTATATATTAATTTCTATACATCATAATAAATCAGTTGTGGATAATTTAACTTCTTCTACAAAAACTATAGCCATTTAAATTTTGGGAGAGTAAGACTGCACTTTTGACCCATGACTGTACCTATGTGTGAAAAGTTCCAACTCCGTCTTTGTAGTTTGCCAGTTCGTTTTGCAAGGTTCAAATTTGTATTAAAATGGATGAACATGGTATCACAAGAGTAAAGATAGGTATTATTGGACTTATATTAACGATTTTGATGATAAACGTTGAATCTAATCATTGTTTGAAGATTCTGACATTTGAATTGTAAGAAAAATATATTCAGTGCTATTTAAAATTTGTTCAGCTATTTTCTACGAGAATTTGCGTAACAATATTCGTTTTATTATGAGGTTCATTCATTAGAACGATGCATAATAGAGTAAAAGTTTTTTGAAATAGGTCAAAGTAATGGCTCTTCTGCCGAATGTCGTCAAAATTACAGACAAGAGAAATTATTTATTTAATAATTCATGCACACAAACGAACAAAGGCGGACTTAGTTCATTCACGTGGATATTGAAAACGCTATTATTCGTAAAAACAAAGTTAAAATATCATGCAGATATACGTGTATTTTGGGGTTCGACGTTAGTAACATTTTCTGTGGTAAATCTTCATTATGCCCGAGTGTTCTTCCACTATGTTTACAGTAATTTTACCATATTTCAACATAAACATGCAAATCTATTAATTACTTAGTTACCGTCATGAGCAAAGTAAATATAAAACGAGTAGTTATTTTATAGGCACTAAATATTTTAACCCGAGTTACTTGATCAAGATATTGGTTAAGTGTAAAAATAATTAAGCAAATATGCTCTTTTTGAGTTTCTTAAAATATTTATACTATCTTTGTGTGGTTACAAGTTTACTCATACACGCTGTCCACATCGTTTACTCCAAATATTAGAATCGCTTCTAGTAATTTTAGTTTAAATCACCGGCTTTTGTAGTATAAATCTTTATATTCAATTTTAACGATAGATAACTAAATATTTACTTTGTAAATGTTGCTTCGGTTTGTAGGTTGTTTGTTTCGCCTTACCTGTAATTTAGATGTAGCTGTCTTCAAGTTGCTCAATCCTTCTAATGGTCTAACTAAGAACCGAGTAAGAAGCGACCTACACCTATCCGTTTAATGAATGAAAAGCATTTTATATCGCGAGAGATTGGTCTAAAAAATCCTGTCAAGACTAAATATAATAAAAATAACAGAATCAGTGTATAGATATTTCAACTCAACTCACCTCACTCACTCATCACAGCGCACGCACACATGGCGATGAGTTGCACTATCTATACGTTTACTTTAATATTTCGGAACTGGCTTCAATGGCATAAAATAAAGAACAAAAGAAAGCATTTTAGAAAACATTAGTGTATTTGCTGTTTGTTATGCGAACTTTCTTAACTCATTGAATAATCCTGGTTTGAGCTTACTATAGCGTCCATGACATAAAATGAGAACTTAAAATGTTTTCCCAGAAAACCTTTAAGAAAACGTTTAGGCCCTTGCCTGATGGCGCGATGCAATTTGATTTATATCACACCGATAAGCGGTTTTTACTAAGCGAAATTGCAAGTATGTTCACAAGAAAGCAATGCGATGCGATTCGACCGATACGCACTTGAATTTTTCTCATAAAATACGCGCACGTATTTTAATTATTTATAGTCTTGACAGGATATTTTCCGACCAACACGCGATATATTTCTTAACATATTCAATTTAATTTTAATTTTTAATATAATTATAAAGATGAAAGATTTTTTTGTTTGTTTGTTTGTACCGAATAGGCTCCGAAACTACTGGACCGATTAAAAAATTCTTTTAGCTATAGAAAGCCGCGGGAAACAGCTAGTTTAATATAAAATACTTTTTATCCACAACCAAGATGGATGAAGGTCGCTCCTTACTTGGATCCGCTACCATAATAACATGATGCTCAACAAATGTTTAAAAAAAATACTGTCGTGTTTAAAGTTTTTCTATGTTATTTTCCTAGTCTGGTAAAGTCAGATATAGCAGTAGCTTTTTCTCTTGGAATCCGAGGTGTAGTGAAAACTTAATTAAAATTTGAGAAAGTAGAACCATTCCCATTTACAGTTAAAAGTATTTTGGTTCTACATCTGAGTTTTCTCTGCATGTTCGTGTTATTCCTACATTCAACATAATTTTGATATGATGGTTGTAATAAGCACGGATCCCGTCCGCGAACGCAAAGTTCGAAGGAGATGGATTCGATCCCCGGATCGAGAAAAAGTATAATTGAGTTTTACTGTAAGAAAATTTCTCGATTACGGCCCGGAATTGGAACTGTGCCCAATAAATAACGATAGGCGTGCCTTCTATAACATTGAGACCTAATACCGTCATTGGAAAACTGGGTTATATTCGATAGTACCTTTTTAAATATGCCTCCGGGTATTACAGGAGGAAATGAACGATCACTTCAATGAAAAATCAAGATTTGATGTGCGTATTAAAGTTTTTATATCCGTTTGTCCTTTATGAAAAAAGATGGGGAGGGTTAACTCATAAGTCGTACGTAATCGAAATAAAATAGTTTTTTTCCGGTTTTTAACGAATTGACGAATATCACACTAGTTTTTTTTCTTTTAAACTGTGGATGCCTTGTGTTGCAGCCGACGCGCTATGTAGCACTCATGTTTTTAGTTGGAAAATATACAAGTGCTTGTATTTCTTGAAATTTTTATATCGATACTTTCAAATATGGTTAGAGCAAATTTTATTGGATGTATATATTCTATTGGAACATTATGTTCAATTTTAGTGTCGGTCCAGTGTTTTCAATGCGTCAAGAAAATCAAACCTGTAATTAGTAACGCCGGAATCGAGGAACAGTGTCAAATTTTTCCAAGAGGAGATTGAAGGGGTTCAATTGTATATTAGCGGGCGATTGTTATCTGCGAGTTTTCAATAAACATGTCAAGAAGACATATGGCGCGTACGGGCGCGCCCGCCGCCGCCCGGCTCGCGCGGCTCTCGGCGCTTTCGGCCGACAGCCTGCGACGTCCTCACAGCCTCCGACTGAGGGGGCGCAGGGTGCGGGGGAGCGGGGCCGATGACCTGCCCTTCATCCCTCACCTCACTTCCCTCACCAATCCCTAAAATACATGAATCCCAACCTTAAAACCACGTTCTTAAAGATAATTTTCCTAAATTACATGAACATAAGTGAAGGTTTATCGGAAAAATTGTCATGCGCCATTCGCAATAGTATTTCGAGTGAGTTTCGTGTAAATTATTTCGTCAAAACCGAGTCTATTTGGATATAAGCTCTGACTTCTGTTGTGTTCATTGTGATAGAAGAACGAAATTAGAATTTTATCTGAATGGCTAAAATATTTTACTTTTGTTATATTGTTACATTTGGAACCGTTGTGTAGTTTAAATCAATACTTTGCAATTAGTTTGAATGATTCCAATCGCTTGAATGTGAAGATAATGATCTAAGCTAACAAAGTAGATCATGACGAGAAACGGCATGCTAGGGGGGTCCATGCTCACTGTGTCTTTTTTTTTTTTCGAGTACAAAAATTAGTTCTCATTTTACAATCCACATCAAAATAACATTAATAAATTATAGTAACATATACCAAGTCTCCAACCGAATCTAATAGGGCCAAATATCCGCATTTCACACGGAGTCACTGGTATCTGACCTTCGCAAACTACCGGCATCCCACGGTTCGCTTGTCAATGTTCGGCTGTCCGGCTGACTGTTATCCGCATGAAGCCGGGATCGATGTGGCTTTACGCGTGCCGGCGAGGTGCCGCGATTACATGCGTAAACAACGGCCACCCATTCAAGACTTGACCGCAGCAACGTTGCTTGACCACGATCGATCAATCTGCTTCTAGTTCGGTCAAAATGGAAAAAGTATAGACTAATAGGTAAACTATTATAAATACTAAGTTTAATTAAAAGAAAAAAGGATAAGAATATGTACATACTTAAAAACTAAATAAAAAAAATTACTATTATAAATTAATTATAATAGTGCACCTAAGAACTCTATCAACCAATATTCATTCTATGCGAACTATTGCAAGTTTATGTGCCTTTTTACCCGTAGCTCGTAGCCCGTAGTTCGTAGCAGCGTAGCCAATTAGCTACGAGTTCTTGCACAACCAGCTGCAATATAAAAAATTGTTATTGACTATCGTTTACAACTGAATAAAATAAATGAAGATATTATGCATTCAGTGAGATATATTTTTTCACTTTATACACGCCGCGATTATTGGGCCGGTTTGCCGTGTGTATAACTTTGCTTGAGTAATTTTTGAATTATGTTCATTAGTACGTTTTTAATTTACTTTATCTATGTTAATGATATCATAAGGTCGATTTCTGAATTGAGAATTAGGAGTTAAGAATGTGTTAAAAAAATTACCAAACAGGTTTTCTGGCTGAATTAGAGCTTGGTGGATACTCAAATTCAAAAGTAAGTAGGAGGAGGCGTATACATATATTAGCCGTAGCTACACGAGTTTGTGCAGGATATTACAAAAAAAAAAAAATGTGACATAAAGTTTTCTGGTATGGTTTCTGATTAAAACTTTCGTTAATTAATGATTGAAGTCCTTAAAAGCCACCAGCACCATGCGGGTTGGCAGCGAGCTAAAGTGTGCAGCAGCTAACAACCGCTTATATGGTAATGGTATCATTTCGCGTGGCAATTTGCTAAGTCGCGATACTTTGGCTGCTGGAGTTGTCTGCAGGGTTGCAGTTTTGCAGTATAGCTGGAGTATAATGACTGGTACAGAGACACTGCGGGGAATCTAATTTTCTGGTAGGTAATGTGTCATCTATTTATGAAATAGTATCAATCTAAGACCGGTGCTAGTTATAATAACCTGCCAGCAGACATCTTCCTTATTCAGACCATTAGTGAAACTAACAAATTCCACTCGAATATGGTCAGAATTTCGATTTGAACCCCGGCAGTCACTCGACACCCGCGCTTGCACTAACATAGTTGCAGCATTGTTTTGTTATTCTGTTATCGGCGGTGGTTATCGCGATCGATAGAGGTGGTTATATGTTGGTGGCCACGTGCACTGGTCGTGCAGGACTGTGCCCCTCCCCTTTTCCCTCCCTCCCGGCGCCCACAACGTGACAGCCCCGCCACGTGAATTACGCTTTCACGATTAATCTAACCGCTATAGGCTTCTTTCATGCCTAGCTTTGTCGTCCGTCCGTCACCGCCAGAGTACCTACCCACTTTCCCCGTAACATCTTTTGGAAATTTTACAATGTTTTCCTCAATCAAATAATTTAAAATTGATTGTTTATAACGATTTTGTAAGACATCAGACTTAATTACTAAGTTACCCAGAGGTTGTAAAAGTGACCGTTACAAAATTAAAAACGAAGTGTAAAATGCTCTCAGACGGAATTTGGTGCTACCGTGTTTTTCATAACCCAAGAGCGGAAGAGGACAAATCAGGGATGAAGATTAAAAGAAACAGGTAGACCTGTATGTGCACGTACATACACACTCTTCAAAATCTCTAACCCAATATTTCTAAACTGAAACGATTTCGTCATAAATACCACATCTCTCCGTCCAGCCTTTAATTTTACTTTTGACAATTCAAAAACTAATCATTTAGTGATGAACTAATGCGGTACCGATTCGATTTCTTATAACAATCGACTTTATCAATAAATACATTTTAATCGATTTAACACATTTTATTTTTTCTTATAATTTTGTATTATTTGAAATTATTTTCATCGCATCTATAATGCACGTATAGATGGTAAATATCAGTAACAGTAACAATGTTTTTACTATTTTACAACATCAATCATTTGTGCACTCGAGAATTAATAATTAATGTTACTGAGGATTCAATTGATGATTCCAGGTTACATGTAGAAGAATACAGCGATTTATTATAATAGAAACGTATTTTAGTTATTTTATTTGTATGTCCAATATTACTTTATTAGGGTTGCGTACCCGAAGGGTCCAAACGGAGCCCTATTGCTGCCACTCACGTGTCTATCTGTCCGTCGTCTGTTACACAATTTTGTTCTGAAGAATTTTTTAACTTCCCATTAACCTATAAACTTGAAATTTGGTGATAATGTTTGTTATTACCTATATTTTACTAAAAAATACCAAGATATTGAAATATCAGATTTTTGCTTTGATGCGGAACTAAAGGTCTATTCACACATATCAGGGCCGTGCCCGGGACGCAGTCGGACCGTGCCCCGTCAGGGGCTCAAAAAAATATCAGTGTGAACATTTTATATGAACTCGTTCACACACGTCCATGCACGGGCCAGTTATGAAGCTACAATGCCTGGGCCCAGCCCTGTCACATCCCGGGCACGGCCCTGATATGTGTGGATATACCTTAAATGTGCGAGTCCGAAACGTACTTGGCCGTTTTTCTTTTAAACTTAACCTTCACGCCCTTATCTGGTCCTATCTTGTGGAGAGGCCGAGACCTTCACACCCTACACTCTGATATTTACTGCTACGTACATTCGATTTAACTGTGAATTTATCAAAATAACGAAGCGAATAAGCACGTCGCTACACCACTGCAAGCGTCCATGAACTATTGCATTTTAAGGTCTATGGTTGCCTGTTAATAATGATTAAACTTCGGCAGCGTGCATTTGTCAATTTTATAATAACAGGCTGGACGGAGAGTATAGAGTATAATATAATGAAGACACAGACGGTAAATGTCTAGACAAGACCTTAAATAATACTTGCAAAGATGAAGTTAAAATAGCTTTCAGCAGGTTTACAGGCAGAACCAGAGTAATGTGAAACCCATTAGACGGTATCAGTGTTACGTCATGTGCCTGCCGTGTCGAGCTGTCAAAGTAGCATCGTGATATCCGTTTGGGCTGTTGTGTCTAGGAGGTCGGAGCAAGTTGCCCACTCGACGTGGGAAATGTGGTGCATATTTGATGGCTGGCAACCGTCGGCGCGCGCATCAACAATTTACGCCGTCGCTTACCTAACCGAGCCCGAGGCGATGCTTAACTACTCGACGCCCGAGTTGTCGATCGATGTTGCCGTTTAAATCAGAATTAAGCTTCTCTGATGAAGTGTTCTGCATTGTTTGAGTACAGCTGCTCCGCGGGGACACTCGCCTGCAATATTCAAGGCGTGTGATTAATCACGCCGCCCACTGTCGAAAGCTTGTCTGCCAAACGTTTAATTTTGATCGTTGTTAATTTCACGAGAGAGTTGCGCCGATTAAATAGCGGGAATCGATCCACAAGTCGTTGATTAAGATGTTCGGTGGAAAGTTTACTTATGGTGTTATGATATGCCCCATCCTTTGACGCCCGGCCGACACCACGTGGCCTGCATTCACAATTGGATTTCGGCACATGCGGGGAATTATTTACGAGATTAAGTGAGATCTATCACCGTCACACTTGTAATCCTCTAAGAAGCCGTAATGTAATTATGTATATTGTAATATAAAAGCAGTTTAGCGGGTTGTATTTGGTTGATCGTGAAAAAAGGTATAACTCACAAGTGTTAAAGAAAATGAGAACCTCTAATAAAAAAATAGATGTTCTGGGTCTATAAGGCAATATCAATTAGATTTATAACGACTGGTAATTTCAATGATAAATTAATGAATCATTCAGAGTTTAAAGACCTCATTGAATTTATTAATTATTCAAATATCCGACAATTGCTACGCTTTTAACTTCTAAAGTGATATTTTAGAAGAATAAGAATATTGCCTTTCACATCACATCATCAGCCTATTAATGTTTACACTGCTGGGACACAGGCCTCCTCTCTGTAAGAGGGAATGGGCCATTATCCACCACGCGGGCCCAGTGCGTGTTGGTGGATATCACATGTCTTCGAATTTTTGGTTCTAGGACATGCCGGTTTCCTCACGATGTTTTCCTTCACCGTTTTTGAGAGCAGTGGTGATGAAATAATTTACACAAAGTAAAGCGCCTGCCTGGGCTCGAACCCACGACCTACATCATGTAAGTCGCGGCCGATACCACTGGGCCACCACTGCTCATATTGCCTTTATACTTGAAAAAAATAGACGTGTGGCACTCGGGGACTGCCGCGGTAAAGCTATTGCATAGCATTTTGTATCAACTTATGATGTATTTATATAGAGTACTCACTCATTTTCTTTTACAATTTTTTCTTCGTGACTTTCTTCATTAATAATAAATGCACTTTGTTCATTCATATTCAAAACACTTTATACACAATTTTTACAAGTACAGCTATTCACTGTTGTACATAAATACCTATACACCTATATACTTTCTCATAAACAGCTGCTTATGTATTCGTCCGATTTCGGAGCAGCTCGTCTCGATTCGTGCGAGTTTCGTAGAGTCGTACAATACGTCTAATCGCACACAACGCCGTGTCGAAGACTGCCGAACTGAAACGACGTTAGACGATGCACGGCCTTCAAGCCACACCTCCTTGCCCGTCGGAGTGGGGAGCGTGAGGTTTTTTCGTTACGGAATTTCTGGATTCGGTCCCCGCGCTTAAGGCCCGCGATAGAAGCTATGCAATAGCTTAAAAAAAATAGTAACACTCGAAATACATATGAACTAAGACCAAAAACGAGGGTCTTCAATATCGGAAAATGTGTTATGGAAATCAAATGGAGTTGGGCAGGACAAATGGCAAGGCGCGGTGATGAGAGGTGGAGTAAGGCAATGACCGAGTGGCGTCCAAGAATAGGCAGAAGGAATGTTGGTCGTCCGGCTGTTTGAAGGGCTATATTTTTTTTCTTTTTTTTCTATAGGCTTGCGCTTGACCACTATCTCACCTGTTGGTAAGCGATGATGTGGTCGACGGTGAAGCACGCTTGCCTAGAAAAAACCCATTCACTCTTGACTTAAAGACCCCTAGATTGTAGCTATCGGGAAACACAGACTCGGGCAAGGAATTCCACTCATTAGCTGTGCGCATAATAAAAGTGTCCCCAAAACGTTTTGTGCGTATGGGTGGGATGTCCACCATGTACCGATGACGCATCGCTGTACGTCTGGTAGTCCGATGATGGAACGGGCTGGGCGGAATCAAGTCATGCAGTTTCATCGCATACGCCCCGAAATGTAATCGATAAAAAACTGACAAACTGGCAACGCGGCGACGATGTTCAAATCTCTGGAGCTTTGAATTGACCAGTGCCTCATTGCCGATGAGTTTCTTGACCCGCTTTTCAATCGACTCTAGTGCATCTAGCTGGTATTTGGCAGATCCGTCCCAGAGATGAGAACAGTACTCCATGCATGATCGAACTTGCGCTTGATACAAGTTGAGCAGCTGTTCCGGCGTGAAGTACCTTCTCACCTTCGCAAGGATCCCTAACTTTTTGGCAGCCAGCTGAGCCTTTGTCTTAATGTATGGCCCAAAATTGAGAGTCGATGTCAACGTAACGCCAAGAAGCTCAAGATGGTCCGTTATTGGCACGGTTACATCACGGAAAGTTGGAGCCGGGTGAAATTGGCTCCTTTTAGCGGAAAAAAGACACGCCTGGGTTTTAGCAGCATTAAACTTGACCAGATTGGCATCGCCCCATTCGGAGACTATTTCGGAAGTCTACACCGACTGCCGAAACTGAAGTAATTTTTTACTCTGTAGTGTTTTTATTTGGAAGACGATTGTTTTTTTTTTTAAATAAAATGGTTTTCTTGTGCCAATCCTCACGCTCCTGTGCCAGCCTTATCCAGGTTCTACCCGCAATGGCAACAATGTCATCTGCCCATCTCACTGCCGGATGATCAACATTCCTTCTGCCTGTATATTTTTTTGTAAAAAGTAGTTTCTATTTTTGACTGTTTATATTGTGGTACTTAATGTACCACAACATAAAAAAGGAGGAGCTCGTGGCTAAATAATAACAGCCGCACGGGTCGATCATCAAGGTTAAGCAACGCTTGACGAGGTCGGTCCGTGGATGGGTGACCATTTCAACAAACCGAGTTTCCTCCGTGCCTCGGAAAGCACGTTAAGCCGTTGGTCCCGGCTGTTATTTGAAGATCTTTGACAGTCGTTACGGGTAGTCAGAAGCTTGAGATCTGACACCAGTCTTGCCAAGGGGTACCGTGTTTACCCAGTTACTGGGTTGTGGAGGTCAGATAGGCAGTCGCTCCATGTAAAACACTGGTACTTACCTGAAAGGTAGAATCAACTTTTATAACTTGTAAATTTTAATGTACCTAACGTTCAAAAGTGCCGCTTGGTGGCCTACTTGAAATAAAATATTTTTGTGTTTTGTCTTTTTCTTTGAATCCGGTAAGACTGGACGCCGACCCCAATATAGGTGTGAAAAGGCTAGGCAGATGATGATATTGTGGTACTTAATGAGCAAGTTCTATAGTAGGTAAGGTGCTTATAATGCCCAAAGTTATGCCAGAATAGTTTACCTGAATAACATAAAACTTGGACATAACCAGTGAAATGAGAATGTACTAGGGTAAAACTGTACTCATCAGCGTACCCCTTTAGAGCGTACCAGTGTGATGTTAAGTTATGAAACATTGTTTTTATTGTTAATTGAAGAGTTCTGTTGTATATTTCCGAAGTTTTTCATCAGATCTTAACCAAATTTAAATGGGACCACATGAGGAGCACCAGCTTTCAAATAAAAAAGGATCTTCAAAATCGGTTCACCTAGTAAAAAGTTTCGAAGCGCAACACATCTAATGAAGAAATAAATAAGTCGAATTGAGAACCTCCTCCTTTTGAAGTCGGTTACAAAGAGAGGCCTGTGGGCGAAGTCAGGCTGCGGATGATGATGATCATGACCAAAATAAAAACATAGAAATTACATGACGTAAATCACTTGCATAAATCAACGCACCACGCAATTCATGTCCAAATAAACAATTTGATGTTAATGACATACGATATTGTTGTCGAGAAATAATTTTATGGCATGCATTATTAAATCGCTTAGCTTCGAGTGAGAGGAGAAATTATAATAAAGCTCTCGAGAGAATTCCATCAGTGTACTGGGTGCGACACTGGGGTTAGGATTGTGATGTGCCAACAGTTTTAGGCCGATTAACTAATTACTGTATATTCCGCTTTTGGCAAATGTTCATTATTTAGTGCACTGTCATAGCTGAGCAGTATGTACGCCGTTGATTCTGTATAATATGAGTTTTGAAATAATGTTGGCTGTGATGCTTTTGGGTTAAAGTTGACATGAGCTGTATAATAATAAAACTGGCCAAGTGCGAGTCGGACTCGCGCACGAAGGGTTTCGTACCATTATCGCAAAAAAACGGCAATAAAATCACGTTTTTTCTATGGGAGCCCCACTTAAATATTTATTTTATTCTGTTTATAGTATTTGTTGTTATAGCGGCAATATAAATACATCATCTCAACTGTGTGTGATAATTTCAACTGTCTAGCTATCACGGTTCATGAAATACAGCCTGGTAACAGAGGGACAGACAGACAGACATACAGACAGACGGATCGCGGCGTCTTAGTAATAGGGTCCTCTTTTTACCCTTTGGGTACGGAACCCTAGTAAAGATAAATATGTGTCGAATGTCATGGTGGCCCAGTGGCTGACCTCACCTCTAGAGGTCGTAAGTTAAAATCCGGGCAAGTATCAATGTGACTTTTTCAATTCATATGTACTATCTAAGTTTATATTACTCATCGCTGACAACGATGAAGGAAAACATCGAGAGGAAACCTGGACTTAAAGGTAATCGCCAACTCGCATTGAGCAAGCGTGGTGATTACACGAGTATTATCGTGCCTTCTCTGCCGAAGAAGAAGCACTGCAGATGAACAGTGACTGGCTGGTATTATTTTATTATATTATTATGCGATCCATGTTGTAGGGAAAAAATATACACTCATCTGGTGTAATTTCAGATCTCGCGCCGGTTGAGGGGATTTAAGATAAGTATGGCTTATATCGTGAGAACCAAAATAATACTTCCGGGTCAAAGCTATTTATGGTATGTTTCGCACAACCTCCTGTTCAATGCCAGTTTATTTATCATTGGTTTCTGGGAGGTTGTTTCTACCCGGATACTGTGAATCCGGGCCTTATGTTTGTAATTAGGTATTTGTTCAAATATATTGCTACACTACTCACTTCAGACTTAACAACTATTGATACTACTTTTTTATAAGCCAACTAAAGTTAAGGTTGTTTATAGTTTTAATGAGAATTCCTTACAAAGATTTTAATGTTTATGAGAATTTATTCCATTACAGTACTACAAGTTTAGGTTAAAAATGGGAGTAGGGAACTACTCGTACATCAAAGCTAGGCGTTTAGAACGCCTCAAATCTGTAACTAATAACTCGGTTTTGCCCTCGTTCTAAAGTTCGATTTTATCCTACCCTACTCTACACCTACGCTACACCTACGCTACACCTACGCTACACCTACGCTACACCTACGCTACACCTACGCTACACCTACGCTACACCTACGCTACACCTACGCTACACCTACGCTACACCTACGCTACACCTACGCTACACCTACGCTACACCTAATCTACACCAACGCTACACCTACGCTACACCTACGCTACACCTACGCTACACCTACGCTACACCTACGCTACACCTACGCTACACCTACGCTACACCTACGCTACACCTACGCTATACCTACGCTACACCTACCCTACACCTACCCTACACCTACGCTATACCTACGCTACACCTACCCTACACCTACCCTACACCTACCCTACACCTACCCTACACCTACCCTACCTACCCTACATACATGATTGCATAACTGAAACCGTTTACGCAGCGTACGCAACGGAAGCCCTCAAAAAGTAATATTCTTTCCCGTTTTTGCAACGTTTTTTATTTATGCTCCACTCCTATTGGTCGTAGCGTGATGTTATATAGCCTATAGCACTCAGGAATAATGTAGCTTTCTACAAAAAAAAATTAGAATGGGATCATTAGTTCCAGAGATTACCCCCTACATACAAACTTACAAATTTTACCTCTTTATAATATTATAGTATAGTATAGACAAATACACTGCAAAAAAGTTCAGATTTTAACCAAAAATTATGTTGGGATGTATTGATTTACTTGACCTGTGATTGTAACGTTTGTGTTAGGTATACAATAAATGGTTTATGGTTTCAGACATTTATTTCTCAAAAACAGAATAAATACATTCACTTCCATTGAGAAACAGTAGTTACAATAACAAAAATTGAAAACGAGTAGCGGAAACAGTCCGTTATCACGATAAAGTGTTTAACAAATAAATTATTAATGATAATCTTTATATGTCTGCATTTACATTTTTAAAATACATAATTAATATTTAGTGCGTCTTGAACTCGTCTCTTCTAATAACTGCGAAGGTATTTTACAAACACAGTTGCCTCACTTTTGTTTATAATTAATTCACCAAGTTTCAGCTTAGAGACGGCTCGTCTCGTCTCGAGGACCCAAACCAGGGGTTTGAGTTATTTATTCACTTTCGACGCATTTCACGTAACTTTTATTTACGTACACTTGCTTAAACAGTCTGGAAGATATGACAGCCTTGTTGGTTCTTTGGTCGTTACGACTGTTCGTTCGATGTCCGGGCTAGGCAAAGAGTTATTGGGTTTCTCCAATACGATATTTTCAGTTGAAGTCTTGCCCGCTCGATGGCAAAAGGCCCTAAAGTCGACTGGTAGAAAATGCCTAATGCATTGAGTCCGCCTTTGTACTTGTGCAATTTCTTTTATAAATATATAAGTAGGGTGTTTCCCATGTTAAATAAGACCTAAACATAACTGGCGCAATGAAAGCATACTATATTTGCCTATCCCTTTTCAAAATACAGGCTTGTTGCTTATGTTACGTTGTAAAATATATCAGCACCATGTTTTGTTATCAATTCAGGGCAGGATCTAGGGGGAGGAGCGAGCCAGGGAAATGTCCGGAGCGGCATAAATGAGCGGCGGCCAAAATGCATTAACAGCCCTTTTCATTTCATCAGAAAACCTAACTTATTCGTGGTGTGGTGCTAAAGTTTAAAGCTCGCTTTGCTGTCTAATGTTAATGCTTCTTGTTTGAAACCCACCGTTTAATGTTGCGAAAATTCTTAGGTTACATTTTCGAGGTCACTTCGTTTTCACTTCGCTCAAAGTTGTCAAAAAAGCGGATTTATCCAATACAACGGTTAAAAACCGCATTTTTTTCAATAGATATTATTGTGAAACAATTACTTAAATATAAGGCGTCATTTTAAAGGGCGCCAAGGGCGGCAAAAATTGTCTATTTTGAGAAATTCCTAGATCGGGCCCTGTATCAATTCTTGCATAAGTTGCTCTTAAACCGGTCGGTAGATTATCTGTAGAGATAACCGTGGGTAGTGTAGTTACATATGGTATGCAGTCGCGGTATGATCTAACTTTCTACATATATATTGGGATAGGCCATGATATTAGACTTGTTTACTAAATATTCTCTAAACCAAGGTTACTTAAGCTTTGTTTTTCTGTGAATCAGGTTTCTGATCATAAGTTTCCATAAAAAAAAAACTGTAGCGGCACCAACGCCGCCACTTACGAACCAATGACATGACGTCACACAAATCCTGCATCGCGCAAGTAAAGTTTTCGGCGCGATTTGAACACATACAACATTCCGACAATTACCGTTGGGCAGTTGCCCGGACCAGACACAACACCCGTCTGGTCGGAGGATCCTCCCTTTTATATGGAGGTTTGTGGGACTTTACACCCTGTTTCGCATGCCCCCAAAAAACCATATATTAAAACTAAAAGCAAATTTAAAAAAATCGGGCGGATAGCTTCTAATTTTTGTTATAGATGTAGGGAAAGTAAACAAGCATTATTTCACGTTTAATCAGTTTCGATTCGGAACTACGTTGTGGCAAACGCAATAACTTTTCCTAAACTATACCAGACTTCGCAAACATCCTTTGCATTAAATTCAGCACGCAATACTTCTTTGGATTACAATTATATTAAATTTTTTTATTTGACTTGGTCCTCCTTCTCAATCCACGAACCCATCATCAGGGGCTCATGGACTCGGACATTATCAAAACGATGTCAATGTACAAGAGCCATATTAACTACGACAGAAGGAGTAGCGTTTATCATTCACCGATGAAATCAAATTATATTGGTTTCTGCATCTCTTACAAACGGAAATAAAATAATGTCAGCTTGCAAAAAAGGAAACCAGAATATGAATTCGATTTACGCGGCTATTGCATCTATCTTGAAGACCGTAACCGTTTGGATAGTGGAGTTAACAAATTGTTACAAATGGTGGCGTAGGCCGGGGGTTGGAACGACGCGACGGGCGGAATCGGCGCACAATAACATGTGCCGGCGGCGGCGGCGGCGCTATTTAGCCTGAAGAGAGCATGCGGATGCGGCCCGGCTAGGCCCGGTGCGGCCCGACGCGAACCTTCTCCCCACGTAGGTACCTACGGCTTCAGGCGCATCAACATTTTCTTCCCTCTCAATTCCAATATCGTACCCGAGTATTTTAAAAATAATGACTTCCTCGAATGAAGCATTTCAACTTTATTTATTCAAGTTTTGCGCTTAGCTAAACAAAGATTTGAATAACGATACACGTTAAAGTATTTAATGAACAAATAATGACGCGACACTGTTTGCGTTTCAGTTATATGTTGTCTAGACGGATTCAATAATGCTTTATGATATAAGCGTATTAAAATCAACGCAGCTTAAAGATAAAATTTACAGTAGGTATTTAATGGTAATTAAAATCTTTAACTCGACCATTAACAAAATCGATCTCAATAAGTAACTAATACTGTTCATTTGATACTCCGAAAAACCGGCACGTTTTAATGTCAAACTCAGGATCGAGTTCATTAATTTTAAGAAAGAAAACTTTTTGTTTTTCCTCAAATAATAGAACGAGACCTTTTCTTAAACCCAAGGCTATTTGTTTTCTATTGAACTAACTCTGAAGAAAATATTCGTGAGACACAAATTTACTTTGGGTACCGATTTTAGAAAAATATATTTAGATATGTTATGTTGTATTATGACTTTGTTTTCTATAATACATTATATGTTTAGGGTTCAGCTCAATGCAATTGTAGACCACGTGCTCCCTGCTAGACCTTTAAGGTCTATCCACACATATCAGGGCCGTGCCAGGGACGTGGACGGACCGTGCCCCGTCAGGTGCTCAAAAATATCGTTGTGTACATTTTATATGAACTCGTTCACAAACGTCCGTGCATGGGCCGTGCACGGGCCAGTGACAGATCTTTAATGACCGGGCCCGGCCCTGTCACGTCCCGGGCACTGCCGTGATATGTGTGGATAGACCTTTACGAGACAAATTCTAACGCTGTCAACATAGCTGAATTATGGTCAAAAAAAAAACCTGAATTATCGACGAAAGGAAGACAAAAAAATTAACGGTTTTATTTCAATTTATCTCACTACACATAAAAATGACGTATAGCAACAATTCGCACACGTTGGATATCCTCCAAGAAAAAGTAGGAGTCGGTTGGCGCGGCCGGCGATAAAGGACGGATACAAATACATGTTTAGTTTTAAACGGCTTATCTTAGTTCCGAGTGGTTCCGACTACTTCCGACTGCTTCCGAGGCGGCGCGGCGCAGGTACCGGAAACAAAATGTCTGATCAACCGAGGCCGGGATAACGCGATAAGAGGATTACTCCACGCCAGGAGGCTACTGTTTGTTTGCTGTCTGTTTATTTTGTTAATTTTGCTGTTTATTCTGAAATGCTTGCTATTAATTTACGTCTATTTGACTCTTTTGAGCGCTTTCTCGGTTTTGAGGTTTTCTTCGGTTTTTGATAACTCGTTCTCCAGCGTTATCAAAAATAAGAACCGAAGTATCGTGAACATGTAAATAATTTTGATAGATGTGAAGATACTCCACTACATTCATCAAATAAGAAGAGCCTTAAATGTATAAACCCACCCTTGTGGCAAAATATTTAAAATACATTTACAAATATCTTGCTACAAGATAAGGCATGCTCTTGGGCTTGGGCGGCAATCGGTAACCATCACCCGCCATGGCGGAACCCTCCAACTGTAGTAAATAAATGGCCGGGATGAGCCTAAGTAAGCTGAAAAACCTGTTCATTGGTTTATTTAAAAGCAACCGATATCATTCAAATTTCAGCCGATTTCGGTTAAAAAAATTGGGATTAAAAATAGTAGCTGCAATTCGACTTTTATAGAGTTATTTTTATGCATAGAATTAAATGAAGCTGGAATTTAGTTTTTAATGCATACAGTATTTGAGGTCTGCCGCAGTCGATGGCCACAAAACGACTTGCATTATAGTTATGTACTGATAAATGATAATACAATTAATGTATGATTAAGAAGAAACAATGCTTAAAAGAATCAATGTAAATTACAGATCTCAAATCCAATCTCTAAAACAGTCCCTTAAAAATGTTGTCCTTCTAAAATATGATTATGAATTGACACATTTCTCAGGAGGACGGGACCGTGGGTTAGCAGTTTGGTGGCACCGTTAATGGGGGCCCATATTATGAGCCGAGCATGATTTGATAACCGTGAGTCGACACTTGTCCGGCCGCCTCATCTATCAGCCATGTCTGCTATAATGCCTACTAATACATTACACACCTCTCTATATTAACATTTTTTACTTTACTGCCCAATTTTGGTAGGATTGGAGTGCTAAGCAATGTTAGTGTTGTGCAGTAGTCTGCAACTCTAGTGCAGATTAGTTACTCAACATAAAAACATGTAGCTTAGCTGCTAGATAATCCTATAATGTGGTTTTGCTGCGATATTATACTTCTTGTTCAAACCATGTTGGGTTTTCTAAAGCTGTATATATTTTTGTTCTGTGTAAAAAAATGTTATCCACAAGTAAATAACATTACAAAATCTTTGGCTTTTCTACGATTATCATTCTTAAACTCAAATTTAAAGAGTAACCTTCTTTAAATGTTGAATTTCCAGATTTTTTTTAAGTTATATGTAGAACAATTTATGGCATTTTACGATTGAGTACGATGTTTATAACTCGCGGTAGAGCTCCACTTACTCATACCATATCTTTAAATCTCGGAATGGGGAGAAAATATTTTACTCAAGACATACGGACTGCTCCACTTTCAAAACTAAGATTCCCCATAGGTATCGTAAATATCCGAAACTCGGTCCTCGATTTTTTCATATGATTTTCAACAGTCTATGTATTGATTAGATGAGCAGTGGTGGCCCTTTAAAGGTCATCAGATCGAACCCAGACTGGCGCTTTACTTTGTATAAAATTATTTAATCACCACTGCTCTCAAAACGGTGAAAGAAAACATCGTGAGGAAACCGGCATGTCCTAGAATCAAAAGTCATGTGACATCCACCAACCCGCACTGGGCCCGCGTAGTGGATTACGGTGAGAGAAGAAGCCTGTGGAACCAGCAGTGGGGTCATTAAAATGCTGATGATGATGTATTTATTTACTGTAAACTAATTTTCTTTTGTTTTGACTGCAGAAGCTCAAAGGCTATTAGTTTAACTACACTGATTATGCTCGGTAAAGTGTAAAACCTGTAAGTTTTTGCTTATCTTAGTGTGAGGTTAAGTTTTGCATAATTTATTTCGTAGAATTGTGCAGTTTTCATATAAACAACTTTCTATTGAGATGGTGCCGAGAATAATGTTCGTGACTGGATTTAATACGGTTCTAAAATATGCTTAGTTAATTACTGGGTGGTGATGTAGTAAAATATATTTAACATACATAAACTCACGACTTTTTCCCATGAGGGTAGGTAAAAACATAGACCTTATAGGTGATGTTCTTCAAAAAGGCCAAGTGTGCAGTACTCATAACCGGCGTGAGTGTATGACTAGATGTATGTACGTGGATGAAGTAAAAGAAGTATGTAAAATATATTGATGTGGTTTGTACTGTCGGTATTACAGCTGTATCATTCTCCTCTGGATGTCGCGTTATGCCATAATCATTGTATTTATTAACAGTAATCCCACCATAATGAATAGCTAGCTAGTGCCAAGTACATGTCAGTTAATGGTAATAGAACATTATTACATTGAGAGTGGTTTAGCATCTATAGAAGAGCAATCGAAACAGCATTAAACATAAATATAATGCGCTTAATTTCATTGTCTCATTAAAATAAAATACTAACGTTTTCGCTAAGAAGCTGTTGTAAATGTAAATAAAAACTATTTGACGGACTTACAGATGCCATTCCCATCCATCAACGATTACTATAAGATACTATTCTTTTTCCCTGTCGATTTACTCAAATTATAGTCTCAACCATTCAGATTTTGTCCGACCAGTATGAAGCTATTCGGACAGCTCTGTCATTTCCTACGTTCAAATCCTGAAAGGTGCAGGTGGTCGGGCATGAAGGACAGACAAGGAGGTGGACCATATCTTGCGAAGGGGCACTGTGTTTTGAATGGGTCTCTGATACTCCATTTAGCCAGGTTGTTTCTACAGCGGCCGACCTAGGTCCGCAATAGGTTTAGGGCTTTCCTGATTGGCCACTGCAGTTCATGTCCAGGGGGCAGATGCTCTGCCGTAATGATGTAGTGTGGAGGATTAGGGTGTGTATGTTTCCATAATTCACATCTCTAGTCACTTGCGCTGGCTTTCTAAGAGGTTGTATGTCTCAAAAAGCTCTTGTGACTCTTCAGGCGCGCAGGTGGATAGTTGATGCTCATAGAAGCCTCCCCGAGCGGCATTAAATATCTCGTATCGTGCGATCCCAAACGCCCGGCACACCCTGGACACCTAGATCCCGGTAACGCAGGGACTAGCTGATAATTTTTTCACCACGATGACTCAAATTCAAGATACTATTATAACCCGAGATCCCATTGCTAAAATCTGCAGATATTTTGTTTTTGATAAAACTTGATTTTTATGAATGACACTTGATAGTAGCAACCCCGCAGCAACTACTTAAAAGTATAATTATGGATAAGAAATTAAGTTATATTAAATACCGCCAGATTATTGCAGTGGGATTTTAGGCTATAAATTTCGGGCCCTAATTTAATTGACCGAACACTACAATCACCTAAATCATGATACATAATTTCAGTAGACCCCATCGTAATACACTGACTAAAGAGTTATGTGTATACAGTCCGAGACACTGCCTATTAGTTCGTAATGTATTTATCATAGCGAGTGAGTCATCCATTGCTATTGGCCGACAGTATACCATATAGAAGCGGTGGTTAATCGGCTTGCGAGGTCACTGGGCCGACAACCGCACTGACTTGTACGAAGGGCTATTCATCGCTAATGCTTTCATAATAACAATTAAATTATTTAGTTATTTATTTATTAAAACTTTATGCACAAGTATAAAGGCGGACTTAATGCCTTAGGCATTTTCTACCAGTCGACCTTAAGGTGGTGCAGAGATAAAATAAGGCAGGTGCAACTAAATGAAAGGATTTATAGAGAAAAACAAATATAATATATTTAAATATATACTTAGTAGATACATACATACATAAACAATGTTATAGAGAAACCGAAACCAACAAATCAATTCTGTGATAATTCTGCAAACTTTTTGAGAATGTGCTGACGTGCCTTAAATTTGAAAGAGAACCAACTGGTTGTCTGCCCGATATTCAGAGGGAGCGTATTCCAAAGAGAGATAGCCTGGACAAAGAAAGACAAGTGGATAAATCCAGAGTGGTGAGAGACACATTGTAGAAGACGATTATTGGTGGAACGAAGAGTTTTACTGTGAGCAGGGCAAAGGAATTGAACATGAGATGTCAGATAAGAAGGAGAATTGGGTTTATCAATAAAAGAAAACAGGGTAGTCAAGACCCTCAGCGCTCTACGCTGACGAATGGGTAACCATTTTAAAAGTGATCGATGAGTGGATACATGATCATACTTACGGAGGTTGAAGACAAATCGAATGCAGTTATTTAGAAGGCGGTCAAGTTTAGTAAGTAAATCTACATTCAGGTCATAGTATTGCAAAAGATAGTAATTAATGGTTTCCAATCAAGTTCAATCATTTTCACCTCCGGCGTGCCCCAGGGCTCAATTTTGGGGCCCCTACTCTTTATTTTGTTTGTCAATGACATTAAGAACTGTTTCATTCATTCCAGATTTTTAATGTACGCTGATGACATCAAAATTTACAAGTCATGTAAAAGCACACAGGATTGCCTGCTTTTGCAGGAGGGTCTTGATAGACTTTCTCAATATTGTTTATGTAACAAGCTCCAGCTTAGCTTGCCTAAATGCAATGCAATTACTTTCACAAAAAACAAAAACGTTATAAGATTTGATTATAGTCTACTTGGTATCAGTCTACGAAAAGTTTACTATATTCGTGATCTCGGTGTCGAGATGGACTCGAAATTGCACTTTAATCTTCATATTGATAATATCGTTAATAAGGCGTATCGTATGTTTGGTATCGTTATGCGTTCTTCAAACGATTTCAAAATACCATATACTTTCTTACTCCTATACAAAGCTTTGGCCCGTTCTCAACTGGAATTCGCAGTACCTATTGGGAGTCCCATTTTTGATGTTTTAAAAAGTTTGTAAAAAGAATGGCAATGGTTCAAAAAAAATTTACGTGTGATGATGATGATGATGATGATGATGATAATGATATGATGATGATGTGTAATAATATATATCACTAAGTCTAAATTACCATATACTCAATTATTGACGCGTTATAAATTTCAAAGCTTGGAGTCAAGACGAAGCCTACTGATGGCCATGATGCTTCATGGTCTGTGTAATAACAGGTTCGATTGTCCAGATATCACCAATAGCTTGTGTTACATTGTACCTAGAACTGTTAAGCGTCGAGAGGCGCGTGTGCCCCTGCTTTTCCATACCGCAAGGTGCAGAAATCACGCTGGTGCACGGGCGCCTCTACGACGCATTGTTGAAACGTATAACACCCACTGCATTGACTTGGATATTTTCGCGCTTACACACTTTAAGTTGATAAAGATGGCTATTGAATCTTTAGACTAGCCATTTTATACCCACTATATAAAAATACCTACGAGTACTTCTTAATTTCCTTTAATATCAACAAAAAAAATTATCTATACACCATTATTTCGCGGGCATTGATGTGGGTTACACGTTTACGTAGTCTTTAATCTTATTATGTCACACTTATATTGTAATGTGTAACTGTTTTATGTCCCAATAAAGTAAAATAAGATTAATAGTAGCACACATCACAATAGTCAATTATAGGCAAGATTATGACTGTACAAGCATGGCCTTTATTAAATGTGAGCTGGGAGCAGATTTTTTTGCCGATACAGTGAACGCAACGTTTCGGTGACCTTTTGGCTGACATTCGTTACCTGTTTGCGCCAGTCAAGGCAAGTGTCGACGAGCAGACTAAGATCCTTAATCTCGGAGCTAATCGGAATTGGTACGTTCTCGAAGATTATGGCAGGAAAAGTTAAGCTATCGAGCTTTCTCAAGCTATGGAGGCTTCCAAGTATGATAGCCTGACATTTTGCAGGGTTAAGCACCACACGCACACCGAATTGGTCTGACCAGCCTTTAATCATAATTGAATCCCAGTTTAGTCCCTCGATCGCATCCGATAAGTTGTCAATACCCGCCTGACAGTAGAGCTGTAAATCGTCAGCGTAGAGATGATACGCACACTGAAGCTCGGTGGTTATAAGATTTATGAAAATGGAGAACAGAAGAGGAGATAAGATACCGCCTTGAGGGACGCCAGCTGTAAGGCCACACCACCCAGAAGAGAAGTCTCCAGTACGAACTGACTGCTGACGTCCCCGAAGATAAGTGGAAAACCATTCCAGTACCTCGTGATAGACCTTACGATAGGAAAGGATAGACAAAAGGATATCGTCATTGACGGTATTAAAGGCGTTGAAGAAGTCGATTAACACTAAAACAGTAACTTTAGTGTCCTCCATTCCCTGCCTTATATCGTCAGTCACTTTAAGGAGAGCTGATATGGTATTGTGCCCGGGCCTGAAACTGGATTGAAACGGGCTGATGAGAGATTTGTGGTAAATAAAGTAGGACAGTTGTTTATGAACACAGGCCTCGAGCACTTTGGACAGAAAAGGAAGGATTGAAATTGGCCGAAATTCACCGGCAAGAGTGGGATTGGGAATTGTAAGCAGGAAAGGAAAGCACCGGAGTAAAGAGAGAAGTTAACAATGTGGGAGATTGCAGGAAGAAGTTGATTCAAAGCCGCCACAATCATATGACGACTGATGTTATCGCCGCCCACAGCTTTGGATTTAATGGATAGGATAATCTTTTTGATCTCTTCTGGGTCAACTGGGGTGAAGACAAAGGGGATAATATTTGAAAGAGTCAGACCAGCAAGGTAGTCAAAGAAAGAAAGAAAGAAAGAAAAAGTATTTATTTGTGACCCGCACAGGAGACACGAGAAATCAGCTTAAAATTAAACAAAATTAAAAATGAAAGCCCAGTGTGAGACCAAAAAGGCTCCTATCTCAGCATGTAGTCGTAGTGTAGTCGATAGTTTGACGTTTGGTTAGATAAAAAAGCATAGACAGTGTAGAGAAAAACTGGTTTAGATCGTCTTGTACTGTTGTATTGCCATAAACTATATGCCAATAGCTAAACATATGATAAATTTAAAAGATATTGGCTTGTCAGCAATTTTCAGCACGGAGCGGACAACTACCGATTATACATTTTGATATCAGCTCGACTCTGACTTTCCAGAACTATTTACACTCTCGGTGGTTACGTCGCCCACTTTGTTGATAGACAGCCTTATTTATAAAAACTTGTACCATATGATTCATTAAAATATTGGTAAACAGATTCTTAATTAATTTTTATATGGAGAATTTGAATTAAAATTTACTTATCAATTAAATTGGATATGAATAAATAAGGCTTAACATGTTAAGTTAGTCATGATCACTTCCCGACAACATAATCAATTTTTGTGGGATATCTCGTAGTAGTATGAAATACGGAAGGGTCGAATTAAATGGCTCCATTAATTCAGTGCAACCTCGCCGGTTTAGGAGGAAAATAGCCAAGAAAATATCAGTTTCATATCAAACAAACGGAATAAGGTTAGGTTAGCTCTCTTTGGTTAGCTTTAAAGAGGAGTAGTGGTGATATGTCCATTGATCGAGAACTCAAAATAAGTAATAAGGTTACTTTAACATTAACTCTTTTGACATACCCGTATTTTTAAGGAACGTTCACATACTAATCTCAGTCTTAATCTGTCAAAAATGCCTGATTTCCCGGCTTTCCCAGCATTTTGACAAGTATATTCAAGTGTTTTTATGTACTATAATTGACCCTTCAATTGTAGAATAGAATTCCTGCAATCAGCCATATCAGTGTTACTTTCCCGACCACCTCTATAGCCTTGATAGCTTTCCAGTTGTCAATAGCCACAGATTTTCAGGCATAACTCATTTTTACCCGAGTTCCCAAAAAGGAGAAGGTTCTCAATTCAAATGTATATTTATTTAATAATATTATTGAATGTTAGCTAGCTTCATACTTGATGATGAAGCTAGTTTAGGGCCGTTTGAGGACTATACTTAATTGATTATCACGATAGTATCTTATGTTAAGCTCCCTTAAGATATGGTTATGAATAGTGACCAGTAGTCTAGACATTAAAAAATTAAAGAAATGGTCAAATGGCTTAGCACTTGGTAGCATTTTGTAGCACTTAGGTCTATTACCAACGACAAAGTCGTATTATGATAACGTTGCTATGCTGCTAAGCTTTAAAATAAATGAAAAATTACTTAGAAATGATCAATTTGAATAAATTGGTAAATCTCGTAGCACGTCGTAGCACTTCGTAGCTCCAACTTTTTTACTTGTACATTGCATGCCGCTTAGAGTTTCCATGAAATGTTTTGTAACAAAGATTTTAAATTAATGACAAATGAAACGAAAGAATAAAAAAAAACAGAATTAAAATATTGTGTCTTCATAAATTGACAAATCGCGAAGCACGTTGGTAATAGGATTCAGCAACAGCAACTCTGTAACTTAGACCCAAACACCGTATGTTGCCCAGATTTTTAATGTTATAAAATGTACCTCATAATTACTGACACACCTGGAAATCATCAATCTTTTATAAGAAGGTATGTTTGAATATATTGTCAAATCTTGTAGCACTTCGTAGCATGTCGTAGCACCTACAAACATTCACCGTTTTTTAGAGAAAAATTTCTAAACTTTACCTGTATCTTACTATAATATTATAAATGCGAAAGTTTGGATGTATGTTTGATTATCACGCCAGAACGGCTGAACTATATAATATTATAAAGAGGAAAGATTTTTTTGTTTGTTTGTTTGTACCGAATAGGCTCCGAAACTACTGGACCGATTTGAAAAATTCTTTCACCAATAGAAAGCTACATTGTTCCTGAGTAACATAGACTATTTTCTAATCCCGAAAATGGGTCTTGTGGGGTGGTCCACGGGAGCGAAGCCGCGGGCAACAGCTAGTCGTAAATAAACAAATAAAAACAGCAAGTAAAAAAATAGTTATTATAAGAAAGTCACTGTGAGTTTTGTCTTGGCTTATTAAAAGGTAATAGTATAAACGGAAAGCTCACATGGATGCGGTTATCGAGCGTCACATCGCGCCCACTCTATGATTGATTGGATATAGGGTTGGAGGCAGCCCCCCTCCCTGTAACCACCCTGCCCTCCTCGGCCCCACGGCGTAGGATCGAGGCACGACGCCCGCTGAGACGACGTTGCTTGACATGATGTTCATTTGTTCTGATTTGTTAGACACCCGGGCACACCGCGCGCCGCAACAGCCGACATTACGTGATTAGAAAATATTATTACGAGTATGATGTACCTCCCGTGATACGCAGAGGATAGTGCGTAGGTCTGTTGTTGTACATATGTTTGCCTGAGTTTTTTTAAAGGACAATTTTTTTAATATTTTTCGAAAAAGTTATTATTTAATATTGATTTACAAGAAAATTATAAACAGGATAACTTCTGACCGCGGTATCGCCCATGTGTGTTTAATTATTCCAAGGGATCATTTTACCTAGTTATTCGAGTTAGAAAGCCTATATGTTATTCTAGACTATAATCTATATCTGTGCCAAATTTCAGTCAGAACCGTTCTGCCTTTCTGGTGTGATTCAGTTACAAACATCCATCCAAACATTCAGATTTATAATATTAGTAGGATATATGTATATATTACTAGTTATTGCCCGCGTCTTCGTCTGCGTAGCTAGCAAGTACTTGTTACTTGATAAGCTATTGGTTCATAATACAAACTTCCACCAATGCCCCTTTTCCTACCCCTTAAGTATGAATTCCGGGATAAAAACAATCCAGTGTCCTTCACAGGGTCTCAAATTATCTGCATACCAATTTTCATCTAAATCAGTTTAGCAATTTAAACGTGAAAAGATAGTAGACAGACAAAGTTACTTTCGTATTTATAATGTAATAATAATATTAATTATATTATCGACCTATCATCACTGATAGGACTATTGTAGCCAATAAGCCGGATATAGTGGTGATAGACCGATTAGCGCGCCGCACAATGATAATCGATGTCACCATCCCGCATGACGAGTACTTCGTAAAAGCTGAGAAAGAGAAACAAATCAAGTATCTTGACTTAGCACAAGAGGTTGTCGATATGTGGAATGTGGAATCGGCGATCATTGTGCCGATTGTCGTCAGGCCAACGGCTTGATAGCTAAGAGCCTCGACGACCATCTGTCGAGGCTGTCATTGCGCGGTTGGATCAAGGGCCTGATGCAGAAGGCTATACTCCTCGATACGGCTCGCATTGTGAGGAGGTTTCTCTCTCTGGAGTCCTAACCACCGGTAGCTTGGTCATACCGGTAGGCCTCTATTTTTAAATCATTTTTAAGTTTTCTTTTTTTTTATATTTAAAAATGTATGAAATGAGAATGTAAATAAATAAAGGTACATTAATTATATGGTTGCATGGATTGCCAAGCGTGACTGAATCCTAATAGACCTGCGCCAGTTATAAAACACGCAAGCACTTTACGTGTATTGAACATCGTTGCGTGCTTAGCAGAGGTTTATTAATGGAAAGCTGCCTAATTTTACCAATAACTTCAGCTACTTAGAATAAGTTATATGTGTTGACTCTAACACGAAAAAAGTCATATATAAGTTACCAAAACCAATTTCATGTTTTACCTTTAAGGGGACACTAGTCGACGGCACGACCTATTTTGTGCGCGGGGTTAAAATGCAAAATGTGTCAACCGACAACACGTGCAGAAGAGATAGATGCTGTGATGAGCAGTAGGAAGCTAGTTCGCGTACGAATACACACTTTTGCAAATTTGTAGCGAAATGGATAATGATTTAGGACGAAACCGAGCGCGTGAAATTTTACAAACAAACCTTTGGCAGTCTAGATATCATGAAAAAATGACTAAATCTATCTGTTAAAAATAAAATTATTTGCACTTTTGAACTACTAATCTATCCCTGTATGGAGGCCGTTTTGCAATTTTCCGTCTTCTTATGGTATTTATTTGCGCCCAAAAATACGTTAAAATTAGTTTCGAAATGTGGAACTTTCGACGCTCATAACTTTCAAATATTTTCTTTTTTTTACTTTTTGGCTTCCATACAGGGCTAGATAATGATGAGACAAATTGATATCACTTTTTATTTTGAGCGTACATCGTCAAACAGTGGAATAATCCCTAGACTACGTTTGTATGGAAGAATTTTCGACTAGTGTAACCTTAAGTTTTGAAAATGACTACAACACAAGTTTTACTGCGTACAGCAAAAACCTTTCGCAAATGTTTATAGGGCAAATGCAGTGTCAACGAGCTATTAGATGAACGAATGATCGTAAAAGGGCATTGTATTGGATATTAACCGATCGGGGTGTGTTAATTGGGGCATCCCCGACTAACGTGCAACATCAATTATGCCATACAACGAGGGCAATACACCTTTATGTTGGCGTTAACGGTTACACAATATTTGTTTTACATTATACCTAACGTCATTAGTGTTTTGTGTATTAATTACGTCGATTAGGGTGAGTTAATTAAGTTTTAAATGTGCTTATACCTATTTAGTTACAACATGATTATTTAGTTTGTTCTGAAAGTTGCTAGGTCTGAGTTTTAGTAAAATCTTGTTGCCGTAAATTATGTTAACAGATATGGTTTTAGAGGTTCTGGCAACACTGTACCTTCTATATACAATACTGTAATTCGAATCAGTAAGAGATAAAATGTATATAAGAAATCGTTTCAAATTTCATTATTTCAAGGATTAGCACTGTAAACATATGATATTTATCATGCTTAGTGTAGATATATAGGTTGAAGCAACACTATATACTACCGATTCCTGTTGCTTCTATCCACCCACATATTTCTATCTAGCTGTCCTATTGTCACGCGCGCCTGAAAGGTCACTTGATTTACGATGACTGTTTGTTCCTTGTACTGGGGGAGGTTCACAATAACACTGCAGCCTACCTTTCATACATGCGCCGTGAGTACCGCTTAGGCTTGATAACTAATTAATCACTAGCTTAGCGAGCGTGATTTCCTGCGGGAATGAAAAATGCTGTCACGATAAAAGTGAGAAGGGTCTAGCGGTGCCACTAGCTGACACCGGGAGCGCTGCACGATTCTCAATATAACTTTAGAAGCACTAGCGATTATAATCTAGAATGAGAGTAAGACGATTCATTGTTTGTTTATTTAGTAGTTATTGTTATCCCAACACTAACCGAAAAACTACTTTGAATGAATGGACTGCGTGACTAAAAGAATTCTTTGTAAAGACGCTATTTTCACCTCTAACGAAATAACAGAAACCCTGTGGTGTAGTTTATTTGTAATCGATTTCTGTGACAGCAAATTATGTCTTTGATATCGTAGAAACTACTCTAATATGGTTAAAATGGTTCCTAGTGAGTGATGTCACCTAGTTTAATCAGATTCAGCGCTGATAGTCGCGGGTCCGTTGCGCGTATCTCTCCATCTATTGGATCGTCGATTACTGCTGCGTCTTCCGATTCGTATCGTATACTGGATCTTTGTGCCCGTGGATCTGTGTCGCGGAGTGCTTTAAACTACTACATGGTCTCTTATGTCTGCAGAGACACACATTTAGGCACGTTACTGTCAAGCCAATATATATAGTTTTTTTCGTCAGACACTTCCTGACCGGGGCGTTTCAGTCAGTCGAATAAAATCCTAAGTACCGTTGTCGTGACTGATCGGCGACTTGATGGTGACGTGACTGATGTGTGTGAATAAACCATTATGTGACTTTTTAGAAGTTTGAATGCAATCTCCGACCAGGAAATTAACAAAGCTTTGTCGACCGTGTGTTTCAGGAGACTTATCGACGCTGGGCGTGCAGTACAATGGTGCCACTGTGGGTGGAAGAAGGGGCAGAAGAGGGCAGCGAAGAGGGGGGCAGGTCGCGGCGCGCGTCTGTCGAGCATGCGGCGCGCTGGCATGCGCGGCACCTGGAGCGCGTGGGGCACCTAGACCGGCGGCGCGGCGGCGGTGGCGGCGGCGTTGTGGGCCGCTGGGTGCGCGCCGCCGCCGCTGGCCCCGGCCGGCCCATCGTCCGCCTCAAGCCTTGCCTTTCCGTCTGCCAGCTCGTCGAGCAACACTGCCCCTACTTCCTGCCGGCGGATCGCGCACCTGCATACCCCACACAGTACGCCGGCGAGCCAACGTTCCTATGTCTCGGTGAGTTGTCATTATCTGCCTACCTACATTTGAATCTACCTACATTTTTAATGCCTTCTGTTGTCTGACCTGAATAATTGAGGATGACCTTCTAAGAACGATTCCAGTATACAATCAGCCATTTTCATCTTGCTTTTGATTTATAGTCACATCTATAACCGTACAAAACACTTCATTTATAAAAGTATCATGAAAACAGAGGTAAAATGTAAAAAAAATTTGAACCATAATGTTAAACGCAACAAAAAGAAAAACTAACCATTACAGATTTCTGCGATTTGCAAGTAAGTACTATAAATATAGAAGGCAGTATTCTAGTTGGTTGTGCTATGTAGATGTTGTTTACGACGAGTTTCATGTGACTTTGAAACCCTTAATTCTATACTTTTATACAACAAATGCCGCTAAAAAATGTACGTGCACGGAATATAAGTGAAACTTCTTAGAAATAAAGAATAATACGACAGCAGGAAGGAGTGTCATATAACGAATTTTGTCTAACCATGACGCGCCCTTTAAATGTCTCTATATCATTCTCGTCCTATTACCGAATCACCGCCTAAGAAGTTTCACTTCAAAAATACTGTTACTGTCACTGAATTTTAAGGGTTCTTGATCTGCATTATCATAGGGCACTGTGTTCAAATGTTTATAAACCACCTTTTGTTCTTCGCCTACAGTACTAGTTGAAAACCTTTCAGTTTTAACACAAAAAATCCAGTCGTACCTAATAAAACTATAACCCTCTTACTAATAAACGCGGTATAAAGTTATACCAGGTATAACAAAGGAATAACCATACATTTTCATGGGTTTATACTTGGTATAACTTTATACCGCGTTTATTAGTAAGAGGGTAAGGCTATTGGAAATGGAGAATTGTAAGAGATGAATAAATCTGAGCATTTTCTGGATATTTGTGTGAAATTCTCTATCTATCTCCACACTCGAATACGTTGAATGATCAACTGGGTTCAAGATTAGGCGCAATTAGCCTTCCACTATGGCTTGGCCGCAGTTCAAAACGATAGAGCACAAAGCGAACGTTACCTTTGGCGAGTTGCATGCTACTTTATTTTTCTTTGTGCTCGTAGAAGTCTTTGTATCTGACCAATTGTTGCTTTGCACATTTCGGTTTAACTTTCCTTCCTTTTTAAATTCTGGCATCAATCTCTCTCTTCATTTATTTGTCTGCTTCTAACAAAATATTGCGAATGTTAAAATATACGAAAAGATATAAATAATGATATAACAGTAAGATGCGGTTCGTCTAATACAGTGTGACGAATGATTTCAGACCCGCGCATCCCGGAGACGGGTGCGCAGGCGAACAAATCCAACTACGGTCGGGACGAGTGCTGCTACTGGTATTGCGAGGGGCGGCTGTGCTACCGGTGCGAGCTGCGGCTGACCGAGGTGGCGCGGCCGGACGCTGAGCGCTGCCCAGCCGTGGAGGAACGCGGCGCCGGCTGCTCCGTGCCGTACGCGGCAGCCGGCGCTGGCGCCTCACCTCGGCCGCGCGCGCTGCTGGCGCTGTTGCTGCTCGGCCTGGCCGCACTCGCACGGACCCACTGGACCGCCCCCACTCGTTTAGTGAAAGTGCGCGATTCGAGGTTATAGTTTTACGTTCACGTGCGTCGCAACCGCGCGCCCCGCGATCGTCGCCAGCGATCGGAACCTCTGTTAGTGCAGAACTTATAATAATAGATAGCGTGCGGCCACGACGGGACGGGACGCGAGCCGCCGCGCACTCCCGCCGCACCGCCCGCACAACACACTCTAATTTAATATTTGTGTCCGCTCGTTGGTTACACCCGAAACATGGAAACACCAAATGTTCACTCATGAATTAATTTATGCATTTATCTCGTAAGCGCTGTTTGCCGATGTTCCGGCCAATATGTTAATATTTTTGGCACGATTTGTAAACAAAGATACATGTTTTGCGTTAAGCGAAGATACTGCGTATATTTTACATAGTGGTTTACAGTTACATTGTTCATAAGGCACACAGTTTGAGTTATGTATGGCAATCTAGTTTGAGTACCTTCATTGATAAAAGCAATATTTTACACGAAATTGTTAAGAAGCATAACTCCATAAAGGTCGCTCATGAAGTTCCAATCAATGTAGTACACATGTACCTTTGTATGTTACAAAGGTACATGTGTACGAAGCGTTCTTTGCGTTAGGTATCGTGTGATGTTAATTTTATACTACATTATTATGTAGACCAGACACCTGATGCAATAAAATACTTATATTACATACGCGCCATAACCGCAAGCTTTGACAGGTTGAGATTCTCAGCATCCTCATTCGCCGTGGGAGAAAGAGTAGGCCTCACGTCTGGGATCTCTGACCGTACCTTAGTTTGTACCTCCGACGCACAAAGTTAACGCGACAAGTTTCGGGAACACGATCCGGACGAGAGAACTCTACTCTTTTGAACATGTGACAATAGGTAGGTATACTCGTACTGGAGGATGGTTTCTTAGAGAGTTATTTTTGTAATGTTGCACTAGTGCAGCAAGCGCGGGCGTCGCGGTGGCCTCAGCGCCTAGCATAGCACAGCCATGCGCTAGTGACCCCCGAGCGCGTACACCGCCGCCGCCGCCGCCGCTGCCGCCGCGACACCCGCGCGTCTGCACGTCAACGCCTAATTAATAGTGATTACATGATTATGTATAAATGAAATAATATAGGATTAATAAAGTAGTTGTTGTTTTGTAAGAAGTAAAATATTATGAATAATGCATATAATGAAAGTTATATGTAATATATTCCGTCTTATGATCTAATAACATTTTGGTAATACAGAATGGTTGAAAATGATTTTTATATGAATTGATTTTAATATATATTATTGTATATGTATATCGTGTCGACTATTGATAATGGTAAATGACCTTCATCATATTGTTGTTTCAACATTTTTAGGTAACAACATTTGTTAGTTTTGTTTTATTTTTGATGAATATTAGAAGAGTATCGTTAAACATTATGTGATGAAAAACATAATTTAATGGTTATTAAGACTTTATTGAATGAACATTTGTTGAGAATATTGCCCTCGGAAGGCATGTAGTTGTTGTATTCAAATAAATGATAATAATATTAAGTAAGTTATTTTTTACGTTTTTATCGTGTGTACATATGTCAAAAACGGTTTGTTGTTTCCACTCCCATATTTAATCGTCGTCACCGAAGGTGCTAAAGGTCTATTAATGCTTCTTAAGACTTGGTTTGTGTCGACTTCAATATGAGCTGATCTGTTTGTCTGTCTGTGTGATGTACGCAGCACCTCGCAGTACTCCCGCAGTCTCACTGTCCTGTTGCCTCCGCACTCATATCAGTCGATGTTTACAAAACTTCGTCTACAAACCTATCAGCTATTTTCATAATATTTTCTCGTGAAAATATCCGTTCAGTAAAGAGTTGGCTATATATACTAGGATGTAGGTGGTATGAGCAAGTCGTGACAATAGATCAGTGAGTCGTTATTGTTTCGGTCGAGTATGTTGTTCGCTCGTGGTCCTCAGTGCCTTCCCTCTGCAGTGAACGCGCCCTGCGCCTCATGCCTCATGCCCCACGTGCGCTGAGCTCACAGTCCGCAAGGACACCCGCACCAACAGAACGCGCGCACACCTACCCGTTCGTTTAGCTAAATGCATCGGTTTGTACCACTCGTTTTATTGCCTTCATCACGTTAACGCTGTGACAGGGAAGGGTAGTGTAGTCTCTCCATCGCATCGTCATTACATTTGGTAACCGCAGTTGAGAGTAAAATGTTGAAAATCATAGTGTTAGTCTCTTCAAGAGAGTTTATAGTAGGTATTAGAGTTCGAGAGATGTTAACAATAAAAAGTTTGAGATCGATTGTTTACAATTAATTGACTACAGATATTGTAACACTTCTTCTAACTGAAGTTGAAGTCGAGTCGAAATTAATATTGTTTGATAAATTCACGAATATAAAATAAATTTTAATTTCATATTTAATCTAAGAATCTAACTAGAATATCTTAATAGGGCAAGTTTCTGGTAAATTCATTTCAGTGAGTCGGGTCTTTATGCACATAAAATTTATTAAAATAAACTGCAACATTTTGCGGGTTGATCGTTGCCCTACTGCGTAGGCGCTCTTTCACGGTATCTACGTGTATCTATCTATATATAAATTAAATTATCAAAATGTCTAAAATTTAGTAATAGAAAATGAATTACTAGAACATAATTAATTGGATCAATTTCGAGCACTCGTTAAAACTTACACATTGACCGTGCATTTCTTCTTGTGAGTGTTGCCACTCTCCACTATCGATGTCTTCACTCGTTCACTTTATTAGAGTAGATAGTGAAAGACCAAAAGAGAGGAGTTCGGTTCGAATGTTAAGTACTGTTACCTTGATTTGTCATCTGTTCAATAACGACAATCGCCCCTACAGCCCTGCAAGGTATGTCGACAAATTGCTACAAATACAACACACGTTTTGTCACAAATATAAGTACTATACCCAACACACGAGCGCAACGAATAATATCATTTTATAAGAGAACACCCTGTTCTTGAAATCGTTTTGGTGCATACATCAAATCAGCAATAAATCAAACTCAAAGATATCATAGCCCGTGACGTGAGACGAACGGTGGCACCCGCTGCCCGTGGCGCGCGCGCATCACCGACACACACACGCATGCACTCTCGCACGCGCACACACACTATGTGCCATTCTCTCTAGGTTTAGTGTAACGGGTGTATTCTTAACCTTTTTTTAAACGTTTGGTGATAGTGTATAAATTATGTTTTGAAATAATATACGTATGTTTTGATGTACATAAATAAAGTGTAAATGTTTAACGCACAAATATTATGACGACAAGCTGATGTAAAGCAGTGTACGAAAACGTATGTATTTAGCTGTAAAATGTAACTGGAAAGTAAAGATTAGGAAATAATGAACGTAGGAACTTCCATGCTCCGTCTGCTGCCGAGATCTCGTTCGTTTGTTCGCCATATCGTGGTTATCTTGCCGACGTTCCGTTGTTCTTCACTCGATACTCGTTTGCCAGTTCAAGTTCGCTGCCGCGCCTCAGTCGCGGCGGTGGACCTTACCTCAAGTCCATTTCAATGTAAATTATTCTATAATCAGGAATTAACTAGTTGTACTGTTCTATATGTTAAGTCCCTCACGTTAGGTTGCGCGGCAACTCAGTTGACTGTCACACACACGCACAATACAAACAGAAGTACAGACTTTCGGGGTCGTCCATCGATGATTAAGCATTTTAAATGTGTATTTACGTACATTATTATTCCCAAAAGTTCATGTAGTATATAATATGTAAGCAAAACACCAAATCGTAGCCTTTACATTTTGAGCAGTTATTAAATCCGCGACATAGTAAGTAATAAACAAATCAAAGTACGGTACGTTTTACATTATTTCAAGCGCTGTGATATGTACTTGAATACATATAACGATAATATTCAGTCAGTACTGATAAGTACTAATACATATGTATTCATGGTCGTTCGATGAAATGTTTCCGTAAAAAAACAAATATTTTATACAACATATGATTATAATTTTTGATTACTGCCAGTTAGAGGTCACTATGCTTAGGGGTACTAAAAGTAAGATGTGGCTTGGCTGTGGTATTAAAATGAATGAGTAAATATTAATCTCCTATTAAATGAAAGGCAGTGTTTTTACTTCATAACTTTAACGCAGTGGAGTTTCAAGTTTGTATTAACTAAACTGAAAAAAGTATTGGAGCGGTGACGGATTAGTGGACGAGTAATCATCAAGGCTTGTCATATTTACAATTATTTTAATACCACATCCGAATCTTAAGAAACAACGAATATGATTCACTTTTGAAGATTTTGTAATACATGATATCGATTTGTTTTTATTTGTGTTGTCACTCCGATATTGTGCGAATCCTCTGAAGAAGTACCTTTTGTGATTGAGATCGGGTAACGTTGCTGTTGCCGACTACAGTGACACGATACGATATGGCCTTCAATTGTTTAGGCAAGAGTTAAGTAAATTAAGACACATTTGAAAATGTATCAAGTCTTATGAAGTTATAGTGTATCAATACATAATACATATAAATAGATTTAACAATTTGTACGTTATTTTAAACTGAAGTTTCATAAGTAAGCGATTCATGTTTCAACCCCGAAAGTTTCTCATTAGAGTACATTGTGTAAATTGTAATTGTTGGGTAATGTACTTTTATTATTTCATTAAATCGAGTTTGTTTTCTATACAAATATGTAGATAAATCAATGTCATTTTAAGGATCAACAGTAAAATAATATATTAAATATATTATGCGAGCAGTTTATAAGGTACACGGGTAGGCAGATAACATGACAGATGTCCAAGTCCATGCATGTATTTTCGTAATAAGCTTAGGTGTTTGCATGAACTCAATTACTTATTTGCATGTTAACATCCGGGGGTTAGGTCTGAACAAGCCGCTAGATAGACCTAATTATAATGGTCGAGAGAACTCCAAGTGAAATAGACATGTGAAACGAGGATAACACTTAATTTAGCCAGATTTCGTGTTTCGATGTTTTCGTGTTTTATTAATATGGTGAATTTCTAGAGGAGCTCGTGGGTAATTGATAAAAACTCTATTATATAGTTCGATCTTTGATCTTTCGAGGTTGGTCCTGTTCCGTGGTTGGTTGATTCATTGGGTACATACCGAGACATCTTCGTGCCTCGAAAAGCACGCGAAGCCGTTGGTCCCGGTTGGCATTTGTAGTTATTTGTCAAAAGCACCAGTCTGCCCAAGGAATACCGTTTTTACCAGTTACTGGATTGTGGAGATCAGATAGACTCTATATTTAAACATTTTTACTAAAAATACAACCGACTTTCAAATAAAAATACTACAAACTGAAAAATAACTTCAATTTCGGAAGTCGGGACCAACGGCTTCGCGTACTTTTCGAAGGAGCCTCGGTATGTACCAAATTGTATTTTTTTGTAAAAAGGTTTTCATTTTTCAATTTTAAGTAGCTTAATAGATTACCCGAATAACATGCAACTTCAACACAAACAGTGAAATTAGAGTGTACTAGGGTGAACTGTATGTAGATATCTACGTATCCCTTTAGAGCGTACCGGTGTGCTGTTATGTTATGAAATGGTATAAACAATAACCAAACATACCATTGCAGCATTCCCGAGAGATTTGCCGTCACTTATTGAAGAATTCTTAATTCTTAATTCTTTATTGTACACCAAAAACAACATTACATACAGTGTGATAATAAAGTACATGTACAAAGGCGAGCTTAACTCAATGCTGAGTTCTCTTACAGCAAACCCTAGAGTGACAGAGAAAGTTGACAATTATAGAAGGCAGGCATCCAGTGTACAATATCAAAAAACTAAATTAAAACATATATATACTTACTTAAATACATATATATATATATATATACACACTAATATTATGTCAATGTGCAAGGAAATGATCTTCCGAATTCTGTTGTATATCTCCGAAGTTCTTCATCAGATCTTGATCAAATTTAAATAAGACCACATGAGAATCAACTGCTTATAAAATAAAACTGCTCATAAAAGCTTCAAATGAAAAAAGAATAATGAAAACCAGTTCATCTAGTAAAAAGTTCTGAGATAAAAACACATTTATTAAGTGAAGTCGAATTGAGAACAGCCTCCTTTTTGAAGTCGGTAAAAATACTGGTACTCAGCTGTATCCGGTTACAATATACGCCGACACTAACATAATTGCAAAAAGGCAAACTGATGGCGCGCTTCTAGATCACAAAGTGTAAATAATCATTTTGTTCGCTTACTTTATTAATGACTAGCTGTCCTCCGCGGCTTCGCTCCCGTCAACTGGCTACCTATCTACCCTATCCTATCCTACCTACCTAACTACCTATATTTTGAGACCATATGTAGCCTATGTCCTTCCCCAGGATGTCATCTATCTCCTTGCCAATTTTAATTGATGCCGTCTAGTGGTTTAGGCGTGATAAGATAACAGACAGACAGAGTTGCTTTGGAATTTATAATATTAGTATGGATTAATAGTATAAGTAGTGTTCTGTTTAAATTAATGAATTCCTACTTGGAATTTTCCCCGTGGGAGGTAGTTAATATTGTACAGCACAGCGTTCTAACTTTGTGTACTTGTCTAAGTAAGTTCGCCGCAATACTTTGACAAGGGAGGCTTTAAGTTAACTCACGAACTTAGAAAACGCTTTAAGTTAACTCGATCCCCAGGCATTTTTAAGTAGGAATGTCATTCAAATTACTACTTGAATAAAACAGAAAGTGTCCACAGAAATGATTCATAAAATATAAAAACAATAGGATTGAAACAAAAACCTTTGAAACAAGTGTCGGAAAATTAGTTCTGTCAGAAATATCTGCCAACTCGTGTACCAGCTCCAAATTCTTGTTAGATACGTCACATGCCTGTATTTAATACACGTTTAGGAACATAGACGAATCTTGTGCTGTTGGGAGTTACGAAGGATAAAATGCCTGCGATCTATCTACTTATTTGTTTCATTGAGACGTCTGTTCATAAATAAGTATAAATATAATGAATGTCATTAGTGTTATTTCCATTAAAAGTAAATGTTTTGTGTTAATTTGATAGCGTCACGTTGGCTCTAGGTGAGACTTGTAGCCTTTCATCCGACTGTACCGTTTAGTTTCACTTTAAGTACGTTTTGTACTGTTTACACTGAACGTGTGGTTGCGTGTTCGTCTTAGTTCTAACGTGTTCTGTACAGAATCGCATCGGTCTCATTTATTCCTGATAAGTTCTAGATCATATAAATATATGTATGATTATGAGGACTTTAAAAGCACATGATATACCGAAGTTGAACGTTTATGTTAACTATCGTTTTGATAAACTATGTAGTTAGGATTGCACTGTTTATGAAAAGTACATTAAAATAATTGTCGATCTGTCATCAGGACTGCTTAAACATAATTTTAATCTCTATAAATAATATCATTAAATTGCCTAATTCATAGTGAGAAAGGTAGTGTAGACTAAAATCTTAACTCATAATGATGACAAGGGTATGCACGCCGAGGGCGGGGCGTCGCGGCGCCTTCCTCACACGCGGGCTCAGATATATTGATATGATCTAGGATGTGTTTGTAGGTGTTTCTCGAGTAGTGATCGTGTAATAAGTCTTATGTTACGCCTTCTAAATGATTAAAGTGTTAGTGTGCGACGAGGGCTCGCGGTGGCGGCCGCGCCCGGCGCTACACCGCTACGCCGTAGCCCGTAGCGGTCTCACGTAGCCGCGTAGTGCCGCGAGTCGTCGCGGGGCGCCACCGTCGCATGTAGACATCGTTCGACACTTGAAGTAAGATTAATCACGTTCGAATAATCGTAGACAGATTTTGAAATTTACTATTATTTGCATTTTCCTAAGAGTTAGAACGATTGAGACAGTAGGTCGCACGACCGTGTTATGATGAATTGTGAAGATGTTTATTAAAAAAATGCGTTTATGAAAATGGAATAAAAACGAAAAATATTGTCATATTTAAAACTGTAATTAATAACTTAAGAAGAATTATTGGGAAAACAGAAAAACGTTAAATAAACCGATTAAAAATACAAACGCGAGTATTATTTTCCCTGGGATGTAAGGATTTGAAAGAAAAGGCATGATTGTGGTATCTTTAAATATTTTAATATAAAAATCGTCGCTTACGTCAATATCACACACGAGCTTACATCATCTATTTATCTTAAGTATAAAAACTATGACTTCGCATTAAATTATCGTTCTCGCAGTATAAAAAAGGCGCACTCGTCATCACAGCAGCGCATTCGCTATACACAATATACCGAACGCGTCCAGGCACACAGCACACCATCACAGTCAGTGCCGCAGTCCGCGCGGCGGGGCCCGGGGGTCCGAAGCCCAGGGGCCCGGGAGGCAGGGACGGCGCGCGCTAGGCGCGCGGCCGCAGTGCCTGCGAAACCAGCGCTACCAGCACGGCGAGCGCCGCCAGTGACAGCGGCGTCATCGAGACGCGCCCGCTCGCTGCGCTGTGCCCGCTGTTGTCGCCAGAATCCGACCCATCTGCACACATAACACACTATGCTTTACACGAACTATAGATATTCATGGACACGTCCACTTTACCCAGTCACTTGACCATGAAGTCAGGGATGAATTCATTCATTAGATACATCATCATTGAACCAAATTAAAAACAGACATATCATCCCTATTCAAGCCTGGCTGGGAGAAATGGACGTGCCCGCATTCGATCATGCTATCGTGCTACTGTGCTATGTGAGGTTTACCAACCTTACATAAAGTTACAACTTAATAAATAGTGCATTAGGACATTGGACACATAACAAAACGATTACATAAATGTAAAATGTGCGAATTTCAGGTACTGTGAATTTCATTTCTTTTGAATTTGTGCATTCCATAAGGAAATACATGTAAATAGAAATAGTTGTTGTTACACTTTAAACTTTATGTCATTGATATAAAATTCAGTTGACACTCGCTCGTAATCAGCATTAACTACTATATTCTGACAGTAAAACAAAAGAAGAAATGGTATTAACAGTACAAAATCATAATGAAATAAAAATAAACCTACAGATGCGGATGAGTGAAGACGCGGCGGAGGGGTGAAAGCCTCCTATTAAACGACTCGGGGCCACGAGTGAACCTCAAGTTACAGTCTAGCGCCTGAAGACTGAACGCTTACCACTGAAACATCAACTTGCTTTGAGCAACATTACTTTAGTTCCCCGACACCGGTACCGCTAATTTGTGCAACTACGACTAACTACTTTACCATACTATTTACATGGTCTTTTTCTTGATACTTTTGTCTCTCAACTTTGTACTGTTCATGAAATCTTAATACTATGTTGTTGAATTAAATATGTTGTGATGTTCACCATTTTAATGCTTACAAAAATAAGAGTAAAATACGGGCATCATTTACTTTTACAACCGTATTATTACGTAAATAAGTTACAACTTTATTGATTGGATTTCATGAATAGTATTTTATTATATGCAGGTAACGAAAGATATCACCGTAAATTCGACTATACACATGCATTCAAATTATTTCTATACAAAGATTTTCATACGGTCTATTTATTTTTAGTTTTCCAAGAACCGGTTAAAACCGTAGAACCACTAATTTCATAATTACCGTTTAAATTTTATTCAAAGAAATCTACTTTGATATTAAGATAAACTGGCTGACTAATCGTGAGTCAGAGTCATGCTTCACGCTTGTGTTAGTCACAAAACTAATCTATAAAAATATATGAACATGGACATTTATGTCAACAGTAATAATTACAATCAGAGTTCATTCTCCATGCGACTGTTATAATTATTTATATTTGTATGACGTGTATTAGAAATACTACGACAAAATTGACTTTTATTTATAAGTATTTTATTTATTTAGTATTTTAAAAGTATATAATTAGCACTTGCAGAAAATGAAATTTAAAAAGGGCATTTGCCTTGCAGTATGGCAATTTAGGTGAGTTAGATGAAGATTAAAATTGCTATTTTACACTATCTTTACTGATATAGTACCCATTTTTTTCTCAACAGTAATACATTTGTATGCTGTGATTTTGAATATAAAATCTGTGACACACAGTGCAAGTAAACCAAATCAAACGTGTAGTTTAAAAACTTTATCTTACACTGATACTGATCTTCGTCGATTAGACGAAAACAAACGCTGCTATGAATTAAATGTTCAACACAACTACGTTTATTTTATGCTTGGATACTCCTGAAAACCGATGATTTATGTTTTAAATATATTTTTGCGTTATTTATTCACCTATCACCAATTTCGTGAGTAATTTAAATCCGTGTTCAAACTACTAAAAAGTTAGTTCCTACACCACAGTAAAAGTCCACCTCTATCCCTAGATCTAGACTCGATAAGTCATTGAATGAACCGGTACCATGAAATTTCAGGTAGATAAATCTTAAGACCACTACATGATGCAATAAAACCTTGCGATGCAGCCTGGCCGTCTCAAGATTTATCTACCTTGAGTACTGAGTTAAAAATAAAGTAAGTATGAGTAAGCGAAGCGTTATAATAATATACAAAGCTGTATAAGGTGGCGTAGTGCCTCCACCACTCGCAAGCACTAACTACCATGCTAAACATGCAAGTGAATTAAAGAAACGTACAGGCAGCGCGCGACAAGCTCGCCGGTACTAAAATCACCGCTTATGTTCTATAATCTCACTGGTATTCTTATATTGTATGTAACTAATTGAGTCTTTGTTCTTTATATTATTTCTCTATGTACAATATTCAGGAACACTCCACCGAGGCTATTTCCTGAACCAGAAGAATGATCTGGGAGCGGATGATTTTACACCTAGAAACAAAACACACACAAACATGGACAAGTGAACACTCCCCAGCCACCGATGTTTAATTGATATCACAACACGGTGACTGATTGTTGTTGGTGACGTTGTGATTTAAAACAGACATATTAAAAAATTTGGTGCAAACACTGAACAAAAATAGTGAAAATTGCATCAACACAAGTTTGGGATTCGGCATTTGCCAGATCGATGAGCGTAATTTTGTTAAATGTAATTAATGAAAACTTCTTTTCAAAATAGCTCGAAGTGAAATAAATAACTAAGGGCTATGTAAAATTTAGTGAAAACCGTTTAACTCGTAAAAACCTGAAAGTCAATATCATTACTTAACCATAATCGATTCGGCAAATATTATCCATTAACTACAGTGAAAAAATAACTTTAACTGGTTTACTGAATTTGGTGCTAGTGCTAATAATTAACTGTGCTTGCATTGCAAAGTGAGTCTAAATTAGGTATATTTTTCACCGAAAACATTGAACAATTCGACTGCGTTGTAAAAACTGCAGCAAACTTGGTGCAAAGAGAGAACTAAAGAATCAACTTTGGCTTTGCTTTGTTTGCCGCAATTTTTGACAACAGCAGGTAGGTTCGGATGCGCCCAGAAGCCGCGAAGTCGTCGAGGTCGAGGACCGGCCACCGTCAGCCACTGCATCATTCAACAAGCCACCACACAGGCAACACCTCTTACTGTTAGTTGTATTGCGGTCATCTTAAGCAATATGCTCATTTTCATTAGTAGGAAACTAATCTGACTGTATTATTCAGCCAGTAACATGGTTAGTTGCTTTCAATACAAGTTAGCAGTTAATAAAGCTGAAAATTAATTAGTTTCTACGTAGTAAATCGATTAGCAAATGAAAATTCTAATTAATGTTATTGAATTAGTACATGAAAACCGTTACCGAAATTAACGTAGAAGGTTAACAGGAATTACATTGAATAGGTTGTAACAAAATCAATAAAGAAGTAGGTATTGATTTACAATTCAGTTGGTTCTATAACAACATACAATTATTGGACAACAGATTTACGAGAAGGGTTTACAAACAACTAATAGACAGACATCCACATATAGACACAAGAGCAAACATGGAACAGTGGAGTCGACGAGTGGTTCGTCCCTACTGTCATTATTAATGAGTTGGTCAGCTCTCTTTGTCATAGTCAAGAGAGTTTTATTTTAATTAAGGTCAATGTGTTGTTTCCCTCTAGGGAGCTATTTCAAATTGAAACAAAGCATTTGATAGTAGTTTAGTTTCAAGTTACATACACGCGGCATCACTGCGTGTATTTTCCATTAATATTTTTATCCAGATGCAAAAATGAAGTAAGTAATCGTAGTATCTGTTTTGAACTCTACTTTAACACATTTAATTTTTTAATAGGAAAAATACAGGTTACTAAAATTAACCTGATAAACTAAATCTATCCAAATCAATTACTCAAACGGAGAATGACTACATTGGTCTCGCGTTGAAGTCTTTTGTTGATATATATATTTTTTTAATGAATGATGGTATTTGATTCGGCAAATATTATAGTCAAACCAAAGCTCTAAGGTGGTTCTGAAAGACCTTAGTCGTTCGCAAGGAGTGCGCCCTTAGCCTGCGGGAAGCCTGAAAGCTAACATCGTCTTTTGTTAGTCTACGTCTTGTCACGTCAATAAGTTTTTGGTCATGGTGTAACGTCATTGTCACGCGGTCTGGGTGTCCGCCTACCTGCGTCGAACAGAATGTCTCCGACGTCGTCGTCGCCGTCGGCGTTGGCGTCGGCGAGGCGCGCGTTACCTCCCACTGTGCCGCGCGGCGCGCTACTGCAGCCGAGCCACCAGAACGCTGTCGACCGCGGGAACGCTGGGTTGTCGGAGTCCACCTGTATATTCAAAACATGTGAAAAACGTTAATGTATGTCATTGGAAATTTTCCAAGCAATTTTTGAGACCCTGAAATGACTAGCTAGGTTCAATAAAACAGGGTACCTTAACACATCATATTGGTGGTACCAATCCACCAGCTTAATGTGACGATCATTATTACTAAGGTGTATTTTATAGAGTTACGGTTTTATAACTTCATACGATATTCAGAAAATTAGGGGTCATGTTCTCTTATTAGTAATTTTTGAAATTACATCAAACATTTGCAAAATTTTAGAACCTTTGTGGTTCTTATCCAAATAGCTTATGGTACTTACACTGAAAGTTCTATCATTAAACCGCCAGTACGATCCTCCCTTGAAGAAGTACGTGTAACCGTTAGTATATTGCAGAGCAGCATCAATGCCGTCAGGTATGCCTTCCCAATTGGAGAGGGGTTTGGGGTAAGTGGCCTTGACGGGTGGCCTCTGCGACGGGTCGAAACGCCAGAACTTCGAGCCTTTGTAGAAGTAGATCTTGCCGTTGCCTGACCAGACTAGAGCAGCATCCAGGTTGTCTGGGATACCGGTGAAACCTGAACCAACGAGGTAAGAATTAGCAACAACATTTTTAATCATATGTAGATGGAGTAAGAAAGGATGTTTATTTTGAAATGGGAAAAAATGATACGAAATGTGTGTAAGAAGTAAATGCATAGTTTTGATCACTTATCAGCAAAAGCCTACCTTCACTGATGTCTTTAGGATAATCTCCATCAACCTTCTGTCCGTTGTACCTCCAGTACTTGGAGCCCTTGAAGAAGTAAGTCTTGCCGTTCTTGTAAGTGAAGGCCGCATCAATGTTGCCAGGCAGACCAGGCCAAGCGCGGGAGATCAGACGAGGGTAGCCGGATGCGACGCCGTCTTCGGTCAGTCGCCAGTAGTGCTCGCCTGGAATCAAACCGAAGGAATGATTAGTTAAGGTCCTTACTCCGCTTTTGTGCCGTAAACGGTTACATTTTAAAGCCTACTCCTTAGTAACGGCTACGTTAGAAGGTTTGAAAAAGAAAATATTATTGATTCATGTACATTATTTGTGAACCATGGTTTTTTCGTGTAACTAATAGTGCAGCTTTAAAAAAAAATTAACAACACGATATTTTTTCGCTACTATTGCCTACTCCTCCAAAACGACTTGGATGTTTAATAATATTTATACACAGTTTTTTGTAATATTCCCCCACACTAGGAATTTCTTCCTGTATCGTGGATGCATTTACAAACATTTAAACTGGCATACAATACACCCAGAACCAGAACAAATTATCTGTAGGCCATACAAATATTTGTTCCGTGCAGGAATCGAACCCGCTATACGCATCGCAGCAGCCGATCGGTGATCCACTATGGCCAGCGTGTCGTCACAGAAGAATTTCTTCTTAACCTACATAGGTTAAATAATATTTTACAAACAAAACCGTCCAAAAGGAGGTCCAATATTGATATTCTGTCACTAAACTGACACACGGCCAGTACCACGTTAACATTTGGGAATTTAAACGCATTAACCTTAGTTTGTATTTTCTTTAGTTATGTTTGGTTCTGAGGTGTTAGAATCCAATAGAATCGTCGAGTTTCTCGATAATCATTTACTAATGGCATTTCTTCACTCACTATCCCAATACTTCACAAGAGTTTAGTAATTTTCTTACGACCATATAAAGTTACAAAAGTAGCTTCATAAAACTCTCGAAGTCTCCAAACTCGCTTCGTTTCCAAAAATTAACTACACTCAATCAATCTCAAAAGTTCACCCACAACATCTAATTTCCATACCTTTGAATACGAAAGTGCCGCCGTCCGCAGAATTGAAGATGGTGTCGAACTTGGGGTCTCCACAGAGAGCGGGGTCCTCGGCTGAAGGTTGCTGTGTGGTGGCGCGGGGTACTGATGGTGCGGCAGGAACTGGGCCTCCGATGTCCGTCTGAGACTTGTGACCGTATAGAGCCTGCAGGTGAGGAAAAATGTTAGCTGTGTGTTTGTATTTGAGGGAAGGCGTTCTTTCTTCGTTGTTCTAGCCTTTTAGAAGTGGCTTTAGGTGTCATGTTGGAGTCGGAATTATACGTAGTAGAACGACTGACTTGCGGAGCATCGAAAAAAGTCTGTCTCTGTATTATTAATTACTAGAAAAAAACAACACTAATATGTTAAAATAATCAGTATTTACCTGAATTCCTTGGATGTCATCCTGGTCTAGCTGGAAGGCGGGGTCGTATCCTCTGTAGAAGGGAGCCATAAGAGCTGAGCGCACATCACTGTGTGACAACCCTAGCGAGTGACCGAATTCGTGCGCTGCGACCTGCGAATGGACGATTTTATTGAGTGGAAAAGCTTAGCTTTGTTCAGCCGTGGGTGGCACTTTGACTCAAAAACAAAGTAAAACCTGGATTAAATAGGTTACTCTTACTTACATAATCCAGAACTCTAAAGCCCAGTTACACGTAAAACTTAACTCGGAGTTAGTTTCTAACAGTAGGTTAAATTGAAAATATTGTAAATTGGCAATTTAACCTAGTGTTAAGTTTTTCGTGAAAGTGGGCCTAACTTACTTAGCTCTAACGTTAACTACGACAATTACCCCCATTTCTGAATTAAGAATTTTAGGCTGAGTAACTGTCAAACTCTACTTCATGCTGAAAACCTTTCGTATAAAGTAAGATTTGACATGTTCTTAACTCGAAATTCCCAAGTCATAAATCGGACTTAACAAATCAAGTTGTATTTAATCTGACAGTGATGCCATAATTACCTGGAAGAGATTGGTTCCCCTCCTCGAGTTGATGGACCACATCTCAGCGTCATCGAAGTGAGCATCGCCTCCGTACACCTGCACAAACGAGCCATTGAGGAAAATTATTACTGATGAATCAATAATTGTCATATTGTTATAAAACACAATTCTTGGTAGGCAATTATAGTGATTGATTCTGCAATAACTCTCGTTAATTTTGTTGGGTAGATAAGACCGGTTTGTGAGAAATAAACGGATGTCTATGTTATCACAACTGACTCTTCCTATTTCCTTCCTAAAATTGAAGATTGCAGTTTGTAGTGTGTAAGGTATAATAAGACTAAATAAACTTAGGCCCGTATTCCAGATGCTCATGCTCGACTCAAACTCAAAAATTGGCCACACTTGCCAATCAAGTGCCAACCAATCACAACTTTTAAGTTTAGCATATTATTATGTTTCTTCAGTTTGACATATGTGTACTCATTAGAGCAAGAGCCCAGACGCGTTACTGAATTCTTTCTATTCCAAATGTGAGGTAGGTATTGAATAAAAATGAAGTCCAAGTTAGTAAGTAAAAATACGTTCCAAGTATATGCTAACACTACTCAATTCCACTGATGTTGTGTTAAAAGAGTTCGGTAACGTTTGGGGCATCTAGGATCTTGAACTTGAGCACTTAATGTCAAAAAAACAAGGCAACAAATCACAACTGTCCATTTTGAGTTGACTATGAGTCAATGCTGCTGAAATACTAGAATCTTTGCCAACTGCCACAAGATTACCATTCGTGAAACCTTAATTGATGTCTTTTCCCTTTTTTATTCAGAATTAAACATATTCAAGGTAGGTAATCCTTTCGAGCAAGACTAGACTGCCTAATTGTTGCTTGTTCTAAAAACTCCGATACTTGCTTAGCAACAGTTACACACGATTACTTGTGTCAACTGAGTCTACCAAAAAATGGATAAACTTTACCTAACGTTTACCTTTTAAATGAAGGCTCGGTCACGTTGGTCTAAGTCAGTCAGTAAACCACGACAATATTAACAGGTTTTTCTAACTATACAAATAATGTACGTCTTTCACCGTAATTTATGCAAACTGACTAAAAAGAAAAGTCTCTGTTCCGTATATTCAGCGTTTAGCAACATGTCCGGCACATACTGAATAGAATAACAATAATGGTTAGAACACATTGTAGTAAACAGAACAAATATAATAATTTGTTTCGCACAATCAAACGTTTTATTATTCCATTATCGCTACAAAGGAACTTTCACTATTTAGGCGACAATCTGTGACATCCGTTAGTTTTATTTGTAACAATATAATGGGACATTCTATTTTGTTGTAAGTTCACGAGTTGAATCATAACATGGAACATAATTGCTTGTTCCTAATCCAATCAATGTTGTACAACAAAAAAGGGTTTTCTGTAGAGGCAATGAGACTGAATTTGCTGACTGACTTTCCATGACTTGTTCGTTTGTTAAGCTATAAAAAATCTATTATACAAATAAAAAACAGCTACATTGGCGTCAGACATTTCGTCAGGTACTTTACGATTAGTATCGTTACTTACAACGAAACGAATAAAAAACTATGCTGGACAACCTATTATAATTCCAATTGTTCATTGCGACATGGCCTGAATAGTAAAATATCATTTGCCTAAATGCTATTTAATGTGGCCACAATAGCTTCGCTCGTGTTGAAAAGGAATAAACCACAACGTTATTTTTAAACCATATGTAACGGGGCAATTTTTTTGGGTTGTTGAGATAATCTTTGCAGTAGTCGTATGAACTACTCGTATTTTGCAGAATACTTACGGGGAAGTAAGCGTGGGCAAGAGTGCCACCAGGACCATCGAAAGGATCACCGTCTCCGTGCTCTCCCTTCTCAAACCTAGGAGGAAAAACATAATGTTACTTAATAAGCACTTAGAAATATAATTTACATAAATCTGCATAATACGACCAACTATAAAATCGTAGTAACAATTAATACCCTGTAGTAAAACGTCCTATCCGATCAATGAACATCGTGAATCCACAGTAACTTGCATTACTACAAGTAGTTACGTCCAACGCTCAATGACAACCATTCACACAGTTACGCAACAAAGATTACCCGCGGATTGTGACCAAAAACCTATTATGAGTGATTCAAATAACCCTACGTACAATGCGAAACGGCCAGTGACATGATTCCAATATCTGTGCACAGATCTAAACGATGCACGATGGCTACCTCGAAACACTCATTTCATTCCAAATTCGTTTCGCACGAACAGTATTCTAATTTATGAATAAACTTTCGATTAAGCACGTTACAATGCGAAATTGAACAGAAAGTCGCAGAACCAAAATGACAGATTACTTAAGACCGGGGATACTTTGGCAACGTTATTTGTAGTTTTCTGGTTTCAATGACACGACTGTTGAAATTTTTAGCAATTTAACCATAGAAATTATATTAATAGGTGAAACGGACACACGTAATCAAATGTATTAAAGTTGTTATTATGTGGATAGTTATGAAACTTTGAATTAAATCTACAAGAGACCTCAAAGTAGTAGGGAAAATAACCGTTGTGCCTCAAATCCAAGCATAATTGAGAATTGACACGCCAGCCATCTAAAATCTTAAAACTGTCATTTCATATCCAATGATGAACTTGCCTGATTTCAATATGGACTTGTCCGGTCCGTTTCTGCGTGAAGGTAAGGTCCGTGTAGTCCGACCACACTGCGAAGGCTTTGGCAAGTTCATTGTCAACTTCGGCATGGTTCAGCTTCGATGGGTACTTGGAGATTCTGTAGGTAAGGTTCTTGACACGCCATCTTGAACCTACACAAACAATAATGCATATATATTTACTGGCAGTTCACGGAAAATTAATGTTTGCTGAGGTTGATCATGGCGATGTCCAAATAAATATTTCATTTAAACAATGTGATGATTAATAATATTTAAATGACGAGCACTCACCCTGCAGCGCGTATCTCTTCGCTCGGCTCTCACCGAAGCCCACTTTGTCTCGCACGCCGCACCTTGGCAATGACATTACTTTTGTTGTTTCCTCGTCTAATTCACCTGTAAACGAACGTAAACAAATTACATTTAAAAAACATGATCGTGTGATTTGCGGTTTTAAATCGCCATGACTAATATCATCTTTGTTCTTACTACCGTGGCAGTTTAGGATCGTGCGCTAGAACAGTTGAATTTCAATTATTATCTCATTTGCATTGTAAAACACTCCGGAGTGTCAAAGGACAAACATAGAATTTTTGTAACGAACGATGACAAGGAAGTAATTACAGAATCACATCGACCAAAACCGCACACGGAAAACGTTGAATAATGAGGAACCATGGTCGCCCCGACCGCTGATCAGCTGTGCGTTGGAATTCTACGGCAGCGCGATCGATTTACATTCATAGTTACGGGGAATAACAATGTTCTTCTAAAATTTATACGCCATAAGGAAAACTACTTCACATTTAATATTTGTATTACAGGAAGAGGAATTAATGAACGCGTGTCATTAATATAAACAGACATTAACGTAGATGATGCTCTTATGTTTCAGCAAGTTAACAATAGGTATATGTATTTATAAATGTGTGAGTGGACGTCATCATTAAATCTTTAAGGCATCATAACGTAGTGTTTGTGGCAAGTGACAAGCTCGTCCGAACTCGTGCAGTGACCGATAATGAATTATGTATTTGTATGTGCCGTCTGTGCGTTATTTGCTTACATAACAACACTGCCTTCAGTCATAGTCAAGACCAATAAACTACTTCTCGTGTCAAGGCACGTACGAGCACAAGACGAGCCGAGCTCAGCCCACATAATTCTAGCGTGTTTTAACACTCGCATGTGGATCTGGCAGACTTATAAATTGCTTCGTGGATGTGTGTGATTGTAATAACTGTGATGAGACCAAGGCTGCCCGGCCAACTGTACAGAACTAACGACCGGCTAATTTAAGGGTTACCGTTGAAATGTTTACATTTGCAAATCTCATATTCAAAGCAAGTACCTATAGCGTAGCTTCTTATCATCATAGGTGATCACAAAGGCTTTTGATCCGTTCTGGCAGATAAAGTACAAAATGTTCATTGTGGAATCTCAGTTGGCTTCAGTCCAACTGACAACCCTGATGAAATGACAGGCTAGCAGACGGATAGTTTCAGTGCTAGCTATTTTGCAAGGTCAAGAGGTCCGGATGAAGGCTAACATCACATTAATTATGTCAACCTTTGTAATCCAAGAAACGCTTGGTCACTTGCATTCATGTCTCACTGTTACTTAACCGCACCGTTACTTAAGCTGCTATAAATAAATGATGCAGTTTTACTTTGCAGTTTTTTACAGGAGCTTGATTGATGGTCTTTTTAACTCAAATGCAATAATTGATTCAAATCATTATTTAAAGATGGATAGAATTATAATTTATGTGAAAGAATTATAATTAATGTGGCAGCCACACATTATCTATTTATGATCTTGGTATGTGTTGATAGATGGGCTGTGTTTTTTGTTATGTGTTTGTAATAAAATGATAAATCGAGTCGGTAATATTTTCCCATCAGATCAATAGAAGAACCTCACTGATACAATGTTAATTTAATCAAAGTAACAGATCGTAATCATGGCTTTCGCAAACTGTTTTACATTAAAATTTCAACAAGTAATGATTGCAGCTTTCTCGGACCACAATTGATTGTCTCTTGATCAAAGTGTAATGGTCCGTGAACATTTGAGGATAGCGACACCTTTGTACAATATTTATACTAACACTGAATCACACTTTTTAGACCGTATTTGCTCAGGACACTATTTTGAATATAAATAAGTTTCAAACAAGTGTCATAAGATAAATATATTAATCATTATTTTACCTACAACAGAACAGACCTACTCCGTACGTAATGCAAATAATAACATCATGTGATTTGAAAATATAAATTATTTTAATGAATTTGTATTTTCATCAGAGCGTTTAAATAAGACCGTTGTGTCAGAAAACAATAATGATTGCTTTTATTATTATGTGCCATACGTTTCCTGGGCATATAATTATCCTTATGGAATCTTTATTACCTATCCTAAATGATGAATGTACCAGTAGGCGGTAAATTGCAGAATAATTACAGGCTTTCGAGCGATAAGCCGATTTAGCCGTAGATAACCCTTACCTGTAGCGTTCAGTCCGGCGAAGCTCTGGAACTCGGAAATGGCTCGTCGCCACGACCCTTCGTCCATGATGTGCCCACTCGAAGGATTCCTCACAGAGGGGCTCAGATACCCGTATTGCGCTAAGTACATCTGGAAGTACACATCTCCTTCAGTCTGCCGTATCCATGATAGGAATAGGCCTCTGTTCTCATACGAAAGATGTCTAGCTACTTGTTAAATTGTGCTCAAAAGTGTATAAGCTTCAACATGTGCTTGTCTTAGGTGTATTCAGTTCTAAGTGCAGTTCTAAACTTCAGTCGAATGAAAACAGAGATCCATTAGCATTTGTAATTATAGACAATAGAGCTGACAGCTCTATGATTAACAAAAGAACACGTTTTCATTAATAAAGCGTTGAAATGGATTTCCCTCAATCTCATTTTAGGTACATTTGTAATGTAATGATACAATTATCTTGTTTCCTACTCGAAGAAAGATATGTAGGTACGAGTCGTCACCTCGTATTCGTGTCCTAAGCTACTAATTTGCTTGTAGAGCTCTCGTTTATCTCGTGGAAGTACTCACTGACGGCATATATATTATCTCACCTCTGCGCAAGGTTACCCAGCCATTGTTTATTGTCAACGCGCTTGATAACGTGAACCACTTCGTTACAGCTAATACATGGATAAGAATATAATTTCTTATCCGACATGTAACTTGGTTAATTTCATTTATTTCGCAACGAGATAATCTGATTAAGGAGTATTGTATATTGCTAAGTAAGTAAGCATATGTAAGCTTCTGGGTTCAATGCTTTAAGCTTAGTATGTAAAGAAAAGTTTCGTATATCGTTAGAGAGCTGCATGCGATTGTCACGGATGGTAATATGGTATACGGAGACATGGCGACCTTGGGCAGAGGCGCTGCGCGTGCATTGCATCGCAATGTGCGCGCATATCTCTGCTTAGCGCGCCTGCAGGCTCTTTGTTCCCTCACGCCTCTCACCGGGGAATACTCACAACAATGTCACTGTTAATCCCGCAGTCAATACCCCCGAAAGCCCGTGTTTACTATTGTCTGTCCAACGCGCCCAATGCCACGAGAATACTAAACATATTTTCAAAGATTTCTTCTATTTGTTAAGCAAATCAAACGTACGTTTTACAGATATCATCACGAATGAGTGATTGACCTCAGTATGATGTGTACCTAGAGGTTCTTGCGTTTCATATTTTATTGCTTAGTATTTCTATTGTTTGTATCTGCTACTTCGACAAGCTGAATCATATTAAAAAGCTCTCTTATATACCCATTACATGCTGTATTTACTTTATCTTTAGCTTTGATCCCAGTACATGCATTATTCGGAATGCAAATAAATCAATGTTTATGTCGATGACTAACTGCGAGAGTATCGGTCAGTTTTGGGTGCGTTGGGGCAGGCCATTGACTCTGGCACAAAGTTGCAGGCCATTGTTTGTTACACAAACCAAAATGAACCTCACCTCGTACCAATGTAAATATTGTAACCTGCTATTTGGTCTACATATCGTATTGGTAACAATGTTCCTTAGCAAACTATTGTTCCTTACATGTAAGAATTCTTTGGAAACACGCTGTGGTTTTAAGATACACAACGCGTTTTGACAAGCAACCGCAAAAAGTAGCTTCTCGCCGGCAAAGCATATTTATCTTGGCGTATAAGTGAAAGGAATAAGAGCGACCTGTATTACAGCGGAAGGATTATTGATGGAGGCGTTTAAATAATGGATTCGTATGAGCATATCGGGGTCAGTGTGTCCCCATGAGTAACGGGTACTGACGGAGTCTGCGCCGGCGCTGATCTCACGGCGCAGCCTGCGGCGAGGCGCTCCACAGACCTACTTAACTCATGCAAATTTCTACAGCCGCGGGGGACGTCCAACGGCACGTATCACGCATCATTGCTGTGTAACAATGCTAATTGGAAAAAATAACTCCGTCGCTATGTTTGACGTCTCAAGCAACTTTACACTTCGTCGAGCATAATACAGGCGATGGTAATACCTGTCAAACCCATCTCAGGTCGGACTGGTTTTAAGGGCAATTATGCTTTGGAAGAAATTTTAACGATTGAAACCGTTAATGGTAATTTATGGGTATTTTCAATTCCCGATCTCATCGTTAAAAACAGGGGTACAGTTCGAACTTTTACTTCAAGATTAAATCAATATGAACACGCTCCAACATACTTAAGCAAACTGTAAATTGCCAACTGAACGTGAGCACACTTCACTTGTAGGACATAAAGGATGTCGATATTTTATTCCAGTTATTTTCAATCAAAGTAACGGTTCGGCTGCGATTAACGGCATTTTCAATAGAAAGGATGAGTAGGTACCTACGTGTCGAGCTGTGAATCAAAATGACCAAAAGCACATGTGTGAGTCACCACATTAGCGTTTACTACGCTTTGAATGACCCGGCCATTTGCATTAATGAAGTTTACAGAGCTCATTGCCACTACAGATGATTTTGTGTTGCGTCTTATTAACACTAAGACGATTCATGAGACTGAACTAAGCCAATTCTAAAAGTCTGTTTATTATTTACTGCCCTGTTTTTCTCCTTTTAGGCTTTGCTCCTATAGCCGATCCCACAAAAACAGAGCATTATTTTTTCTTATTATACTATTGATAGGCTCGCGCTTGACCACTATCTCACCTGGTGGTAAGCGATGATGTGGTCAGCGGTGAAGCACGCTAGCCTAGCAATAACCTATTCACTCTTGACCTAAAGACCCCTAGGTTGTAGCTATCGGGCAACTCCGGCAGGGATTTCCACTCCTTAGTTGTACGCACATTCGCACAATGAAAGAAAATAAAACGGGCTTAAATGTAGCTAACACTCAGCGATAATGTAGCTTTTTACCAGTGAATGAATAATTGTTAATGGATAGTGTAAATATTAACCCTTACAAACAAACATTCTAGGCAAGCGTGCTTAACCTTCGACCTCATCATCGTACTATCAGATGAGATAATGGTCAAGCGCGAACCTATCTATAATAATAAAATCTGTTTGTAGGCTTTATAACAGTCGTTTGACCTTATTATGTAGTAGTAACTAAATTGATGTTTGGATTTATTATATAGTAGTAATTAAATTGATTAACTTATCACTAGTATAGGTAACGATCGAAGACTTGATAAGGCTTTCAATATGCATCAATATGTTTATCAAATTTCACTCAGGTACAATAAAAAAAAACCTGCGTTAATCGTTGTATAAACAAAAGCAGTCCTCTTGAAAGAAAACATCCGTGTCATTGACCTATATATTTTTATTAAATGATTCATAATTCCGTCTGTTAAAATATTAACGTAGGTAGTTATTTACTTACTCATTACTAAAGCCTAATCTTACTCATACTATGTTAGTAATATCCACTTCCGGTTCCTGACCTACCTTTTGTTTATATAGTATGTCATTGTATTAGGTATAGTCCCTACATTTTGTGATATGAGCTTTGTATACATAGCAATTGTTCATAGATAGGAGTAAGCTGTCCTTCCAATTTCATGGCTTTTAACACCTAGGTGGTTTGATATATTAGTCATTGTCCAAAAGAATTTATCAAATGTTTTGCTTTAAAAAATATCTTTGTAACACTTACTCACTGGATAAACAGATATAAACGGTACTTATACGTTAAGTAGACAGATCAGACGCTAACCTATATCGCCCACATAAACAAAAATTACTCATTGCTCTTTGTTGGTTGGTCTTGGTACATACAAAGTGATACTTATTTAAGATTACACTAGTCGAAATGTTTTCCATACATACGTAGTCTAGGGATTATTCCACTGTTTGACGATGTGCGTTCAAAAAAAAAAAAACAGTACTATCAATTTGTCTCATCATTATCTAGCCCTGTATGGAAGCGAAAAAGAAAAAAACGAAAATTTATAAAAGTTATGAGCGTCGAAAGGTCCACATTTCGACACTAAATATAACGCATTTTTGGGCGCAAATAAATACCATAAGAACACGGAAAATTGCAAAATAGCCTCCATACGGGGATAGATTAGTAGTTCAACAATGCATTAATTTTATTTTGAACAGATGGATTTAGTCGTTTTCTCATGATATCTAGACTGCCAAAGGTCTGTTTATAAAATTTCGCGCGCTCGGTTTCGTCCTAAATCATTATCCATTTCGCTACAAATTTGCAAAAGTGTGTATTCGTACGCGAACTAGCTTCCTACTGCTCATCACAGCATCTATCTCTTCCGCACATGTTGTCGGTTGATATAAAATGCATTTTAACCCCGCGCACAAAATAGTTCGTGCCGTCGACTAGTGTACCCTTAAGATCGCATGCTGGCACTCAGTAAAGACTGTCAATAAAGCAAATATAATAATTACATTAGCATGCAAAGTTACATAACATAATGGAGTATGATAATCGTTATTAGTATTCAGACAGGCACGACAAAAAAGGCGCAATACGTCCACATGTGCAGGACGCCATGGGCCGATTATCTATAGCCAGCCGATAACAATGTAAACTATGCGGGCATTTAATGACACCTATGTATGATTGCGTACTTCACCCATTGTTGGATAACCGCTGGCATTGGCTCGGATTCACGTGGAACCGCCATTAAATTGCCCCTCCGGTATTATGGCAAAATTGAGAGCCGTCCATACAGTGCCATAATGTATTATGTAACATAAATCACCTTTAATTTGCATGAGAATTGCTTTTTATCAAGTTAAAACTGCGATGTTCAATTAATGTTGATTGTTGATGATGATCGCGTTATAAGGAAACAATGATGTCCTAATGGGACGATCTAAATTATATATTACCTGAAAGTATATAAAAATTAAAAAGGCTTCAATTTATAATATCAAACAAAACTACGTTTAGGTACCTGAACTTACGTACTTTATTGGCAGAAATTCCGTATAACCAAAAAAGTTTATGTCCTAATACGTGATCGATGATAGAGTCACAGGTTCTCACAGTACAAATACAAATACAAATATTTATTGGAACATAAACATAATACAATTTTTTGTGTACGTTAATACTGCGTCAGTTTAGTAGGTAACTGTGTCGCAGTTATTAGCACCCACCCCAGGAGCGAAAATATAACATAGTTCCAAGACAAAATTTTGGTTATACTAATGGTAGAAATAGACAAACATTTGTAATAACAATAAAACTAAAACTAGACATAGATATATAAAAAGTGGTGAACGAAAGTTATGTGCTATCAACTAAGACCATATGACCCTACCAAATAAAGCCAGCCCTCAACTAATAAGACAGAAGCATGTAGCACATGTTCGAACAAACAAAACAGGTTGCTCATTGCAGGCTATCACAATGGCCAGCCAATCATAATCAGTAGTCCGAAGTGCTTAATAGGAGTTGTTGTAAATATGCCTCGGTTGTCACGCGAATAGCTTCCAGGAAATGCATCTGGCCTCAGCGATCACTCAGATATGCCTTCCAGGGAACATCAGACACGTGTAGGTATTCGTCAACACTTCCCCCTATGTGTAAAGGCATGTGCCGAATTTGACGAGAGGTCGTCTATGTCGCATGGTGATAGCGGTCTTGTTTTGACAGAGATTGAAGACGACATGTGCTAACTGTACCGAGATCGGAGATTGGTTTTTCGTGTATTTAGTCATTAATAACTAATTGAACCAGTTAAAAATGTTTGGCACTCTCGAGAAAATAAATCGATTGTTAACCGTGTCAGATCTACTTACATTTTTCAGCTACGGTTTCGCAACGTGTTTATTGTATATTTTATTTTATTTATCATAAGCAAATACTAGATAAGATAGTTCGCATTAATCCCGAGAAGTCTAAGTAGGCAGTAAATATAGTGCATTTATCTTGTTGCAGTGCTAACGACCCGCGCCGCCTACGCCACTTATATTGCAGCACCTCTGTACATAACATCTCTTGTTACAATCACGACTTGAAAATCTTTGCCACGATTTTAAATAGGTACGACGGATTCAAGATTCAAATCAAGAAGCAACAAAAAAGACGTAGATAAAACAAGGAAAAACTTTTGAAGAAAATTACCTAAATACATGGTCGATTATTAAGGCTTTGTTTGCCAAATAAATATTTAAAGGCAAGTGCAAAAAAGGTTATTTAGACTGAATAATAGTTTAATAGCTAATATATTGTCGAAAAAATAAAATAAAATAGAGAAAGTTACAACGATCTGTCTTTAATTTGCACACTGTATAAACATCACAGCATCTTGTCTTCTCATTACACCATCTCGTTTGCATTTAATTAAAATAAAAGTATGTATATGTAACACGCAATTGCATTAATTTGTACAAATTATTATTTGTGTTCTCGTTTATAAACCACGTGGGGACATGCCGATAGGGTGATATGTTTTCACCACTGCGCCACCACCTACTCGTGGACTATATTAATTTTATTATGGTTTTATATAATTAGTTTACCTGTTCTAGTTTATTTATTTTTTTATCTTTTGGCTTCGCACGGTTTGTGCATTTAGCCAGTGTCAAGTTTAGAATAGAAGTTCTAGTTTCTTTAGATTTCAGTCGTCCAAGTTAGGCCCCAATAAAATGGCGGTAACTTTATTGGAAGCTTCTACGGAGTTTTGTCGACACCATGTACAAACTCTTGTTCTACCGCTGTGTTTTACTTGCCCACACTCGTGCACGTTCACTAATATTATTAGAATAAAAAAACCACCATTTTTACACTATTAATATTCAATTTAACACAATTATAGGAAAATAAAACAGAGAAGCAACATAAACGCCATCACGTTCCCGCCAAAAACTCCTGTTCTAGTTATTTATTCCCTATTATTGTCTTGACATCTGCGTATCAAAATGTGACACATGTGACAAATATAATCTATAGAACTCAATCGCAAACGCTAAGACGTAAATGACAGATATTATTTATGTATTTTCAGTACAACTAGTTAATTCCTTCACAATGTTGACAATAATACTGAATACGCATCGTAAGCGCAGGGAAAAATGGTTTTTCTGATGCTAATAAAATTACCATTCAATTCTCATGTTTACATTTTTTACGCGTAAATGAAAATATTATGTAAACCTTTTTTTTTTCATTACATGAATATAATAAGAAGGCGGTGAGCTTTGTACACGTGTCTTCTACATAATTATTCCTAATGTATATTTTCCTGCGAACGTGAGACGTTTCAGGAATGTCGATATAAATACGACATAAACAAACTTATATACATTTCCCATTTAAAAATACACACGTTGAAGATAAATGGCTCCAATACAAACATAACTTGAATAAGTAATTTGGACTAGCTTCTATTATATAAGTTAAAACAACATGTTTGTTTGTCCATCCTGCCATCGGTTTATATTAATAAATCACGTTGTTTTTTGCAATGTATTTGTATTTGTGTGATTTGTCTTGTCAGAGTAAAACACCGTAACATATTTTTTTTATTGCATCTTCATTATTGAATTGTGTCATTATCATTATTCTTTATTAAGTTATTTAAAATAATATATGGTTTGAAAGACCCAGCAATTTACTAAGCACTCAGGGAAACACGAGTCTATTATTTATAAAGAATAGGTATTAAGATTTGCCATACCTAACCTGTGATTAATCAAGCTTTAACATGTGTACCTACTGTTTTATTAACCATTGATAAACTGCGGTTTAGTGGTAGGCTCATCAAAGCTGCGTCCGCGCACTGACCGCACTTATTGACGCGCACGCGCAGTCTAGATAATTACCTGTAATTAGTTTCAATTACGTTGCGATTGACGAAAGATTAAAATAGAATTTATCGCGTGTGAAACCTCACTTTTCTGTTGTAGAATGTAGAAAATGTTTTTTGCGGTAAAGTTTGTCATCCCTTTGTGTGTGTATCCTCACGTTTCTCACGTGGAGCATAGCACATTGTCTTACTTTTCAAATATAATAGACTTTGATCTGATAATTGCTTGCCAATCATCTGAGACCCTACACGTGTAGCTCATCATCACTTTTAATCATGTTCGGTGAGTATAAGAAAACATCTAATTTTAAGTAGACGCCTAATGTCAACCGGCAAATAAGTAATGCATGATGTGCTTACCTGTAAGAAATTGGTACACTATAGTCTATAAGTATATTGCATGTACCTATCTCATAACTTTGAGACAGTGTATTAAATTTTTGGTGAGCTAATTAAATTAAATAATAAAAAAAGTTAATAAAATCAAAAAACCCGACTGCTTAAAAAGCTACTACTACTATACTTTTTTTTTCGAATGACTTTAAACATATAAGTGGTATATATTTTTGTAATCACCTCTAAAAACCCTTCATTTTTATACGCCACTCGATGGGTTCTGAAGAAAAAAAATTGCAACCCCTACAATATGGGGCCCAAAATCCGCCATGTTTCTTTTGTTTTTAACGGCACAAATCTATGAACACTTGGGCGGCCAATACCTATCTAACTATGTATTAATAACGTCAAGTGGTTTGAAAGATACGTATAAATCAAACTGACGATAAGACGCATAGGATTTATTTCTATTGATTAATGTGTAGATGCCAGGCACCTCTATGTACCAACTGTATCTACTGCATTCCAATTATTTCTAAGAACGGATAGATTACACGAGCATGTTTTAAATGCTCCACCTTACCCTACAAGAGGATAAGCACATTATATTGGAATGTCACTTTCAATAGGCAGATATATCTACCTGTCACGTTTTGCAAAACAATAAAAAAATAATTTCAGGCACCAATTTTATTATAACTCAACTCAATTTTTATTAACATTCAAAGCTAATGAAGCAATTTGTCCTTTCAAATGGGATAAGTGGTTGCAAACACTCACTTTTTTATATAGAAGTGACACGTGTATTTAGTATAGACGATAATAGCCACCTGTAAGATGAATAGACAATTAAAAAGTAATTTACATTTCTAATTTACTAACCATAATTAAATAAGTACTGTTAAATGAACGTATTCGCAAAAAGAATTTAATATGACGACGTAAAAACTCTAGAATCTATATACATTGTATGGTATCACAGATCAAATAAATGGTAGCAATCAGATGTTAGTGATGACTGTGTGAACAATAAGCAGTAGCGATCAGAGGACGGTGGCCGTGGCGCGTGCGAAGGTCGGCGCGCGCTTCCTGCGTTCGTGACGCGCATGCGCACCGACCCATCCATCCACCAACCATACAATAACTTCACCACTTATCACTAACCCATCACTCATCTCCACCAACCAATTGAGTATGCATTTGGTTGCAGCCAGCACATCACAATCCCGTTACCAAAAAACAGTCCGTTCAAATTACGGTAACACAGAGGTGACCCGGTCGCTTTTTGTCTCCGCTGGACGCAAGCCATTGTCCAAGCATAACACACAAGCTTCATTTATGTCATCGGCACGCTTTACCGTGTTAAACAAACATCTCTTAACTTTATCGTTTCTGATATTATTTATCTGTCTTTATTCCGCCCGAAATCTTAAAATAGGCTAGTTAGGTACCTATCTCTTAAGAGATCTGGCGACATCTCACAGTTCGTCATCGCGTTTTTTGCCATCATGTTCTGCGAAATCCTAAAAAAATATTTATTTCCCAGGATCGTGAATCGTGACAAGGGTTAAAAATCTTATGCTCGGTGGCATTGTACTTTAAAAATATGTTGTTTTTGATCACGTTAATCTCTTGAGTTTGGCGGTAGTCGGCAGGCTCCAGTGTGATCTTGAGATACTGAAGTAAGTACTCATTTCCCAAAACGCATAACAAGGAGGCGGGCGATACCTTGTTGACAGTAAGCATATGCACGCGGCATTTAAACTAGCACAACATACTCTAAACAGACTACTGCGGAGGTGATATAACAAAACGGCATAATCTTTTTAATAAATATTGAAACATCAATAAACCTAAATTAGGCACGTCAAAGATTATGTTTCAACAGTTCATTGTTCTAAACATTCAAAGAAAATTTTCCGAGAGATGTCCCCTCGTCGTGTGGGACACGCGTCGAATTTTTATATCGCATTTATCGAGTGGAGTAGGAATGATGAAAACAAAGAACATCACAGGTTCTTGGCACTTTCTGGCTCGGCTATTGTTCTCCGGAGGAGCCTTAGACAGGAGAATGACCCTCTCTATATGGATACGTTTATCATAACAGTACCTGTTTCAAATGACAGGAAATGCCAGGCCCATGACAATGTGCCGAACATAACATCTTGGGTAGATCACGTGGGTAAGGCACAACGACCTATAAATTGTGGCCGAAAATACCTGCATTACATACTGCCTTACAGAAATACCTTATCGTGACTGAATGCGATGCTCGTCGCACGACATTCGTCTGTACGGATCCGTCTCCTAGTAACGATTTCAGAATTTCAATATTTCGTGTAGGACCGGTCGTTACAGGCCGAATATTTGTTTCGTTGGATTCATGTTGCTTCGACGTAATTTATCTGATATTCTATTGTAGGTACAAAATGAATTATGGGATAATTGAATGCGGAACTATTATGACGAATGACATTTTTATTAGCGCAATTGAGAACGTAAACAGGTCTGGCGTGACAACGAGTTGGCGATACTGTATAATATTCTATGGTTTTTCCATGTCAGCGAGTGTCGTACAGTGTCAATTAAAAGGCTTACCTATCTGCTAATGATCTCTCGAACCGGTTTTCATGGAAACGAATGAATCAAACCACAGATTGTTCTTCACAAAGTGATAGGTATTAAGGCTATAGGTGCTAAGCTGGCCTTAAGACTTACTGATAGAAATGAACGAATCTACAATGTTATTTATGGACTTATTTTACCGTTTACCAAGGAGCTCGTGGCTAAATATAACTGCCGCACGGGTCGATCATCAAGGTTAAGCAACGCTTGACGAGGTCGGTCCGTGGATGGGTGACCATTTTAACATACCGAGTTTCCTCCGTGCCTCGGAAAGCACGTTAAGCCGTTGGTCCCGGCTGTTATTTGAAGATCTTTGACAGTCGTTACGGGTAGTCAGAAGCTTGAGATCTGACACCAGTCTTGCCATGGGGTACCGTGTTACCCAGTTACTGGGTTGTGGAGGTCAGATAGGCAGTCGCTCAATGTAAAACACTGGTACTTAGCTGAATCCGGTAAGACTGGAAGCCGACCCCAATATAGTTGGGAAAAGGCTAGGCAGATGATGATTTTATCGTTCACCACTTCGAAAACTTCAGGCGAGTAAAACGTTACGCCACCATGTGGCTCCATATTCGCTCAGTCACATTGTCGACAATATTATGAATAGCGTATCAATAAAACTGAATGCTTTATACTTGACAAGAGCAACCGTTTTGTTGCTTCGTTCATTAAAACGGAGCGTAGTATATCTAAGTAGTCTGTGAACGGAGGTATTTCAATATTTTCAATTTACAAGTTTCGTTAAAAAAAAACAAAGGTTTACCTATAAGTATTAATTTTCTCAGACGTTAAAGGTGACAATGAAATTAGGCTATCTTATTAAACAAAATATACTAACTAAAACCAGATGTTTTTTTTTTTTTCTCGCATTATTAACTATAATTTCATAATTTGTGTTATTATTGTGCACTTTCCTCGCATTAAAACTATCACTTGTGGTATTTTTGTACCAGACATCACATTTCGTTTTCAACAAACAAAGGAAAGCTGCAAATTTCCACAATACCTATGTAAATAAACTAAGGCGCAGAAAAGCGGTCGCCTTTTGTTACAGTATTTAAAATATGAATATAATTACCCTAAGTTCGCCATACGAGTGGAAGCGGGTCAGTGGGACGTATACTAGCCTTGACATAGCCACGGCTATTTTACACGGTTTTTCAGACCTTATCGTTAAATTGATTAGATTGTAATTTGACGATTCGCAATTGTATTTATCCGCGAAATTACATGTGTAAGTATATCACATCACAAGGTATCTTTTAATCGTTACGAGGGATGTTGTCCTAGCCAGAAGGACCGATGATCTTAAAAAGGAGGCTAGAACCAACTGGATACGGAAGGCCAAACCGGCAGGCTTATTACGTATCTTTTGCAAGAGTAAAACGATAGCAATCAAACGCTTTATGTCATAAAAGTCAGAATTACCTGCAGTGTATGGTAGGTCCTACACAATCGTTTGCTAATCGCTCACTGTTTATCAAATGCACTTATTAAAAAAAAACCTCCGATAACTCTAAAACTTCTGTAAGGAAGAGCAATTATTGCGCAAAAATCGCTATCGTTTTGCTCTTGCAAAAGATACGTAATAAGCCTGGTTGTGTTGTGAGCTTGGTTGAGGTCCGTATCCAGCAGTGGCCTACGAAAGGCCGAGATTATTTATGATAAGTACATTTATAGCGAAACTGTGCCCAAGAATGTTAAGGAAATGCATAGCAACATCTTATGCTTTAAGACTCACTTTGGCGAGCCTCCACAACCAAACGTGTTAGGTTTTCAAATACTCTAATTTTCTACTATAGCTTTCCTTTGTTGGCCTCAATAGTTATGTCATTCTTAGGTATTCCTATATAAACAATGAGGCTGATTAATTCATATTAAAAGTGCTAGGATCAACTTTTGTTTAATTTTGTTATGAGTACCTAAGTCGATTACTTTTATTGTTAGTACCTATTAAACTTGCGGTTTCCGCGGTTTCTGTTAGAGCAAGGAAGTAAGTCAGTATTAATTTTTGTATGAGATAACTTACCTTTCCCTAAAACAATGGCAAACTCACATTTGCCTCTATTACAGGAAAAATTAATACATAAAATTATACTTCAACAACATAAAAAGAATATTATACAATTGTCTTTGATTATAAATGTTTTCCATTAAAACAACAAGCCTGAACCACCAAACACGATTAAATAAATATTATAATAATGCCCATTTATATTCCAACGAGTAATTTATTTAATATCGATATTGAATTCAAGATAGCTTACGAGAAATTATTAGCAATATATGACTGTAATAGGAATGTCTACTTATGCGGCATTAAGTTGTGAGTCGAATTAGACTGCGGTTATAAGACAGAAGGCAGCGATAAGCGGAACGGGCGTTGTTAAAGAACGATACGGTGCTTTCTTAGCCCATACTTACACAGACCCAAAACAAATATCTCACTCTCATCACCATCTGAATATACAGATTATATTCATTTGATTAGATTTATTTTTTCACTTACTATTCTCCGATTTTGGCAAGAGAGACACAGGCTATGGGCTGGTACGACAAGCTCAAGAGCTGTCGTATAGGATCAAAATGTCAAGGTCTTTGATAAACTTATGCTGTTCTCACTATCTTTCAACCGCTGTTATGAAAGCTTGAGAAGCGTTTTCATGTTTATTTTAATTAACCCTGCCCGTCTCGCTATCCGCTCCAACATAACCGCGGCCTTAATATGTAGAGTGGTGCGGGCATTGCATTGCCGTGCGGTCGCCGGTCGCTGTGCTCTATGACCTAGAACTTGACGGCTAGCGAGCCAACAACTCGCCGTGTGACTCAGGCGCCTGATTCCGCGAACCGATGAGATTTTATTATTTACGTATCCTCTAGAATCCTGTAGAAGTCATAATTCTTGTTGCACTGAGTGTGACTCAGTCCGCGATTAGAAGCTTGCACTGTCCCTTTTGTGAGCAAACTTTTAATGTGTTACGCATTCAACAAAGTATCGGCATGACGGTCCTTTCTATTTAGTAGACTTACTAGTTACTAGGCATGCATAATGTAGGTAATGGCATTTGCCGGAAATTAGAGAGTTTTCCGAAACGTGAGTATTTATATTAGGTATTCTGTTTTTTTTTTTAACTGTGATCGTGATGATGTCGAATAAGTTGATAGCCCAGTTCTAGTGGAAGATTTACAATTACCCAAATAAGATTAGGTATCTTCCGTGTTCGTTTGAGTTATTTAAATAGATAAACGACACTCGCCCATGTACCTAATTGATAACTTTAAACTAGTACCGTAACCTTTACATCTTTTTATTCTTCCGTATAATTTTTATATTATCATGAAAGCTAAGAAAAGACGTGTATTTTAAGATATTATTTAACCACTATAAATGATTAACAAAGCCTGTTTAATGCAGTCACCGTCGCCCTCAATTAAAACTATACCCAGCGCATGTATGTACGAAACTTATGTACCCACGTCTTATCAACCAAAATGACTTTATCTTAAAATACGTCACAAACAGACATCTTGATAACTTCTCTAAATTTAAAATGGCAACTAGGGCAAACAAACTCAACAAACATCTCATGTTTGAAAATTTAACCTTTAAAAGAAGCAGAAATTTTAACAAAAAAAACAAATAAAAGCAGGTAGTCTCAGACCGGACTCGGAAAAAGGATGTTGATTCCATGATTAATTTATAGCCATTGATTCATACACAACATTAGCGTATTTTAAAAATACTACAAGAGTGACGTCATGCCCATTGAAAAATTATAATGACCAATATCTTGCTACACTCAGAAACACACACTTAACACACATATCTTTTATGGTGCGCGTGACTCACGATCCGTGTTAAACAAACGAAATGAGAAGACAAACAAAATGTTCTAGTGTCGAAGCGAAAGGCGAGCCACTTATCTCGGCTGGACTACCCCGATTTATGAATGAACTCGTTACTACGAACACCTACGAGTGTGTTACTCTACCTAGTATCATTGTATGGGACTCAGATTTAATTTAATTCAGAAGCGCCGGTGAACGGCGTTCTGAGAAGAGTTGAGTCAGCGACCGCTATGCGCTCCTACGTATCGTTTCCGATTCCGATGATAATAATTATCGATTATATACAGGATGCAGAGGAAATCCGTAATACAATAAATACCTTAGTAATAATACTAACAAGTACTTTGTCAAGTCTATTCAGTGCTATCGTTATCTACAATCACTAAGCGAGATACTAAATTATATGCATTTACAAAGGAAAATCCATTTCAACGCCAATATTTCCAAATTATTGCGCTTAAAGAAGCAAAAAAAGGTACAGTTCGATTTGCGAACGTTTTTGTTTTTATGCAAAAAATAGTAATTGACTTACCATCGCGTTGTCTGCATTGCCGAAGGTCGGCGCGGCGCTACTCCTGGTCAGGAAGACCAGTGCCACCGTCGCCGTCCACAGTATCCTCAGACTACTCCTCAAACTGACGAACGCCATGTTTTCTCCTGATATCCTTAATCTTCTACTAGATATGCTCATTTGATATTTCCTTAAATATTATTTTGTAAAAATTATCTAAAGGACGGAATAATTGTCATTACTCTTATGTCGTTTCCTTAACCTACTTGGTTTGTAATGTATAGTTTAGTAAAGTCGTCGATATCTTCGAGCACCACGATGATATGTTATCTGGAACAAAGAATTAGTAATATTTATTATCGAGTCATGTGAACAACCTAACTGTTAACATCAGCGTCTTGGGACCGAAATTGCATTTACAATCATTATACAATTTGGCAACTGATAACTTCATCCCAATATCTTTAAGATAAACTGGTTATGTATCAATTTATATAAATTATACATATAATATAGGCATTTATGTTTTATTTATAGTTATCTTTAGGTTAGAGGTTTTTGTTGAGGTCGGTTCTGCGTCATATCCTGACATCGTTAATTGCTGTGAGTCAGTGGCCATCATCTGTCCACTTATGTAAGATCTTACTGGATTATCAAGACGTGAGCTAAATACATAATAATTATTGTTTTGTAAATATACAATTAAACATAGTCATTAAAACGATTACTCATACATGTAAGTTAACATTAGATTCAGATATTTTTCTACATTTTATCGACACTGTAACTAGGAATAGTAGAGTTTACTGCATCTTACTTTTTATCCTATCTAAGGACGAAAATTATTTTCCTTCCTAAGCATATCTAGCATAACTACGCATAGATACGCTTGAAATTATCATCAATCAATTATCATTCTTATCTATTATTGCCGCCAATGATGAGAATGACCAATCAATATCGTTTTTTGTACTACACTCATTGATAGAAATAGGTCTACAAAAAGTCATATATAATACTGCTATATGACCTACATATTTTCGATGTGAGTTACCGAGGGCTTGTCAATAAACACCTAGCATTATCTTCGTAAATGATAAATTCTTTGTAGCTACTATAGCCGTTGTATAGCGAATACACAATGTGGGGAACTGATTAGATATTCAGCTGTATTGCATGTCCGTATACTCGAGAGATTGGTGATTCACCGCGGATTTAATCATTTGTTATAACAAAGAAGGAGATTGAGAATAAAGGTGTAAATAGTATATGTTCATTACTAGATTTTACCCAATTTGTGTTTCTCCAAAGTTTGCTTGCTTAGTTATTTATACTCGTAATGACCGGCTTCTAAACGTCTACGGCACTTTGCAAGAGCTCTCTTGAGGGTTGACACTTAAGTAGGTGTCGCGTCTGCGACACCTTATAGTACCAACGACTTTGATTAATTTTTCAAACCTCTTTTAATGAACTTAAATCTTCCAAATATTTAGTTCAAGTAACATAAGAAGAAGTATGCTACTCAGCATGTACCTCTACATAGACTGCTATAAGAAATAACTACAATAAATGTCATAGGTCAGTTTTTATATATAAAAATATAGGTGGTTTTTTAGATTAAAATCAATTAAACTAGAAACTTTTAGTGGCTAGGTACTTTATATTATAGGATGCATAAAAAATTGTTTTGCATATATCATATCCTAACTGGCTAGTAACAAAATTTCCGGGTTGCTATTTGTTCGCAAAAAGGATTGACAAAAAAGTACTACCTTCTAAAAACAACCTTCTAAAATCTTCTAGTAATAACAAAAACGTACAGAATATCAGTACATTCTGCTACATCCGCCTAGACTAGAAAAAGCTAAGATAAATAATGATTTTGGTTCAATAATAGTAAACTATGTATTAGCAGTACATCACCAAGCGCGAAGTAATGTTTGATTGTATAATAGCGATTGTACTAATGTAGCAGAAGGATAATCTAATAAATATATCATAAATTAGTGATGATATTATATAAAAATATTTTTTAAAGACATGCTATATCTGTGGGGTCAATCTGTCAAAGAACCGAAAGCACGGATCTGTCGGAGGTGTCGCCAGCAATGTTCCGCTCGCCGGAGCGTGACGGCGCGGAGGTGACGCTGCGCCCGCGCTGGTTTCACCGACATTGGATTCGAATCTCTTACCTAACATCATTTACTCCTAATGTTTTTTTCCTATAGAACTAAACGATTGCATTCAAATATTTTCAGTTATCTTAGTGAAACTGATTATATTTAATTACTGTATAATCGATCCGACCCCGACAATACAATCGCAATCGATAACCCGGACTGTGTAAACATGATGTCAAGCTAAATCATGTAATTGATAGATTAGTTCAAGCGTTCCCGGGCACTTGCTAAACTTACACGGTTGCTGAGTGATTGAGCGTAGATAAGACTATAATAGCAGGAGTCACCAAATAGTGGACTGCGGTAGGGATCCGGACCGCGGTCGGGATCCGGACCGCTGACTTACAACATAATTCACTTCTTCTTCTTCCTCGCTCTATCAAACTTTAGGTGGGGTCGGCTCTCCAAATTTTATGGCAATATAATTTACTTGAGTACGTAATTTTATAATTTATCCTGTGCTTTCGTTTATTGCCGTCAATTCGACAACGGACGAATCCTCTCATCAAAATCTTCATTGATATTGTATCTACGCTTATATTTACATATTTGAATTTTAACAAATTATTACAGGTGACGATGTAAAGGCCGGAGGTGGTATGTGGCTTTAAACCTTACAGACCGCGATACTCATATTAATTTAAAAAAAAACGGAAAGTAATTAGTGACCCTTGCTATATAATATAGCTTTAAATTAATTAATAAAGTTGAGAGCAACATGAACTTTGTTTACAAATAAGATGCTTTGTCTTTCAAACATTATTATACTACGTAAGAATGAACGATTTTCCTTATTTTAACCACAGTTTACAGGTCTGTATGTTCATAGGTATTTGTTCATACACTTAGTACGTCATACGAAACAACAATTTTCAGAAAATAAAAATGACAAAGTGCCTCTGTCTGTTTAACGTTACCTACATTCGAAGAACTGGAAAAATATTAAACATAAATATAAAGGTGTTGCCAACTTATTTTATTTTATTAAAACAATGACTCATACTAACTAGCAAGCTGGATACTAATACCTATTTCATTTTATTTTCGATACTAAGAACCCAAATGTTCTTTATTATTGTTCGGTGTCAGCAGTCTGGTTTTTTATTTTTAAATAATCTTTTTTTATTTACAACATTTTAGTTATATTTTTTTCGAATTAGTTTTCTGTACATATTTTGTAACCACCTCTTAAAACCCTAAATTTTGAAAAAAAATTGGGATCCGCATAATATGACGCCCAAAACCCGCCATGTTTTTTTTTAACGTCACCTGTTTAAGAACACTTGGGCGGTCAAGACGCATGTCGATAACGATGTCATAATTAAACAAATCCGTCTAGCTGTTTGAAACAAATGAGGTAATAAGGAGTATTACATACATACAAAACATGAGCGAAAAACATAACCCTTTTCTTGCAGCCGGGTAATAAAGATATGCGAAATGACTGAAAGAATAAAACATCGCAGTGAAAGCAACACAGGTGATTAAATGCTTATGAAGGTTCTTAATACAAGGGATAACATAACATCTGGCCAGTATCCCACGAAGGGTAGAGATGCAGTATACTACATACTACCTTCTTTTTAACCGATTTCAAAAGGGAGGAGGTGCTCAATCCGTCTGTATTTTTATGTGTGTGTTACCTCAGAACTTTTTACTAGGTGAACCGATTTTATTGATTCTTTTTTTATTTGAAAGCTGTTGCTTCTCGTGTGGGCATTTAACTTTGGAGTTTGGAGACATACAAAAGAACTCTTCAATAAACAACGGCAAATCTCTCGAGATTGCTGCAGTTTCATGTTATTTGGGTAATCTATTCTGGCATAACTGTGGGCATTGTAGATGTGTACCAAAACTAAAAAGTGAAAAATAAAAACTCAACAAATACAACTGACTTCCAAATAAAAATTCTTCGATTTCGAAGTTGATGACAAATTAAAAAACGAAGAAACAATAACAAGAACACCGACTTCCGAAAACCAAGTGATTTTTCACTTTGTAGTGATTTAATTTGGAAGCCGGTTGTATTTTTTTGTAAAAAAGATTTTTGCAAGTTAGGTATGAGTATGTTTAAGGTCAAAGAGACTAGCGTTTATTGCAATCAAAAGGGTACAAAACTGCTACTGCTACAAAAAATACCAGATATACGCAAATCACTTCACCCGACCCGAGCATCAAACCCAGGACTTCATGGTTGACCGGTACTGATCTAAATCTTTAATCTAATTGTCAAAACAGCAATAAACTGATCCCATAACATAATTTTATGTGCCACCATAAAAACCATGGAATTTCACGAGCTTACTAACTTAAGTTCAGATTGACATCATCAGTTCATTGTACATGCCTCGATGATGACGACGGGTCTCTGAGATGCATCTCAATGAGTGCATGCGCGGGTTGGTCCGCCCGACGAGGATCGGCATTGGAACGCTTCCTACTTCCGGATCCCCGCGGGCAATACTAATAACTTATCACTATAGAGATGGCATGCTACTAGATAGTATGTTTTATTTGCAATATTGTCGTCGGAAATATCTCTATAATAATATTCTATGCTACTAAAACTAGACGAGTTATGGATAGCCATGGTCTACTGATTACGACTAATTGAGCTGCTCAGCATAGGGATCGTGGGTACGATTCAGTTGTAGGGTTTTACCTACTGAATTTTCCTGTAGTATCTAGCCTGGATTAGGGAAGTTACGGAAGTGTATCGGCATCGAAATCGGAATCGGAGGTTTTAAATTTGGTTATCGGAATTGGAAATGGAAACGAAATGAGAATCGGAGGCGGAGTCTGAAGGAATATGTGTTAAGAGAATGCAGATTTAGTTTCATATATTGATTCATACATTTTTAATCAGACTTTTCAATATCAAGCTCGAACAAAATACACCTAAATAGGCGTTGAAAAAAAGCAGACAAGTTTTCTAAAATCACAATCAGTACCTATTATATGAACTAGTTTGTAAGCGTTGACTGCGGCCGCGTGCCGCCTCTGCTGCGTATCGACTTCCGATAACCTCCGATATAAAATTTTCGGAACCAAAATAGAAATCGGAGGTTTAAAAACAATTTTCAGAATCGGAATCGAAACTCCGTAATATCCTCAGTCTGGATAAGTGCCCGGTTGGTGGTAATAGGCTGGCTTCCTATTACTTATGTGCAACTCCCTAGACATCTACCGAAGAGGTGAGACTTTAACGTACTATATACGCCTTGTCATGTTATTATCCTCCTGGCTACTTACGTATAATGTTTATTATTCCCTATTGATGGCCCTTCAAGTACTTCCCATCTCCCATTTTCCTTGTCAGCAATTTGTTACATAAAACAGTAACGAATGGTGGAAACTGCCGGCATGAGTCAAACAATGTTTTGGTTGAATAAACCTCAGGGTCACAGGTGACTCCACATCTCCCTTGCCGACGTCAATTACGGACCATATTGTGAACATTACTAATGTACGGCTTAGGTCATAATTATACGTGAATGTATAACGAATCTGTGGTTTCCTATGCAAATGCATTTACATATTATCCAAGAGTTTGTATATATTTTTCTAACATCGTGTTAGAATAAAGGAAATCATTTCCTCGATGAACACTTGCTCATTTGTATGCATCAATATCCATTATTGTATAATTGTGCTTTATTAATCACTAAACAAATACTGTGTATATAATGACATATATTAAAGCTTTGAATCATAGCCTGAAGCTTCATGTGAACAAAGGGCTTTTCGTTCGGTTGCTCCTTATTAAACATAATTGGAGGTTTTTGTTACAACAAAGATCGGTATTGGGATATTTTTTTAATACCCGAAAATCGAAGAGGTTCAAAATTTATATGGTTTGACATTTTTGCAGATATATTTGTATTATAATATTCCACAAAAGCAAATTCCATTTCTTATCCACGATATTTCAAAACCATGAAAATGTGACACGAAAGAAAGCAGCCCGAGGTTAAACTTTTTACGAACAGACGGGCGTAATCTTGTTTCTGTACTTTAACATTGAATTTAAGTAGCAAACCACATGCATAATTAATGTGCCAGTGCTTTCCAACATTTCGTGTCAAGTTCGGCGGCCCGACAACGAACCGACTACACTGTGACTCACTGCGATCACAGTACAAACTAACCGAACGTGTTTATTTACTACTTAGAGCACTCTTGCTATCTACTTTATTAATTTTAAAAGATTCTAATCGTCATAATTGAGGACCTGTTATATCGATTTACTTGGTCGGTTACCCATAAATTTTGTCATCGCCGCTTTTTATATTGAATTAAGAACACCGTGCGTGTAGCCTTGTTATGGCCAGCTCTGACTGCGGAAGTTTTACAATGTATTAAATGTATGACGATTTAGAAACCACAAAGTATACCTATGTATAAAAGAAATCATGAAATTTCAGCCCATATGTGTCTTATAAGATACATAAAATAAAATTACCTTACTACAAGTAGAGACCAAACTCTAAACAAACAAGAATCAGGTGAGCCTGATAAGATAGTCATTATACATTGGCAGAAGTGACAAATCGGAAAGTCGAAAGTCAAATAAAGCGAAAGCCCTTCTGTACAAATATTTTCTGATTACACTTCATTATCAATAATTCAATTTATAGAGCTATCAATAGATTCTTTACACAACAAGTACGGCAAACTAAAGGAATGCTCAAAGAATGAGTTCATACAGATCTTAGTGTTATCAGGAAGATAATGTTTACGTTCTTATCCACGAAAATTATCTGATAAGGGGAGCCGCACGCACGCTTCGCTTCTTTCTTTCAAACACAAGAACCAACCTTTTAATGTTTTGTTAGGTGTTTTATAGCGTCTAGAAATAAAAGAAAGTGACTTTTTAAATCAGTCAGACGTAATCTTACTCTTATCAAACGACGACAGTATGATAAAAGCGGTATTATTGAGAGCGCTACGTCCGGAATAGTGCAGTTGAGTTTTCCCCAAAAGATTTTCTTTCATATAAACTGACAACTGAAATATTGCTTGCCAGCTGTAATAATAACTTTGAATGATAGATAAACTAAGTTATCAGTATACACGAGCTAAGAGGCAGAGGTCAACAGTAGTAAATAAAAGGTGCTCCTAGTATTGGGATAAAGTTTACTACGCTGGAGCTAGTGTACCGTGTCATTACGACAATGTCAGCTTCTGACCATGACACCAAACCGACCATACTCTAAATCGCTAGATTTCAAATATTGCACTGATTTCATAGACTACGTGAATTAACTGTACAAAGGTGAAGGGATCACGTGGAACTTTAGTTACAATTAGTTATCATCAGCCATCTGTAAGGGCAGGGCTAATCTGCACCCAATTTTATTGTCAAGTTGATGAATGGTTTTAACGTCGAGCCGACTTGCAGGCTTGTTTGTTAGTTTTTCATTATAAATGATCATCATTATGACGACGAGCAATAAAATAACTACTTTAATTGTGACGTGCAGTAATCAATGTATCTAGCGACCTGTCCTTTGTCCGGCTAATCACACGTATACGGTGTAGGACAAACAAACACGGAAATTTCAACTAACCTGTTAGACTGGTCCAGTGCGAAGTTCACGCAATCCTCACTACTTGAAACGTTAATATTTTCGTTTCACTGGTGCGATCACGTCTCGTACCTCTATTACTACCGAAATTTGTAAAATATCGATAAAAAATAGAGTCTATTCATGTATAAAAAACAATCACAAGGCACTCTCGAGTCACCGAATGTCCCGCTTTGTTCACTTTTTTCTTTGCAATTGCACGAAATTTCAAAGAAAATGTGTTCGTTCGTGTGGCGGGAACCGCTACGATCGTTGTGTCACCGCGTGACACAACCTACCGCAGACGCACGTTTTGCAGAGTGTGCGCCGCGCCGCCGCGCACGCCTTATATCGCGCGCGCCTCCACTCCCGCCCGCGCGCCCTCGCGAAGCCTCCGCCCGCCCCTGCATTGAAACTTTACAGGAAAACTTTAAAAATGCGCTTTCGTTGAACACGTTAACTTGTTTCTTTATTGCACTCAGTGTCCAGTTTCCTCAAATTTTACCTGAACTGAATGCATTATGAAGATGCATCACAGGCATTCGTAAAGTTCGATAATATCTAAGAAGTAGTATTACTCACTAACTTAACGCATCATTTCTACATAATATTGTGCCTAAACAACAGTAATCTAATCACACGGCAAACTGTTCCGAAAAAAAACATATATTATTATTATTTATTTGTCTCAGATACAAAATCCATAGTTGTTAGTACGTTCAAATACTTATAAACTATGTAAGTCACTTAAAATTAGATACACATACAACACATACACATCATGTCAAAATTGAAGTACAAAAATCTCAAAAGAATAATTAATTTATGCATTTTATTATATACTCTACACAGATCGCCTGCTGAAACTGTATACTATTCAACTGTATAAATCCTTAGCAGAATTACAGAAGACAAATTAGTTATATCATAACATATAAAATATATTTTGTAAATAAAACAGATGGTCTGTTTAATTTACCTCAATGATTTTACTAATTGAAATGATTTTCCTGTTGATATCGGTAAGAAAAACGATCGAATTATAATTGAATTATCACCTAATTGAGAACAATGGAGGGAGAAAATGTTAGACATAGCTCTAATTACATGTCATTACATGCCACGCAGGATAAAAGGAAAATCACTACAAGTACCTACATCATCCGAGCTTAATTACATAAGATAGAATCGTGCAGCAATTTAGCCACGTTCCTTGATAATAATTTATAGGAAACATCGATATTTTCCGTCAGCAGAATATTTAGGAAAACTTTACTACTACCCATCTTCATTTCTCTTGAGACTGGCATTATGTGGCAATTAAGGGGGTTGTTCCATATAATCATTATTATCATTAGACGATTATGTGGAAAACACACAAGTGCCATAAAAAAGAGCGCAAAGTGCGTTGTGTGTTGTTTATGACCTGACGACACCAAGATCGTTCTAACTATTACAAAGTTCTTTGGGGAAGTCCATTATTCAATCAAGGTTTAAATGGTTGTTTGAAACCCACTGCACTTTTCCCGTGGAAAATTATTTCCCATGAATATGTCAAATCATCTGTCACTTAAATAAACAACCGCAATTTATTAATGTAATGAACCTGAATAATTACATTCATTATTATAATAAATTAATATATAATTGGAATCGCCGCCGGTTCTAAGTAGCCAATACATTTGATGATTTCTCGCGATACAATTTAAATGGTGAAATACCCATATTAAATCACCTGGGTTACATTTGTACGCAAACAAGTGTTATGAGTAATGTACTTCAAGTGGCTACCGATAATGAACAAAATGTATTTATTTATATCGTGTTTCTTATTGTGCACACACACCTGATAATATTTGCAAAATATGTGATAGTAGGTGAGTTTCCCAGGAAGTTTGAATAATGTCGTAACTTAGCGAAGGAAAACGAGCGGATCTTTAGAGATAGTCTTGCCTCGGGACGATTATTGAGTGTAGGCGTTGACGCACCGTACTCGCAAACTATCGTAGAATCTAGTAGACTATCGTAGAATCTAGTAGACTCTTAGACGCTCGTAGACTCTCGCAGACGCTCGTAGACGCTTGTAGACGTAAAAAGGGATTAGATACTTTTTCTTCGGGTACTATTTCAATGGTAGAGTGCGCGCATGATAAGTCAGCGCGCGACGGGTGGCGTGCTTAATGTTGCCAGCATAACTGATCCTTTTTCCTTCATTTAATCAACAGTAATTTTTCATAACTGGAAACTTGAAAGTAATTTAAGTAAAGCATAAATAATTACTAGCTTTTTCTACTTGCAAAGAATATGATGAAAAAAGCTTCATGAAATTATTGTATCTTTTATTGAATACTCAGTAGTACCTACTGTTAAATTTGGTCTAACAATGGTCTTGCAGAGGCTAATACCGTCCATTTCAATTCTTTTTAATTCGCCTCGCTGGTATATTTATGTACCACCCAAAAACCAATAGGTACTGTCAGGCACCGGTAGTACGAAAATTCAGGGAAAATTTTGTATAATGGTATCCCTAAAAGTTACCTGTCAAATAAGCAACGCGGGCTCTATCTTTGTATAACGGTACCATAGGCCCGTTATTGTCTTGTTTACTTCAAGAAAACATCTCTGCCAGCACTTTAAATTACTTTTGGCATAATGATGGCGATTACTTACTTCGAAAACGAATAAAAACACGGAATACTATATACTCTCTCGACACCTGACATAAATGACAAACGATTAGTTCCAATTTTGGCCGCGCGCAGACTTATCTTGCGCGCACTCTAAACAAAACAATACAGTAAATTCGCAATCTGGCATGGCATAAATAGTCTCGGATCTAAGATTGCTTATAAATAAGAAGCTTTTCTATGCGTTCTAAAACTAACACGAAATTCTGCTTTAAATACTCGTTTTATCTTAAACTTCAAAATATGTAAGAAGCTTAAGACAGTGATACGAATATCTTGACGAATGTTCAGTCCTGTTTCTATCGGGAATCGGTCAAAATGTGTCTGGGATTTTCTGATAGGAAATTGTTTGTTTACTGTATACTCGTGGTTGGCAGAGAGCCAATGCTGGCAATAAGTGATAATCGGAACCTGATTATCACTTATTACAGATACATTTGCAAACTGTAGGTACATACGCACAACTTACGTACATATTTAACCCTTTACGAACCACAAGCCACGCGTTACTCGTAACAATTACGTTAAAACGTGTCGCTGTACTTATAATAAGACCATTGACTCTTTAATAACGGAATTAAATCAGTTTGTAATATTGTGAAGCTATTGCACCATACGTGGATGAATATTCAACATTGTTAACAACGCGTGCAGGGCGCACTTGTACCAAGACGTACTTCACCCTGTATCGTTGCATGATCTCTTACTACGTAAACTTGGTGGTTTACAACATGTCTTACCTTGAAACTAACCCCGTAGATAGCTTTAAGTCTTAAGAGCAAATATGGGCTGAGAGCGCCGACTGAATTTCCTTAGTAAAAAGTCATAATTCGAGGTTTGGCTCTCGTCTCTTTCCTACTCCAATATTGGACCAATTTAAAAGATATTCCATAAACTGGTAAAGTAAGATACACACTATGTCCCTATGTTTTCCTTTTTTCATTTATATTTGTCAAATTTGTTCACTAAGCCTCTGTTGACAGCGCAATTTTGAGCATTTTTTGAGGGCTCTAGTGCTTCTAAAGATAATGTATCATCAAAAAGAAAAACATAATGACATAGTATATATCTTTAATTTTCAGTTTACGGAATATCTTTTAAATTGGTCCAATATTGTAGGAGGAAAGAGACGAGAGCCAAACCTCGAATTACGACTTTTTTTTAAGGAAATTCCGTCCGCGCTCTGCCCCCCCCCATTTCCTCTTTTCTTCATAGGTAATATGTGATTATATCATACCTATTACCTAAAATCAAACTCTTCACATAAACCACCCGACATTCACATGGGCCTTTTTACTTAGGTACGTATTTAGTGGTAGATGACGGATTCATCGAATTCATTTTACCGGTTGGCAAACGCAGAAAACTTTAATTGAATTACCTCAAATTACCTACCATGCATGGGGCAAAGGTAAAAGCGATAGTTTCAATCGAACCTGATTCATGCGTATAAAACAAATGTATACAGAAAGAAAATTATTACCCGACCACATTCTAGGTACTTTCAGCTATTGTACCCCTTTTCCCGGTAATCTGTCACCTATCGATACAGGTAACGGGGAGGTAGAATGAAGGTGACTGGTGTTAGTCCATCAGATATGACAATACCGACCTTGGTAAGACCTGTCATGACAAAGCCATTGTGTGTGGTGACTAAAGCTCGGGGGTGGCGGTTGGTGGTAGCTTCCCTTAGCCACAGTGAGTCGGTGAGGTGAAGGTCATGCATCGGTATTGTAATGGCATCGTGGTCATAACAGGCGGTGCCGCATGCCGCCTTTGATGTTGTGCCAACTTTCTTTGTTACAATGTGGCGGTTTTGTTTATTGTGTAACCTAACTTTGCTATTTACATGTTCCTAGTGTTTTACATCGGTCCGTCGTTAATGTTAAGTTATAAGATACAATTATTGTCTATGAGCTTGTGAAGACAAGGAAGACAGATTATTAGAATTTATTTCAGAATTTGCCTAATTCTCACAAAATTCCCCTGAAAATAGTGAAAATTCTTCGTTGCTTCTTACTAAATGAAAGCTTAACATTACAAATTCATTCGTTTTTACGAAGAAAGTAATAAAGGAACATAATGAATAATTTATGCAGATCATATGACCATGATCATGTACGTAAGTATACCTGCGTTAATGAGCTTACATTGCTCAGTAAGCATTTTAAACTATGAAAACTACTTAGCAAAATACGAACTCCTTTTCCTTATCGCATCCTATTCGTGCCGTAACACCGTGTGTGCTTTTCCAAAATTCTAGAAAATAATTCTACAATGCGTAATACTTCTAGATGTTCGTGACATTCAACGAAGTATTCTAATTTCTTTGAAAAACGTAGAAAATTCTCAAGGCGAGCACAATAAAGCAACCAGTTTGTTCTGGGAAGCCAGCGCCGAATACACGGGGCCACGAATCCACGATCGGGCCGATTACGAAGGAGGTCGGTGATTCAATCCACCCCGGTCCCAGGCCCACTCATACTTACCCAGTATTTTACGATTACGACCCTATGTTTGAGGTTTTCCTAATAACAATCTTGATTCCTTTCCTTAACGTATGAACAATCGATGGTACATATACCTACTTAAATTATATGACAATTTCTTTGTGCGGTCGGAAAAGTCCAGCTTGAGTCAATAGGTGAGCTTTCAAATGACGAATACTTTGATGTGACCATCCTTAATTGCACTCACTTCGACATAAGTAAAAACAATGACTTTTTCGGATAGCAGGTAACTTAAATTACGAACTGTAAACAATCTTTTTTAAGTTTTCTCGGATGTCGCGTGGGGATTTTTAAAATGCAAATAAAAATGTCATTCAGAACTTACTTGCAAGGTTACAATATAGTATATGAGTAAGTAGGGAGTTAGCACAATATATGTGTACTGAGTTGTCGGATACGGACACTATCTTATTCATCTTGGCTAGGACTGAGCATAACTCTATAGTGCAGGCTGCCAAGCATTGTAGCAATATCCGGCCAGAAGTATTCGCCCAACAAGGCTATTACAAAACCTTCTTCGTCTCATAAAGCCTTTCAGCATTATTTGATAAAGCCTTCTTTATTTCATATCTTATTTACATGAGAAATTTTGTTATATAAGTTTTTAAGTTGACATGGTCACAATCATTAGAATTAATATTTGTTTCGGGATATTTACCATGTACATATAGATTTTTGTTGAGAACATCTACGCGAAACAGGGCCAAACCACTGGATCGATTTACATGACCCACAGGTTATCTCGACTGAAGTGCAAAAATTTCAATAGGGACGACGGGTTTCAACTGTCGAGATCCTGGAATCCAGTGGTTCAACTATGTAAAAGGTCGTGAAACTACTGAACGAGTGTCAAAAGTGGATACAGTGAGCATCGTCTGTCGAGAACAGTGTCAAGTAACTAGTGAGAAAAGTTCTGTTAGTAGCGGCATCGTACATGAAAAACGAGTGAGGAAGAGGATAGACAGATATGTCAGCTCGTAAATAACACCCACCCACAAAGACTTTAGTTCTCGTGATCATGGCGCTTGTAACGGTGCCGAAATATCGAACTCCAACAAAAATCTAAATATACATGGTAAATATCCCGAAACAAATATTAATTCTATAACTTTTGTTAGTAATATTAGTAAATTTGACTTATACTAAATTTCGTTAGTAAGGTTAGTTAAGTATTTTAAACGATATGAATTTCGTTTAGAGAATAGGCCTTCTCCAGCTCTTTCCACAGCTCTCTAATTTTGCTTTTGCTCGTCCAGTCTTCCCTTTCACTTAGAATTAAATCAACAGCCCCCCGTTTATTAGGTCTTCCAACTTTCCTTTTACCTGATGTTGGACCCTACCTTGTGTAGTTAATTTTGGCCACCTAATTTCTGGATAGCGTAAGATGTGTCCAGCCCATCTCCACTTCAATCTTAAATCCTATGTTAACGCATCTGTAAATGTTGTACTCTGTCTTATAGTGCCGTTTTTGATTTTGTGTAACTTTTTATTTTTAATATGCTTCTTTCCATGGCTCTCTAGCTGTGTTGTATTTATTTTTTGTTTTACTCTGTTTTGTAATAGCAAGAAATAATTTGTAATTGGTCTCTTGCTATAACAAAACAGAGTATAACAAAAAATAATCGTATCTCGAGTGACATAATAAAAATCATTACAATAGCATTACTTTAGTTCCCAGATCACCATTAAAGTAGGCATTCTCAGCATAAACATTCTCATTAAATTTTCATGGCTTTGCCTGTTATTACGATTACACAACGTTGTGGAAGGACTCATCAATGTCGTAGACTAGTTAACGTCGAAACTGTAACATATTCATTTTACACCTACTTTATTTTTCTACTACAAATAAGCTAAGAAAGTAGGTAAGGACGCAAAAACCTGCGTCACACGATCGATAATTGTTTAACATCGTAATTACGATTTCAATAAAAGGTGCTAATTGCTGAGTTCCTGCGTTGCTCAATCGCATGTCCCATCGAAGACAACACTCTCGACTGGGCCCTCTCTCTGATTGACTTGAATGGTGGTCGCTGACAGTGATTGATTACTACAACAAAGTAACATTAGTAACCTTCTTCTAATACGTTTTATTGCGCTTGATGCTATCGATCTATAGACAAACAGAAAATCCTATCTAGTTGAATGGCTCACAGTTTCTGTAACTTCAAGTTACTCTAATAAAATGTATCAGTGCGTGTGACCTACTTATCAAGTATTTGGTTCAGACTTAGGTTTTGTTTTTGCAGTCCCATGAAAAGTTCGTTAAGCAAATACCTCCGTGATCTCACCGCACTATTCCCAAACCACAACAACAGCTGAAAGCCAAAATCAACAGAGGCGACCAGAAAAGCGCCGAGGCAATGAAGCTCGACGAAATCTCGCAGAATGCATTTAACTGTCTTGGATCCTGAAACGTAAATTAACCAGAAAAGAATAACGGCGGAGCAGAAATTTCCACTTCCCTCCATATCAAGCAGGAAACAGAACAAACAAGCCATATCCCCGTGATGTGGTCAGTAAATAATAAGTTCCACTTAGGTATTTATTTATATGTGTAAGTAGACGCGCAATCCGAATTTTGGTTATGAGCATGCCCACAACACAACCGAGCGTCAGTAGATTGTACCTAGTAACTGACAGATGCGACTGCATTTTTTTAAACATTGGCCCACATTAGGAATATCTCCTGTATCGTGGGTGCGTTGGCAAATATTTTAACCATATACACGAACAGCCAGACTCAGCTTAGCTCAAAGTTCCAGTATTTATTCGTCTTGCTATAATATATGTAGCTATAGATAAAAAGTCGATAGAAAATTATCACGCCTTGAACACTCAAGGCGTGATAATTTTTATTGGATGATATTAAAACTTAAAGTGCTCTGCAAAAAAGATGGTCTAGACTTGAAGACTACATCGTTTCAACGTCATCTACTATCAATCAATCTGCATAGCACTGAAATAATCCATTTAAATCTCGCAAACAAACATAAACAATAATAAATGTAGCTTCTGCTGCGATCTCATTCGTCTTCTTTAAGCCCTTAAAGAAATGTGAACTCCGGAGTGAACAGCGTGGGACACATTCCGAACGTGTGTCTTGATAGCCTCCGTGGTGGACGGACGGCTAGCTTTGTATTAGTTACGACTTACTATACTATTGACACTTGTTTATAGGAGCTTTATAGGAAGGGAAAGGTTCTAAAGTACTGATAGATAAAGATTGAAAAGTTATGAAAACTAATACTCAGCGGGAATCAATCTTCTTCATGAGCATAATTTTTTGAGTTATGGCGAAATTAAAACTTAATATTGTTATTTCATAACATCTAAAGTAAAGTAAAGATAGCTCTTAGTTATTAACATTTCAAAGAAAATCAATTGTGAGGCAATTAAAAACATTTAATTTCATATTTAAAATATTTTATACACAAAATGTGTCATTGATAGAGTAGGTTCAAGTTTTTCGGATGTTGTTATGATTCATTATGTATACCGGTTATCGGCTAAATTAATTGAAAGCTTTGAAGACGTAATGATGATTAGAAAAACCCACCTCGATCAACCAACTAACCAATCAACATTTTGATATTTATCTAAGTAGATGACGTTCATAGACTTACCTACTTACATATCCAAATGTTGATTGCAACAATTAAATCTGATGAATATTTTTATATTAGGTACTACTTTATGAATTATTGACAAAAACCTGTAACCGGTTTTAACTCGTGTTCGTTCGATAGTTCTTATTTATATACATACTAGCTGTGCCCGCGGCTTCGCTCCCGTCATCTGTCTGCCAACCCTACCCTACTTACCTACCTACCAATGTTTTTTCTATAGTCATCATTCTTTCGCGGAGAATTTTAACATCGCCATTCAGAAAATGTCTTCAAATGCACAACGCCATCTATCGAATATCGAGTTCAACTGTCCGAGTATCTGAATTGCGTGTGTTTTGATAATTTTACTTCTTGAACACTTTAAATTCATCTTACTTTTGATAGAGTGAACCGATTGCGATGAAACAAAAACTAAGTAATTCTTTAAGTTATGCACAATTTTTATGTATAAAAGTTATTTACATTGGTTTCGTACATTTCACGTGATGCGTGCACAAATAAACAGACAAACAGACCAACAGACAAAAATTCCAAAAATGCCGGAAATAGGTTCTGTTGGTTATCCTTTAACACCCTGGCATTTTTTTTTGGAAATATTTTCGATGTACTAAAATTACTTTTCTACAGATTTATTATATGTATTGATTTATTTTTGTAGAATTTGGGCTGGTTTATGAATTGAGTATTTGGAGTTAAGAAGGTGTCAAACTCTTCATGAGAGCACAATTTTGACAGGTTGTGTGTCTAAAGTATAGTTTGACAAATACTCAACGTCAAATGCTTAATTCTGAAATCGGGGGTTAGTTACAGTGACCTTTTAAACAAGTTCATATCTAACTGTATCAAGCCTTAATTATTCAGCAATGTTCGCACTGGAGGCTGTTTGGCAACAGCCCCGCAGCTATTGCCAAGTTGGAGCAGCAACCAGCAGTCGGAACCGATGCGATTCACCCGAGCTCGTGACATTTGCCAACGACCTTCCACTGCCAAGTCGATGAACTTCCATTTAAATCGCTTTAATTGTAACCGTAAATATTTGACTAACAATGATAAATCAATTTTTGAAGAAAATACTGCATTGTTTGAGGAATACTCGGTACATCGTGAGTAAGAATACCTATTCACTTTAGACGATGCAGTTATGTTATGATTCATTGTCTAAGCAACTTCGTAAATAAATTATAAAAGAAACTAAAATTATATCCATAAGTAGGGACTGCGGTTTCGTTAAACTAAATAGTAATTTGTAGCTTACGCATCTTCAAATTGAGTAAGTTTTATGCCTTCCGAAAGCTTTCTACACTTTCCAGTTCACAGTAAGTGCAAATGCGCAAAACACGTAAGTACGCAATAGATACGGAATTCGGACCGATCGTATTAGTCAACGATCGCGTAAAAACAAAATACAATCACCGAATTCTTGCACGAATTGAAGGTTTTTCAACTCAAAGCTTCGCCTTCATTACACCGTGCTGCTTCGAATTAAAAGTTCGCACACAAATTACACTATCCATGTATCATGACTTTAAAACAACGTAACAATTAACAAAATGAATATTTCCAAGCTTTACTTTAAAAACAATACGAATTACAAACATTCCTTTCAATTTTCAAACGTGTGTGTATCTCAGGATAATGTCTTGTAGTGAATTTGCGAAGCGGCCATAAACCGAACGATTGTAGTAAATGCCACAACGATACGAATTCAAATCGACGTGTGCCCAGAATGCGAGAAAGAAAACGATGCTTTACAACTTGAAAAATATTTAAAATTGTTATCACAAAGCCCGTAAATCCCGCATTCCAATAAAATAAATCGCGTAGGTAAGTTAAATGGTAACTCATAAAATAGACAAAATACCAGTTAAGCTCCATACATATTTATTTTCTAAATTCCTCGGAATCTTTGCATGCCATCGTGACTTATACTGCGTTGCCGCGAATTGACAGATTAATTTACATTGTTCATTTCATCTAAGTAGCAGTTTACACGTGGCATGAATTATGGTTTATAGGATGAGAGTAAGTGATAACTAAGTGACTGCATTTCTTTGTATTGTGCGCACTATTCTGCTCATTAATCAAAGGTTTTCCATTAGGATTATTGAGTTAACACAAGCTGTAATAATTATAAATTGCGCATGTGTCGATAATTTTGCTGCAACCACGTGGCACAAGTACCTACGGAGTGTAAATTGTTGATTGTAAATCAACAATTTATTAGTGTCGTACTGGTACACGGTTAATCCCGGGTAACCAAAACATGAATGACCTGGAAACCTTCATACAGTCGGGTTTGTATGCATGTTTGCTGAAACAAAAGATGCTGAAAATATTACGCTGTAGACTGAAACTGTAAAAGTAACAGTTGAGTTACATAAATACCTGAATGGTGTTCTTCGAGGCAATCGTGAATCATACGGACCCGTTAGTGAACCGACTACCTAAATACCTAATTCAAGGTACTTTTATGAACCTATCCTTCCAAACGTCCTTAAAAAATCCATTACTTTATCTACATCAATTAAATAAGGACGTAAAGACGTTTCTGAAAAGCATGGTTTCCTATCTAAATTTTAAACAAGTACATGTACCGGTTTTAATATAATGACTCACCAGATCAAAGTGCGTACCTACCCGACCCATACAGTTGTCAACTGGGTTTCCCTAAAAAAAACATAAATGAATAAAATAATATATTCTAAAATATTAAAAGTCCCCGTCATGATCTTTCCGGAAAGGTATTGATAGGCGCTTCGGTATAAACTGTCAGACTATTTAGGGCACGATTCAGTGAGTCACTCTGTCTTTCTAGAGACTGCTCTTAAAGTACCTAAGCGTCCAAATTGAAATGATTGTTCTCACACACCCCACAATGATTGATGTATCATCGTTTTGTCGACTACGGTCTAAATAAAGATGTCAAAGGAAATAGACATATCTGCCTGCCTAAACTGTTACGAGTCATCTAAACCCGTTTTAAGAAGTGAGAAATTGAAGTTAAGAACTTGCCTAAATCTGCTTGAAAGCTAAATTTCGACAAGTTCTCATGCTAAAGTAGAGCAAAGACAAGTTGTTCACTTCTTTTTGTTCGTTTTTTTTTCAAACACTTTGCCCCACACTAGGAATTTCTTCCTGTATCGTGGGTGAAAAAGACAACCAGATCCGAAACATCTATCTGTAGGCCATACAAATATTTGTTCCGTGCGGGAAACACACCCGCGACTCGGAGCGCAGCTGCCGATCGCTCGACCACTACGCCAACCGTGTCGTCATTCTCAATTCTCAATTCGGAAACCGGGGTAAGATTTTCAAGATTAGATACTTATAATGCAAATTTCAGGGAAAAAATGGGCTACCTTTTCTAGGATAATTTCAGGCAAATGACAGGCCTAGGAGTGCCTAGTAGAAACTCAGAATATTCTAAGTGTCCTTCGTATATTGACTAACAATTAAGTCAGCTTCTCTATTAATTGTATTGTATACCTACAATTTAAAGTAGCAGATCAAGTCACTCCGCCGGTAAATCGTCATTCCATTGTAGCGTAAGTTCGTTGCGACATAGGTAATTGATAACCGAGTACCTACTTAACTATGATAAATTAACTATTTTCATTTCTGAATAGTATGACTACTATTCAGAACTGAAAATAGTTAATTTATATACCTATGTCACAGGAAGGAATCGGGGATGTACATTTGAATATCTTCTTGTAATAGAGTTTTTAGCCGGCACACAGACGTAAAATAAAAATTGTCATAGTCCATATTTACGAGTAATGCCATGACTGTAAAAAAATTACACTCAGGCCTTCTAGTTGATAGCTTAGTAGAAGGATGAATACAGTTTCAGGAGGCTGCGGTATATTTGTTTTGTGGAGTGATTCTACTAGATAGGAGCTACTGGGAATTTCCTGACAGTGAAACTAAAAAAAAAGATAGCCGATCATTAAAATAAAAAGTAAGCCTGCGTTACAGCCACGTAGGGCATGTTACGCAGGTTTAACAAAAAATCATGAATTACGATATCCAATGTCTGCGTAAGTTCTTTGAGCACTATGAGTAGAAATTCATAAAATACTGTTCCTGTGGCCACCTAGACGGGCACCATCATCAGTCCTATTAAAGTGTTACTTCAGTAAAACGTTGCTCTGATTGCTCTGGAAAGAAGACATCCACCTCTCTTAAAGAAACATAGGTACTTAATACGACGTAACATCATCATATCTGCCTTCCGGACTCCTCCACTCCACAACTGGATAAAAAGCCAAAATTCCAAACAAACCGTTTCTTGAACTAGAAGCACTTTCCTACTATTGACCTATATTCCCTTATATTCTAAAACATATGTGCCTCATGTTTTCCTTCTTACAAAGGATGCACGCAATTAATAGTTTTATGGGATTTGCGGTTTGTATTTAACGAGAACAGACGTGACACCGATGAACTGTCCTATAAAATCAAAACACAAGTGTTTGCTCTAATTGATAGTACGGATGGCGCGTGCGTCAATACGAGCTTGACCACCTTAAAATCTCGAGTGATTCAGACCAATAAAGCAAATGAATCACTAGTGAAGATTTCGTTTGCGTATTTTATGGGATCACCACGCAATGACTGGGAACAGGATAAACATAGATATTTTTCCTTAAAGACACTAAAAAGAGCTAAATCAAATAACCTTACGTAAACCAATTACGTAACTGGGGTACGTGCAGAACGAAACTCATTTCCCCACTTGAAGAGGGGAAATGAGTTTCGTTTTATTAATTGACTTAATATTATTAATTGACGCTTGGGGGAGGCCTATGCCCAGCAGTGGACGTCTTTTGGCTGAAATGATAATGATGATAAATATTATAAATGTGAAACTAACTCTGTCTCTTCGTTTAGTTATGAACAATTAGACACGTCTAAACCGCTAAACCAATTTTAATGAATTTTAAGGATATAGGATACTTTTTAGGGTTCCTTACTCAAAGGGTAAAAACGGAACCCTATTACTAAGACTCCACTGGCCATCTGGCTGTCTGTCACCAGGCTGTATCTCATGAACCGTGATAGCTAGACAGTTGACATTTTCACAGATGATGTGAAAAAAAAAATTGCCGCTATAATAACAAAAACAGAATAAAATAAATATTTAAGTGAGGCTCCCATACAACAAAGGTGATTTTTTGCCGTTTTTTGCGATAGTGGAACCCTACGTGCGCGAGTGGGACTCGCACTTAGCCAGTTTTTATCATTGAAGTTCCTCCGTTCCTCCAGTAAAATAATCCATGTTTACGCTTGGCGAAGCCGCTGGCAGTAACTCGCATCAAAGTTACACCGGAAGACCATAAATTGTGACCACCAAACTCGGTTGTGGTTCCCTATGTGTAAAAATAAAAGAAAATTATCATTTCCTTTAGCAGACTTTGATGAGGCTGACGCATAATTTCGTATCCATAAGTTGATTATTTATTATGAGATGCGCATGTTGCCGGTAGAACAAAGCTTTGAAAACCTTCACATGCTGCCAAGGGCACGCTCAGTACTTAGTCTTAGTACATTATTATAATTAATGACACTTCCTTAGCTTATGGCTACAGACCTGTACCGCACCTACTCGAGTGTTTAGCCAAATGTTCCAATATATCATTCTTTGTTTACAATCATTTAATTGTTGAGTTTGTTTATTATTGTCTTCTAATTAAAAAGATTGCAGGCACTACTGGCGTATAACATTAGAATTAATATTTGTTTCGGGATATTTACCATGTATATTTTGATTTTTGTGCACCGTTACAAGCGCCATGATCATGAGAACTGACCATGGTGCTTAAATATCCAGCTCTCAACAAAAATCAAAATATACATGGTAAATATCCCGAAACAAATATTAATTCTAATGATTGTGACTATATGTCAGCTTAAAAAGGCGTATAACTTGTCTAGTTTTTGTACCACTTGTACCGGATAAACAAATTATTAGATGAAGAGGTAAGGACACCAGTCATTCACTAACTCAAGCAGTGAGTCACCGGTAAACATAGTAATAACGGTGAAATGGACCGGTTCTCCGCCTGAGATCTTCGATAGTGGAGCTCACATATTCTGGGAACAACCTTGCTTAAAAACATAAGGATTAGCCGCACTTTCAAATACAAAGAACTCGCAGTATTATTTTGTACAAATAACATTGGAACCTGCCAGGTATGCAAGTTATCACATTAAGTAAACAAATTGTGTAAATATATGTTATTGAGCACATGAATACTAGTGGTATTTGCTATTATTGCTGGACGGCGGCCAGTGCTAGGGGGTACTAGGCACACATCCAGCGCTTCCTAGTACACTGACAGCATTACCTTCATATGTTTACGGAATACCTAGTGCCTTAGTGCAGAAGGGATCTATCACATTACCGTCACTCACCGCACCGTCCGCACACTTGTTGCACTATTCTGCGAAACACCCAGAGGCAATGACCGAACTAACAGAAGGCTACCGACATGCAGTGTCAAAGTACAATGCTCGAGGAAAATAAGTTCCGCTTAACATATTGTAATTAAGCTATGCAAGATACTACCCAACGTATGTTCATTATTAAAATGTCCGGTATTTGGTACAAAAGTGTGTGGAATATAAACTTGGTAATTACAAATCGCTTAAGATTCATGTGTTGTAGTTCGCGCACTTTGTACGAATCGATGGAGATGAACAACGAAGGAGGAAGCGATGGACCATGCCCGCTGCGACACGCGCCTTACATAAATCAGTCGACGAACGATATTTAGCCGATTAGCGTCAAACTGTCGATATCGTTGTGATATTTCATTCGTTGCTCCGTCTGCTCATGTGTATGCAGCAGGTACGTTGAGCATAGCATCAGGTGGACGTCGGGTCATCGCAGTATCCGCCGGTACCGAATCGCCGCCGTGCCGCAGGGCAAGGCCACGGGAACTTTGCTTGTACGAGGTGTTTGCCTGCTCCGCATCTCGAACACGGCGCGCTAATTCCGCGCGCTCATACAGAATCACTAATCATCGCGAGGTAGCCAGCCCATCAGTATTCCGGCGGCACCGCCGCGCTCCGCACACTAGCAAGTCGCTAAAAATACAAGATGGACAAGGGCGCTTCATGGCCGATATGACCTTACCTGAATCACATAAAACAGCTATGTGAATTATGTATTTACTTCCTGAAGTTTCAAACGTGTAATCAGTGGTAGCTTTGAAGAGGTTAGTGTCTATGGAGAAGAGCCGGCAAGACTTTAACGGTTGTTAATAATACTAGTGGCTAATACATAAAGAATAGAACTGCAATAATGCGTATACATTATCATTTATTTCATCCAATTTACTACAGTCTTCACAAACATTCCTAGCATTACATATATAATTATATTGTCATGTATAGTTTGGCCGCTATACAAACAACAATTTAGGCAAAACCAAACATCATTACTTTACATTAATCTATTACATTAATATGCTTAGCACGAATTAAAGCAACTTCAATCAGATAAACTGGCAAATAAGTAGTTACTGGCTACGGCATATTCTTGTTGTGTCATGTTAATTGATAAACACTTGGCATCTTATAGCTATTTATAGTAAAGGAAGACTTCATATTTTGTAGTACTTACAGTTACTTAATCTTAAATTTGGTATTTCACTGAAAAATTTACATTTGGTATCTAAATGTATGTTACAACGTATCTGTTTCAACAAATGGCTTACTGATAATTACAAATTCATTTTAAGTGCGGCTGCAAAGAAAAGATTCAAACAAGTATTTTTTTTAAACTGAAACCATTACAATCTATAAACCAAATTAATATTATGATCATAATCTTTGAGTAACTTATGTACAATTGAATAACATACCGAACACAAAGCAATTCGTTACATGCATAACTAAATAGGAAATCTAGGTAGGTGGCATTATATTATCAAGTGATTCAAATAATGCATGAGTTGAGAGTATGAAACCAACAACATAGGAACAAAACTTTATAAATGGTAGGTACCATGCTAGGTACAAACTCAGTGACATTTGACTTGTGATTTTGGTATGGCTATCGAGTCAGAGTCGCCGCGTGTGTACAAGATAGATGTTGATTTTGTGATACATATTCAGATTATTGTCTTTGTTGACGGTCCTAGCAATCATCGAGTGTGTTGGCACTCGGTATATGCCCCAGGATAGGCGCAGTAGGAAGTAAGACGCAGCGTAGGCGCTGCGTAGCGCGATGAAGCGCAGCGTAGCATGGTGTAGCATTGCGTAGAACAGCGTAGCACTACGTATGCGTAGGCGCTGCGTTGACGACGCGAATCATTTTGATGTCAAACACAGTTTTCACTATTGGCTTATTTCTAAGAAAAAATAAGGCAGAACCAATTGTGGTAATTCGGTTAAAAGAAATAATAATATTTCGGTGACAAAACAACATGTTACGTATTGTATAATACCTAAAACAATAATACATCAATAATAATTTGAAACATTAACCATGCAGGCCAACTTGTACTAGGAATCGCTGAATCCGTTTAACATTAAATCAATTTAAATCATCGCCGCTTATTTTATTTAAATCGTTTGAAGATGACAGAGACAACAGGCAATAATTTTAAAAAAAGCAGCATTAACTGTTTTGTGGTGATGCAAGTGGCCTTTAACCTATTTTAACAACTTAATCACCAACAGTGTCTATTCGAACATCTCAATTAGGGACAAGTAATACCCCTAAATCCAGGAACATCAATAAACCCTTGTTGAAAGACCTGCACGTCTGGGTTATCTCGAATGCGTTCTGCGAGGATCTTCTCATGCGCGAGAGGGTGCCAGGCGCCCAGCGTGCACGCGACGTCGTCTTGCGCGCCGTGGTAGTGGCACCGACGCGTCATGCGTGTAGACGGCACGTACTCCAGCACACGCACGCGCGCACACCGGTGCAGCGCAAACCATAGGCCTGGGGAGGTAGACAGAAAATAAGCGCTAGAGCCTAACAGAGAGACGTTGAAACAAAGATTATGCCGAAGTAAGTGGCTAACAGACAGACGTTGAAACAAAGATTATGCCGAAGTAAGTGGTCAATGTTTGAACTGCGAATAAGACCAAATTAACAAGTAGCTTGCACTTGAAAAAAAGTGCAGACAACAACATCCCGCTACTATCCCAATTTATTTGTTGTCGGCGCATCTTTTTTTTTCAAACGTCAGTAAATTGGGTTTTTAGGCGATGGTTGGCACTGCGAGTCGCGGGTTCGATTCCCGCACGGAACAAATATTTGTATGACCTACAGATAGTTTTCCCGGCTCTGGGTGTTTGAGTATGTGAGTTTATATGTTTGTAAACGCACCCACGATACAGGAAGAAATTCCTAGTGTGGGCAACATTTTTATTTAATAAAAAAAAATGTATTCAGATAAAAACAACCCCAGTTCCATGACTAACATAATGTGTGTATTACCAATAGGTGTAGGTATTCTACTTCCTTTATAACCGACGAAAAAAAGTAGGTCCCATTTAAATTTGAAAAATATTATCCAGGCCTAAAGATTTTCTATCTTTAGGCCTGGATAATATTTTTCATTCAACAGGATTTATTTATAATTTTCCCGCTGAATGATCAAATGTGAACCGATTCTGTTCTTCTTCTTTTCATGTGAGGACGTGGCCACCTCTGGTGTCAGAGTTAATTAAGCCGCCTCTGGGAACCCCACAGGCGTCTGGCTTGGCTATTTCAGAGTTACATTAACTATATAAGTCCAGGATTCCTCACGACATTTTCCTTCACCGTTGCCTGTGATGTCCAAGATAAATTTACCGAGCGGTAAAATAAATATTTCAACAAAAAAAAATTAACCAACCGCGACGCGACGAAATAAGGAACTGAAAATCAATAAATCAAAATCTTTTAGTTTAGCATTTTGAGGGGGTGCCAAACAAAACTATCAACGAAGATTAACCTAGCTACAATCATTCTACTATTTAGATAATTAATTTGCCTGTTTGGTACCAAATCAAAATGCTAGACTAAAATATTTTTTGATTTTTACATCTTTATTTCGTCGCATTGGTTATTTTTTTTGTTAAAAAAGATTTTAATATTTTATTTACATAGATACAATTATATACCGTGTATAAAATACTTAATTAACTAAGACTACAAATATATACATTTAAACCAAAAACTACTCACTACCTAAACCTAAAAATTTACTTAACGAAAAGATGGCATCAAAAAACTCCTCCACATCGTTGACCACTGGTAATGTACCCAAAAGGCTGGCAGCATTGCCACGTTGTATGGCAATGCTTAATCTCTGACCAAGGTAAAAGCCAGCCCTTGGGTCACGCGAAGTGTCAACTAGGCGTTTGGAGAAATAATATTAAATAATAATAATATTTAATAATTAATATTTAGTTAGGAAGTGGTTGACGTTAGGTGGCTCACAGGCAATTGCAGGCAAGTTTTAATTATTACCGGAAAATTCGTTACGTGACCAACAAACCAACCCACCGATAAAGCCTGAGGACGGGGGGTTTCTCCGCAGACGATAAGTAGACGTGTCTTGTAACACGGACCATAATGCCCATAGCACTTGGGGGTTCAGCAAATGGACGTCTGCGTTGTGGTTCTGGTCAAGTAATCTGAAATTAGAGCACATGAATAATGAGGACTAATAAAAAATCTTGTTTAACCCCCTGTGTACCTGTATGTTTGTTTTTTTGCATCTGTCTGTGGCATCATAGCTCCGTAACGGATGAACCGATGTTGATTTAGTTTTTTTTTTTGTTTGTATGGTGACTTTATAGAGTGTGTTCATAACTATGTTTGATTAAAAAAAGTTAATAAAATCAAAAAAAAAGATGAAAACAAGAAGAAAACCTTGCTGTGCAGTCCAAGGATACATATTCGCGAGCTGGCTGACCAAAACCAGATGTATCCTCCGACTGCACAGCAAGAATGTCTTCTTGTTTACATCTTTTTGGTTCACTTTCGGGTTTTTTGTTTTTTATTTTTTATTTACAACTTTTTAGTTATACTTTTTTTTTCGAATGACTTTAAATATATAAATGATCTATATTCTTGTAATCACCTCTAAAAACCCTTCATTTTGTTACCCCAGTCGATGGGATTAGAAGAAAAAAAAATTGCAACACGTACATTATGGCGCCCAAAATCCGCCATGTTTCTTTTTTTTTAACGGCACTTATCTAAGAACGCGGCCAAGACCTATCTAACAATGGCTTAATTATAAAAATCCGTCAAGTGGTTTGAAAGATGGAGGTAATAAAGGATATTACATACATACATACAAACATACATACAAGATACGCGCGAAAAACACAGGAGTGGAATTCCCTGCCGGAGTCTTTGTTTCCTGATAGCTACAACCTTGGGGTCTTCAAGTCAAGAGTGAATAGGTTACTTCTAGGCAAGCGTGCTTCACCGTCGACCACATCATCGCTTACCATCAGGCGAGATAGTGGTCAAACGCGAGCCTATCGATAAATAAAAAATAAAAAAAAACATAACCCTTACCTTGCAGCCTGGTAAAAATATGTTCATCCATTCAAAGTTATGTATGTTTTACTGTTTGAATCGGGGTGTTTTCGCAAGAAATCTTGTCATAATTACGTGTTCGATAGATTGTCGATCGAAGCGTGTCTACTACCTACAATAGTACATTATGGTACAAATGTGCAATGTTGGTGATTACCGCTGAGGCGCCATTGAGAACCGAGCCGTAGGTGAGAGTCTTAAGAGAGCCGAGGACGGTAATCATCAATACACACGTGTATCATACGACGTTTTTCAACACACTTGTGAAGAAAATAATACTAAAAAATCATTTTCAACAGTAAAATCGAGTTGTGAAAATTTGTTCATAATGGCGGGCAAAATTAATCAGTTTTCCTATGCGCGTGCATTTAACAATGGCGATCGGCCATAGACGAAAATAATGAGGTTTCTTTCTTTTTTTGGCTTTTCTAGGATAGTGTTTTAGCCACGTACAAAATAGGGAATTTAAATTTTTCTTAATTACAGAGCAAATAAAATTTATATTATTTTGAGTGAAAGTTTTATTTATTAAGCACGTAAGTTGAAATTATCTATTTAAATACGAAGTTGCACGAAATGAGCAAGCAATAGGTACATTAATTTATTTGTACTATTGATCACGATCTTTTTTGTATCGAAACTTTTTTAAGAACAATTGTTGAAAAATAAATTATGAAGTTTAAAAAGCATGAATTAAAAATGTTTCGGGGGACTACAAAATTATAAAATTTTATTTGTTTTTGTAGTTCTTTGCCAAATACAAAGCTAATAATATTAGTGACTGGGCAATTGGCTGCTTAAATAAACGATGAACGAGGATAAAACAAACCTTAAAAAAGTTAACTTACTTCTTATAAATTGGAAAGAGAGGATAGTCAGGATAATGATACCAGTCTTCTAGTGTGGAAGAGTAGTTCGCCGGATCCCATATTAGAATAGACACGTTGCTAAATAACGGGTCCTCCAGAAAGTTGAATTCAGGCTTCGCTACCACCTGTAATCGATTTAAATTTCTTGACACCCACAAATATATATACACTTAATAAAAATCCTAAAATAATTTTCTGACTGACTAACTAAGGAAGGATTTTCGAAAATTCACCGCAGAAATTGGTTTAGTAAAAAGGTGACGACAGTTTCTACGAAAGTTCGTCATTTTCGCCAATGGGAAATACTGTTCGGTTACCTATATTGTATAATTTATAAGGAAACCCTCTTTGGTTTTATTCGCAAACATTTTAATTGCTACTGAATTCGTTATTAATTATATAATATTATGATACTACTAATACTCTACTATACTTATTTATTTTCATTAATACTTTTCTTTGCCGATAACAGTTATTTATGGTACAAGTGCGGAAACTAGGTGATTTCCAATGAGTGGTATTTTCGACACGAGTCTGAAATCATCTTACGCACGTGTATCATACAACATTTTACTATGCATTGTGCGAGAAAATAAAAAACTATATCTGAACCAGGCAAGAAATTAATAAAATAGCGCTTATTCAAGGGCGCTCAGCATATCCACAGATTAACTAATAGTTCCTCGGGCATATCTACTGCGCATGTGCAAATAGCTGTCACGTCGTAACGCAAAAAGGCACGAGCAAAATATTAATTCTGCCAAACATATTTAATGAATATTTAAAATTAATTTATTGATCAAAATCTAAATCTAGAGTAATTAAAAACGCCTTAAATGACGTATTAGTTTTGTTTTACCTTTTTAAAATATTTTATTTCAAAAGCAGCCTGACTTTCATTGTAAATATAGTTAAACCTAGAGATATAGAATTTAAAAAAGAACTACTGGCTAGTCTATTTTTAATTTTTCTTGTTAAACCCCTTCAGTAAAAGTGGGCTACCCAAAAAAACTATTGATCCTTTTTTGTTAAATCTACTAGGTACATAATTTATTTATAAACCAGGACATTGAAGTTAGCCCGATATTGTGGAATTACTTTGCTTTAATATTTTTACAAGCTTGTTATTATGTTGCACCTTTTTTTTTTAATTATTTTTTTAACAAACCTGTGAATTAAGCACTCTGAAAGTGGTCTTGGAGCCGACGCTTTCTGTATAATTTTCTGTGGGCGCGTTGTTGAATCTCAATACCATGTCGTGAGAATCTGCCGACATAAAAAAGGTTGTTTGTAAGCTTGCTCATCAGGACGTATGTTAAGGTTCCCCTAGTCGACGGCAAGAACTATTTTGTGCGCATGCTATCTCATCCGACAACACGTGCGAAAGAGATAGATGTTGTGATGAGCAGTAAGAAGCTAGTTCGTGTACGAATAGCACTCTTGCAAGTTTGTAGCAAAATGGATGATGATTTAGGACGAAAACGAGCATACGAAATTTTATAAACAGACCTTTGGTAGTCTAGATATCATAATAAAACGACTAAATGTATATTTTCAAAACAAAATTATTTGCATTCTTGAACTACTAATCTATCCCATCCCTGCATGGTGGCCGTTTTGCAATTTTCCTTTTTCTTATGGTATTTATTTCCGCCCCAAGATGAGTTAAATTTGTGTTGAAATATGGAACTTTTGACGCTCATAACTTTCAAATATTATTTTCACTTCTCATGCTCTGAAATTGCTTATTTGTGCAGGATATAGGCTGCACAAAATCAATTTTTGTGCACAAGTGCATAAACGTATCTACTTATAAATGTATCTATATTAAGGCAAAGAAAATGAGTCATACGGCCAAACACAATAAAAAGTTCACAGATAGAATTTGTTATTTTATAATATTTACTATAATTGATTTGCCTTTTATGTGTTTTTAAGACATAAAAGATATTAAAATACGGTAGGTTATTTAATTAATTTGAAAAATATATATATTACAAAATTAATTTAATAGTAGGCTGTATAGGTCTGCAGCCCAAGCCTTATATCAATGACGTAAGATTTAAAAAAAAAGCGGCGGGAAACAGGTTTTGTTTTTTCGTGCGTTTATTAATTTCTTCAAATTTGCTAAAACTAATTTTACTTTGAATATTAATTAAAGAAATGTTATGTTATACTACTGTTTTATTTCCTCGCAATCGAAATGAAAAGCAGAGTTTATAACTCGTCCACAAAACCATTTTATCCTCGACATTACTATCAGCCCTCGCCTTCGGCTCGGGCTGCTAATAGTCTCGGATAAAATGGTTCGTTTTGTGCACTCGTTGTAAAATCTACTATTTTTTTACTTTTTTGTTTCCATACAGGGCTAGATAATGATAAGACAAATTTATATCATTTTTTATTTTGAACGTACATCGTCAAACAGTGGAGTAATCCCTAGACTACGTTTGTATGGAAGAATTATCGACTATAGTAACCTTAAGTTCTGTATCTACCTATTTATATTAAAAAAAACACGAGGGCCAGGATACGAGAACCTCAAACTTAAAAGATATGCTAGTTTAAATCGTTCAGTTTCCCTCCTCTTCCTGTTCTCACACACTATTGTCTACATTTCTTTTTAATTTTTCCTTTTCGCGAATCTGCTGGTAGAAATTTCTTAAGAAATAAGCATTACCTTTGTATTCTATTGTCTTGATGTGTTGTATTTTACTTTGTGTACATTAATTATTAAATAAATAAATAGGTAGGGTAGTTTGTAGGTTTATGAACAAGCTTTTCTCGCGGCTTTTTACTCCAGTAGACAGAAACAGAGCACGTTTTCGCAATAAAAAGGAGCCTTTGAGACTCAGCGATAGAATAGGTTTATATCAGTTTTCTTTTTAATCACTAGCATAAACAAGCACATTTATTTACTTTTGCATACAAATATTCAGAGACGGACTTAATGCCTTAGGTATTTTCTACCACTCAACCTCGGGGGAAACATTGACAAATAAATTGTGCTACCTTGGTAAAACCACAATTTTACCTCTATAAATAACTATTTATTAATTAATTACGTCATTTCATAAGTACCTGTGTCGATTTGATTGATCTAACATCAAACTAAACCTAACTAAAAATAAGTAGGTAGTAATTTTTACTTTTTTTTTAACAGAACAACTTAACCACAATTACCCTGCACGCGTATTCCTCTGAGTAATTCACATAAATCTACGTCTATATGTGGTGAAACCCAGTAATTGACTTCATTGACAAAACCAAAAGGCAACATTTACCTAGTAGCTCTTTCCTTCCGTGTGATGAATTGGCCAGGGCCTACATCAACAATTTAAAAAAAAAATGTCTGCCAATCGTGACCATAGATCACTGCACTGTCATAATAGTCATAATTCGTATAAGGCCTTGTCTCTTGTAATGCATACAATAACGATTGCAGCGATTCTTTACGTTGATAAAGTAACGTTATCAGACCTTGTGGAGTGTTTCCGCTCCATTTCAGCAATTTTGAAACATTCCTATACAACAAATTAGTGAAATCTTTTTTCTTTGTGTCTTCTAAGTTTCAGCACCTGCTTTAGTAGTGAGTAATGTCTTAGTACAAAGTTACTTGAACTTTAGTAACCGAAGCTTGTTTGTAAAATAGGTATACCATCGGGTTCACTCGTTATAGTCGTTATGTTGAGTTTTCAGCAGCGCGCTTCTATTTCGGCATACAATACAATAGGGAACATTACTGCCAATTGCTCCCGCCAGATGGCGCTTGACGGAGTGGAGTAAATAAATTAACAACATGACTTTATTTACTGTTTTTAAGAATAATTAGCGTTCAAAAAACAAATAATAATATTGCTAACTGTTAGTCAAGAATGCATCAGTGTTTTGTTTTTAAGAAATTAAACCGGCCATATGATCCTAAAAAGCCGGCCGGCCGGCTTGACAGTTTGGTTTGTTTACTCTGATTCCTGTGGCGCCACCTGAGCTCAGCTTTGCGGATAGTTCCCTATTAGATGTCACCTAATGTAAATTTAAAATAAAATTAACATTATTATGCCCTAGCTATTTGTTTATGCTTGTGTAATAGTACATTATGGTACAAGTGTGCAATGTTGGTGATTGGTGTTGTGTGAATTGTTTAACCCCCTGTGTACCTGTGTGTTTGTTTTTTTTTGCATCTGTCTGTGGCATCATAGCTCCTTAACGGATGAACCGATGTTGATTTAGTTTTTTTTTGTTTGAATGGTGACTTTATCGAGTGTATTCATAACTATGTTTGATAAAAAAAAAGTTAATAAAATCAAAAAAAAAATTGAAAACAAGAAGAAAACCTTGCTGTGCAGTCGGAGGATACATATTCGCGAGCTGACTGACCAAAACCAGATATATCCTCCGACTGCACGGCAAAATTACATTCTTGTTTACATCTTTTTAGTTCGCTTTTCATGCAGTCGGGTTTTTTGATTTTATTAACTTTTTTTACTTACAACTTTTTAGTTATACTTCTTTTTCGAATGACTTTAAACATATATCTTTTTTCCTCTCTATATTACTCCTTTTTTTCGGTCTATATTTTTTTTATCACCTCTAAAAACCCTTCATTTTGATACCCCACTCGATGGATTTCGAAGAAAAATAAAATTGCAACCCGTACAATATGGCACCCAAAATCCGCCATGCTCCTTTTTTTTAACGGCACTTGTATAAGAACAATTGGGCGGCCAAGACCTATTTAACAATGTCTTAATTATAAAAATCCGTCAAGTGGTTTGAAAGATACAAGGTAATAAAGGATATTACATACATACATACAAACATACATACAAGATACGCGCGAAAAACATAACCCTTTCCTTGCAGCCTGGTAAAAATATGTTCATCCATTCAAAGTTGTGTGTTTTACTGTTTGAATCGGGGTGTTTTCGCAAGAAATCTTGTCATAATTGCGTGTTCGATAGATTGTCGATCGAAGCGTGTCTACTACCTACAATAGTACATTATGGTACAAGTGTGCAATGTTGGTGATTACCGCTAAGGCGCCATTGAGACCCTAGCCGTAGGTGAGGGTCTTAAGAGAGCCGAGGACGGTAATCATCAATACACACGTGTACCATACGACGTTTTTCAACACACTTATGAAGAAAATAATACTAAAAAATCATTTTCAACAGTGAAAACGAGTTGTGAAAATATTTCACAATGGCGGGCATAATTAATCAGTTTTCCTATGCGCGCGCATTTAACAATGGCGATCGGCCATAGACTAAAAGAATGAGGTTTCTTTTTTTTTAGCTTTTCGTGGATAGTGTTTTAGAAGTTTTTTCTAGCCACGTACAAAATAGGGAATTTAAATTTTTCTTAATTACAGAGCAAATAAAATTTATATTTGAGTGAAAGTTTTAATTATTAAGCACGTACAAGTTGAAATTATCTATTTAAATATGAAGTTGCATGAAATGAGCAAGCAATAGGTATTACATTAATTTATTTGTACTATTAAGCACGATCTTTTTGTATCGTAACTTTTTTAAGAACAAAGCAACTCAACCAATAAATAAAAAAAAAAAAACTATCACTCACTTGTGAATAATAGCAATGAAAAAGTCACAGTTTGATAACAGGTATCATTATGTGCCTAATTGCGGTGAAATTAGAGCCACTTTATGAGCAAGTGTGTTGAAAAGTATTGTACAGTGTAAATTGATTGTAATGTATGATTGTTGGGCTGATGGCAAGCCAATGTCGTACAATAAAAAAATAAAAAAAGTATTGTACAGTTTGAAAAGTTGAACAGTGTCCCAGAGGATTTTTTTTTTCAAAAAATTATTTAATCTGTATTCTAATATTTTTGAAAAGACTCATATGAACTGGGAGTCGAACTAACTCAAATGCGAAAAGGAATAATCTTGCATTTTTATGTCACCATGGGCCATGTACCTATGATTAAAACTATAACCACAAGGATGAAATCTCTCTAATAAACATATACAGGCACTCGCGCCCTTTTCGTATGGTGGTAGGCAGACACCACAGAACGCCACCTGCTACGATCCTTACATACATGGCTGGCTTATAAACACGACATTTTAAATTGAAAGAAGATATGAAATCATCATGGCAATCACCCGCACGCCTCACGAGGCGAAGCCGACGGCGATAGTCCATACACAGACAAGAAAGCAGAACAATAGAAGTAAACAACGAGATTAATAATAAAGCTGATAATTACACTATTCTTCAACGATAATTAAGTAAACGTTTGCTTTTTTCTGCCAGTCGCTGGGTTATTGGCGGATGTTAGTACCTACCTACTTGCTACTTGGTTTAATTTGCTTTACGTTAGTGAAATGAGAATTTGACTTCTGTTTAAAACAAATGAAATCTAGTTTCATGGTTAATTAACTTTTAGATCATAACATCACGCCCCTGTTTCCCGAAAAGTTAGGCAGAGGGTTACAATTACTATTAATCCGCAATTCATCACTTATGTTTAAGACGACGACTAACGCCAACGACCTTGAGGGAACAGAACGCGCACTTGTTTCACACCCGCGCGACCCAAAATTTAGTAGTTTTTTTGTACTTTCCTTATTATTCTATGACTTTAAAAAAAAAGGCTCAGATAAAAATGTAGATAATTAAATTGTCTTTGAGATGGTGTCGATTTCATTAAAATACGCCCAGCGGTTTTGGTGTGATTGTCGAGTTTTTGTCCGTTTTAGACATAACTTTACAAATTAATTACACTATGTTATACGAAGAAAACTGAAAATTTGCTCAGATCAAATTATTAAGAAAATAGTTTAATTGTTATATTAAACTATTTTCTTAATAAATGGCTAGTCGTATATTTTTTTCAAAAAATTACGACTAGCCATTTAGACGTGATTCTCAATTTAAAATCAGCTACTCAAGGGAATCGGCGCCTTAAGTAACTGCTGTCAAAACCATTAAAAAAAACCTGAAATTATTAGGTAACTTTAGTGATTTCATCACTTAGGTATGTGATGAAACTTGATGAAACATCACTTATATATGTCACTTAGGTAAGCTTATCAATACCATAAAAATAGTACCTACAGTAACCCTCAAATTATTACTTAAGCGCTGATGATTTTAATTAGTAGGTTACTTTAGTGATTTCATCACTTATGTTTAAATATTGCTTAGCAATACCATACAAATAGTACTTTAGATTAGTGATCGGCTCACTTTTTATGTTTAATACAAGCTGAAGACTAAAATTGTTAAGCTTTTATTGAGGTTTCTAAAAAAGTAGAAAAAAAAACAAATTTGAGATAAAGTTTAACAAGGATAAGTACTTGTTCCGAAACAGCCTTATGGTAAATGCAATTGTTATGTGTATCGTTTAAATTAACTATAAATAAATCACTGTTAATCACCGTAGTCAACGGGTCTAACCGCGCTATCGTGCTCGGCGCTTCACAAGCAGCTAAAATATGAGCTTTTATTCTGATTCCGATATTAGATCACTCAGTATCGGAATTGTAATTAAAATTACGGTAATTTCGTTCAGTGTTCCGATATTATGAAATGCCACTATTTATTATATTATTATGCAGATAATATTATCAAGCAGGCAAAAAACTTGACTCTGGGTTGCAACTGAAAAAATACGGATGGAAAACTCCAACAATCCTTTGCCCGAAACGGAAAACGAAAGTTATAGCTTCCTATCTATACTATACTATAATATTATAAAGCTGAAGAGTTTGTTTGTTTGAACACGCTAATCACAGGAACTACTGGTTGGAATTGAAAAATTATTTTTGTGATCTATAGTCCATTTATCGAGGAAGGTTATAGGCTATATAACATCACGCTACGACTAATAGGAGCGGAGCATAAATGAAAAATGTTGCAAAAACGGGCAAAAATATTCCTTTTTGAGAGCTTTCGTTGCGTGCGCTGCGTAAATGGTTTAAGTTACGCAAATATCATGTATGATGGCATTGTACCTCTTTAAAAGTTCTAAAAAAAAGTCCGCTACAGCATATGTCCATCTTTTAAGATTGACTCACAATAGCAGCTTTTATGTTCTAAATTTTAATTAGATCGCCGCCGCCGCGCCGGTAGAAACAAAAGTTGGTTACATTCGTATGGTAGTATATATTATTTCTTAATCAAATAAATAGTTCAACAAATTGACAGGTAGGGTAAGTAGGGTAGAGTAGGTAGAGTAGGTAGGGTAGGTAGGGTAGGTAGGGTAGGTAGGGTAGGTAGGGTAGGTAGGGTAGGTAGGGTAGGTAGGGTAGGTAGGGTAGGTAGGGTAGGTAGGAGGTAGGGTAGGTGGGGTAGGTGGGTAGGGTAGGTAGGGTAGTGTAGGTAGGGTAGGTAGGGTAGATGGGTAGGTAAGTAGCCAGTTGACGGGAGCGAAGCCGCGTGGGACAGCTAGTCATATGATATAGACTTACTAATACTCGTAAGTATACTTTTCGAATGATTTGCCATATTTCTACACGGGATACGGACTATGTTCAAGTTATATTTATTTAAAAACATGAATGTGTATTTATGGACATCAGATGGGCTGGTCACGTGTTCGCACTTCGTAAGCAAAAGAAAATGCCGAGACGATACCATTTAATGGAAAACAAAACTGTTCAATAATGTATGTAGTGCGAATGCGAACAGGAGCAGCCCCGGTTGTTTATCACGAGTACAGGATGCTTACATTACATTTTACTGAGTTTAATTGTTTTTTATTGAATAAAGTAAAGGAAATATAACGCTTACGCCAAATAATACTGTTTGGTTTATGATCTTTAAAGAACAGACTAGGGAAAAAAGTTTTCTTAAAAATATCCGGAATTAAAAATTTTCTACCTCTTAAATGTTAGGTACTTTATCTACGTATTTGTATGTAGGTATCCTTTCTTAACACACGAAAGTTAACATCTAAAAGGTACCAATTTTCCTACAAATAACCCCCTCGGATCGTTTATGAAAGGATAAACACAAAATCCCTAGGACCGTTACTGCCAACATTATAATATAATAGCAGCAATATAAAGACTCCGAGGAGCGCGGGAAGCTCCTTATTGCCGGCGTATTGTATGTTGGAAGCGCACAATGGTGCCGCATGAATTATGCACGCCCTTTACGTGTGGGTTGATGACACCACGCGAACAATACCACACGTATCCTGGGCAGCTTTTCTTTCATTGCTGCATAAAGCATCTATAGTTAGAACAACCTTGCTTACGGACTTACGGTATTTTACCTAGTCTTTAATTTATCGTCATTTTTCTTCTGAAAAAATCTTCTCTAAGTAATAAATCAAAATTAGAGCCTAACTTTGCCAAAATAACGCAGTTTTGCCGCTTAAAGTCCGGCCATTACACATAAATCATAAACCTCCCACAGTGTTTTGCACTTTCTTTACTGCTCACCATAAAAATTACAAAGAAGAATTAGATGTCCGATTACTTAGTAAAAAAGTTATTGCTGTAGTTACGATTTGTACCTTGATAGCCTCTAGCTTGATACTTGAGAACTTCAGCGAAATTTTGGCTCAGCTTCTATGTTATCTGCCTGACTATTTGATATGATAAGCTCTCAAGTATGAGCGAGATAATTAGATAAATAGGTACGCTCGTAGATAAACCTAGCTAATAAATTATATATCCACAATACTAGGTAAGTACGTAGATATGCCACAATGCCTATGAATCTATGCAAATGGAAACGACAAAATAATATGTGAAACAACCTATAAATGCTGTAGGTAAGTGATTAAGCTAACTCAAGAAAAATAACACAAAACGAGTGGAGCGAGCCTGAACTCAAGTCGAGAAACGAGAGGCGTGGCTCCATTAATTTCCATGTCATTCGCCACTCCCTTTCTTTAGGACAGTCTGCAGATGAACCGATATGACTTGAAGACGAATTTCAAGTTAAGCTCCGATAAAACCACAAACACGGCAATGAGAGATTCCTTAGAAGTAAGCTGTTAATTTTATATTGCTTACACTCGCGATACTAAAAGTTTCTTTGAAATGCGATATATCTTTCTCGCTTTCGTGCAATGTTACATTGTTGTAGAACGCTCGACATCTTTGATGACTGTTATTTTCTTGCGTAAGTAATGTTTTTTTTTGCAGGAGCATATAAACATGTTCATATTTGGCTCTTGTGGTGTTGCTGTTGAATATATAAAAATAATCTAATCAATATAATCTATAATATAATCTTGTACATATTTATGTTTTATTCTAATACCGCAGACTACCCCCTTTTTTATTCTAAGTTTTTTTTTAGTCCATCTAAAGGTTGTCTGGTAGATATCGCTGTTAGCGATAAGACCGCCTTTGTACCCGTAGAAATAAGTTTTTCTTGAAAATGTGTATAATTTTATGGTGTACAATAAAGTATATTCTACTCTATTCTATTCTATATGTATCTCAAGTTCGATTTGGCCTTCAACCAGATATGCATAGAGAGAATATCAACAGCAATATTGTGTTGTCTGGTCACAATATGGTTCAAATGTACAGTCTAAAGTCAAAGAAGGTTGTCCACGAAAAGAAGCGGAAGCCTCTTAGCTCAGGGAAAATCCTATGTCCTGAAGTGAATGGTCATAAAATGGATTGATTGAGCGGTATGTAGAGTTCTTTACGGCCAATCATATGCCTACCTAGGTAACGGAAAACCGTCCGCAAGTCTTTTATAAACAATATGTAAAGATGTCCTTACACGTGTCACCACAGTCGGAAGCATGTGTCATTGTCTGTTCCACGTCTGGCTATAAAGTTATCAGCAGATTTTCGAGAAAGGACAAAGACATGTGGTTACTCAGTGACTAACGCAAATGCAATAAAATAATAATTTTATTCGTTACAACAGTGAATCATCAAATTTTTACCTTTGACTTTTAGCATGCGTATTCAGGTGAATTAAAATAACAGTACCTGGGCGACCGAGCTCTGTTCGAGTGAAAATAGAGAAAACGACGTTTTTTAAAAATTAAACCTAGCTAGATCGATTTATCACCCCCAATTTTTTTAATGAATCTGAGTGACATAAAGGATCAAAACAGACATATCTCGAATATTAAATTAAGAACATATTGATTTATGGCAATACCTAAACAATACAACTTCTATACTAGATACTAGTTGTACACATAGATGTTCGATTTTCCGGTGCGCACGCGTTAGTATTACAGAAGAGCGACGCAGGCGACGGCGCCACGGGACAAACCTATCATAGTTAACAACAATCGAATCAGCATATCAAACCATGCGTGTCTGTGTAAAACATAGATAGTGACATGAATTAATCAAAGCGTGATAACAGATTGTATAAAGAGCGAAGCTAGCCATTTGCGTAACAATAGACTGGGCTTACAACTTAGGGCTGACCGAAAGCACAGTGACGTGATTGTAGGAACCTACACCAGACGACACAAAATATTGATCTTAGGTAGCTGATATAACTGTAAGTTCCACCAAGCTCAACTAACCTTGGGTACGTTAAGTCACAAATTAAAACAAAAGTCCACAACTCTCCCAAGAGCGAAAGGCAGGACGCATGTAGATACTGTTAACCCCAAAAAGGTGGAAATTGTCTTTGGGTAAATAAAGGTCACCGAAGAGGCGGACCAAACAGATAAATCTGCGGTTGGAGGCTCTATTAATAAATGTGGCAAACCTGTGGCCCGAGTTACAAAATCACCAGCGAGTTTACAAAATGCATCATGATCACGACCGAAGCGAAGAAGGAGAAGAAGATAAGAAGATGATGATGAAACTTCTAATAGACTTATAAAAGATAAGCTCACTCTTGCACCTCCTCATATTATTTATAATGTCGATGATAGTTTTTCTAAAATTTAACCGGTATATTGTATACATCACTGTAACACCTAATCAAATACAAGTAAAATTTAAAGAACCTCCGACACATTTCTATTTCAAGCTACATAATTTGTCTAGTACTTAGTAGTTAGACACTCTTCGATCGACAATGCGAGAATGAAGATATTGAACACTATGACACGATATCTTGCGATAACACCCGATTCAAACAGTAAAACGCCTATAACTTTAGAAAGGCTGCACCGATTTTCATCAAACATAGCTAAGAACACTCTTGACAAAGTCACCATTCAAACGAAATCAATATCGGTTCATCTGTTTAGGAGCTATGATGCCACAGACAGATATACAATAACACAAACACACAGGTACACACGTCAAATTTATAACAACCCTCTTGTTCCGTCGGGGATTAAAATTAAAACCGGCCAAGTGTAAGTCGGACTCGCGCACGAAGGATTCCGTACCACTATCGCAAAGAAATCACGATTGTTGTATGGGATATTTATATTATTCTGTTTTTAGTATTTGTTGTTATAGCGGCAACAAAAATACATCATCTGTGAAAATTTCAACTGTCTAGCGATAGCTCATGAACCGTGATAACGGTTCATGAGATACAGCCTGGTGACAGACAGACAGACAGTCGGACAGTGGAGTCTTAGTAATAGAATCCCGTTTTTATCCTTTAGGTAGGGAACCCTACAAATTGAACCGGTAAGTATATTAATTTCCATCTATAACAACTAAACAAATAAAATAGTGCGTAACGCAATATTTAATTTAATACAGTTTGTTCACCTGCACCAAAACATTACCATACAAATTGGCAAAGGCATACTTACTGGCATAATAATGTAGTTATTTAATCTGTTTTACTGATTACTCAGTGAAGTCCTCCGTGTCATGGACAATAATTCGTGTAATTCGCATACGATTTGGGCCGTTCGTCGAAGAGGCCGGACTCTGCATGTCAATGCGTTCCACAAAGCGAAGATCCGATGCGATAAGTGGCACAATACACGGTCGATCACCTACCTCATACTGACCATACATACATGTAGCTATCATAAAGTATACTGAAGAAGATAATGCTACATAATACATTTAAAAGGAAAATTGCGAAAAACCTATATATTTAGGTACATTGTTACTGAAAAATATAAAAGTGATTCTGAAATAAAATTTTATTCAATTTAATTTACAAGTATATCGCAGAATTTAATTTTACGTTGGCAACAACTTATTTCTCTTAGCATTGCCTCTGTAACAACCTTAGCATTGCCCTGTATCAAGTTCTAAGTGTTTTTATTCATTCTCCGAATCTCAACTTAAGATCACATCATACTACTTCTCTCTGATCTTTCTTCTCTCACTTCTTATCTCCTCTCTCACTTCTTATCTCTTTTCTCACTTATTCCTAATTCTTTTGGTTCGGTGCAGCGCACAAACATACATCTAACTAGATAACGCAAGTCCCTCCATCTGTATGAAAACCAAGCGTGCCACTTTTTCACACACAATTTAAAAACAAATTTACTTACCAATGAAAGAAAACATTTCCAATGCCTCGGGCAACTTTTTCTATAGTCTCTACAGCTTTTTTTTTCTAGATTTCGGTGGCTTTCCAGTGCTTGACTTAAGATTCTATGGCCCCTAGCTGGGGCAGAGGGCTTCCGCAGTAGTCTTCCATCGAGACCTGTCTTGAGCTTCGCGCTTCACCTCGCTCCACGTCATTCCGAAACTCGTCGCTTCAACCAAAACGGTGCGTCGCCAGGTTTGACGGGGACGGCCTCACTTCCTTTTTCCTTGAGGATTCCAATCCCAGGCATTGGATTTATGAATGTGATCGGAATCCCTCCGGAGCGTGTGACCAATCCAACACCATTTACGCCGCTTGATCTGGCGGTCGATCGGGGTCTCGTGGCATCTCTCAAACAGCTATACTTTAGAGATGATCTCGGGCCAGTAAATTCCGAGGATGCGACGAAGGCATCGGTTGACGAAGACCTGGATTTGGCGTAAGATGTCCTTTGTTACCTTCCACGTTTCGCACCCGTAAAGCAGTACGGATTTGACATTGGACCCGACGATTTTGACACTTCAGAGGCTGACCGTGGTTCGGTATCGATGTCGAGAGGTCGAGGTGGTGCAGAACCTACATGGAGCGCGTCCGGCGTTAAACGGCGGAAGACTTCCTCAAAATGCTAGCGCAAGCGCTGCAGTCACCCTTCCGATGTCACAATAAGCTGCCCCTCTTTGGATTTAAGCGGCTTCTTCTTCTTGAGCCTTCTGTTTCCTGACAAGATCTTCGTGGCTTTATACAGCTATTTCAAGTTGCCGGTGTTCGCAGCGTGTTGAACACTTCAGGTGAGGATTACCGGTGCCGATAATGCTAAATGAAAAGCACAAATAACGATCATTGATCGTATTTTTCCTCCGTTCTACGCGAAGTACGTACAAATCGCGTCACCTAGTTAAATTTATATCTTGTGGTGCAGAATGTCTTCGCCTTTCATACAGTTCTCTTTGGCGCCATCTCATTTAGCTCCTCGTAGCTAAGTATATCATTTAATCTATCACATATTCCATCCATCATAGGATGTACTAGGTACCAAATTATACCAATCTAAGAAGCCTTGATTAAATCACTCAACTTCAAAAATCTATGGGCTCATTACCGGTTTCTGTCATAGCTAGCTAACGAGATAAACAAATAATAAACCTTTGTAACTAAATGTGTAAGCACATTTGGGGCGATAACTGTAAAAGGATAGCGACTAAGTATCCGTGTGTCTCAGAATACCTACTCATAACATGGCCGACTCATGTGCACTGTGAATCATGCTCAGTGTAAGCACCGCCTTAGAGGCTTTGGGAATAGGTTAGGTACATCAATTTATACTAATAGAAAAGTAGGTGGATACCTACTTACACCCCACGCAATAAGCTAGCATAGTTACTCACTCATTTTGCACTTAAATAAAGCAAGCTGTCTTAGGTACCTACCTATACATTATGTTTTGTGTAGGTACTATGGTTCATCCATAACATAAATACCTACTAGGAACAAACACAAATTTGTTGTACCTACAACAAGGTTCAAGAAAATATGTGGCTCGTTTAGATGTCCATGTGTACGCTTTTATTATAAGCTTCCAAGCCACGTACAAAATCTGTCTTAATAACTTCAAATCATTCATTAAACGTAAGTTGTTCCAGAAAGCGTTTTATCTACTCTCATATCGAAATATTCGAATTATAAACTTCAAAACGAGTTTATATTGACATACTTTATAAACACAATACAATACCGAAATTTAAAAATAGAATCTCATTATAACACTATTTCTTTAACAAAATTATGCTATAATAGTACATTATGGTACAAGTGTGCAATGTTGGTGATTACCGCTGAGGCGCCATTGAGACCCGAGCCGTAGGTGAGGGTCTTAAGAGAGCCGAGGACGGTAATCATCAATACACACGTGTACCATACGACGTTTTTCAACACACTTGTGAAGAAAATAATACAAAAAAATCATTTTCAACAGTAAAAACGAGTTGTGATTTTTTTTTCACAATTGCGGGCAAAATTAATCAGTTTTCCTATGCGCGCGCATTTAACAATGGCGATCGGCCATAGACTAAAAGAATGAGGTTATTTATTTTTTTGGCTTTTCGTGGATACTGTTTTAGCCACGTACAAAATAGGGAATTTTTCCAAGAAGTTAATCACTAGAGTGCGCGCAAGATAAGTCTGCGTGCGGTCAAAATCGGAACTAATCGTTTGTCATTTATGTCAGGTGTCAAAAGAGTGTGTTGTATTCCGTGTTTTTATTAGTTTCCGAATTAAATAATCGCCTTTATTATGCCAAAAGTAATTTAAAGTGCTGGCAGGGATGTTTTCTTGAAGTGAAAAGACAATAACGGGCCTACGGTACCGTTTTGCAAAGATAGAGCCCGCGTTGCTTATTTGACAGGTAACTTTTAGGGATACCATTATACTAAAATCTCCCTAAATTTTCGTACTACCGGTGCCTGACATTACTGCAGGTTTTTTGGTGGTACATAAATATACCAGCGAGACAGGACCGGCACCATGTAATATAATGCATAATTGTTATTTTGTTTTAGGCGTTTCTGAACGCACCGTCACACAAATAACTTAAAAGAGTTATGTGACAGCAGCTTCTTCAAAAATTGTTGAAGAAGAAATTTAAAAAGAATTGACATTGAAATAGACGGTATTAGCCACTGCAGGACCATTGTTAGACCAAATTTAACAGTAGTACCTACTACTGAGTATTCAGTAAAAGATTGACAATAATTTCATGTTTTTCTTTCATCATATTATAATTCTATGCAAGTAGAAAAATCTAGTAATTAATTATGCTTAACTTAAATTACTAAGTTTCGAGTACCTAATGAAAAATTACTATTGATTAAATGAAGGAAAAAAGATCAGTTATGCTGGCAACATTAAGCACGCCACCCGTCGCGCGCAGACTTATCTTGCGCGCACTTTAAGGAGTTTCCATCAATTTTTTTTTTTGTAATGCCATTTTAGTACCTATTAAAAAGATTGAAATCCAATTTTAAATTGTCTGTGACAATGCCCGCTTTAGGCTTAGCACGCACTACGATTTTTATTCGCGCGAATTTTGTCTCTTTCTACCTGTTCAAAGAGCTCAAAATATTCGCGCAATTAAATTTGCGCCGCGATGCGGTGGATTCTGTTGCAAAACACAGCTTTCATTCGGTATTATTGCCGCACGATTTTTTTACCGCTATGCGAGCAGCTTCATACAATTCCATAGGTCGCAGAATGGGCGGAAAAAAATCTCGCGAGTAAATATCGCAGTGCGTGTGCTAAGCCTTAGTGCATGCGCGGATAATGCGGTGATGTGCTGGATTTTGACGCCATTCATACGTTTTGTTTTGCAGGTTTCGCTGTACTGAATTACATGAGTTTTTTTTTAATTCTAGTTTAAAATGTCTGATATTAGTGAATGTGACGAAAATTTGACTCCGCCAAATATTTTATATGCGGCGAAGGCAATTACTTGCTCATAATCTCTTATCGAGATTATTATATGATGCATTTATGAAAAAGAAAAGGTATTTAGTAGGTTCAATCCCAAAATGTATTAGTGTTAATTAGTGTAGATAAAGTAGTGTATGAAACTGCACATAACTAGGTATTAAAACATTCGTGTGAATACTATTTTTTAATACCCCTTATTATGCAACAGTATCATAAACTACTATTATACCATTAAAGATTACGTTGAGGACAAAAATAAATTAATTTTGTTTTTTTTATATTTTCCACCGTGAATTTTGTTTTATTATTTTTTTGGTTTTCTTGCAATGACAAGAATATTTACTTCTTAAAGTATTACATTGTTTTATTTTAATTAATGTGAATGCGAAGACTATGTGGACCATTTTCTTTTGTTTTTATTTTTAATTTATCTTAGTTTTTAATCGTGGTCTGGCAGTTTGAGTAGTTTATGCCGCCTACCCGAATGTCCTTTCTTTGGAATTGTTCGTCGAATCGTTGAGCTCCTTAAATTCTGAGTTGAGCTGCACGGTTATTAACAAATGCGTGCACTGACTGGACAGGTCCACGCCGACCTCATCTAGTTTAAAAAAATATTATCGACATGTAAAAGTGTTTGTACAAACCGACTTACAGAAATAAATCATTTATGATATAACTAACCGAAACGATTGTTTTTATCTACTAATATTATAAAGAGGAAAGATTTTTTTATTTGTTTGTTTGTACCGAATAGGTTCTGAAACTACTGGACAGATTTAAAAAAATCTTTTACCAATAGAAAGCTACATTATTCCTGAGTGACATAGGCTATTTTTTATTTCCGGAAACGGGTCCTGTGGGGTGGTCCAAGGGAGCGAAGCCGCGGGGAACAGCTAGTTCAGAAATATAATTAATCGTAGTCGAGTCTACAGTCATCGTAACGAATTCTGTAAAGATTAACAGCTTAAGAGTTAGAGATATTTAGGAATTAAGAGCACGCACAAGACAATAGGCAGGCTAGATATAGCGGCAGCCTAATTGCGTAAGAGAGTTCGGCAGGGCAAAGGGTATGACTCTATGAAAGAGTATGACAAATTCCCTTTAAACTTGTTCGGTATTGCCAAAAATTATTGGACGTTTTCATTGGTGAAGGTAGGTACGCTTATCCAAAGAGTCTCTTTCATGGGGTCAAACCCTTTGCCCTGCCGAACTCACTTACGCAATTACGCTGCAGATCTGGAATGGGTTCTTGTCTTGGCTGTCCTTAGACAATACTTGTGACAATTGGTCAACTGACTTAGTTTGGAATGGAGTACATGGCTTACCTATAAATTTTCCTAGTCCTGAGCCTAGCAAGGCTCCAGCACTAGTGACGACCGCACAAGTGTTATAATGACGTCTCTTCTGCAGAGGTGCTCTCGGTATCTTAAACCCGAGCCTCGCGAACGGTTCGTCATCAGCTGTCACTGTCCGTAACTTCACTCCTTTCAGAGCACAAATCACGTCGTCTCTAGAACTTGTCTTACGATTACTGCTATTATATCTAACATCGTATGTATTGTGAGCGTCTAAGCCTGATGTAAACACTTTTCTCGCCCCCATAAGGACTCTGTGAAACTCCTTTAACAACAGCTCCTTAAATTCCGCGGTTTTTTCTTTACAGTCCGCCGATAATAAATCGTCGCAAACATATTTATCGCTGTCGAACTCCAATAACGGCTTGTGTATATTCGGAAACCTGGGACTGCCATTACTCTTCCTCACTATGTTGTTGGATGGAAGGACATGATATGAACCAGCAGTTTTATTAGACGTTTGTCTTGATCCGCCACTGCTCCAGTACCCACCAACAGCTGACCTCCGGTTTTTCCGAAGGAAATCGATTTTTAAAGTAGAGTTAAATGGTAATTTTAACGGAAGGTTTTCCGCTGAATACTTATCCTGGTAGTTGCCACCGGAAACCATTGTTTTGGGTGAGTTTTCTGACGTCCTGCTCGAATTCCTCTGCTTTTCATCGTACATCCAGTATTGATACCAAATTAAATACAAGTAGCCGCACATACCGAAGCAAAGGATATTAATAAATATCCAAACCGTCATCGCAGCAGCTTTCATGTTTGTTGTATTAAGTAGTTAAACCACACTGAATTCAATTCCTATAGCACGATTACACTTTACAACACAAGATGATCATCAAAAGAAACATGTAACTAACTGTAATCTAACCTTGAATACAAAATAAAAATCACAACCGTAAAATAGAAGAGAACTGTTTCGGCTGAATCTGTATTCGTTGGGCGGAGCGTGATCAGCTGATAAGGAGCGCACTGCGCGTGCGTACAATCGGCTGAGAACGCCGCAGCGCCCTTTGTCTTATTTTTGTAGTAAGTTCACCGGCTTGAGCCAAACCGAGGGACTCCATAATAAATAAGTGAACGTGTTGCAATAACACTTCTTTTTCAAGCAGTTGTGTAAAAAATAATAAATACAAAGGATTCTCGACAGTAGACGAAGTTTTAAAAAGGTCTGAAGCTAAAATTCGTGAATTTTATTTTTAAATTTATCAAATCTCAATCCTATGGCTTCAGCAAAGGTACACTAGTTATCCCGTCAACTGCCTACCCTACCCTACTTACCGTTAGGAAGGTAAGTCGTTGATTCGACGGATAGAGTTGACACCCACTGCCTATAGTTCTCGCCAAACTTGACTACTTGACTTGCTACCTAACTACCTTACCTACATTTTTTTTTCCTAGTGCCATTCTTCCACGGAGAATCTTAACACTGCCATTCAGAAAATTACGTCAAATGCACAACGACATCTAGCGAATATTGAATTCAACTGTCCGAGTATCTGAATTGCGTGTCTTGTGATATTTTATTCCTTGAACACTTTAAATTCATCTAACTTTTGATAGAGTGAACCGATTGCGATGAAACAAAAACTAAGTAAGTAATATTTTAAGTTACCTACGCATAATTTTGATGTATAAAAGTTATCTACATTGGTTTCGTACATTTTACGTGATACGTGCACAAATAAACAGACAATAATTCGAAATATTCTGGCAATATGTTGGTTCTCTTGGTTATCCTGTAACACCCTGGAAATATTTTCCAGACTTTTCTACAGATTTATTATAATATGTATTGATTGATTATTTTACGGTGTTAGTTGCCTTCGTGCATAGACGATAACAAGCAGGCACAGTTATATAAACACGTTGGTTAATAAAAGTTTCATTTAAAATTTCAGTCATAGGTCAGTGAAGTACAACAAATGCATCTTTCTCAGGAGTTTATTTTCAAAATAGTACCTATTTAATATAAAGCAGATCCGGTAAAAGCAATTTTTCACAACCTGAGGGACTGATTCTATTTTTTCATATCTAAGTAGTTAGTGAGTAAAATTAATAGGAGAGCAAGTGACATTAGATTAGTTTTGTAACTACCGTGCTTTAGTATTGATGATTACATAAATACCCACAAGGTAAAAACTTTAAAACTAGACTTACTTAATAATTGGTTCACTTGCGTACTTTGTACAGGATATGGCATAGTTTAAGAATACAATGATGCTGTAAATGCAGGCAATCAATTTCGCGATGGTACAATATGGATTCAATAAGTACCAGTTTTAGACTGCTATAAAAATCAATATACTGCGTACCAAGGTCTAAATAAATTTTCTAGATTAATTACGCAGCCGTAATAAAATAGATGACATATTGAAAAAAAAAAACAAAATTCTTAGTTTCAAGTAACAACAATACCAGCGGCCGTTGACCCCGAAGTCAGCTGTAGTTAGTAGGCATAGTAGTCACAGCGGATCTTTGTGTCTCTGAAGTTGGCTGTAGGACCATGCGCAGTTGATATTTTTGTGTCAATGTTGAAGTAGAAAATAGCATTACTTAACTGCCTCTTTCACTCGCTTACGTTTGTCGCATCGTCTTACTCAATGCAGTATACTTAACGTGACCAGACTGTCCCTTTTTATAATTACGAGTCCCGGTGTCCCCGAAATGAACTCTGGGACGCAAAACTTACCCGTTTTCTGAAACCGCGCGAAATTTTGAGAAGTCGAGCTGGTCGGACGACCGCCGCATGTGTGATTTCGTTAAATCACAATCATCTCTGAAAATGCCACTAATTAGATGTGGAGCCCATGTAATTCACAATGCAATGAAATCTGCTGCAGATAGGCTACCCTTAGATTACGAAAGCATTATTGTGAAGATATATATTCTTTTTTTTATATTTACACGAATCGAGTTGAAGCTCTAAAGGAGTTTTGCGCCGAAACTGAAAAGGAATATCAACAAATGCTCAGCTCTAGCAATACCATATGAATTGCTCTTATGCCTGCCTTGGAAAGGGTTTCAAAAATGTATCAGCCATTAAAAAAATACCTTTTGAGTATTGAAAAATGTCCCCTGTTACTAAAAAACTTTTTGAAGATCCAACATCCGAATTGTGGCCAATGTCCTGTTTCGAGTCAAAGAATAAATGGTCACGTTAATTATACTCGATGACAAAATGTTTCTTGCACAATGGTTCGCAGAGCCTACTTCAGAGACACAAAGATCCGCTGTAACTATCTTTAAATTCATTTTTATTTTGTTTGTGTGTAATTATGTTTGTCTTCAGTAGACATCGATCTAACACGTCGGCGGAGTTTTGATAGCTTATTTAAATTGATCCTGTACAGAGAAGGGCTCCTTTACATTGGTATTTCGATTAAATCATTAAGATGAAACTAAAGTAACTAATCGTGAAAATTTTATGTGTAAAAAGGTATACACTGGTGTTTTTCATGTCTTCTTTTAAAGGATATAATCCACAATATTGGGGAGATTCTCCATTCTGCAGAATATCTGTTATGATTTAATGGATCGAAATAACATAAAAAAATACATCTTTACAGTTGGTCACGCTCATAATGTACATCATCATCATCATCATCATCTGCCTTAGCCTTTGCTCATAATATACATTGTCATTTATTTTCCCTATATTTTGTAAGTTAATAAAATCTTATTGCACTAGATATAAAATATTTAATACGTTGTTATACGTAATGATTGAGATTATTTATTGCTATATTACAAGATTTTTATTATTAAACTTATTTAAATTTTCAATTTTATCTTAAGGAACAAAAAAGACAAATTAGCCTTGCAGTTAGGATCTTCTAGTATATAAATAAGTAATAAATAGGACATAGAACAAGGTTTATACATTTATACATAAATTATTACCAAACTATAGGAAGTTTATTTTGTACGATTGCAATATTTATATTAATTTAAGTACAATCAGTCTACTTATATACCTACTAATAATATTAAGACTAGATAATATTAATTGGGATAATCATTATATATTTCAATAAATATATATGTTTTGGCGTTAATAGCCTTATTGCGAGTTTTTATACTTACTCGAATAACTGCCGATGCCTTCTAGTTATACATCAGAGAAACAGTAATTATAGTAGTCACAGTATCTCTGAAGTTGACTGCAAGACCCTGCGCAGTTGCTATTTTTATGTCAATTTTGAAGTAGAAGAAAGTCTTGTATAACTGCCTCTTTCACTCGCTTACGTTTGTCGCATCGTCCTATCTCTCTTACTGTATGCAGTAAACGCGATAATAAATAGTTTCTTACACAATGGTTCGCAGAGCCTACTTCAGAGCAAATCCATCACAAATAAAAATAAAAAAAAGATCTGCTACGACTACAGTACAAAGGTGCCATTTGACATGCGTACGTTTACGTTAACGAATCGACTTGGTATAAAACTCGCATTAAGGTAACAGGTCCTTATAAAATGCAACATTACTGACAGAACGTAAAAGAAGAGCTAAGATTTTGTACTTAAATGAAATACACTTATGTTTATAATTCTATGTTTAAAATTTTAATCTTAGCCAGTAATATTTCCATATTTAAATGATTACCTTGATCATCGCAGCCCATAGAGGCCGTACCATCAGCATTATAATCCATATTTCTAATTTAGACAGTTACCTATGCACAAAAAAGGGAAGCTCTTATGAGGCGGGCGGGACAGCAACGCAAGAATCCCCCTACGTTACTTTCTGTAAGAAATCTTCTCTGTACCATCTTTTTTGTGAGAGTTAACGCATACTACAGCAGGACCAAACCAGACATTTTGTATTAGATATGGAGGGTAGAGTAAATGAGAACGATCTATTATGGGGCAAAGATACAAACCGGCCATGTACGAGTCCGACTCGCGCACGAAGGGCGCGAGTCGGACTCGTACATGGCCGGAAAACGTGTTTTTTTACGTTTTTTGTATGGGAGCCCCACTTCAATATTTATTTTATTCTGAAATACATCAACAGTGAAAATATCAGCTGTCTAGCTAACACGGTTCATGAGATACAGCCTGGTGACAGACGGACAGAAAGACAGACAGATAGACGGATCGCGGCGTCTCAGTAATAGGGTCCCGTTTTTACCCTTTGGGTACGGAACCCTAAAAGTGTCCAGCTATAGCCGCTATAGGTATTAATAATAGTTCCAAAATGGCGCTAGCGTCGGCTCAGTGTGTGGTATAAATGTAGCAGTTTGTTAACGGATTGAAGTATGCCGAGTATGGAGCATAACATAACCTATAATGATTGCTGTGAGAAAACGTGGAGATAGAATTTTTGTGAACTTTAGATCATACGTTTAGTGTTTTTATTTGTGTTTACTGTTATAAAACATTTTTACAATAATGGGGCATATTTGCGTGGTGAAAAGTTGTGAAAGTGGGCGGTCATTGTAAAAATAACCGGTGGCTACTCATCCTTATTTAGTACATTTTCAAACACAGAGATCGTTCTCCCTTACCCTGCATAGTTTTAGAATACAATTCAAAGTAATATGCACTTGCCGTAAACGTGGATCCCTATATTAACGCTGTTGTTCTCTAACAGCTTTTGCCTGAACTGACAGGATTTCATGTCCGTGGATGGCCTCTGCTGTATCTTTCAGTGTGGATTGTTATTCCATCTGTTATAAGGAGGTGGTTCCGGCGTGGCGTCGCGGCGTGTCAGCAGTGTCGAATAATGCAGTATAGGGACCATCGCGCCGCCTAGCACCATGGCACCGAATGTCGGCTTGTGGACCAGCCTACAACATTATTGTTAAAATACACGATTATTATGACGCCAACGGTATGCACAGAGAAATCATGAATTCAATTATCAAAGAAGAATATTTAATAGAGATGAGCCGCCTATGGATTCGCCCAATTAGACTTGACAGTCAGCGCTCAAAATGCCGACAGTAAATAGGTATAGTTCTCGCCAAACTTCTTGGCCGCCCTGAAGTTGGCTAAAATGGCTGCGCAGTAGTAAATCACATACAAAAACAGCACCGCGCCGTCGGAAAGCCAACTTCAGGGCGGCCAAGAAGTTTGGCGAGAACTATACAATACTATAAATGGAGCTGGATAGTCGGCCCACCTCTAATATTTAACTTTAAACTTACCAAGGTATAGCAATGATGAATAACGTATACGAAAAAGACAGAACTAAATTCACCCAAAACCTTGTGCACCGCCTTAAATTACTTGATATCCACTGGCATTGTAAAACTGGAAAATAAAATAATCTTTATAGTTATAAACTAACGGTTCAATTTCAATTACCGACTAGGCAGACACAGCGATGCGAATTTTATTGACAGCAATCGAAATGGGATGTATCAACTTGCCAAATGGTACAAGGTCTTATTAAATGCGTATCAAGGCGAAATTTAGAAGCCAGACAGAAAACCCATATCATTTCCAACTTAGAACAGTGTTTTTTTACCCGACTGCCGAAAGAGGGTAATGTGTTTATCAATCTATGTATGTATGTTTGTTCCTATGTGGCGTTCTAGAGATCAAATGCGTCGGTCCATTTTGATGATTCTTACGTCAATCTATTCGTCTTAACCCTTCGAGTGTCACTGGCTACATAAAAATTGGAAAAGAAATGGCGGATTTTGGGCGCCATTTTTTGGGGGATTTTTTTTTTGTGTTCCATTCCCTTCGTGTGGGGTATCAAAATAAAGGGTTTTAAGAGGTGATTTCAAACATATACTATATAATGTACATAATTCTAAAAAAATAATAACTAAAAAGTTGTAAATAAAAAAGTTAATTAATAAAATCAGAAACCCGACTGCTTAGAAAGCAAACTAAAAAGACGTAAACAAGAAAAAATCATGCTGTGCAGTCGGAGGATATATCTGGTTTTGGTCAGCCAGCTCGCGAATATGTATCCTCCTGCACAGCATGATTTTTTTCTTGTAGTTCGCTTTTTAAGTAGTCAGGTTTTTGTTTTTTTTTAATTAACTATTTTTATTTTTCTCCCCTTTTCTAATAACATAAAGTACATAATTGAATGCACAAGGATCAAAGCACACAACAAACGGCGAAATCTCGCAATACTAGCGCGTTCACGAATGCTTTAAGAATCCGAACATGTTACTGTATGTTAAACTATCATATTTAAAGTTTTAACTTACATAGTGTTACCCAATCAGGATGCAAAGTCATAGTAGATGCAAAGACTTGAACGAAACCAAGCAGCCTATACTTCCAAGTGTGTAGGTTAGCATCTCTCCTCTCCAAGTCATGCAGCTGCTTCAAACTGTAGGAACCTTTGCGCAGGAGACAAATGGGGTCCGCAGTCGGGAACCTTGTTGGACTGTAGGCTTGTAGGTTGCCACCTTCAACCACACCCACAGCTGTGTACTAAAAACATATTGAAATGTATAGAGTAATTAGATTAATGAAGGATTTATATAATGGTAATAAGACAATGTTGTGGTTTAAAAATAGATGTAGTGACTAAAATTTCTAAGAGTATGTTAAGATGGTTTGGTCATGTTGAGAGGATGAATGAAAGGCGACTAACGAAAGGTATTTACAAGGCAGACGTGAATGGAAACGCCGGGAGAGGACGCCCTAGAAAGACATACATATAGACCTTATTGGTGATTAGCTGACCTGGCAAACTTTGTTTTGCCATAAAAACACCAAACATTCATCTACCCTACCTACCCTACCCTACCTAACCCTACCTACCCTACCCTTCTTACCCTACTCTACCTACCCTACCCTACCTTCCCTACCTAACTCTACCCACTCTACCTCTCTACCAACCCTTCCCTGCCTACCCTACCTACATACCTCTCCTACCCTACCTACATACCCACCCTACCCTACCTACATACCTACCCTACCCTCCCTACATACCTACCCTACCTAGTTATGTAGGTAAGGTACCAATTTAACAAAAACAAAAAAAAAAAAATAAGTGCAATAGGTCCAGCCGCTCACGCATGATGCCGTAACCAAGGGAAATAGGGATTCATTATACTATATAAAACTGCATTACCACTGACTGACTCACTGACTCACTGACTCATTGACATAATTGTTCTCCCAGATGGTGGAGGGGGAGGTGGGTATATTTTGACAGATTCGTAAACAAGTAACTCCCGTGAGTATGGGAAAAGTCCCAAACCTCCCCTTTTCCTCCCCCCTCCTCCGCCCCTCTATCGTATCTCGGAAACAAAGGTACCCGTATTTTTTGTTTTTTACGGATTCGTTTAGAGGAGGCTCGGAAAAGTAAAGACCATTCTTCAAAGTTGACCCCCTCGCCCCCCTTCTCCCCCCCTTTAAGCGGATCTCGGAAGTTGAGAGACTTGGAACATTTATTTTTTCAGATTCATATAAAGGGGCAATGCTATAGTCACAAACAAACCATTTTTCAAAGTTGACCCCCTTGCCCCCCTTCTCCCCCCCCCCCCCCCGTTTTGGCGAATCTTTTTTTTTTCAGTTTTTTTTACGGAATCGTTTAGAGGAGGCTGGAAAAGTAAAAACCATTTTTCCAAAATGACCCCCTCGCCCCCCTTCTCCCTCCCTTTAAGCGGATCTCGGAAGTTGAGAGACTTGTAACATTTCTATTTTCAGATTCATATAAAGGGGCAATTATGTTTTTTGGAACAAAGTGTAGGGTAGGTGTAGGGTAGGTGTAGGGTAGGTGTAGGGTAGGTGTAGGGTAGGTGTAGGGTAGGTGTAGGGTAGGTGTAGGGTAGGTGTAGGGTAGGTTTAGGGTAGGTGTAGGGTAGGTGTAGGGTAGGTGTAGGGTAGGTGTAGGGTAGGTGTAGGGTAGGTGTAGGGTAGGTGTAGGGTAGGTGTAGGGTAGGTGTAGGGTAGGTGTAGGGTAGGTGTAGGGTAGGTGTTGGGTAGGTGTAGGGTAGGTGTTGGGTAGGTGTAGGGTAGGTGTAGGGCAACAACACGCGAGCTGCTTGCAGCTCGCGCACCAAGCAAATACTAGTTTTTATATATAGGCCAGGTGCGCAGTTCTCATAACCAGCATGTGTGTATGACTAGATTTATGACTGAAGCAAACGAAGTATGTAAGGATCGTAGGATGTGGCATTCTGTTGGTTTTGGCTACCCCCATGGGAAAAAGGCGTGACTTAGGCTATGTATGTTGTAAAATGGTTTGCTTCGCTGGCTTTATTCTTATTCGTAACTGTACACACCGTGCTTTTAAAATGCAAAAAGTTTACTAATAATTCACTTATTGAAAAGTTATTATAAACTTTTGACATTCTATCAAAGCCAGAATTTCAGATGAGTATATCACAGTTAAAATAACTGTGCACATCAACTGTCATCGACCCCACTCCCGCCTAACCGTGCATCGCCTCGTGCGCCAATAGCGACAGTCGAACGTCTCGGTATCGTGACAGCACCATGTGCACAGTTATTTGACCAAGTAGTAAGTACAGATCCAAATTAGCACCGTGCCATTAATAAAATATTTTTAATAAGACTTACAATATCATCCTCACGTCCTGCATATGAGAAGTGTATGCGGAGGTCCCCTACCTCATGTTCCAGAGCACTCTCTCCATGGTAATAGAAACCAGAATGTAGTTTGATATCACTACGCTCCGGTCTAGAGTCAGACCAGATCTCATAGTAGTCAGTCACTTTGCGCTTCACATCAATACCTGTAATCAAAGTCATTACGAACTTTCAGGGCCATATCTTATCAATAAGTTAAACTTCTCCTATACAGTATGCATAGATGTTATGAATATGATGTCCATAATATAAAGAGTGCATCAAAAACCAAACAGTAATAAAAAGTACATGCTACCCCAGGTTTGTTCATAATATCAAAATAAATAGTACATATAAGAAAGAGAATTCCATAGTTTATTTGCCATAAAAACAACCCAAAATACCTACTGGTGTGCTCAGCTACATCTTTGTTATGTTGGTATCTGACTCAAACATAGTTGATAATTAATTATTGTATATTTTTGTTATAATTTTATGTGTCTATTGCATCATTTTGTACACTTAGTTTATATTAAAACAATTGTAGAAAGATCAATAAATAAATGACAAGCTGATGAATAAAACCCAAAAGTTATGTACTCGTACCTAAATAAAGCCATCCAATCTTGACATTTTCAGCAATATGTGTCTCACTGAACATGGGCATAGAGGGAGGGTTGTGATGTCCTGGTCTGATGTAGAACAACGAGGACTCCACCACATAGTCTCGCCAATCTTTGTGGTACCAGTATGTCTTGCGAGACTCCTCAGCTGGCTCGCTTAGGAAATTTTCTTGTTCTCTGAAAAATAAAGTGACAATTTTGAAACCAGAATGTTTGAGTTCATTTGTTAGTATGTTGCTGGTTATGGCAAACTGGCTGATTTGGTTGTTTAAGTCTATATTTACTAACTAAATTATACTATAAATTGTTGCACTTTACATTCACACTTACGTAGTTTCTTCAATCCATTGATACATTTGTACTCTCTTTCTCAACTTCACTGCTTGTACTTGGATATTATAGTCTGGTTCAGATATTGGCTCCAGTATCCTTAGGGGGCCCACAATGTGCACGACACGGCCCTCATATCGCGCGGTTTCATCGCTAGTATGAACGTCAATACTCTCAGCTGCCGACACCAGCTCCTCCAGCATGAGATTACTTTGAATTGTTTGACTCTGAAAATAACAACACCAAAAACATGATGATACTAATTCAGTAACGAACGTCTTAGTCCCAGGATACTAGCAGTAAAGATGCTTACCTCTGCCCATAACAGAAAGTATGTAACACCAGAGAACAAAATAAGACTCAGTATAGTAGTAAGCCATGTTTGCTTGAAGTGGTTTTTAACTGCTGTCCAGTCCATCTGAAACAAATACATACAGTTCTGGAAAAGGCGATCAGAACGTAAAATAAAAAATGAACATATTGTGCAGTGTATTTGTTTATAATCTAAATCAATACAAACCTTCACCCACTGGTCCTTTACTGTTCCTATACATTAAACTGCCTGCCGCAATGAAATTGTTTTTATGTATGATACATGCTGATCAGTTTAAAAAAGCACTGTGGTACAAGCAATTTATTTAAAATATAATTCATAAAAATTAGAACTACTTGCGATTCTGCAAAATTAACAAATTATTTGTCAGTTTTGACAAATACAAATACAAATACTTTATTGTTTCAATTAGAAATTACATTACATGTTAATGTGAATGGAGTTCCCCCTTTAGGCAAACAATGCCTGTATTAGAAGGCTCTGCTCTTTCAACATCATTGTCTTCCACTTATTCTAACTCAAGCTGATACGAGTATTACAGTGAACTGTGACCTTAAGGGTAAATATGCAATGTAAGTACACTTTTCTGTATTTATATTTAGCTAAACATACCAATCCTAAGAAAATAAAAATGTATAAGTAGAGTTGCAATTTAAATTATTAACTGTAAAATAAAACTTGTGAAACTTATTCCCAGTCTGTGCAGGAGCTGTAAAGTGTGGTTTGGTAAGAAATTAGTATTATGTGTGGTATGTGGTGAGGCGCGCAATGTGGTGTGATGTGTGGTGTGGTGCGTTTTGTGTTGTGAGGTGTGTGATGTGTAGTATGGTTTGTGGTGTGGTGTGGTGTGAGTGGTGTGTGTGATGAGGGGTGTGGTATGGTATATTTCGGCTACCCAACGTTTTCCAGGAGTGCTTCGGTTTCCTCATAGGTAAGCGGTTTTATCCAGTCTATAATAGTTTTTTTACAGTCGTTGTAACTTTTATTATATACATAAACGTGTTTAATAATTTTGTTATACAGCTGGGTAGAGCGTTTATTGAATTGTTTGCATGCAAATATAGTTTTAGTTTGGGGAACTTTGAGAATTAAATCTTTTCTTCTTTTAGCTTTTTGCTTATCATTATATGGTATGTTTTTATGTTTTTTTAGTATGGTTTGGGTCATGTATAGTTTCCTTACAGAGAGTAAATTACTTAGTTGGTATAAGCTTGTAGTGGAGAATCTTTTATTTTTAAAATACATTATTTTTATTAATGCACGCTGCGCTCGTTCTATGTTTATAAATTTTGTTTTTGCTGTACCGCCCCAAATTGGGATACAATATAATAGTACAGACTGGGCCAGTGCCACATATATTTCATTTAGGAGATTTCTGGGACGGTTTTTACAGCTCTCTATTTTAGTTGGAACAATATGTCTGAGGGATTTAAAGATCCAACTGAGTTTCCTTATCCTCCCAGAAATCTGTTCATGCTGAGGGTACCAGGATAGTACTTGATCTACTACAACCCCAAGATATTTAGCTTTAGCCACCTTCTCAATGCAAGGGCAATTACAGCTTACAGTAGACCTATCTCCACAAATGTGTACCTTTAAATCTAACTCTTCAATAGGCTGTGTTCGGTTACTGATACTAAAGCATAAGTAATTGGTTTTATTAGTATTTAGGGAAAGTAGGTTACTTTTTAGCCATTCAGCTACCCGAGCCAATCCTGCCTCTGCTCTCAGTTTTACTTCGTGCCAGGATGCACCAGAGAACACAATAGATGTATCACTATCATCTGCGTACGAAAATTTTCAGCGTCAGTTTTGACAATGACAGCATTTGACTTCTTCTTCTTTTTTTTTTTTGTTCCTTACGGAACAGGCTAAGGTCTGAGACCATGCTGCCTAGTCATCAGTATTTTTCTTGAATTCATTAGTAACATTAGAATGCGGATGTAACATATTCTAATGTTTTTTGGAGTATTTGGCAGCAAATTGTATCGAGTTAGCCTTCCCAGTAAGCTTTGCGGAGGTAGTCAATACTACAATAAAATTCTCCGCTCCACTATCCCGAGATCGCTTCTGTCAATGATTTCACATATTGTCCAGTTGCGTAGACAGTTGAGACACAAAACTACACCACTTTTATATCACAATATCCACTAGGAATCAATTTGCAAATAATATTAACAGCCGCTGAAGTTCACTCGAAAAAATCCCGCCAAAAAACCTGACAGCATTTGATTTTGAGATAGACATTGACATATTCACTGACTTATAAACCTATGGACTTGCCATACCTACGAAATGAGCGTGCATACCTACAAAAATCGGGCAATTAAAATGGCTGCCCATTTTTTTTTTTTTTTTGTGTGGCACTTGTTGTACTTTGTGCCATTTTCAGGTAAAAATTTGGGAAACAGGGAAATAAAAAGCGGAACGGTAAGGATTACAATGATAGGAAATGTGGATCAGGCAAGTCATTAATATAATATATTATGTACAATATAATAAATAAACTAAAGTTTAATATCATTTATAAACAGAAAAGAGGCAATTATATCATAATAAATTATTGGGTTATGTAATAAACAAATCATACGAGTGGGGAAAGGGGTTTTTAATCTAATAAGGGAATCAAGAAAATCAGAACGGTCATGACGAGAACATGAAAAAAATATATGGTCCAAGGTACCAACATCTTCCCCACATTCACACATGTTATCCTCTACAATACGGAGCGTGGCAAGATGGTAAGGAGTACATACATGACCCAAACGCATACGAATGATTTGACTAGCAATCAATTTGGAGCACTTAACCTTGAAAAACCACGGCTTAATAGGAACATGAGGTTGTATAAAGTAATAATATTTTCCTTTTGTTTGAGCGCTCTCACCCCATGAGACACTCCAGGCATCGCGAAGGTATAACTTGGGTAAATTCATGATATCATGGGAAAAGTTTATATAAGGAAAAGTGTACCCATCATTGACAGCCTCCTTGGCTAAATTATCCGCCTTGTCATTTCCCTTAATGCCACAGTGGCTAGGAATCCAAACAAAATGTACAGATTGCCCCTTCAACCTTAGATCATATAATACATTCCTAATATCAAATACAACAGGGTAGAAAGCCTTCATTTATAAAGGGAATTTCTCGATTGCCTGTAACGCACTCTTAGAGTCGGAAAATATAACAGTATTTTGTAACTTAGCTAACAAAACATATTCTAGTGCCATAAATAGGCCAAAGCACTCCCCTGTAAAAACAAAAGACTCCGGAGGAAGTTTTATTTTTTGAATAAGCTTATATTGTGCATGATAAACTCCTACACCTACACAACTATCCAGCGTTTTAGAAGAATCAGTAAATATTAGGTGCCAGTCTTTCCATTTATCATCAATATTACTGATAAATTTAGAATTCGCTCCAGAATCAGTTTTGGCGATACCCATATCATATGTTATTTCAGGCTCTAAAAGTAGAGATTCAAAATGGTTATCATTAAATATTGCTTGCTTTGATGCATTATGCACAGGCGATTCAAGTAACTTAAACTTCCTGTAACTAGTAATTAAACAAGGAACAGATTTGCATCGCCAATAGTTGGAGCTTTCAATCAGATAATTTAGATTATCTAACCTAATGATCAATGGATGGTTGGAAAATTGCATGATTTTAAATAGAAACCTATCAGCTAACAGCTGTCTTCTCAAATTTAAATGAGGTTTACCACACTCTACTTGCAACGCATTTAAAGGACTCGAACGCATTGCACCCGAGATGATTCTGAGAGCTTTAGATTGAATATTATCTAACTTTTTGAACCATTTTTTACTACCACCTTCTAATAAAAAGGTACCATAATCCAAAATACTACGAATAGCATTGTACCTATAACAATTTCTGGTTAAAAGGGTGGGCACCCCACCACACACCCGAGAGACATCTCATAATATTCAACTGCTTTTCACATCTATCCACTATATAACTTAAATGAGATTTACCTGTCATTTTCTTATCCAAAATTAAACCCAAGAATTTAGTTTCGTCCCCAACATTTAAAATATGATTGCAATAGAAAACTTTAGGTGGCGGAAAAACCCGTTTTCTAGAAAAAACTACTACAGAACTTTTGTTGGCTGATAAATCCATCCCATTATTATCAAGCCAAGCCTTTAGAGACGTGAGGGATTCTGTTAATGAATTACATGCAGTTGAGATAGACATGTTTATTGAATAAATAAGTAGGTCGTCAGCGTATTGTAAAACACTAACGATACCATTTAAGGACGCCTCTAGATCATATGTATAAATGTTGTAAAGTAACGGGCTAAGTACAGACCCTTGAGATAATCCCTTATAAACAGTTCGTGAAATTCTTGAACCTTGGTTTGTTACTACAAATATAAAGCGAACAGATAAGATATTAATAATAAAATTAACTAATATTAACGGCACCTGCAATTTCATTAGTTTATTTTTTAGCACTGCTATGATTACATTGTCATAAGCTGCCGAAACGTCTAAAAATGCAGCAACCACCGATAAATTATTAGAAAAGGCCAAATTAATGTCTGTGGTAAAGATACTTAAACTGTCGATGGTACTTTTAGATTTACGAAAGCCGTTTTGAGAAATCGAAAGCAAATTATTTCTTTCGATATGCCATTCAAGACGATTTTAACCAGGTGTTCTGCAATTTTCACAATAACCAAAGATAAGGCTATAGGTCGATAAGTAGCCGGTTCATCAGGAGATTTTTTAGGCTTTAGTATAGGGACTATTTCTTGAGTTCGCCAAGAGGTAGGAATGTTCCCAGAAATCATTATTTCTATTTAATATAAAAGTGAGGAGTCTCCCATATTTGAAAAAAAAGCATAAAGTATTCCATCTTCTCCAGGACAAGAATCTTTAACACTCGACAATACCCGTTTAAGCTCATATAAAGAAAAAGGTAAGTTTAAGCTATTCGATTCTTTTATTCCAGGATATAATGCGTAACAAAGCATCAAAGATTTTTTTTCAGGAGCTGTTGCAGCGGCCAATTTATCAAGAAAATCGTCAGCTAAAGCAGGAGACAACTGAAGACCACAACGGTTTTGATTAAAAGCATTCCTAAAACGCTTAATGTTTCTAGAGACCTCCGAAGGACAAGTTCTAGGAGAAAGGGAGGCACAAAATGATCTCCATCCCTCAAATTTCCTTTCCCTCAAAAAATCTCTAGTCTCATTAATTATACCAGTAAGTTTATTTAAATTTTCTTCCGACATATCCTCTCCATACTCTCTTTCCGCTTCCTTTCTTCTTCGTACTGCATATGAACATTCAGTATTCCACCAAGGAGGCATAGGTAAATTGTTTGTGCGAGAACTTTTTACAGGGAAAATCTCATCCGCTACTTCAAGCATGCAAAGAGCTAAGGCTCGAGAGCATCTTCTCCTCATCTTCTCCTCCATGAAGTATTTCAGGTAACTGAGACACTTTGACTTCAAGGACCTGTTTAAATTTTTCCCAATCAGCTCCACCCAATCTGTACCTTAATCGAGGGGGACGCGTTTCACTGATGGGATATTTGTCAGGGGATGCTATTACTAGGGGAAAATGATCACTGCCTAGTGTAGAAGAAGGGAAGACAGACCAAGTGAGTGATAAGGCCAAACTAGGGGAACAAATCGACAAGTCCACAGCACTAGGCAATTCATTGGGCTTGGTACGTCTAGTCGGTGTCCCAGTATTTAATACACATAGATTATTGTCATCTAATATTTGTAGCAAACGTACACCATCACTTTTATTTTCACCACATCCCCACGTCTGATGATGACAATTAAAATCTCCCATTAACAAGACAGGGCTATTCAATGAACAAAAAATATCACTAATCTCTTGTAGAGCAGCGGATGAAGGCTTTGGAATATATACAGAGGCATAAGATACATTATTTACACGTACAGCAACGAAATCAACTATAGAATACTGATTGGGTAATGCAATTTGAGAAAAGGCAACATTGTTTTTGATCAAGATGGCAACACCACCGTAGCCATCAGTTCTGTAATTACGAATGCAAACATAACCTGGAATACCAAATATTCGACCGTGTTTAAGCCATGTTTCACTCAATGCAACAATAATTGGTTTATACTTGTTAACTAAATATAAAAGATCAGTTTTTTTATTAGTCACTGACCTGGCGTTCCATTGAATAATCAAATCCATTATCTTTTTTGTCTGTCAGTAATTTACAAATCAGGTCAGCGTTGTTCGGTTTAATGTATTTTTTATTTTGTAACATCTTAATAAGACTGTTAATTAGATCCATAATCTGTTCATGATCTTCTTTTTGTTCGGGTTTATTCTGTAGTGCACACCCATTACTGGGACTTGGAAAACTGAACTCATTTATTAATGCATTGTGTGCTGCTCTGTCATATCCAGACGCAGATTTAGGAGGCGAACGAGGTTTTGGAATATTGTTTTATTGTATGAAGTTGTCCTAGGACCATTTTTCACATTATCATTAGTTTGGAAGTATGCGGATTTGGAATCTGATTGAGAAATTTTACTACTTAAAACAACTTTATCTGCATATGACATAGAGGAAAATGGATGCAACTTACTAGCCTCTAAATAAGAAATACATGAATGAGCCATAGTGTTTTTGATATCTCTTTGTCTCTTAAACTCAGGGCATGCTTTATTTATAGCAAAGTGAAAACCAGAACAATTTATACAAGATGCACAATCCTCCTCAATGCTACAACATTCAGCTGAATGATTTTGACTGCATTTAAAACATCTCGGCTCTGGAGCCCTACATTGTAATACAAAAGTAGCCCTACATTGTAATACAAAAGTATGTCCATACCTACACATATATATCAACACTTAATGCATTATGACACATGAATATTCTCTTTGGAAGAATTTGTCCATCATAAGTTATAACAATGGATTCTGAAGGTTTCCAAACTGGATTACCATTAATCTGCACTTTATAATTTAACCTCCGAATTTTAATGACATTTCCACACCCAACTGGTGTAGAAATATTTGCTTCAATTTCATCTAATGACCATTCTGAAGGAACACCACGCACCATACCATTCTAGTTACATTGAATGTCGGGATAAAAGCTTTGAATCCATTAGTACTTAATAAGTTAGATTTAAAAAAATCATTTGCATCATGGAAAGTCGAAAATGCAACTGCACACTTATTGCGGCCTATCCTTTTAATGCTACCATTAATTATATTTTTAAATGCTCCCCGTTTCATAAAGTTTCCAAACGCAATGGGATGTAATACAGTTCCACTATTAGGTAAGTCGGTGATGCGCTGTACATGTATCAAATAAGGAGATACATCGGTATGTACTCCTTCCTACCAACTGGCTCAAAACTTGCTTGACTAGGCTTTGACTGTGACTCACATTGGGATGACGCTTGGTTACCATGGTTATTTTCAAGAACCGTCTCTTGGGGATTACAATTACAATCCGTAATACTGACATCATTCTGGCCATGACCTTTTCTGGTGCGTTTGCGTATTTTACAGGCTTTACAGATTTTCCTGCGTTTTCGAGAAGATTTTTCGCTACTGTCAGTGGCCACTGAACCATCAGTGTCCATGCCACTTTTATAAACAACATTATCACTCCGTGACATGATAGTCACATAGTTTGCGACATCCTCGGGGGGATTTAGGCCGCCGCCTAAATCCCCCTGCAAGTTATTAGGGGGGTCGTTCATAGGACCCGGAATTAGGGACTAATCATACAATATAAAAAACTTACCAAATATTCACCTACAAACACTACTACAAATATATACAATTATTATACAAAATTATATACAAAGATAAGACTCAACTGATCCGTTTTACAATAAAAAATTAAATTTCAAGAATTTGAAACAACCGCGCGCAACCGAAGTTTCCCGCCTTTTTCGGCTGCCCATTTGCACCCGTTTGACAGCACAACTACACAGATAAACGTACATATACGGCACACAACTACCAATTTTATGGCGATGGCGACCGGTCACGCATAGACATGATTTTGACGTCACTCAAAAGTGTTACCAAGTTTAGTCCTTGACAAACATTTAGATGTCTCTCTTTTCATATGCAGCTCTTGGTTAGTTAAAAAGAGACAAAACGCTTTTTGACATGCGTGTGTCGATATTATAGATATTTGTATAACTATTCTTCATTTAAACACATCAACACGGTCTAGGGATATTTCATACTCAATTAAAGACCTCGAAAAGTACTGGCCGCATTGGAATCTTTTATACACCGATTTGTTTGTAATTTATCTCAGACTAAATCCAAATTCAAATTTTTGAAAATTCTTTTGTTTCGGTGGCATAAAAATGTCTTGATGTGTAGGAGAGGGAATTTTCATTTGTGCGAAATTTAGAAAACAATACGAATTACGTTTAGTTACAGTTTTTTTTCATTTTTAAACGAAAGATAAAGTTAAAATTGAGGTATTGTAGCCATGCAACGCCGACATTTGACGAGGGCGGAGATGTTACGAGCTGTGGGAATGCTGGAAGCTGGGTCTGTTCAGCGTAATGTTGCTGAGGCCATAGGGACCCACCAAAATGTAATTTCAAGATTGTGGACACGCTATCGTGCCACAGGTGAAGTAGCGGAGAGGCACCGGGGGCCAAGTCGCATCACTACCCCCAGACAAGACCGATTTTTGCAAATTACTGCGCGAGCTCAAACAAATGCAACGGCGACTCAATTGGTCCAAAGGCTGCGAGTGGAACACCAAGTGCTTGTGAGTGACCAAACTGTAAGAAGGCGACTGCATGAAAGCAATCTACGCTCTCGTAGACCAGTCCGGGTCCCACCTTTACGGAGAGGCAATCGTGGACGACGATTAGAATGGGTTCGGAACCACGTGGACTGGGGCCGTGAGCAATGGTCCAATGTGCTGTTCACGGATGAATCTAGGTTCGGCTTCCATCCAGATTCACGAAGGACGCGTGTTTGGCGAGTGCCTGGACGATGGAGCCGTCTTCAGAACCCTCAGGAAGTTCACCCATACCAAGGAGGAACAATTATGGTTTGGGCAGGAATTCGTCTTGGAGGACGGACGGATCTCGTTTGGGTGCGGGGCAATATGACGGCAGAACGATACGTCCAACAGGTGCTGGGGCCCGTAATCTTGCCCCACAGAACACAAATGGGGCAAGATTTCCTGCTCATGCACGTCAATGCCCGGGCACACACGTTGAGAACGGTAGCAGCTTGGTTACATACACACAATGTTAGGGCCTTAGACTGGCCTGCTCAACCGCCAGATCTAAATCCCATTGAGCATGCGTGGGATATGCTCTGAAGGAAGTTTCTGAAAATCTGGCTACAGAAGATCAACTTTTTGCGCACCTCAGAAGGACATGGGACAATATTCCGCAGCAAGACATTGACAACCTTGTTCTGAGCATGCCGAATCGTTGCCGATGTGTTATGAACATCATGGGCGCTTTCTCCGACTACTAACTTCAAGTTTATAAACACAAATTAAATGATTTTTCTATTTTTTTCAGTTTTTACTCATAAATTAAAAGTTAATTTCTTCAACGGTTTCCGTCTATGCTTCATTTTTTTTCCATAAAATCCTGAAATTTTAATCGAAGTAGGTAAATTTTAACCATTATTAAAAAATGGTAGAATATTAAATAACGTATCTTTTAAATATAAACATGTCATATAAATAATTAACACATTGATAGTAATTCGCTTTTTTTTAAAATATCCCTAGACCGTGTTGATGTGTGTAGTAGAATATGCCGTCTCCATAGTTTTCCTACCTCATTGGAACTATTTAACTTTTGGCTTGACTTAATATTGCCATAGGTTTATTAAATTTAAGCTGAATTATAGTGAATGGAGTACTTGTCTGAAATTCATCCATAGCGAAACGCACATGTGTAGGGAGTGCCTATGGAAAGCAAGAGTTATAAAACATTGATAGACCGGCAGGCTTATTACGTATGAAACAGCAATCAGCAATCATTGCGCAGAGATTGTACAATCATCGCGCGATTATCGCTTTACGTCAAAAAATCAGCGGGCTTGTTTTCGTGAAATACTTGCTCTTCAATCCCGAATCCACATTATGTATAAGCAATAGCCACACCACAATAATTTTACGACAGCACTGCTAACAATATATATCTGGTAAATAAAATATGCATTTATCGCTAGGTGATCGCGATTATTTCGTATTACGCATGGTTTTTGACAGCAGAGCGACAGCCATCGGCAAGCAATGTGGCTGTCAAATTGCGATTACTTTTTCCCTTGTTGTTGGTCGATAGCCAAACGCTCGCTGGTGGCTGAGTAGGTACAGAAGTTTTTGAGTTTTTGGCGGCATTTTTTTGTGTGATATTTATTTTGTGGCTACCTACTTTAATTATCCACAAATTTGTTCATAGTAAATGTTGTAATGACAAATTTGTGGAAATTTATGTCTGAAATGTCTACGCAACTGGTCAATTTGTTGAATTATTGAAACAGACCTGATCTCGGTAAAGTGGAGGACAATTTATTATTGTTGTGTGGGCTAGTTCAGCGAAACTTGCCAAAAAGTTTGACACAAAAGGTACGTTTACTGCCAAAAACTTACAATTACATTAGATTGTGTTATATCCGCAATAAGTATATTTTTTAATATTCTTATTTCTATATGACAAGCACCGATGACGACTAATCTGCCAATGTCTAAAGTAAATTGGAAAACAAATGTGTTCAACGATCTATTTCATAGCTCAAATACGAGATGACGATTTCCATTTAGTGATGTCCTAATGCGTTATCGACTCAATTTCTTCTAAAACAATCGACTGTTACAAAGCAATTTCAATCAATTTTACACATTGACATTTTATAGTCATCCAATTTTTCAAATAGTTTTAATAAAGGACAATAGCAGAAGCCCATGGGTTGTTTTAGCTGAGATTCAATTCCGAAAAATATCTGGTTTAACTAAGAGCCATGTTCTTAATTAGATAGTGCAAAAATTTTTGTTCAAAAGTTTAACGAAAAAATCAAATAACTTTCATTTAGAATGTTTTTTTTTTAATACGTGGTGGACCAATTAATGTTATACTTTGAAAAACGTAGACAATTAATAGAATTTCTTTCTTATATAACTCACTTTCAGAACATGAAATTTATTTCGGCAAAAGAATCGCCATTGTTCTTTTTCAAATTAATTATTATATTATGTAAATAAAATGAAAATATCCAATACTCACTGCCATATTTACTGTTACAAATACTTTAAATCTGCAAATATTAATTGAACGGAATAATGGAGCTAAATAGTGATTAATTGAAAAAAAAAACGTGCGTCCACGTGTTGCATTTTCATAAGCTGGTTATTTAATCAAACGTCTTCTTTTAAATGTTACTGTCAAAAAAAATACTTGACTATAAAGGCCTCAGTAGCCAGGTCATTATATTGATCGCGCAATAATTGCACAATAATTGTGCAATTATTATTGTTGCTTGCTGTTCCTTACGTAATAAGCCCGCGGATTGATCGTCTAGCAGTGAACGGAAATAAACATGGAAGCATTCCTAGCTTTAAAAGATGACCCAACGCAAATTGTGCCCCGGTGGGCGGGGCTTACCGATCGTGCCGCTCACGCTTTTAGTTCGTCCGCAGTAGGCAACAGCGGCGGTCGACTAATATTTACTGTTTTTCGCATGTTAAATATTTAAAAATGCCTTCTTGTGCAGTGAAGTGGTGCATAAATAAATCACATTTGCATAACAAGAATGTTGGAATTAGTTTTCACGTGTAAATACATCGCTATTCATTATATTTCTATTAAAAATGAAGTATGCCACGAAATCTATAGGGATGATGTTATGCCAACCAAACAATTAACTTTTTTACCTGACAATAATGGCAAATATAATTTAAAAAAAAAATGGCGTGTATTTTTTTTCTATGGGGACGGCACTATGCAAAATATACCAAGTTATTGTAGGTACATAAAAGTTCCTTTAACAGCATGGAGAAAATAGATATCGTTGCTGTATCTTTATCTTTTCTAATATATTTTTGACCGTTCCAAAAAGATATATTTTTAATACAATAAAAGATGGTTCTTTAACACGAATTGCCGTAGGATTTGACTGGTAGAAATCATCACGCGAAAAAGCATTCATACTTCTATGCGATATCCTTCTTTCGAATTTGGTCAAAATATAAATCCAAAATGGCGGCTGCGAAATCTTTCATATTTTTCATCATGGGTTTAGTTTTCGAGGATGCTTAAGTCGATTGTGAGGCTAAAATAATACAAGACGGCAAAAATAAAAAAAATGTTTTTGTTTAAATCATACGTGAGAAGGAACTTTGTTCCTGACGGTGGTACCCTGATCACACACGTTTATTTATGCTTCTATATTTTCTTTCATATTACTTTAATACCATCACTATCATAATTAATTATTGCGTTGCTCCATATTGCATAAAGAATCCCGGGCGACGCGATTGGTGGACGCAGTGGCGTCGTAGAAATGTCGTTAGCGGCCTATACGTTAGATGATAATTTAAACCCAAACTTTAAGTAAATAAGGTCTATTTTTTACTGTGCATCATGAGTTGTAATAATATTGTTTGTGTACTTTGGCTAGTTTGACGAATCAGTGGCGGGGTTTCGATGTGTGAGTTTGTTTGGGATTTTGTGTCAGGATGCGCGTTAAGTTCCTTCGAAGTAATGCTTCCATGTTTATTTCCGTTCACTGTCGTCTAGTGGCTCCCTTGTTAATCGATCATGTTGGCAGCGCCTGTGTTCTGTCAATGTCACGTTGACAACAAATTAACCTGCGTGTTTGTTGTTATTTACATTTGTAAAAATGAAACAATAAATTAAAACTAATATAATAAGGCAATATATTAACAGTCTATAATATGCGGGCTTATATAAAAATAATGAGATATTTAAGTGGCAGTGGTTTACATGTCTCTTATTTTTCTCAAATTGTGTCGAGAAAATACCATCACAAACTACCGATTTTAGATTTCTACAAGAAAACCACAGGTGACTTAATTAAAATTATGAAGCTATAATTACTACACACATTTATCCATACAAAGCTTTGAGTGTGACCTTATATTTTTTACCTAATGCAATAGACAAATAACAAGGTTAGGTGGTTCTTGTTTGAGTAGTATGCTGAAACTTTTCTAATTTACACCTGTTTCTTACAGAGAATATTAGTAGAGTTTTCAAAAACTACAGCTTTCATGTTAACACAACTATAATAGATAATCCTAATTAGGTATCCTTTATTAGGTAATCCTAATCATATATTCTGTGTTCTTGATACAGGTGAATCAATATCAGAAGACCACCTCACAATCCTGAAGAAGAAGCACCCTAATATAGACGAGGTAACTCATGACCGCTTGCAAGTCACTCTGCAGATCTTACAGAAGTTTGGCATCACTCCTGAAGAGGCTTGCGGTAACCTTCATGTATTCAGCATGAACCCAATCACCATGGACAACTACGGTGAAATTCTAAAAGAATGTGGATTTATTAGTATTGCTGCTAAACATATAATAAAGTGAGTATAATGAAGAGAAGGAAAAAATTAAGTGAATTTATACTGTCAGGAAAGACACAGAAAAAAAATAGTTGTATACCTATATCCATATTTCAAATACTCAGTCTGGACAATTGTTATTTGCACAAGATACAGCCCTGCATGAGCTTTAGAGAGCAGTGGTTGCCGCCCAGTGGTAACAGCCTCGACTTACAAGTTGTAGGTTGTGGGTTCGAACCCAGGCAGGCACTTTATTTTGTGTAAATGATTTCATCACCACTGCCCTCAAAATGGTGAAGGAAAACTTCGTGAGTGAACAAAAGGCATGTATTACGACCATAAATTCGAAGACATGTGACATCCACCAACAAGCACTAGGCCTGTGTGGTGGATTACGGCCCATTCCCTTTCACACGGAGTAGGCTTGCACGCACAATGGACCAAATGGGCGTCTAAGTGCGGAGACACAAAAAAGGGGTCCATCTATCCTATACAGCCCTGTATGATGCAAGCCATTAAAAAAATTTGCTTTTTGAAATGCACAATCTGTATAACATCACCCTGCACTTTATTTTCAGGATAATTCTCACAGTCTATAGCAAGTACAAATATTATAGGTCAACTTGTCAATAAAATACAATGGTGTACAATAAAGTAAAATATATCTATACTAATATTATAAAGAGGTAAAGTTTGTGACGTTGTAAGGGGTAATCTCTGGATCTACTGAACAGATTTTGAAAATTCTTTCACCAGTAGAAAGCTACATTATTCCTTAATGTCATAGGGTATAATATATTATCAAAAAATTAGAGATCCTTATGAAAATTGCAATAATGTAACCCAAGGTAGCAAAATTCAATTACTGAGAAAACTATTGATGATAGATAAAAATTATTAGGTAGGTAGGGTAGGGTAAGTAGGTAGGTAACCAATTAACGGGCCGAAGCCGCGGGGGTCAGCTAGTGTGTAATAAATACATATCTTAGAATCTAAGTTATTAATTCTGCTTTCAGATACCACACACTCGTAAAATCAAGAACAATAGCTAAGCTGAAAAAAGAAGGTTTACTCCCAACAGACTTGGAAATGGAACAAACAATATTGGACAAGTTCCAGGAATGGCCTGCCACTAGTAAAACTTTACAAAACTTCTCTGATACTGACACATCAATATGTGAGTAAAATTGTACCACTCACTTACTCAAAAACCACAGAGGAACTTAATTATATATCTCATCAAATCAGTACATAACATCTAAAATTCTAAACCAAAAGCTTTTAGCACCTCATTGTATCAAAATCCAAAGGATTCCTATTCATCTTCATATTATGTTAGAAAAATTAATCTGCTCAACAACATCAATAATGTAATGAATGTTGTGGAATGGACAAAATGCTTTCATTGACACTTCTATTAAATAATCTAAGGCTAGTGCAATATAGTTGTCGGCACGTAACTTGGCAAGAGTTGCTATATGCGCAGCAGTCGTTTTTTTTTCTCTTTGGTAGTGAAGTTGGACGCGGGGTACAAGGTAGCGCCGATCCGAGCGCGCGATTGGTGACTCAGTCGACCCTTGCCCCCCACACCGCGTCTTCTTTCCGTTCGCTCTCGATTACACTTGCGTGCACGAAAGTCTTCGGGCCCTTGGTTTTTGTTACGAGTGTTACTGTTTTAATTTGATTACATTATACCGTTTTACGCAGACATGCCAGAAAAATGGTATACGATGTGTACTGTTTAATGGAGATAGAAGCTCAAACTGAGAAAGACGGTAAAACGGACTGCAGAAGTTACCAAAACGTCAGAAAGGACTGTTAGACGTATAGTCAAGCAAGGTAGAAATTCTGAAATCCTCACTGTCTTTAAGACACACGAAAAAAGAGGAATAAAACAAAGCCGATCACAATTATCGACACTTGACCAGTCGGTAGTAAGATCCTGAAATTGTGTATAATTACCACATCACAAATAAAGAGCTGCCCACAGTAGAAAAGCTAAGAAAAAACTAAAAGATGACATACCTACATTTTAATGGCTCTGAACGCAGTCTGCGCTTAGGCTTCAATTGCTTAGGTTTCCGGTGGAAAAAAGCCGAAAACCATAGAATATTTTTAATAGAAAATCAAACATTAAATTGTTAAGGATAGAGTTCTTTAAAACTCTTATTAAATATAGGGAAGTAGGATGACCTATTATTTACACAGATAAGTCGTATGTTGATTCATCTCATTCAGGTATGTATATCATACTAAAGTATATTTGTGTCTCGTGAAATTGTCTGGAGTTTAAGAGAGATATACTTATGTAAATGAATAATTATATCTCTTTTACAGATTATAAAGCGTGGTCAGATGCATCATTAAAGGGGCTTAAAACCCATTTTGAAACGAAAATGGGTTTTTTTTATTGCATGCAGGATCTGAAGCTGGATTTGTTCCTAATGCACAGCTCTTATTTAAAGCTGGAACAAAGTCTGAGGACTTTTATGATAACATGAATTACGATAATTATACCAAGTGGCTTCTTCGCAGTCAACTTATACCGAACCTGCCACCAAATGCGGTGTTAGTAGTAAACAACGTACCGCACCATAATAAGCAGTACGATCCTGCACATACCTCGAATGCCAAGAAAGCGGACATGCAGGGGTGGTTGGCGGAAAAGAGCATAGCATACGAGGAAATTATGCTCAAACCTCAGTTATACAAGTTAACTAAATTGAATAAAGAACAGTACAAAAAATATAATGTTCAGTTCAGTAATGTTCTATACAGAACACTATGGCGGTGTCCTGCAAGTAGATACTTGCAGGACACCACCATTGTGTTCTGTGATTGCCGCCCTACCACCCGGACTTAACCTATAAAAATGGCATGGGTGGCAACCAAAGGTAATGTAGCCAGCAAAAACATTACATGGAATAATAACAGTGTAATGAACTTGGTGAAGGACAAGGTCTCGTTGATGGGTGCTGATGAATTGTCGAAATTATGCGAGAAAGTTAAAAATATGAGGCTCACTACATCCAAAGCGACCATATAATCGATTCAGTCACTGAACGTTTTATAATTTACTCCTGTGGCGACAGCGACTCCTCCAGCGATGAGAGTGACGATAGTTTTGTCGAGGATGAGGAGCCAACTCCTTCCACCAGCTCAGGTGGTAGTTTCAATTTAATGTCAGGGGTAGCAGTTTTATTAAATAATAGTGACGACGAGGACATATAATTTTTAATATTCATATCTTTTTTTAAATAAATTTTTAACTTTTAACTTCATATATTTTATTTAAAACACTTCATAAATTTCACGAATTCCTCTCCTTTATTTAACTCTTTTCTAAACATTCATGAATAAAAAAAAATTATGACCATAACCACAGAAAAATGACAAGCAATAAAAGTGACCACTTTTTGTTGCACTAAGTGTACGATGCGCGAAATTACCCCCACTACGACAAAACCTTGCCATGTTACGTGCCGACAACTATACCTATAAATAATTACACTGACAATTTTATAACACACAGGGTTCTCCTACTTCAGACACCTTTCTCTCTTTAAAACTATGCATTTATTAAACATTGTCTGTAATCTGATGTTAAGATGAAAAGATTTATCATTTTGATTTTATCGATTGTTGTTTCTTAGGGGTTCTTGATTAGTGAGTTAAGCCGGGTTCACATTCTTGTGTTGCGTCGCCTTCTGACGCAGTGGTTTGGCTTCAAAACTCGTTATGATAAAACATAGCCTTGACCAGAGTTGTCTGATTGGTGTAACCCGCGTCACGACACAGTAGTATGTATTTTAATATTCTATTTATCAAGCCAAAAATTAACTATGATTCCAGTAACAATCCGCATGAGTGTACTAGAAAGATTTCTCCACTGGAAGCTCGCCGTGACTCCAGAAGAATTTCGAAAGTATTGTAAGAACTACATGCCTCTCAAACACAAACCGATGTCGGACATCCAAGAAGCGATCAACATAGCACACGACGAAATAAAGTTCGACCAAGCAGCAATTAGAAGAAATGGCTTCGTAATTTCTGCAGATCCGTTACACACGAAACTTATTTTAGAAAATGTTGCCACCCTGGCTGGTATGGACATTAGAGAAGTTTTGAAAATAGAACCTGCTATTTTGAAGAATAATTATAATTCTTTGATTCAGGTTCGAGATATCTTGGAGGTAATATTGTTATAAAGTTGCTACCAAATAATAAAAAAATAAAATTGCAACATTTTCATGGACTGTAGAAACTACAGACTTTATTACTGTGAATTCTCTTTTAACTTGAGCTTGCAAAAAATCGATGTTTTTTTCAGGAATACAGAATATCAGTGGAAGCTCAAAGGCGGTCTCTGAAGGTATACTGCATGCGACCAGAAACCGTCCGGGAGCGACTAGAAGAGCTCAGAAATTTAAAAGAGTACCAAGTATTATCCACTAATCCTAGGGTAAGGAATTTTTAATTTGGAATTGTTAATCAAAACTGGAACTTATTTTTATGAACATAAAGTTATTAATTCAGAATGAAAAATTACTCTATGTAAACGAAATAAAGCTGCTTATCGCAAATTAACAGGGATTGATTAAAATGCCTATTTTCAGATTCTTCTACTCGTAGTACACAAAAAGAAAATGCTGAACCGCCTTACCAAGATGGAGTCTGCAAAGAAACAATGCTACAGTCTAAATTTGTTAGTTTCGTCCTCAAAAGTGTTCAACAAGTGAGTCATACATTTTATATTGAACATAACACCTTCAAAGAAAAACGCATTGGTTGTATTGGCAGACCTACGTCACTATTGTCGCAAACTCGATTCATCATTGCCGAACGACAAAAGCCTTGCGAATTAATTGATGTTTGGCAAAATTTATACCATTATTTTTCGATTCGAAGAGACGGATCTCAAAGTCCTTGAAAAGCGACCTCCGCCACTTTAATACCAAAAGTATTAAAGATGCGATTGAGCTGAATAAGGGCTCCAAGGTGTTTGCAAGAGATCTATCTATTGGGCAGAGCCAGCTCACGACACTGAACACCGATGATGGCAGGATCATATCTGCCAAACCGGAGCTTCTGAGGGAGATCGAGAGATTCTATGGGCAGTTGTACACGTCAATCAGTAAACCCGTCGCGAATCTAGCATATGACCCTAGAGCTAGATTGACCCGACACTATACCGAAAACATTCCGGACGTCAGCGAAAACGCCACAGGCATGGTGCAGGGGTGTGGTGGTACTCTTCTACAAGAAGGGTGACAATGCCCTACTGAAGAACTATAGGCCCATCTCACTTCTTAGCCATGTCTACAAGCTGTTTTCAAGAGTCATCACGAATCGTCTCGCGTGCAGGTTTGACGATTTCCAGCCGCCCGAACAAGCTGGATTCCGTAAAGGTTCAGCACCGTAGACCACATACATACGCTGCGGCAGGTTATACAGAAGACCGAAGCGTACAACCTGCCTCTCTGTTTAGCGTTTGTGGACTACGAGAAAGCCTTCGATTCGATCGAGACTGAGGCTGTACTGCAGTCTCTCCAACGGTGCCAAATCGACTACCTCGAGTAGGTACCGGTACATCGAGGTGTTGAAGTGTTTGTACAAAAACGCCACCATGTCAGTTCGACTTCAAGATCAGACCTCGGAACCCGTCCTTCTGCAGCGAGGTGTGAGACAGGTAGACGTCATATCTCCGAAACTGTTCACCGCTGCATTGCTTCGGTTTGCCGACGATATAGTGGTTATGGCTGAGACCGTGGAGGACCTCAGTACAATGCTCGATGACATCAGTAAAGCTGCCGAAAGAGTGGGTCTTAGGATGAGACCCACTGTCGTCTGATGATGTCTGATTTGGGATGGTCTTAGGGTGGCTCTAAGATGATGTTGAATGCCCATGTTACACCCACTCCTATCAAGGTCGGAGACTCTACACTCGAAGTTGTGGGTGACTATGTCTACCTGGGACAAACGATCCAGCTGGGTAGGGCCAACTTCGAGAAAGAGGTCAAACGTCGAATCCGACTCGGCTGGGCAGCGTTCGGTAAGCAGCGTGGTACCTATCTTCTCGTCCAACTTACCACTGTGTCTCAAGACGATTGTCTATGTCCAGTGTGTGTTACCAGCGATTACTTACGGGACGGAGACGTACTCGCTCACAATGGGCTTCATCAGAAGGTTAAAAGTCGCCCAAAGGGCAATGCAGAGGGCTATGCTCGGCGTTTCCTTGCTTGATCGAATCAGAAATGAAGACATCCGTAAGAGAACCAAGGTTACCGACAGAGCCTGAAAAATTGCCAAACTGGTAGTGGGCATGGCACATTACTTGCTGAACGTATAACCATTGGGGCCGGTCATAGGCCTCCCCTAAGCGTCGCCACTTTGACCGATCCCGTCCGTTTTTGTTTTCGTCCCCATCACATTTACCTTGTAGCTATAACACATAACATCACGTCTGTTTGCCCGCAGGATTGCACAATTACAGTACTTTATGGTGTTCAACAAAGTATATTCTTGTTCCCACAGTTACATCAACAGCTTCGGCGACAAAGTCTGCGGCAGAGATATAGCCATCCTTATATCTTCGTCGCTCAACAACTTGCCTGCCCACAACAATGGCGGACAGGCAGAGCTCGTCAACAGTGTGTTGAACCAGCTGAGGAGGCACAAATATTGGCTACATGTCGCCATGAAGGTCATTGACGAGAATATACAGTTTCTGAAGAAGAAGTTCGATGATCGAATCATTTTTAATAACTGTTTGATACTCCTGTATCCTGTGTAAGTTTTATCATTAAGTCCATCATTTATTTCGACGCTTGGAATGCAAAATTTACCAATCGACATTACCGGCGATATTGAGTTATTCACTTTACTCTAGATCTACTAGAGTCAATATCGTCCAAAATGTCGCTTGGTAAATTTTGCCTTTCAGGCGTCGTAAATCCGCAATAAGTTATCTTATTTCTTAATTACTACAGTTTTATTCGACAAGTTGCCATATCAATGGAGCGCCATTTTCTGCCTTTGAACTCTTACATCCTTTGTTGCTATAAAAAAATCCTATAGACACCATCCACGTAATAACTTTGCGGTTAATTTTCTGACCTGTATCTAATATAATTTGTGCCCTACCAATTCTTCATTGAAATGATTCTCCTTTTATTTCCAGTTCCGAAGTAAAATACTACATCGACAGCCTCCTAAGCATGCGCAACGGACGAGAAACAAATGAACCACTAAAACAGGATCTTACCTACAACAATATCCATATTAACAGCCTCACCGACGATCAGATCCTAAGCCTAGTGTTGTACTCCATGGAGAAGAAGTACCATTTCAGTGGGGACGGAATTTGGGCGCGCCAGGATGGTGTTAGGGTTGTTACGCAAACGAACTGACGGTATTGTGAATCGCGGTCGATGGTCGCGATGAGGAAGACTGAATGCAAAGAGTCGAACACAAATTGTTAGTTTTATTTAGTATATCTTTTCATTGGCTGGCTCAAGTGATTTTGATCTTTATTTATGAAAATAAAGTGGATTGTTTAGCAACTAATAAGCCGGTTCATCTTCGTCGTATCTATGATTCCAAAATTAAATATATTTATTACCAGAATTCAGCCACGTCAGCAGCGTTGTGAGGCAATACAAGATTTTATATGGTGCTGTTGCACATAGAGCACGACAAAAGGTCATTGGAGTAACTAATTTCTCTATCTATTTTGTAACTCAGTTGTGTCTGCACCGACTCATCTGGCTTCGTAGTCGATTTAGAGATTTCCAGGTGGGCCAAGGCAGTTTGTGGCCCGTAGGGAGCTTTTCTGCAGGCTCAAAGTAGGTGGTCCTCGTAGCTAGCGCTAAGTCATCTCCGTATAAATATTATACAAAATAGGAGCCAGAACACTGCCTTGGGGAAGACCATTATTTAATATACGCCATCTGCACTTTTCTGATTTAAGGTGGACTATAAACCGCCGATTACGCAACATTTCACCCAAAAGACGTACGAAAACTTGATCGTCTGTAAAGTTGTTAATTTGAACAGCAATCTTTTAACGTTGACCGTGTTGTAAGCAGCTGACAGGTCGACCTCGGGTTATTTGGTTGGAATCGTATCCTTGCTCTATATTTTAAGTTTTTTGATTGAGTCAGTTGTAAATTTAAATCCTGTGTCACATCACACATCATCAGCCTATTAATATTCCCACTGCTGGGACTCAGACCTCCTCTCTGTGAGAGGGAATGGGCCGTTATCCACCACGCGGGCCCAGTGCGGGTTGGTGGATGTCACATGTCTTCGAATCGTTGGTTCTAGGACATGCCGGTTTCCTTACGATGTTTTCCTTCACCGTTTTGAGAGCAGTGGTGATGAAATAATTTACACAATGTAAAGCGCCTACCTGGGCTCGAACCCACGACCTACAACTTGTAAGTCGCGGCCTTGTAAATCCTGTATAGTAAATTAGTATTAAGAACCTGCTAATCGGTTACTAAACAGTGTCGAGATTTTAATAAAAAGGGTGTTCGTTTTTATCAAGTTTAACTGGCCAGATGAAGCACGGAGTTTCTACTTGTCACGCTTAATTTTTGGTAGCTAAGCATATCCAATCTAAATATCTCTATCAGCTCCTATATTTGTATTGGTGTTTTCCTTACCTATTCAAACTTGCCCACAATCTGTTAAATCTTTTGTTTGGCTTAGGCTGTAACCTCGAATATTACGCCGTCTGAAAACTCTGCGTTCGGTTGAGAAGTATGTCCTTTTAACTGTGTATATTGAAATTGTAAGATTACCTTGCTTCAGGCCCACGTTTAACCGAGATGGTGCTTGAGGCAGCTGCGCGGTACAGAAGGGTTGGTGATACCCGTCTTTAGGTGAATCACTGACAAGTCAACCTCAGAGGCGTTGCTACGTAACCAAGGCCCCCGGGGCAAAAATTAAATTGGAACCCTATTTAAACTAAATTCTCTAGAGATGCAAAACTCTTCACCGACCCAGTTCTTATCACCCATTGCAGGGCAAAAAGCAAAGCAAGGCTTAGCTAAGTACTTTGTAGTCTTAAGTACTAATGCAGTAGTCCTTCATGGAAGTCGAGGCGCTCCTTGAACTTGGGGGCCCTGGGGCACTGCCCCACCTATTCATACCGTAGCTACGCCACTGGTCACCAAAACCTTCCGTATCACACAGCTACCGCACGCACCATCTCAGTTAATCGGTAGACCTAAGACCATAGACGAGTTAAAGACATCATGGTTCATGTGTATAAGAGAGACGGAGCCTTAAAGGACGAATAGATCTATCCTCTTTTCACAACGAAATCATGATGGCTTTGACACGTCATTAGTATGGCCCTAGCGATTTGTAGTATTTGTAGAGATAGACTTTATTAAATTGTAAAAATGTATTGACTTGCGTGTACATATAATGAACATAAATTAATAAGTAATATAAGAAAAGGAAAGGTAAATAAAAATGAAAAGTCACTTTAAGCACATTGGTATTATAATTTCTCATCTTCCTTATAATTAAATATTACAAAATCTAGCTTATTGCTCCCTTAGCTTAACATTAACTTATTATAAATGCTCTATCAAACAATACAGATGCAGAGGACACTTGTACAAAAACTATAGGTGTAGCCATCTATATATTTTAAAGAACTGTATTTTTTTTGCAGATATGTATTTATTTTTGGTAAAAACTTTGGTCTTTTTTATTATAAAATATAGACGTTGATTTTTGTCTTATAAATGAGATATACCTAACTATATTTATACTATACTTAATAAAAGATAGCTTGATCTCTGCGACATATGTCAATCTGACGTATACGTTATTGTTAGCCTGCCAAGCGCTATTGTTACTGTATTGATACTGACAGGCACAGCTGTTGCAGAGATCAAGCTATCTTTTATGAAGTATAGACCAGATATCGGTGAATATTGAAGCTTTTGTAGCAAAAAAAATATAAAATAACTTCTAAAAAATTCTTCATTTTTTTATAAACGAATTTAAGGAGATAAAGTAAAATAAAAAATATAATTACTTAAACTAAAGACATAAAATTATAAAGATTCGTAAATCATGAACGTATTTAAAGAAACGCTAACGGCTACAGAATATTAATTAAAGCATTCACCATGAAAAAAACAAGTGTAACACTATATTTGTGGTCTTGTAATGTCAAATGCCTAACGACGTCAAAACTAAAGGATTCTGAACCTTCAGCTCTTAGATTCTGACTTGTATTAAACAGCAACTATACTTCAACGCATTTAAGCTTAGATATTATATTCCAACGCCACTTACTCAATTATTTACTGTTGTAGGTATAGTTGTTCTATCTCACGATTACGGGTTTTATGACGCCGAAATAAGATTAATTTTGCTACGATTCATCCGCCATCGTGAGATAGAACAATTATATTCTAATTTGATTTTTGAGCGACCATTTGTAATAAAAAGATCCCTTAATATTTTGGATACAATGGAATATGAACTTTGTCTCATATGACATTGTGTTTGTTGTTCAAAAACCTGTTGTCTCAGATTCTAAATTCAAATGTGGAGCCGAGTTGCTGTCTCGTACAGTTGGGTCCGATGTAACGAATTATCCTAAGTGCAAGTGAGTACCTAATGCAATGCCCTAGTCGTGTCATTCACCCGGCGACCTCAGGTCGAGGCATGACGAAGGAGAGCTGTTATGTATCTACAGATCAGTGAGTACATAAGCTATTATGGTTTTGCCTGCCTTGCTTGTTTGAAGTGAACGTCCTTCTTAGCCGTAACATTTATGATACAAGAGATCATTAAGTGTTGTGTTAAAAATGTTCTATATCGATTCAGTTGGGGTATCCATTTATAATAATCTGCAGTTTGATAACAAATTTAATATGATAACTAAATGATTTTAGTCAAGATTAATTTACCATGCTACTGAGGATCGTATCTATCGACTTCGTAAAACGACGAATTAAAAACAAAAATGATTATTACTTATTAAAATAAATAAAAAACTAATCAAAACCACCTAAAACTCGATATCTAAATAAGCACCTAGTGGATGCTGCCCCCTTTTTTGGGCCACTTATAAAATAATTTTTGGCACGAACTGTTCACGTTTTTAATGTTATTTACAAAACCTATCTAACGTATATCTATAACTTAATTCTTTGATTCAATGATATATAGTAATATATAACGCCAAAATTTAAAACTTACAAATATAAAAGATGCATGTTTTAACCATATTATTTGGCACAACGATTGATAACAAGCACTGTCAAGATAAGGCACAAGGAATGCACGAGAAGCGAAGTGTACGAGTATTTTACTCAATGAAAAGTTTCAACTATCCGACAAAATGCTAAAAAAACAGAGCTTTCAGAAATGAATTGTGAGGTTATGATGTCACTAGAGTTAATTCGTTTTAGCTGTCAGTCGACCGCTGGCGCTCTACTAATTCCTCAAAGAGTTGTCTCATCTCAGTAGCTCCACGTCGGATAGTTAGAAATTGTAACTCTCGCCAATCTTTTTGGCCGTTCCTAAATTGGCATCCGCACCTCTTTGCACACACACACTCTCGCTTCTGATTGGCCCATGAACAACATACACCTCTTGCACAAGAACGGCCATAAACTTTGGTGAGAGTTCTACTAAATAATCATACTAAGCTTATATTACACAAAACCTACAAACAAATTAAACTTTAAAGAGGCACATTTGTTTACGTCTAAGTATGTTTCAATAAGTAAATATGTACATTTATTGCAAAACTTTAAAACGCTTCATAATTTATTACTACAAAAATAAAAAAAAATACCTAGCAACTTCTATACTAACCCATCTACTTAGCTAATCGCATACCAATACTAACATCTATGTATTAAAATACCTAGATTATATTTATTATAATAATATTATCCACTTTATATGAACTCATTACTGAATCTATATAACCAGTGAATTAATTCATATAAAATAAAGATAACATGCATTTCTTTCAAACAATGAGAACAAAACAACGGTAGAAGAGATATCTCGCATCATTTCCTACCCATCGGCTACATTCCTAGCTAATACTCCCTTTCGAAATTACTCTGGCTTAGTACACTAACGCTAGGATAATTTCGAAAAGGAGTATTTCAATTCAAAAAAGGAGGCAGCGTAGTGTAGGCCTGTCCGGCGCTGGGCTCCATCTTGACGACGACGGGCTGCGACAGGTCGGCGCCGGCGGCGTGGCGCTCCAGCTCATAGTGCTTGTCGTGCGCCAGCGCGCACTTGTCGTAGTCGTCGGCGGCCGCGGCGTAGCGTGGTGGCTCGTCCTGCAGCGCGCACGCCGCGTACTTGTCCTCGTGCTCGTGTGCATGCGAGTGCGGGCGGTACTCTAGCTTGTCATCGTGCGCGTGCGCCTCCATTTGCGGCGAGTGCGCCGCCATCATGGGATAGTCGCGCACGCCCAGCGGCGGCGGACTGCCCTCGCCGTACTCGTATGAGTGCCGCGGCGCGAACATCTGCCCGTCGTGTCCGTTGAGGACGGTCGTGTAGGAATACGCCGCTGGCTGTGCGTTGAAGCCCGGGTATCCACCGCTGCTGGATGATAGCAAATGATGCGAGGAGAGCTCGTAGGAGTGCTGGTACGACCAGGAGTCTGACGGGGTGGGCAGGCCGTTTTGCGGGAAGGCTGGCAGGTTGCCACCGATGCCGGAAAAGCCGCCTCCTAATGTTGTGGAGCTCGGTGAACTGGAACCGATGTACCCTGTTTTGCGTGGCGGCTCTCGTTTACGCCATTTAGCTCTTCGGTTTTGGAACCAAACCTATTGAAAAGAATCAAATTAATTTACTGATACGTTAATTCAAAGTGGATTGTTTGTTAACCTCTAAGGCTTTGGTGTAGTTTCAAGTTGTATAAGTAGTTTACCAACCTGCACTCGTGATTCAGACAAGTTAAGTTTAAGAGCCAGTTCTTCTCTTGCGAAAACATCAGGGTATGGCGCGCGCTCGAACGCCCGCTCCAGTTCCTCCAGCTGATACGCCGTGAAAGTAGTTCTGTGGGACAAAATATATTTTAATAACTTGTAATCAGTAACAAACAGACCTTAATGCACCTAAAAATCAACCAAAGATAATTCTACATAGGGGTTCCGTATCGGTATTCGGAGCAGTCACGCGACCTTCTTGGTGGTACAATCGACCCCACCAATTTAAACACCAACTTGTTATACTCTCAATTATACATTCACAAATAAATTTATTCTTATCATATACGAGCACATCTACCATCTGACGCGTGCAATATGGCTGCGGGCCGCACGCGCAGAAATTGATTGAGCGTGAAACGAAATTCACCCCCGTTGCGCGTGAGCACCTCTAATTGCCTGCCAATTGACTTTAAACTTATAGTGGCGTCGTGTTATTAATTGTTATACCACGTTTTTATTTGATATTTATTACAACACATCGTTGTGCCCATCATCGCGGTAAGGGTTAAAAAAGTGGGTGGTGGCACGCCAAATTTTTTTTTTTGTGGTACGTTTTCTTAATTAGATATATCTGTACCATAACGCGTAGTAAATATGCACATTTTTAGATAAAGTGTAGTCTGTAGTCAGTCACATACAAACGTAAACGAAGGTTTCATCGCTTCTGAATTAAAAGGCAGAACAAAAGAAACTAAATAGCGACAAAGCTGCACTACCAACTGGCAACTATTTAATTCATGTTGTAAATATTTCGAGATGAACTACATAATTGTTCCCGTACGCTATCTACAGAGCGATCATTGAGCTGGTGTTGCAACTACATTCATTAAACGCTGTACCCTCCATTCAAGCGATGGTGAGATAAGGCAATTGACTCCCCGCGGCCATACGGGTAATTAATCTGAACGAAACATGTCGCCTTTGTAGTTTTATAGCAGTTATTGCAAGACGCCTGCATCAAGTGCGTTACTTATAAAAGGGTGTCGCCCGAGGTTTTATCTCAATCATAAGGGTGTTGAGCCGTTATGAATTATATTTTCACGCGTTTTGTATCTTATCTTAGAAATCTTAAAGAAAATATTATTTCTTCAGTTCGTCCCGTATGTATTATTATTTCCAAAAGCTTATTATAAGGGTTCTTTTGAGAAAGAATAATAATCTAAACGAAAGGAAGAATGGTTAACGGGCTAAAATATCAACGTTTTGGGAATACTTTTATTGTTATAGCTAATGAGTTTCATTCCCTACCGGAGTCTGTATTTCATGATTGTTTTAACCTAGGGGTAACTTTCAAGCAAGCGTGCTCCGTCGTCGACCACATCATCGTCTACCATCAGAAGAGATAGTGGTCAAACGGGAGCTAAGTAATAAGAAAAACGATAAATGCCAAAACGTAAACAACTAATAAACCACCATGCAGCCATATGGTTTTATCACGTATTAAAAATCATCGTATTAGTTATGCAAATAATTAACAGAACAGGGGTGGTTCGCGATGATACGATACAGTTATTGTGGGGAGGGTGCGACTGCGTCGGTCACCTGTGACAACGGCGCGTGCCGATGCCTGTGGAACCACTTCAGCATGAGGAGTCGTAGTTTGTATTGTCAATTGTTATGCCATGTGTGTTACACATGGCGTAACAATCACTTTCCTTTGGCAAGACATATAAAACCTGTTTCTTCATCAAACATTGATGTACAGAGCAGTTTTATTTTATATTTAAACTGGAAGGATTTTCAGTATTCAAAACGTTCAGAATATTGTCACAATCTTATATCAGCGATAATAATATTTGTCAAAAAATAATGTTCGAAATCGGTCCATTATTGACAGAGTAATGGCGTAACCAACAATCAATCTGCCTAGTCATGTCCTCACAAAAAGAAACATACCGTCGAATTGTCGTTGTCCTTTTTTTAAATCGGTTGAATAATTTAGGACTAGAGGTGTAAAATTGTTTGAACTAAACTAAACGCTTTCACTGTCGTCAAATGTAGGTTTAAATAAAGAATTATATTTCTAAACTTTGCGGTGTTGACTGTACAAATTAATCCAAAATAGGCTTGGTAGTGTCGTTAATTGGCAACGACACTACTGGTAGTACGGCTGGTAGTGTCGTTGCCAAAAAATGGGTTTGACGACAATGAAAGCGTTTAGGTACCTATATATAATTACGAGAATCAACTATCTATAGATAAAATAAAGGAATCTAGATACTTTTAAACAATTTAAATGTTAGGCCTGAGTTGAACGTTTTGATACAAGAAAAATATTAGAGGTTCAGCTAGCAGGGTTTTCCAGCAAACAAACCGGGTCGAAAAGTTGATAGCTCAGTTCTCAGATAGCCGCAACTGCTAAGCTATCAACTTTTCGCCTTGGCTATGCTTGCTCAAAAATACTACCAGATCTCTCTTACGGATCTTTGAGAACAACACGGAGATTCCTAAAACATAATAATGCTATCTTAAATAGCCAAACCTAAACATAGAGATTTAATTGGTCATTCACTCTTTAACATCTGCCAGTTTTTTTTTATAGTTTTACAAATCTGCGAAAATAACTTTCGAAACACCAATGAAAACTATTTCGTTCCCATATGATATTCTAGTACGGCAACCGAGTTCTGCTCGGGTGACAATAGAGAAAATGACGTTTTATAAAAATAAAATGTATCGCCCCCGAAACCCCCTGCATACTAAATTTCATAAAAATCGTTGGAGCCGTTTCCGAGATTCATATTTTTTTTTTTTTTTTTTATAATCTATAGGCTCGCGTTTGACCAGTATCTCGCCTGATGTTAAGCAATGACGTGGTCTACGGTGAAGCACGCTTGCCTAGAAGAAACCTATTCACTCTTGACTTAAAGACCCCAAGGTTGTAGCTATCAGGGAACAAAGACCCCGGAAGGGAATTCCACTCCTTAGCTGTACGCACAATGAAAGTACTAGCAAAACGCTTTGTGCGTATGGGAGGGATGTCCACCATATACCGATGGCGCATGGCCGTACGTCTTGTAGTCCGATGATGGAAAGTGCTAGGCGGAATCAAATAGTGCAGTTCCGTCGCACACTCCCCGAAATGTAACCGATAAGAAACCGACAGGCTGGCAACTCGGCGTCGATGTTCGAGGCTCTGCAGCTTTGAGGCGATATATAAAAGAATTGCTCGTTTAAAGGTATTAGATGAGATTAATGATCAGCTCTTATTGCAAATTAGACTTGTAGGCGGTCCCAAGTCGGCGCAGCATATTCGTCTTCCATATTATCTATTACTTGTCGTCTCAGAGTTCGTCCCTTTTCTAAGCATATCATCGTTTTCTCAGTCATCAGCATCATTTCTGACTGTCAATTAAATTCTTATTTCTAATACATTTACCATTTATCTATATACATTTACGTAAAACACATATTTATCATCAGTACCTATTTACTTATTTACATCTAGAATACAGAAATAGGCCTTTTAATATTGATTCTAAAGAAACAGCAAAATTAGATGCCACGGCATTTTACGTAGCATTCCGCTACGAAGATTCGTAGCCGACATGCTACGCGCGAGCCCGCTATAACTGCTACAAGATGGTCGTCTTCGTAGCATCGTAGCAAAAGACGTTTCGTAGCCGCGTAGGCAAGTTTCATGGGCAGTTAATTTTATAACTTCTTTAATTACTGAGTAAATATTTAAATTATTGTTATTTCTAACAATGAAATAGACTGATGCTGATCGTAACAGATGGAGAAAAATTGTTGATAAGTTGAAACGGATTCACCGTTTTCAGCAGCGGGAGACAGTAATATGATCAGGACTTACCTAGTTTTCTTCTTCTTGATGCCGTTGCTGTCGCCCTTCTTCTTTTCGCTCTTCTTGGCGGGCGGCGGCGGCGGCGGGTGCGGCGGTGCGCCTGCCTCCGCGGCCGTCAGTAGCAGCGGCTCGTCCTTGCGCTTGTGGTCGGCGGCGGGGGTGGGTGCGAAGGGTGGTAACTCGTCGCGGTACAGCTCGCCGATGTCGCCCACCACCACGGCCACGTGCCGATCCTTGCCGAACTCGCCGAACATGTGCTCGTCGAAGGGACCCTGCTCCATGTGCGGCGCCGGCTCGAAGGCGCACTCGTAGCGCGCAGCGCCAGGGCCCTCGCACACGTACATGTAGCCGTCGGCGGCGGGCGGCGGCGGGCCCGCTACCTCGGCACGCGCCTCGCTGGGCTCCGTCGCGCCTGCTCACCGGCACCACCGAACCGAATCGACACACAGATTTATCTATCTACTCCGATATTAAACAATTTGACTTCATTTAACTAAACCCCCGGGATCGACGAACGCTCGCGCCGTTCGTATCCTCGTGTCCGTCCCGGTTAAATGGCTTTAATCAACTTTAACGAACTAACCGAATTTGCTCTACGGTTGGTCAATTTATATTACCATAATACGTCGCCGTACGACAGTTTTGAACCAATGAGTAGCGCGTCCGAGAGAGACGAGAGTGCGCCCGCGAGTGCTATTCTCGCTCGTAGTGCGCGGCCGGAGGGGATAGATTTGAGTACGTGGAGCGGGCGCTTAGGACAGCGGCGCGATTGTGCCGGGCAGCCAATGGCAGCGCTGAGCAGCCACTCCCCCGAGTGGCGGGCTCTGAGCGCGGGCTCCGGGCACCCCTCGGGCGGCCGCTGCGGGCGCGCGCTGCCGCACTGGCGTCGTCTGCGCACCATGCGGGATTCCCACAGACTCTCCCAATATTTGTTTGTATCGGTGCTATTGTAGGGCGCGACGCCCACATCATTATTTTGAAAGTCCATACAATTTTATTGTAAATCCGTATCAACACCACTCATATGTCTCTTCCATGATTTATAGCCGTGGGAAATAATCACATCCCTTGCCAATAATAGTCATGTAACTATTTTTACAATCGCATGATACCTCAAGCCTCAAGGTAGGGACTACAAGTAACTATGGAAAATTATATGCCCTTCCAGTTTAAACGAATATTTGAAGAGTACCGTAATCATTACTAACAACCTAATTTTCTATTATTTACACTACCCCAACTCTGCAATTCAAAAGTAAAACCGAAATCAATGCACTTCAGCACACGTGACGGTATCACCGCGCACCACCGGCAGCACAAGCTCGCACGGATGCAGCGAGCGGATGCGCGCCGTGGCCAGACCGCGGCGCGCGCACTAATGCCGATCGGCGACACCATCGCTTAATTATCAATTAACAGTTATTGCTGGCTATTATTAATAAAACATTCGCCCTGACTATTGGCACTTAGATTAGCGTCGAGGGAGTAATGGCGCATTTCAACAATTTCGGTTGTTATTTAATTGAAGTCAATTTAGATGATCAGAGTCTATTTAGGTTGGTGCTGGCGCTCGCCAGCGGGATCTCTGCTTCATTGGGCTTATTGGTGACTTTCAGACAACACGAATTGCACTCGCTGATGCACTTCTCGTCGCATTTGCAGTTTGTTTGCTTTAAAACTAATGGGTCACGGTCAAACACATTCTGATTGAGTCGCGTGTATCTTTTTGTGTAATAGTGCTTTGATCTTCTGAATGAAATCTGCTGAAAGATGGATCGTGTTTTGTGCCACAGAACTGTGTTGATTGTGAAGTGTAGAACCCAAAGTGGGAAGTGTGATAGCGATAGTAGTAGCGTGCTGTTTAAGGATTCCGTGCCATCCGCGTCGGAACATTACGTGCCGCTTGAAATTAAGCGCAACTTACGTAGGCGCCTGAACAGCTATCGAAAAAACTTAAGATTATTTCTATACTTAGGGACCTGTGAGATTAAGTCGTAATGTGCATTACAGGTACGTAAATTTTACTCTTAATAGAATGTCCAAGTAGGAACAAAGTGAAAAATATTTGTTAGATAAGGTCCAATTTTTCAGTGTTCAGATGAATTTTATCTGACAAATAAAAATGGCGGTTTGACAACTTTTGTATAGAAAAATGAGAAAATATGGCAAATCACAATATTTATTTAAAATATTTTAATGACTTTAGAAAAATCTATTGATATGGAGATTTTATTTAAGTGTCATTATTAGATTTGGTACTTACTGATTTTTATATTAGCAAAAAAACTTTAGATAATAAAATAAGACTTACCAAGCATTATTTTACGAAGTGTCCACTGTGTTAGGATATCTTAGAGTGCGAAGTGGTAATACGAAGAACGGTGTCCCTAATCGAGTAGATACATATACAGGCTCAAAGCTATTCGCTGAATAAACATTTACAGGCCTACATAATGTCAACCCAGCGACGCGAAAACGCGGGCGGTAAAAGGCCGATATGTTCGTAAATAGGTTCCTACTTCCTGGAGGTGAAATAGGCTCATACATAAACTGTCGCTCCATACATGGATCAACTCACGCCTTTTTCCCATGGGGGTAGGGAGAAACTACAGAACGCCTGCTACGATCGTTACTTAATCCTTTTACTTCATTAATGTTCATATATCATACAAAAAATAAATATTTTTATTTCAACTAAACCATTTAAATGTACTTTTGAATTTACAACAAAAAATAAACTAAAATGAAATAGTTGCACATTCGCAAGCGTCAGCAGGTCTCTATGGAGAAGAACGTGCAAGAACCTCCACGGACACTCTTTTTAACACGCTTTTATTAGCTTGGTATGTATGTATCAATGTAACGGAATGTTTGAAAATGATTTTCACCCTCTTCAAAAAGTCGGATTGTATTGAATCTTTGCACACTTATCAAGGACCGATGAAAATGCAATAGTTTAAATACTTTGTCCCACTATCCTTACCAGGATCTTGAGGATTAGCGACTTTTATTTCAATTTACTATTAAAGCGTGTTTTTTAGTTTTTAGAACTGCAATTTATTCATGATTAAATTGTAATTACATGTATTTGGTTACATCGTTCTTGTAGGCAATTAACACATATGTGAGAACGATGTAAAAAGACGTGCAACTGCAAAATACAATAATTAATTAAAAACAAGCCGACGCAACCATGTTGTGACCAATCCCAACTGATGGCACCCGTTCACGAACATGCGCATGGATTGGCACCACTCAGCTCAACCATCATGAAGGAAACCGAATGATCAACACATTTGCCATCATCAGAGAGACATTTGAGAGAGCATGACAACACTCTTGACTGCCAGGGCACATTCAAGTCAACGTACGATATAATAGATACAGAAATATTAGATTTACAGTTGGTACATAGTACTCACATATGTTCTGTGCAGTTATATAATACATAATACACGCAAGCTGGTTATGATTATGGTTACCTGGCCTTTTGAAGAACATGACCAATGAGATGCGTTTATGTCCTTCTAAGGCATCCCGCGGCGGCTGTCGGCCCATGTGAAATAAATAAAATAAAATACTGGCGTTCAGCTGTAGGTATACGCTGGAAGCCTATTTTCGTTGAGAAAATATTATGGCAGATGATGACGTTTCTCTTTATCTAAACCTCCATCCCTAGTCAGTAAAGTAGCCTAGATAGCCGTAGATATTATCTAAGCAATAATTCTGCTAACTTATGTTGTATATGTATTGTTGTATTAATGCGCCAAAATAAAATCACCATCGTCGTCTCATTCTGTATAAATATGGATCTTTTCCATAACGATTCTCTCAGAGCTGTTTTTCGTTTTTTTTTTTGTATTCTATTTAATTTAAGATGTAAAGAAAAGGTAGATATGATCATATTTAAAAACTGCTTCTGGTAGAGAAAATAAAATAAAATGTAGTTCTAAAAACTAAAAAACACGCTGTAATGGTAAGGATAATGGGACAAACTGTTTAAATTATTGCATTGTCATCGGTCCTTGATAAGTGTGCAAAGTTTCAAATCAATCCAACGTTTTGAAGTGGGTGAAAATCACGTTCAAAGATTCCGTTACATTGATACATTGATTCATTGTCACATTGATACATAGATACATACATACCAAGCTAATAAAAGCGTGTTAATAAATAAGGATTTTCTATGACAAAGTTATAGTCAGCTGATCAACATTTGCATGGACAACTCGGCATTTAACATGGCCCAGTCCAGGAGTGCAGTGGTGACCTAGTTGTATCGGCCGCGACTTATAAGTGGGTTCAAACACAGGCAGGGTACTTTACTTTATGTAAATTATTTCACCACCACTGCTGTCAAAACGGTGAATGAAAACATCGTGAGGAAACCGGCATGTCCTAGAACCAAAAAATCGAAGACATGTGACATCCACCAACCCGCACTGGGCCCGCGTGGTGGATTACGGCCCATTCCCTCTCACAGAGAGAAGGCCTGTGTCTCAGAAGTGGGAACATTAAAAAGGCTGATGATGACGATGACCCAATCCAGCACCCTAATTGTGTAAGTTGAAAGAATAGCGCACGGTACGCTTTCCTTGCATTCATTACTTCATATGTTCAAAATCGAGACGGACTCGATAGCGCAAAACAAGCAATGAATACCTACTGTTGAGTTATCAATAAAATGGATGGAATGTGCTTTGTGGTGTCAAAACAGATACACAATTAGGTAGTTTGCAGTTTACCCGTGTGCCAAGTCTAGATTGATTACCAAACATCCAGACTACTATTAATAACATTAGTAGACGTTGCAAAAACCTACGAAACATTTGCCTAGAATAATATGACCGTACATTTTTATATTAACTTTAAAACGTTCGCGTTTCATAGTTGAAAAATAACAGGCCAAGTGCGAGTCGCACTCGCGCAGGAAGTGCTCCGTACCATTATAACAAAAAACGGCAAAAAATCACGTTTGTTGTATGGGAGCCCTACTTAAATATCTATTTTATTCTGTTTTTAGTATTTATTGTTATAGCGGCAACAGATATACATCATCTGTTAAAATTTCAATGGCCTAGCTATCACGGTTCATGAGATACAGCCTGGTGACAGACAGATAGACAGACGGACCGCGGAGTCTTAGTAATAGGGTCCCGTTTGTACCCTTTGGTTACGGAACCCTAAAAACAATATATCACGGGAATTTAACGCGATTATTTCGGACCACGGTCATTGCAACACGGCTGAAATGTCTGGTTAAATAGGTAAATAAATAATCGAAATAATCGAATTAAATTCCCGTGATATATTGTTTTTTTTGTTCATTTTTATGTCATTACTAGCTTTTGCCAGCGGCTTCGCCCGCGTGAATGTCGAAAAGTATCCAAACGGAACATATTCGCAGGATACAAAGTATCCTATGTGCTATTCCCGACTATAATCTATCTCTGTGCCAAATTTCATCCAGATCCTTCCAGCAGTTTAAGCGTGAAGAAGTAACAAACATACAAATACACTCACAGACTTTCGCCTTTGTGTTATTAATGTGATTATACCTTTGTTAACAGAATTAGGTTGTCATTATTATACCTTTGTTAACAGAATTAGGTATGTTGAGTGGGTACGGTGTTATTACGTATATTAGAACTGGAAGGTACGGTTCTACGCTGCGTGACGGGGGTTCGATTCCTGCACGGTACAAATATTTGTTTGGCCTGCAGATAGTTGTTCCGAGTCTGGGTGTTGGTGTATGCAAACACGGTACAGGAGAAATCCCTTGTGTGGCAAAACGTTAAAAGAAGAACAAACATTATGGTAGCAAATTATAAATAACGTACAAGTTACCTACGATTTCGATGAAATCTTTTTGAGAGCTCTTGTGTTCTTGAAGGACCTCGTCCTGGGAAGTACTTCCACCACACTTATTTCTGCCATCCATTCCCAGTTGTTACCGCCGATTTTGTCATTACTGGTGACTATCTCCCAACGGCTTAGTCACCACTGGTGACTATCGCCCATCGGCTTAGTCACCACTGTGGTGGCTTTATCCCAATTGTTTTAGAAAATAATTAAATATGTATAATATAAAAATTTGTTCGTTTGCATGAATCCCTCCTCGAGTGAAGGTGAAGGTCTCCTCTAAAGAACTCCATTTCCTTTGAGACGCTTGCCGTTTGGACCCTTCCATGTTGTTACCCTGCTGGTTCATCTCTCGTCCTTTAGCCTCGCTACGTGTCCAGCTACTTCCATTTTTGTTTTTTAGCGTAGGTTAGAGCACTCGTCGCTTTCTCTGATTTTTGTTTGACGAAAATTTTGCATTTGTTTTTTAATATTGAGCCTACTTCGTAATAGTGATTTTGCTTTTTATTTTGGATGTATATTTCCAAATTTGACTTACGTAGGTTAAGCAAGGTAGGAGGCATGACGTCAAAACTTTTGTTTTGATATTTATTGGCATGCCAAGTATTTTGTAATCTTCGTTCTACTTCTAGTTCAATTTGTTTTCTGTTGAAGCCAAATTGTTTAGTGAATCAATCATGGTTTGTAGTTCTGTGCTAGGTTCTGACAACAGAACTAAGTCGTCTGCTAAGCGTAGGTGGGATAAATATTTGCTATTGATGTTCAATCCTGTCTTTTCCTAGTTTAATCTTCTTATTATTGGTTCTAAAATAGATATAAATAAACTTGGAGACAGAGGGTCACCTTGTTTCACTCCTCTTCCGATGGAGAACGTAGGGCCAGTGGATTCCAGTTTTATTTTTGCTGTACTACCTTTGTTACTTCTTGAGCTTGCAGGGCGGTCCATATACTTGAATGTGACACGGTATCGAAGGCTTTTTTGTAATCGATATATGCAATGTACAGCTTGCTGAAAAGCGCTTGCGAAAGCCTGCTTGTTCTATTGGTTGGTTTGCTTCTATTGTGACACTTATTCTTTCGTTAATTATGGAGGAAAACAGTTTGTAGATACATGAGAGTAAGCTTATAGGCCTATAGTTTGTGATATCTCTTGAGTCACATTTTTGTAAATAAATTTTTTTCCGACTATACCCACTGCGAAGGTATTTCAGCGGTTTTTAATATAAGGTTAAATAAGTGTGTTAAGGGTGGAGTCGGAGGACATATTATGACACTACAACTGTAGTATATAAGGAAAATAAAGTCCAATTCGTTTATGTTCGTCCAAATGTTGCTTCCTTTGTTGCCTTCCTTATGACGCTATAAGCAAAAACGTAGCTTCCGTGGTGGCAGCTGTATGAATTATTCGAGGCCCCTAAGCAACTGAGGCCTCGACGCGACGTGTCAAAGTAAAATCTGAAAAATGCTGTTCACAAGTTCAAGATCTTCTTATTGTCCGTAGTGAATTAACAATATGAAAATTAACTTAACACGTTTGTGGTACACTTATTGGTAGAATAAAAATACTCTTAGTAAAATACATAGCATTGATAATTTGACCCATCCAAGTCCAAAACACTCCAATTTCATGAAGACTTCGCCTATCTTAGTAAGGATATTCCATTTAGATAGGTCACTTCACTCGCTCTTCAAGAAGACTTACACTATCCTAGTCAGGATGCTCGCAAGCTCACTTCGCTCGCTCTACAATAAATTGTAAAAAAAAAACTATTCTATTTGAGTCATGAATTCTGACTCAGACAAGATATAAGGTTTTTAAACCATTGGGCCTTACTTTTGGCCTTTGTACTTTTGTAGTAATTGGGTAAAAAAGACAAATTCGAAATGGATTCTAAAATTCACTAACAGTTCGATTTTTTTTTTATATGAAATGGTATGGCATGTTCATCACGTTAAGTAGGTAAAGGCAAGTGGTAGTAGGTATGGCTGCTGACAAGACTAAATCATTCATTTTAATTTCCAGCGACAATATCCCAGAGCCCCCAGACGTTTCCACATTCTTTCTACCCAAAATGTGTGGGATTGTGTGGTAGTAGCACCTTTAAATAATACAGCAATACAATATTTATATATAAAAGGCAATGTCCCGACTGACATATTAACGCAAGTTTGAAATTTTGAGAGGATGTTGATTTTATACTGTAGGTGTCATTTAAGAAAGGATTTTTCCTAAAGGGGTGAAAGCTAGTACAAAAAAAAAACTCGCTAATTTTTGTAATAAAATCAGCAAAATTTTATTTAAAGTTAAAACAGGGGCTATATTGTTTTGCATTTTATAAAAATAAACACAAGCACTGAAGTCGCAACCTGTTTTAATTGTCGATTAAAACAGGTTGCGACTTCTGTGCACTAAATTTTATCTAATCAAAATGTTACTTACTGTAATCACTAGTTCCGTCCGTCAAAAAATAACTCGTTGGACGGAACATAAGTCCTTAAAAAATTATTGTCATATTTTTATTATAGAGGCAATTTACTTTTAAAGTACACACTAGCATATCCACAGTAAAAAATGGGCTGTATCTCATAGTACACCATCCATATTGTCGCAGTTATATTAATGCCTTATGCTATACCCGATTCGGCTTTCGTGTGCTCAATTAACCACAAATCCATACTCGGGGCTACTACTGAGATTTTTTTAGTTTAAAACAATTCTAGGTTTACTTGTGCAGTGGCATGTTTAAAGATTTGGCCGGCCTATTTTAACAAAAACGGGAAAACTTTGTTGTGGTAAAATTTAAAAAACGGCCTATCCAAGGTAGGATCTTTAGTGGTTCTGTACCTAATAAAGTCTTCTTTAAATATATAGGGCGATTAAACCAACGGTCACCCACCAACATTTTTCCATGACAACAACATATCTAAGTGTTGCCGAGATCACTAGGGAGGTATATAACCCACAAATCCTTCGTTTAATTTCGAGTCCACACAGTTTATGTAGTCAATTACTATGTAAATATTCAGTTAAATAGGAGCATGCTAGGAAAAGGCCAGGATGATGCCAGTGAGTCATGTGACGGTCGGCGCGTAGGCGCTTCACATAAAATCTCTCTGGCGACGGCGAACGACGCAGAATCTGCCGCTCGCTCAATTGGACTCAATTGCTTTAATTGATTTCAATTGAAATGACCTCGCGCACCGGCTCTCGGCTCCCGCTCCTAGTCTGACACTTTTACATCTATCTTTTTTGGAACTGACATAAAAGCTCTAAGATAAATTTCATTGCCCCCAATAAAACGAGCCATTCGCTTGTCACTGCAATATCCTGTACATTCTATGTTTTATGCCTTTGTATTGAAGTAATAAAAGACTTCAGTAAACACGTCTTATTAATAACGGCTATTTTCTGTACATATTGTTTTTCACAAAGTCCAGAAATAAGTAATAAATATATTTTGTAAATTACAGTGTTGATTTTGGACCAAGAAACTCCAAATCAATATCGTAGGCATATTGATTTGGAGGTTCTTGGTCCAACTAGTACTACTACTATCAAACTTTCTTGAATATTTGGATACTAGCTCCTGTCCGCGTTTAATTAGTACTTTCCCCAATAGCATAGCATAAGAACCTATAATGCTCCCAGTGCTGAGACAAAGGCCTATGAAGTGATGCCTACCCCCAATATCTTCAACCTTTGTGTTATTATCAAGCAGAAGCATACTGAATACCTACTCTAGAGTTTTATAAAAATCAATTCAGTAGATTTTGCGTGAAAGAGTTGCTGCAAACATCCATCGCCACTAACTGTCACATTTATAATATTAGTAGGAAGTAGGATTCATTCTTAAGGTTACACTAGTCGACGGCACGAACTATTTTGTGCGCGGGATTGAAATGCATGCTATATCAACCAAAAACAAGTGCGGAAGAGATAGATGCTGTGATGAGCAGTATGAAGCTAGTTCGCGTACGAATTAGCACTTTTGCAAGTTTGTAGCGAAATGGATGATGATTTAGGAAGAAAACGAGCGCGCGCAATTTTATAAACAGACCTTTGGGAGTCTATATTTTCCTAATAAAATTTTGCATTGTTGAACTACTAATCTACCCCTGTATGGTGGCCGTTTTGAAAATTTCCTTCTTGTAATGGTATTTATTTTCGCCCAAAGATGCGTAAAAAATAGTGTTGAAATATGGAAATTTCGACGCTCATAAATTACAATATTTTTTTTGACTTTTTTGTTTCCATACTGGTATACTCGATGACGGAAATAATGATGAGACAAATTGATATCATTTTTTATTTTGAATGTACATCGTCAAACAGTGGAGTAATCCCTAGACTACGTTGGTATGGAAGAATTATCAACTAGTGTACGAGTATCCTTAAAGTCGTTGCCATAAACGCTTCCTCATTTAAGTACACCTACAATAGATATTTTTCTATAAATTCAGGAATAACTATAAGTTATTGCAACAGGGCCTTTTACATGTGCACCGTTTTTAAAAAAACAGAAATCCTCAATTTGATGTGAACTTGTAAAAAACTTCACAATTTTTTTATTAATCTCACCTTATCTAGACTTTAGATGGATTTTTTTCAACTATCATTAAATGGTCGATATGACAGTACTATAAAAACAAAACGGTGTTTTAGGCCAGTAACTAGTGCAGTACACCATGTCGTCTCACACTCAAGTTTCAACCTCACCTCCATTAGAGCACGATGCAATTAAAAAAGCTCATAATTCAAATTCAAAATAATGACAGTAGGTATACACGATGACGGAATGGCATTAAAAAGACATCACACATTTTGGCACGTGTTCTATCCGGTGCACAATTGGACTTAATTAGGAAATAGCGGCGCGGGCGCAGACGCCGATGTGCCGACCATCTTCAACCGACGCTATTCTCGTAAATAATTACTCAACATTTTACATTTAAATATTTTTATTACATTCTGTTAAAAATACAGTCTAATCATTAGGTTAGTTTCTATTCAAAACGAAATAAAACATGTAACTTTTATTTGTACGTAAAATTATATAATGCTAAATTAATTTCTAAATGATGAAAAAAGTACTTTAACGTAAAGAAAGCTGTTGTTTGTTCTTCTTTTTAGCTGCAGGCTTCTTAGGTTTGTTTTTACCGCCGCCCCAAAAGTAAGATTTGAATTCCCTGTTTCCCGTACTAGTGCTCGGTGCATCAACATGGCTAATTGAATCCGTATCTTCTATGTGCACATTTTTACTACCTCCATAAACGACACTCCGTCGTAGCCGCGAATCAGTTGCAACTTCTTCTCCTACTTCATCATCATCACTATCTTGTCTCGTCGGCATTTCTTCCTCAAATCTTATTCTTTTTCGAACGAGACCAGGTTCTCGCTTTATATCACTTATTTCGGCAGTGGTTGCAATTACGCTTACGGTCTCGGGAGAAATGGTGCTGTGTAATTCAAGAGCTTGAATCTCCTTCTCTTCTCTGTTTGATGGAGCTTCGATTCCAGCATTTTGCACCGCATTTGTTGGTGACATCTGCATGGAAACTGACCTAGCCCGTTTGAAAAAATGTAACATACTTAATTCATCTGAAGGTTCTTTATTTACCATTTCCGAGTCTAAAACATATCTCTTGTCCGTTGATCTTCGTTTTCCTTCGTACCGAGCCACTATGTCTTCACTGTCCGAATCATCTACAGTCATTCGCTCCTTTACTAGCGGTGTATCTTTGAATTTAATTTCTAAACTGGATCCGGTTTGTACTGCGACATCGTTCACGAGAGGATATCCCATTTTGCCTAATTCTACTTCGGCAAACGAAAAAAACCGTCGATCTCCCGTGTCCATCTGTCCATATCCGTCTTCACTGATTTGATCGCTTGAAATGCGGGACAGTTTTTTACGTTTGCATCTAAAGAATCGAGCCCATCTATAAAATAAGGAGCGAGTCTTTTTCTGTATTCGCATATCCGTGCACTCCATATATTCTTGCATGGCAGTGCTACGAAATATGTCTTTTGGATCGTCCGTATCGTGTGGAGACCGCATAATAGGTTCCAAGTACAAACTGAAATCAAATTTAAATATCAAGATTTTAGCAAAATGAACAAGTTTGCAGGTTGAAAGGAGCAAATACACTTTGGACACATTAAACATTCAATCCTGCCTGCCATGTTATGAATGCAAGCAGTGCAACTACACAATTTCCAAGTTTGCAACCAGTGCAAAATTAAAATGCAAATTTATCTTTGAATACAGTTTAGTTGGTAATTCAGAAGAGGCTACCTTAGCATCTATCAGGGCTTTTATGGATGTCCAAAAGCCGCTATTTTGGTATTTATTGAACACATGGCAGTGATACTCGCGCAAATATGACAAATTTAATGGCTTTTAATTCGTCGAAATCGTTTTATATATTACTCTTATCCTTACTTTATTAAGTTACTCCTACCGAACCTACGAAGGAACATAGAAATTGACATCATCATCATCATCATCATTATTTATGTACTTAAACCCTGCTTTTGAACTTCGCCTCCGTCAAGTAAAATACCATAATTATCCGACAAGATTCACAGAATAGACTGACTGTTTACTATTAAAATCAACTCACACATTCTCAGCAGCGTCGGTGTATATGAAGAAGGCGTCGGAGACTTTGGGCACGCATCGCTTGAGCCAGTAATGAATGGTGTACATTAAAGTGAGTAGCACGGCCAGGAACGTGATGGCTGCGAGAACCACATTGTGCTGCAGCCCTACCGACGCCCCGCACATCAGCCGGTCTTCATCGTAGACGTCTGAAGCCATAACGAATGTTAAGTCGAAGGCTTTTTGATGAATGGTCAGGTAATATTGCATTAACAATACAGTTTAATGCATGCTTGTTACGGCCGCAATATATAATTTCATACAAATTCTGTCAAGTTTTGCTGGTGCCTCACATTGTTCTTTGTTGGTAACAGGCCGTACAATTTCTAGTTGATTCTTTAGCTGGGCTGGGTAAGTGACACACGGATAAGATCACCTAATTTCAGACAAATATGAACAACTAGGTAACCCAAATTCTGAACTGGCTTTGAACTAGCTTTTACTGTTTTGTTACGTTGTTTGTCAGTGGTAACAAAACAGTAAAAGCTGGCATCTTATACTATAATAACTTTGTACTTGTATAGGCCAGCTCTATGTTATAGTGTAAAGGTAAGAGTTTAGCTTAGGTTACCGTAAGAGCCACAGTTGGCCACGCCATCGCAGGCGTTGAGCGAGTCGATGCAGACGCGCGCGCCCTGCACCTGGCACTCGATGTTCGCCGGGGCACAGCGGGCGTCCGCCCTCAGCAACATGCGTGAAGGAGTCAGCACCACTGACATGCCGTCCAACTGCAACATTCAAAACCATCAACATCATCGCTTACCATCAGACGAGATAGTGATCGAGCGCGAGCCTGTCTAAAACTAAAGTAGTAATCATTTTTCATAGTTATCATATTGCCTTACTCTTATTCTTCATACGAAACAAAAGTCTCAACCTTTCAGATTTTGTCCGACAACTATTTTTCATTCATTCATTATTACTCTGAAGTCTCAAAACCATTATGGTTCCACTATGAGAAATGAACGGAGCTATACAGGACGAAGAGCACTATCTCTTTGACACAGCGGAATCATGATGGCGTTGACACGTTGTAGTTGACACCAAGCAATGTCGAAGCTTTTATTCTACGGCAATAGCCTAAATTATATTTTCCTAGTTGGCACATTGCTGGAGTGTCTCGAATCAATAACCCAGCAATATTGAATCCTCTAGCAGCAGTTAATGCGTGAAATGCAAACGATCTGAATGAGATTCATGAGTTCAAACCATGCTATTGCCTTTCAGCCACTCGTGTTTTCTTCGTTTAGATAGTCGGTCGGTAGTTGGAATTCCAGCAGATACAGATAAAGTATGTGTCATGTCATGGCTAATTTTGCTTCCTTCCAGATGAAATCAAAAATGCAGGCAAATTATATTTCTAGCGGTGGGTCATACAGTCATACTTAGTTCCAGCTGCTGAAGATTTTCAAAGAGGTTCATCAGCACTAAATAATAGATAAGGTAAACTAACAGTAAAGTTTGTGATAGCGAGCACAATCCTGGAGGTGTTGAACATGACGGTGTACTTCGCAGTCGGCTCCATAGCTTCGAAGGCGCAAATGTTGAACAGCGCTGGCCCCACATACTGGCGCAGGTAGCGAAGCGCCACCCGGTCGTGGATCTAAACAAAGAATAGCAAGAAGTTATATTTATTCTTCATAAAGATATATAAATAATTAACGTATGTGCTACAAATACAAATTAAGCGTTTTATCGTTTATAATTACTTATCGTCCACATAAAAAAACAGTACTGTAGTAGTAGTTCTACTGAAATAAGATAAACAGTACCTTTGTGGTCTACAATCTGTATTATTTCTTTTCTCTGTATAGTGTTTTTTTGTGTACAGAATTAATAAATAAACAAAAAAAAATTCCCAAAAAAAAACTTAACTTGCAATTTAACTGCATTTATCATCAAGAATACATCCTTAAATCTGAGTGTTCCTGTTTTGTCGAAGTTTAACTTCAGTAGGTACATCCTGCTTTCACGACGTATAAATAATCTTTGTAGTTGCGCACAACTTTCTTCCTCAATAAAATAATTTTGAAACAGTGTTCATTTGGTGATAGAAACTTGCACCATGTATACAAAAATTGTTCTCTGTAAATGACCAACTAACAAACCTCATCGTCTTGCAGTTCAATGAGCCGCTGAAACTCCTGCGCATCGGCGATCTTGTCTGTGTGCACGGTGGACGACGGGGTCTCGACTTGTTGGGGCATATGGTGCGGCCTAGCGTGTTTGATGGCGATCGAGTGTATGAAACGCTTCTTACGCGCCAAAGCTTTGCTGGTTATTAAGAGACGTAGGTAAGTTAACTGACGAATGAAACATTTGTTATTATAGCATAAGATGAAGGTTTTAACATCATTGATAGAGTAGGGTGTGGTAGAGTACACTACAACATCGCCAGTGTGGTAGGTACACTTTTGTTCAAACCAAACAGCGAATAACCTGTGCCGGAAAGATATTCATCTTCTTCTTTTCTTGTGAGATGTGGCATGACATTGTGTTGGCTAGTTGCCGACTAATAGCTAAGCTAGGTTATTTTAAGGCTTCTTGGTGAGGTAGTTTTTCATACTTGTTTGCAAACGACAAACAATGTATGTAAACTTAGTATAGCCCTTGGTCTGCAACCGGGGGCGTTACTCAAATAATAGTACTCCTTTATTTTAATTGGGGTTAAAGCTCACAATTCATCTCCCCTCTGCAGCAAACGCAGCATTGGATGGATACTAATTGCAGAATAATTATGTCACCACAATATATGATCATTTTCACAATCCGCACCTATGGCCTGCTGATCTTCAGAATCATGTTGGTTCAACCAACAAAACAGCCGTTTTACGTCTAAAAAATCCCGATTCAGAAGAGAAATAGTTTTGTCGACTCTTCAGATGCTCAATTCTTCAATAAAGTGTACACTTACCTTTGTGGCGATAGCGTTACGTTAAATCCGTGCTTATCTTCATTCACACTGGACGTGATGGATTGGTTCAGCACGATAGCCATCAAAGAAGCTGCTTGCACCATGTTCTCCCACGACTCATGATCTACTAGAGTCATAGGTTTCATGCTAGAAGATAGGTACCTACATATATTTTTTATATACAAAATAATGTTACCTAAGTAAATAGCTACATAATTTTCTGATTCCATTGCATTGTCCACAGTTACGGTTCGACTAAAGGAAATGGACCATTATCATACGAGTAGGCGATCGCTTAGCAATGTATTATTTCTTGTAGATGTAATAGGTAGGTAATCGTTGTTCGGTCCTAATCATTTATCTGGTGATGTTCGTGATTGTGGGTGATATTCAGACCTCTAGGATAAATAAATCAAAACTGCTAAGCAAGCAAACAGATAAATAATAAAAACGGATAAATAAAGTGGCTTGATTTGGGCAACCTGCCCATGTTGTTTGCACATTACATACATTTTAAAATTCATGTATTCTCTTTTTTAGGCTAGGGTCAGTCAGAAACAATATTTTATAGTAAACTATAAGAACATATTCGCGGGACAAAAGGATCCCGTATGGGAATCCAGCAATCCTTATTGCGTATGTGAATACGGCAACGCAAAGGGTTTGACCGCTATTAATCGAGCAATCACACTGACGGAAATCCACATCGCGTCATTCATCCCGCATGTGATTGGTCGATTGATAGCGGTCAAACCCTTCGCCTTTCCGAATTCACTTGCGCAATTCGGCTGCAGGACATGGTCCCGTGTGCCAAGTTTCATCCAAATCCGTTCACCCGTTAAGACGTAAAAACCTATGAAACTGCATTAACTAATCTTTGCTGCAATCTAAAAGAAATTTTAGTCACCATTTTCCTAACTCAGAGAACAAAAAAAAATCTTATACAGTAAGGCTATTTTAAAACTTGTCATTAAAAGAAAATGTTAAGCGTAATAAAACAAGAAGTCGAACATAGAACCTCCTCCTTTTTCGAAAGTCGGTTAATAAAATAAACCGATTGGCGCTCACGAAAGGTTCCGTACCATTATCGCAAAAAATGGCAAAAAAAAACACGTTTTTGTATGGGAACCCACTTAAATATTTATTTTATTCTGTTTTTAGTATTTGTCGTTATAGCGGCAATAGAAATACATCATCTGTGAACATTTCAACTGTCTAGCTATCACGGTTCATGAGATACAGCCTGGTGATAGACAGACAGACAAGGACCGCAGAGTTTAGGGTCCCGTTTTTACCCTTTTGGGTACGGAACAAAACAAACTCACATTCGCATAATGTAAAGTTACTATTAAAACACCATTTCTTAAATAATCTTGGTGCAATACACAGCGCAATATGTATATAAGGCGACATACAGACGATATTATGTCAATCTATACTTAATATTATAAAGCTGAAGAGTTTGTTTGTTTGTTTGAACGCGCTAATCTCTACTGGTTGGAATTGAAAAAATACTTTTGTGTTGGATAGTCCATTTATCGAGGAAGGCTATAGGCTCTATAACATCACGCTACGACCAATAGGAGCGGAGCATATATGAAAAAAATTTCAAAAACGGTAAAAGATATTCCTTTTTGAGAGCTTCCGTTACGTGCGCTGCGTAAGCAGTTATAGTTACGCAACACTTATGTATGTAGGGTAGAAAGGTAACCATTCGATGGAAGCAAAGCCGCGTGGGACAGCTAGTTAATAATATAATGACAGGTGACATACGTTTCAGGAGTAGTCGCAGTAGTGGTCGAGCCATCCACTTCTGAAGCCAACGTTTCTGGGGTTATTATGATACTTTCCTCCATATTAGTAGTTTGCTGTGTAACTGAAAATTAACAGATTTTAATGCATGTATCACCAGTCAGTAAATAAAGAGCCAAATATTTCTCTGCAGCATTAAGCTTTCGATTCCGTCTCAATTTTTTGTTGTTATTATGATTTACTATATAGCTTCTTAACTGCGCGTGATAGTCGAAAATTATCCCGAGGTAACATATTCCCGGGATAAAAAGTGCTTCTATGTGCTATTCCTGATGCTATTATCTCTGTGCCAAATTGCATCCAGATCCGTCCAGCCGTTCTGGCGTGAAGAAGTAACAAACATACACACTCACAAACTTTCGCTTTTATAATTTTAGTGTGCTACATTTTTTATTTATTTATTATTAGTTAGAACAAAAATGAACCATCGAAAATGTAAAAATATTGAAAGATAAGTGTTAAGACTAAAATAAGGTAAAGAGCGAGTCAGCCCCAACACAAGTATTGTTAATTACTTACTGGGGTTGCAATTTTATATTGTAACTGCAATAATTTGAAACACAATAAACATTTCATTTATTTATTATTTAAACTATGTCTTTATGTAGATTTAGTACTTATATAAATCACAAGCTTCTGTCAGCGGCTTCGCCCGCGTGAAAACTGTTTTCTTATCCCAAGGAAACATTATACAGGAATGAAATTCCTATGTACTATTCTAGACTATAATCTATCCTTTCAACACACTTGCTCATAAAGTGGCTCTAATTTCACCGCAATTAGGCACATAATGATACCTGTTATCAAACTGTGACTTTTTCATTGCTATTATTTACAAGTGAGTTATAGAGATTTTTTTTTAATTTCATTGGTTAAGTTGCTTTGTTCTTAAAAAAGTTTCGATACAAAAAAGATCGTGCTCAATAGTACAAATAAATTAATGTACCTATTGCTTGCTCATTTCATGCAACTTTGTATTTAAATAGATAATTTCAACTTGTACGTGCTTAATAAATAAAACTTTCACTCAAATATAAATTTTATTTGCTCTGTAATTAAGAAAATTTTAATTCCCTATTTTGTACGTGGCTAAAACACTATCCACAAAAAGCCAGAAAAAGAAGAAACCTCATTCTTTTAGTCTATGGCCAGATAGACTAGATTAGATACAGTCATTGTTAAATGCGCGCGCATAGGAAAACTGATTATTTTTGCCCGCCATTGTGAAAAATTTTTCACAACTCTGAAAATGATTTTTTAGTATTATTTTCTTCACAAGTGTGTTGAAAAACGTCGTATGATACACGTGTGTATTGATGATTACCGTCCTCGTCTCTCTTAAGGTTACACTAGTCGAAAATTCTTCCATACAAACGTAGTCTAAGGATTATTCCACTGTTTGACGATGCACGTTCAAAATAAAAAGTGATATCAATTTGTCTCATCATTATCTAGCCCTGTATGGAAGCAAAAAAGTAAAAAAATGTAATATTTCAAAGTTATGAGCGTCGAAAGTTCCACATTTCGACACTAATTTTAACGCATTTTTGGGCGCAAATAAATACCATAAGAAGACGAAAAATTGCAAAACGGCCTCCATACAGGGATAGATTAGTAATTCAACAATGCAAATAATGTTATTTTGAACAGATAGATGTAGTCGTTTTTTCATGATACCTAGACTGCCAAAGGTCTGTTTATAAAATTTTGCGCGCTCGGTTTCGTCCTAAATCATTATCCGGTTCGCTACAAATTGGCAAAAGTGTGAATTCGTGTGCGAACTAGCTTCCTACTGCTCATTACAGCATCTATCTCTTCCGCACGTATTATCGGTTGATATAAAATGCATTTCAACCCTGCGCACAAAATAGTTCGTGCCGTTGACTAGTGTAACCTTAAGACCCTCACCTACGGCTCGGGTATCAATGGTGCCTCAGCGGTAATCACCAACATTACACACTTGTACCATAATGTACTATTCTGCCAAACATCATCCAGATCCATTCAGAGTTATAGCGTGATTGAGTAACAAACATACATCCATCCAGACTCGCATTTCTAATATTAGTTAGTCTATACAAAGTGGGACTCAATACCGTTCAATATAACGCGATCGACATCTAACTCTAGAGGCAATAGAGGTCCACTCCTCCCAACATCGATAGTCACAGCATCATTAATACTCATAGCCTGCATTGTACGAGTACTGGATGAGTTATTGGCGTTTTCTGACGAACCTTCCATTTTTGATGTGTCTTCTACGTCTTCTGAATAAAATTTCCTGTAAATATTGTGCGCGAGATTATATAAAATATTAAAATGCTTTTTATTTAAAAAATACCCTGACTTGCCTAAAATATGAGATAAACATAGCAAACGTACAATACTTCCTATTAGTAGATGTCTTTTGTCAGTTAAAAAATTTCGGACCATAACTAATTAGATAGCAAGGTCGAAATAGTATGTTATGTGAAATAAATAATAAAGATACTTGACATACGTTTCAGGAGTAGTAGCAGTAGTGGTGGTTCCGCTCACTTCTAAACTCCACGTTTGTGGGTCAACTATTGTAGTTTTCACCTGTGTAGCTGCAGATAAACAGAATCTATAAACTATAGCCAATAGCCATTTTTTACCGATGGACGGCGTGATAAGAAATTAAATCTAACAATTTAGCAACGGGTCCCAAACTAGGCACATTCTGTATCTTGGTGACGCAAACATTACATTACATATAGGTAGTTTATAAGTAAACGAGTCCTGCTAGCGCTACGTGGCAATTAATTACAATAATAAAAAAAGTTAATTCAAAACATCCATCTGGTTTTGGTCAGCCAGCTCGCGAATACGTATCCTCCGACTGCACAGCATGATTTTCTTCTTGTTTACGGCTTTTTAGTTTGCTTTTTAAGTAGTCGGATTTTTGTTATTTTTTTATTAACTTTTTTATTTATAACTTTTTAGTTATTTTTTTTAAGTTTTAGGTGCATTTGAACTTATAAGTATTGTATATTTTTGAAATCACCTCTTAAAATACTTTATTTTGATACCCCACACGATGGGTTTTGGAAGAAAAAATATTTTTTTCCTCCACAATATGGCGCCCAAAAGCCGCCATTTTCTATTTTCCAATTTTAATGTAGCCAGTGACACACGCAGGGTTAAGACGAATCGATTGACGTATGAATCATCAAAATCGGCTAACGCGTTTGGTCTCTAGAACGCCACATAGGAACAAACATACATAATACATACATACATAGACTGATAAACACATTACCCTCCTTCGGCAGTCGGGTAAAAATAAAATAGGCAAAAGAGAGAAACATATTAATAGATATAGTGCAGAAAACAGTTAAGGTTAGTAAGTGTGAAGTGTAAGTGAGGGTGTGTGAGTGTGAAGTGTAAGTGAGGGTGTGTGTGTTTATCCGAGTGTGTGTGGGTATTAACTTGTGAAAGTTGTGCAACAAAGTAAACATTCTGTTTCCTCGTAACTCTGGTCCAACAACCATTATTTCAGTTTAGTTTTGACCTCAGGGTACTTGGTCGGTAACTCGGTATAGTAAAAGTTTTACCAACCGCATTAAACACTCGTATGGGTAAGTACGACGAAAGCCGGGTTGCAAAGAGGGTTTTAATTTAAGGAGATTTTGTCTGCCAGTTTTCTATCCTAATATATTGCAGGACAGATTGGGACTAGCAACTCAAAGTAGTGATCTGTAACTGAAGCTTCACAAACGACCCCCTGTGCGGTAGTAGTGGTAGTACCCTCGAATTTAACGTAGGTAGCCGTAATCCAAACAAGCTTTTCCTCGTGTTAGATGAGTGATAGCTGGTAGGTGCCCATGTTCAGCCATTAAGCATTGATATGTCCGATGGGCAGCGTCAGGTGAGTCATTTAGTGATTCAATGTTGATGTCATCCGTCACTATAATACATGAGTAGTTTTAAGTTTGTCTAAGGAGTAGCCTAGAGAGTTAAGGAACCGATCGGTGTTGGTGAATGAAGGTGAGTGGTAAATAACGAGAAGTGTTATTTTGCTTTGCAGCTCAATCTATAGGCAATTGGTGTCGTCAAATTCTGATTCGAAGATTGACGAAGTCGAGATGCCGCCAACGTTAAGTGTAACGCCGCCACTCTTGTTATTTTTTTGGAGATGTGGTACCTTTTGTATCCTTGCAGTTGGTAAAAAGTAATATTGCTAGTACAGGCCATCAAACTGGGACAGGGACAGGGCCGTAAACCGCCATGCGGGCCCTGTACGGGTTAGTGGACGACAAAAATTGTTGGTTCTAGGAAACGCATTTCCTCGATATCGTGATGATTTACGGTTTTAAGTATTTGTCTGAGTTCGAATCCATGACCAACAACCCTTAAGCCGGGGGCCGTTAACACTGGTCCACCACTGCTGGGTCGGTCTCTATTTTTCTGAAATTATGATCTGCTAGCGGCTACGCCCACGTGAAAATCTAAAATTATCGCGAGGGAACACATTTCCCGGGATGCAAATTATCCTTTTTGCTATTCCTGCTGACTGTAATCTATATGCTGTGCCAAATTTCATCCAGATCCTTCCAACCGTTCTGGCGTGAAAAAGTAACAAACTTAACACACTCACAAATTTCGCCGTTATAATAATAGAGTTTATTTTATTGTATCTTTGAGATTTGGTCCTTTGAATAGCGTAAAAACTCGCAGAGGCCTTGTTAGACATGTAGGATGAAATGTGACACCAACCGGGATGAAATGTGATACCTCCGGAGTATATATATTAGTGTTTATTATTATATTATATAATAAGTCATTGTTCATAATAAGTAAGACTCAATACCGTTCAATATAACTCGGTCCACATCTAACTCTAGAGGCAGCAGAGGTCCACTCCTCCCAACATCGATCATCACAGGATCATTGTTCTTCAAAACCTGCGTTATACTGGACGATTTATTATCTTCGTCTTCTTCAGTTGAAGTGTCTTCAACGTCATCTAAATAATCTGTCCTGTAAATATTGTAGCTTAGTTATTTTAAAATAAATAATTTAATTTATTATTTTGTTTTATTTGGTATACAAATGCCAACCTTGCACAACTAAACGTTCACGTAATTACATTCCTAAAATTGCACGGGGCACGAACAACAAGCTGTAGGTAGAAATCAAACATGGTCCTAAGAGTGCAACATTATAATCATCACACATCTGGCCTTTCTACCGATATGCATAGGTCCCCTTTCACCTAAGACACCTACGGATGTGCTGGGTGTTTTCAAGACGACATGAGCAGCTATTATCAGGGGTCCCCTGAGTGTTTCCTGGTAACAGGCATCTCGTAGGTATAGCTAGTGCTGAAACGACAGAAGATGTACCTACATACCTGTAGCTGGCCGGTGGTTGTCTCCACGTGATCGAGTTGGTTCTGTACTTGGTGTAGATGAGGCGGGTGGTGCTCGCGGGCCGTCGCGTATACCATGAGGCGGTTGGTACTAATAACACTGTAGGATACGAATCAACATAAATAAATCTTGTAGAAAAAAATACCTTGCGAAACTCAGCAGACGAGACGGGTGACGATCGGCAATGGCTAATGGCGGAAAAACAAACCTAAGCTTTAAATTTTAAGTACCTCATTTACACAGGGTTTAAGGTTAATATTTTTTCATCGTCATTAGATTTTGGTATCGGTATGTATCATGCCTGCTAAGCTTCAGTAACCCAATTCAATACAATAACAGCCTTAGTAACAGTCTACACAGGAGTAGGATAGTTCCCACCCCTGGGAAAAGCCTTCTTCTCATACCCAACTTAGTTTATTTGTTTAAATAAGAAAGGAGTTGATAGGTAGATCAGATGTAACACCCTGGTATACCTACTCCTAAAATATATAATGTATAGTAACACCAATCAAATGAGTAAGTGCTAACTGGTGCCAGCACATCTTAGGTGCCTACAAGAATGACTGTATCAATTAAAAAATCATTCAAATCATGAATGAATCTTCCTACGTAAGTATGAAGTACGAGTGAATGAACGAACTCGTTTAGTATTAATATAATAAAATAATCTGCAGGCTACGCGATGCAGCGATTCTTATAAAACCAACACTAGTGATTAATTTAATTTGATAACGAGTATGATCAAAGTGCAACTGTTCAGTGTGGGATCCAGGGTTCGACTACTGACCCTCATCTATCATGTGGAAAAAATTGCAATACTTAAAAAAAACTCTATATAAGATCATATATTACTTCTAGGGACGGCAGATAGTGAATTACTAAATTCACTGTATGCCGTCCCTATAAGCTAATTGTTTGGGGTCGTTGCATGATATCCTCCATATGTACATCTGCACTGAATTCACGTCGTCGTACAGCTAAGACGTTACATAGTTCTTATTCGTTTGTTAATCCTACTAGGTACTATTATAAACGTGAAAATTTGTGAGGATGGATGGATGATGTTTCTCTTTCACTACTTAATAACTGGTAAGTTCGTCTACATAGGTAATACTGACCGCTATCATTATGTCCAATTTTAGCAAGCCCTTGCAAAAGATTCTCAACGTCTTTGTCAATTTTAGTGTTCGTTTTTGGATCTTCGTCTTTAATTTTACTGAGATTTTTCAAAATAGCGTTCACTATTTCATATGAATTACGAGTAGAAGCGTTTTGTGATGAACGTTGTTTGACGTCTGGACTTTTGATAGAGACGGTTGGTTGAGAATCAAATGCGTTTTGTTCAGGTGGATCTTGGGACCTGAAAATGAAGGTAGTGATAGTACTTTTGTTATATTCAGGTAGGGGAAAAACAAAGGTAGGTGTTAAAATAATAACGTCCGAAAGAATACCGCTTCTTTTTCAGCTAACCATTTCTTATTTTTCTTGAAGTCGAGGAGTTTGTTGACGTTGTATTTATAATTCCGTTGTTTACTCCTTGTAGATAGGCCGAATATAGGATACGATAATCTGGAATAAGGGAAAGTCAAACCATTAAAACGCACTTTTGAATGTCAAAAAGTACAAGGAAATTAGTTGATTCTTACTGATAATTATGATGGATTCTATTTGATTTGATAACTACCTACCGGTGTTAAGTATTCCGTTAAAGTTCATTGTATTTATTTATTAAGCAGTCAGGAACGGTCAAATAATTTTATCCGAAAAGTCGAGCCCTGTCCAATGACACCAAAGACGTTTGTGCCGAACTCATACGTCCATGACTCTGGTTGGAGTCATACTCCAAAGGTAAATTGATGCTTTTTTATTTCATAAGACATATGAGTAAGAGTCAAACATTATCATCATGGTTAGATAACAAGGCATCAGAAAATTCAAAAGAGCCGCCGTTAAATGTTACGAGTTTCCAAATATACGAAGAGGGTAAAATAAAACAATTTTTTTAGTAAGTATAAATTGTTGTTTATTTAACTATGAAATGTAATATAATAACATGGACGGCAGAACACTATGTTACACTAAGGGCATTGGGGCACCATGTTTTCACTTTATACGCCTTAATACCAGCAAGTTTTGAACATTGTCTCTCTGAGATAAACTTGTTGTAGCGTTTGCTTCGTTTTTCTTTGTCTTACGACCTGGTTCTTTGGTAATTTTCTCAAAGGTGTATTTGTTTACAAGTAATGGCTGTGAAAGTGTTGGGTGTGGCCATAAAAAAAATCTAAATCCCCATAGATTTAGAATTTTTTCTTGTTTTTTTTGTGGCTGTGTTAGGTAGTCACACAATTTCTAATTCATACGTCCATGAATCCTACGGGCGTCCTAAAGATTTTTTCAGTTTTTTTCAGCTTTTTCAACTGATATTAGAATAAATGTAAACCCTTTTATAATTATAGTCAAGTTATAAAGAAATTGTAGATAGACGTACGAATAAATTAATAAATCTCGCTCCGGGACAGGGAACGTGTTAACTTTAGTTACCTACTAATTTTACACTTCTACGCGAAATCAAAATCAACTGCCCTTTTTTGCTTAACTCGATAAAAAGTACAGCTGTTTTTTTACGATTTCAAGCATGATTCCCTAACAAAAGCTGTTCATATTGTAGAATACAATAAAACCTTTTCAGATTTTGCGTTGTTTCTGTAACGTTCCATTTCTATAATTATCATCTATATTGACCCAAAATGGTTCGATAAGCGGCATTTCATGTATTTTTTTGCAAAGTATTTATTTAAATTTAGGTGCTTTACTTCCGATTTTAATCGATTTTTGTTACCGTCTGAACATATATTATTTGACTTATTATTTCGCTTACGTTATACAAAAGTTTTTGTAGAGACAGAAAAAAACAAGACGTTCGTTAAACCAAGTCTAGCGTAGTTTCGTTTGCCATAGAGTAATAATTAAGTCTTACAACAAAATTATGAATGTCCACCTATACCATTATAATAGAACAACATCACCTGGCGTCTGGAGTAAAGAAGTCCGCATTCAAGTCGACCTCGTACCGCGGAGAGCCAACCTCGTCACCGTCGTCCGTGCGCCGCCCGCTAACTTCGTCAGATATCGCGAACTGCACCAGAGGTAGAACCTTCGTCCTGTAGCTCACACCAGCCCTGCATCAGACCGCTCGTCATCCAGGGGACTTACCACATACATTCATAGGATCACGTCTTTTTCCAATGAAGGTAAGCAAAAACTAAAGAACGTGACCTGATACGATCCTATCATTATTGTTTGCTTCGTAATAGCTTTCCGCCCGCAGCTTCGCCTGCGTGGACGACGATTTTGGGTGTTTTGTTTTTTACAGTTCTGGCGGGATATTGTAAATTATTATCCAAACATAGCTTTCCGCCCACGTCTTGGTTCGCGTAGACTACAAAATTTGCTCAACTTTATTATTTTAACAAATTATAAAAATTACTTGTAAGATGATATAAAATGAGCATAAACTGAACCGCTCCGCCGTCGTGTTCTAACAGCTTGGACACGACGGCGATATAGAGCGTTGGACTTTCATTCTGCAGATCTAGTGGGATCGATTTCCACGGGAAGTTACAAATAGTGAAGATTATGCACTTCTTTGTATACCATACTGGTGATTTTTCTGTCTGGTGCCAACATGACGGCTGCTAGTACTGACTCTGGCACAGGCCCGTATTACAAGCAATTCCTCCTTAAATCTATGCCTGCCACCCTTAATTACTGACCCTGAGATTTATTTATGGACATTGCAAAGCTGACCATAAGGGGAAATTGTAATCATTTGAACTCAAATACATAGTCAGAGGGTACCTATCAGTGGTATTCGAGGTATGAAAACTGATTGTGTTGCGCCGACCCCAAGTGATCTGGGACAAGGGCAGGAGGATGATGATGATGTTTTTCTTTAATTGAAGAGCAGAAATACTTATTTTCAAGTACCTAATTTTGATGTTTTTTTTTTTTTTTTTTCACTATCTTAATCACCCTTTTTTAACACTTTAAGGGATGAAGTTAAAAAAAAAACCTTAAATACGTGTTTCTTTAACTATATTGAAGAGCAGAAATACTAAGTTTCAAGTAATTTTGATGATAAATATTTTTATTTTATACAAACTTTAACACCTCTTTTTACCCCTTTAAGGGATGAAATTCAAAAAGGCCTTAACTTTTTATTTTTTATTTAGATGTTAGAAATTTTATTCATTTCAAATTAAAAATGACAGTTTCATACAAACTTTCATCCCCTATTTAACTCCATTAGAGGTTGAATTTCGAAATATCCTTCATAATGCCTTGTCTCCATTATAAAGGGTTCCTCTGTGCAAAATTTCAGGTACGAGGATTTGGGCTGGGAGTTGATGCGTCAGTCAATCAGTCAGTCAGGACTTTTCTTTTCATTTATATAGATATATCCATCTGCAGCCGTATTGCGTAAGTGCGCAAAGAGTTTAAACTCTATCCAACCGACCAAATCGACCAATCACATGCAAGATGAATGAAGCGATGTGGATTTCCGTTTTGTGTGATTGGCCGATTTGTCGGTTGGATAGAGTTTAAACTTTTTGCGCACTTATGCAATACGGCTGTGGTCAAACACACACCCCAGGTTCGTAATACTCATAAGTAGGTACATATTACGCACACAGTAGGACTTTTTGAAGAACATCAACAATAAGATCCTTTATGTCCTTCTCGGGCTTCTCCGCCCAGTGTTACCACTCACGTCTTTCTTATGAATTCTTTTTCTTGCGGCTCAAATCCAGTGTAAGAAACGGAGCTATTAGGTATCATGATGGAATTGAAATGTCATGTCATTTTATTTTTTTATCAGAAGAAATGGACATCTGTAACCACACTTCTCTGTTCTGTGTCTGTAACACATGCCGTACTGTGTTACAGATGTCCATTTCTTCTGATAAAAAAATAAAATATTCCACGAAGAAAATAATGTTCCTACGGTAGATGAACTACTACTATGTAGAAAGCTGAAGCTGGTCTCAATTTATCATGCAGTTACAAACGAAGAAGAAAATTCGTTATCAATATTAAACAGTACATATAATAAATCTGTAGAAAAATAATTTTTGTAAATCGAAAAAATTTCCAAAAAAAATAGGCAGGGTGTTAAAGGATAACCAACAGAACCTATTTCCAGCATTTTTGGAACTTTTGTCTGTTTGTCTGTTTATCGGTTTGTCTGTTTATTTGTGCACGCATCACGTGAAATGTACGAAACCAATGTAGTTAACTTTTATACATAAAAAATGTGCGTAACTTTAAGAATTACTTAGTTTTTGTTTCATCGCAATCGGTTCACAGTGTTCAAGAAGTAAAATTATCACAACACACGCAATTCAGATACCTACTCGGACAGTTGAACTCGATATTCGATAGATGGCGTTGTGCATTTGAAGTAATTTTCTGAATGGCGGTGTCACAGGCGGTGTTAAGATTCTCCGCGAAAGAATGATGACTATAGAAAAAAAAATGGTAGGTTAGTAAGTAGATATAGGGTGGGCAGGAGGGTTAGTAGGGTAGGGTTGGCAGACAGATGAAGGGAGCAAAGCCGCGGGCACAGCTAGTGTTGGAATGCAAAGGTAAATGCAAAACAAATGAATAGTGATGGTAGTTGGTACTTATATATACATTTTACATTACCTCCTCCTGACGCGCGATATTTGTGTCGAAAAGTAAATCATAGCACAACTCAGGACATTTTGAAAACTAGAGGCAGCTTTTGTAATTCAAGTGCTACTACTGACCTGCAGACAGTGCTATGTCACGAAGGCGCTATCAAGAAGACACTTCGATAAATGTGCACTGTCATTGCTACCAAACACGAATGCAAAATTTTAGCTCCATCGGGAATAACTGTTATCTAATTAATTTGCATACATGTATTAAATAGCCAACTGCGTAACAAGGCAAGTTAAATAAAAGCCTGTAAAAAGCTTATAATTACTCGGGTTTGACGTCAAACGCATTGTCGAAAGACTCCTCGGTATCAAACCAGGCGAAGCTGGGCAGGTCTCCGGGCACCAGTACAGCAGACACATTGACGAGGGGCACCTCCACGACGATCTCATTTTGTGCATTGGTAGGTTTCGTCTTATCCTCTAAATTCTCCGTTGTAGGAGGCGTTGTCCTCCTTCGAGTTGTTCTTTAAGGAAAAATTGTAAATTGAATAGCTTAGAAGTTTAAACAGCTTATTCATACGATATCAACTGAACAGGGGGGTGACCATAAGCTCTTAGAGTAAGGTTATTTTGAGAACGCGTAAGTGACAGATGTATACAAGTCATATACATCTGTCCCTTACACACACTCAAAATAACCTAACTCTAAGAGCTTATGGTCACCCGGCTGGACTGAAAAGGCATTCATCTGCTGCTATGAACGATCTTATAGCTTTATCATTGAGTCTGTGCCCCGAGACCTTGTATGGCTACTAGCTTCCATCGGCTTACTGGCTTAAGTGCATAGGTACCTTTACGACGCGAAAGTCAACTGACACTGTGTCACTGGTTAAATAAAAATTGAAAAATAAAAATATCGGATTTTGGTCGCCAGTGGAGGGACCATTTTTTTTTTCTTACAAACCCGTCCTGTGTGTTTTCAAAATACAGAGGTTTTGAAGAGGTGCTTTCAAAAATATATAACACTTATATGTTTAAAAGAAATTCGAAAAAGAAATGATACATGCATACATAGATAAACTCACGCCTTTTTTCCATGGGGGTAGGCAGAAACTATACAGTACGCCACCTGCTACGATCCTTACATGCTTCTTTTACTTCACTCACATTCATACATCTAGTCATAAACACACGCCGGTTATAAGTACTGCGCATCTGGCCTTTCTGAAGAACATCACCTATGTATGTATTTCTAGGGCGTGCCTTCCCGGCGTTTCCATTCACGTCTGCCTTGTAAATACCTTTCGTTAGTCACCTTTCATTCATTTCCTCTCAACATGGCCAAACCATCAAAAGATACTATTTTCAATTTTAGTCATGTTAAAAAGTAATAAATTAAAATAAAACTTAATTCAGAAATCAAAAAGCCCAACTGCTTAAGAAGCGAACTAAAAAGACGTAATCACGAAGAAAATCATGCTGTACAGTCGGAGGATGGTTTTGGTCAGCTAGCTCGCGAATATGTATCTTCCGACTGTACAGCATGATTTTCTTCTTATCCTTATATATTGTACACCAAAAACAACATTACATACAGTGTGATAATAAAGTAGATGTACAAAGGCGAGCTTAACTCAATGTTCTGAATTTACTTTTTATCTATTTGCTTACCTTCTACGAGTAGTGGTGGTGGTCGTTGGCTGCGTTGTTTTTAAAGTATACCGGTTGTCATCTGCGGGTGGTGCCGGCTTCATCACATTATCCGGCAAGGCGCCCCAGTACCCACCGAACGTCTCTCCTAATTCGTACACGAGTAGCTGATGTTTACTGTCACGACAAGACTCTATCGCGCTCCTATCAGACGAAAGTTGAACGACCAATATTATGTTACTGCCTGATTCTGTCCTGTTAACAATGTTATGATGCAAATTATATTGATTGTAATCTCGGTATGTTCCCGTTGAGTTACACCGTTTTGTGTTACACTGTTACCCATTGGGATAAAAATTACCGATTAGTAACACTGTAACAACACTGTAACTCAATGCCACCTTTTTCCATTCATTTACACTGTAACCTAATAGTACGTAATAGGGTTACATACGCATATTATTATATATAAAATAGCAGAACAACCGACTAGGTGACATCGCTGTGCAGAGCGAGCGAAGCGAGCTCGAAAACTTAGGGCACCCCGGACACGGATAGGTTAGGTTCGAAGGGGATGACGGGAGCTGAAGTGAGCGAGCAAAGCGAGCGATCTCCTCCCGTCATCTCCTTCGTGTTAGGTTAAACCCTGCAGACAGATATGTAACCCTATTACGTACTATTAGGTTGCAGTGTAAATTAATGGGAAGAAATTGTGCCATTGAGTTACAGTGTTACTAATCGGTAATTTTTATCCCAATAGATAACAGTGTAACACAAAATGGTGTAACTCAACGGGAACAAAGGGTAATCTCTGCCCTATCGATGTAGTAGTCACAAGTGCGGCTGCTGAACATCCTTGGGTTACTTAAAACGGTAGTAGTCCGCTAGCATCCGGCTTTTAACTAGGTTAAGAGGAATGGGCTTGCCAGTATTCTACAACATGCAAGAGATGTTTACATAACTGTATTACAAAATAATACCTAATCGAAATACGAAGCTAATTGGAACAGTTGACGCTCCATCCAACTATTCGCAATATTTACAAAGTACTTGCATTTTATACAAACCTAATACTAACAAAGCAACTATAGGGCAGTTCCAATTGCGAGAAGTGCATTATTCGTGAGTAAGCATCGACGACTTGTCTACCGATGAACACCGAAGGCATGACACGCCGCCGGCAATATTCTGACACATCCTTCTGATAGACATACTTCCGAAAAGTTACTGCTAAATCCACTTCTTGCTTTAAAAACAATAACTGCACTAATAAGATCCTTAATAAACAATACGACATGTTTGTTTAAATATTATTTGATACTATTTTGTCACAAGTCTAAAGTTTCATAACCATGTAGATGCTTTAGTACCTAATTTGAAAAAAAAAAAAAATTGCCAAGTAGCAGTCAGTGGTAGGTAGGTATAGCGTGGTAATGAATATTAATTAGATAGGTAGATTATGTACCTCAGTATTATTTAATATATTAGCTAAAACTTTTATTCTTAAAATTCCTTGAGTTCAAGCAGTTTCTAATATAATTTGCAAACTTGTTTTAATTGTAGGGTAGGAAGATATTAAGTTCCTTGCGTAAATTATAAGTACAAAATCTCTATAAATTCGAAAACATTGTTTGAATTTACCCAAAATGACTATGATGACATTTTTTATGAAGTTGCGGTCTAACTCATACATAATATATATGAGTAGGTAGGTACCTACTTGGTCGTCTCCCTTGCGCTTATAAACTGCTTTGATGTGATGCGGTGCGGGTCACGCGACCCCTATCATTGTCCCGGCGAACGCACGGCGCGTCACGCCACTTCATTTTTTATAGCAAAATAATATTAGAGAGGGCAATCGGGCAGTCCATAATAAGTTGATGTATGTTGTACACAGAGGCGTTTTTTTTTGTTCTGTGATGTTGTAGAATCAACATGGTTAATGATAGACAACAGTAGGTACTGATAGGTACTACCTAAGTTATACTACCTTACTACCGATACTACCTTAATCTGGATAATTTAATTAGTTTGGATGTTCTTACGGCTGAATAGTTTTAAAAAAAATATTGCACACGGGTTGGGACTCCTGATTAGGACATGGGATAATTTTTATCCCAGTACTATGCGCCACAAAATACGTAAGCGGCGGGCGGCGCGCCGTTCTATTTTGAGACTACGCTCCCTTAAGATCATTTGGGCGCATTATGTCCTGTTCGCAAATTATCCAATTAGCTAATGGTTCAGTCCGCAATTAGGGGGCATCCTTGATTACAACGACCCCCACGTGAGGTTTGCTGATTTTTTGGGTTCCGTACCCAAAGGGTAAAAACGGGACCCTATTACCAGTGGTGTCTCATCCCATACAAAGAAACCGTGCCGTAGTTCTATACTGATTATTCTGATTATTTTTTGTACATCGATCGCGTTTGGTTCCGTTCCGTTCCACGGATATTAGAAGGTGATCTATCTATCGCCGTGGAGCGGAACCGAACGCGATCGATTTACAAAAAAAATCGGTATAATCAGATGAAAAACGCTAGTTACGTCGGCACGGTTTCTTTGTATGGGATGAGGCATCTGTAAGTAATCTGTTTCTAGAACTTAGATTCTCTGAGCTAAGCTGCGGACGGACAGACGGACAGAGCGAAACTATAAGGGTTCCTTGTTGACTTCGGAACCCTAAAAAGATCCAAAAGTTCCCCGTTATGTGATTACAGATTTCTATAAATCCTGCCAATCCTTTTATATTGAATTGACTACGGACATGACTTAGCGTTTTGATATTTCAGACACATTATTTTCATTTATATCTATAGTGAATCCGTCAGAAGCTCAGCAATTGAAAGTCAAATCCCTTAAACCCCCGTTCCGTGCTTAAACCGTTGTTGCAAAGGTTTCCGATATCTACTTGAAAATGTAGTAACATCTCAAAAACTAGATAACGAATGGCGGGCCCACGCGGTGCTGGATTACTCTGATCTTGGTTTGCAAGGCGATGACGATCCGGAAACATACTGGGGTAAAGTGTTTCTTCTTAAAAACAGTGCAGGTCATGATATGTTTTAAATTTGAAATATGCAATAAGCCTATTGCTCGTTCTACCATTTTCAAACGCATTCGTCGAAAGAAAATTTACCGCTCTAAAGAATTTTAAAACAGAAAATCGTAATCGCCATCGCCTACACACTGACAGCAGTAGCGCTTATAGACTTTTGTTTATCAATTTAACATGGAATCTTACGTTTTTCAAGTAATTAAAGTGTTTACTAAATATAAATAATAATACCTATTTAGTAAAATTGTGATTTTACTAAATAGCTCAAAATTGTACATAGTGATAATCGGATTCGAGTTTTTTTCTTTTTTTTTGCATTTTCTGAGAACGTTTACCATAGTAATGTATATATTTTTTACAATATCAGAAAGTAGAGATTTCAACGAACAAAAAGTCCACCGACTTTTTAAAAAAAAGTAGATGTTTTGACACGAGAATTTTCGATTGAAAATTGGGGTAGTTTTTTCGATATTAAGTAAAAATAAGGTGAAAAAATAAATATTTTAATTAAAAAAAATTACAGTGTATTTGGGACATGAAAACTAATGAAAAGGTAAGTTTTAACTAAACTATGCGAAAAAAAAGACGGTAAAAATAAAAACCAAAAACTTGGTTATTTGAATTTTCACATACATTTTGAGGTTATGTGAAAAAAGTGTAAATATAAAAGTTGTAGATCTTTTTATTATCTACAAGTTTGACATTTAACTTTTTTCCATAGCACTTGTAGTTTTGCCGGAAATCACGATAAACCGTTTTCACCCTTAAAAACTCACCCCCTTCCCCTTCCCGACCTCAGATCGCCCGTAAATTATTTTTCCTTTAATTTTTGTTGTATTTTTTTTCTTTTAAAAAAATATCGACCCTGGTCTATTATGGTCTGGCCTGGTCTATATTATATCACACTCATGCACAAAGTAGCTTTTTTTTCTCTCTTTCTTGACCACTATTATATATATATTATATATACGATATTTTTTAATAAATATGTTTAATTAACTATTTGAACATTACTTTTATTTATTTGATAAAACTACTGATACTGATACTGTATTTGTGGGGAAGATTTGGGGAATATTGATTATACATTCCCCAAATTATCTAAGTAGAAAGAATAGTACCATTATCTGAGATCCAGACCAACAGAGAGTTTGTAACTAGAATGAATGTGTTTCCAAATTCTGGTAAGGATATCATACATTTTTGAAATGGTAACATTACAAACAGGTGATTGTCAAAAATTAAATGTCAATGTCAGCTGCTCAGGCTGGAAATCTGGAATGGCACATGTCAAAGTTGTCAAAATCTAAATGCGGCGAACGGCGAAGAATCGACGAACGAGATTGTGTGAACTTTAGTGTTTTTAAAAAACCTCTTTTTACAAATTAATGACATAACTATATTATAGAAAATATGGCTATCGCAGAATATATAGCATCTCTTGCACAAAATCCTTATTTCGGCGCTGGTTTTGGCTTATTTGGTATTGGTGCTGGTGCAGCAATATTAAGAAGAGGTGTGCAGACATCTATAATACTGTTTCGGAGGCATTGCATGATCACTCTTGAAGTACCATGTAGAGACAAGTCTTACCAATGGCTGCTGCAGTGGATAACGCACAAAGGTGCCAGGCAAACTCAGCACTTGAGTGTAGAAACATCTTTCCTCCAAAAAGACACTGGCCAAATTAAAACCAAATATGATTTCATTCCTAGTGTTGGTCAACATTTTTTTAGGTAAGGCTTAGAGGTTTAACAACAAACTTTCTTTTTACGTGAAAACAAATTAAATCTGACATATTTCAGATATGGTGGCACATGGATCAAAGTTGATCGTGTAAGAGAACAACATACATTAGATCTTCATATGGGTGTTCCATGGGAGACTGTAACCTTAACGTCATTTGGAAGAAACAGAGAGTTATATTTTAACATTTTGGAAGAAGGTAAGCTAATGTATTTGAATTTAATAATATTGCATACCTATTACATAATTTTAATGCTCATACCCGCATGTATCTTATAACTTTTCTAAATAAACATAAATTAATTTTGGATTTCAGCTAGAACAATGGCTCTAAAGCAGCATGAAGGGATGACAGTTATGTACACAGCCATGGGGTCAGAATGGCGCACTTTTGGTCATCCAAGAAGACGGCGTCCTCTGCACAGTGTGGTGCTCCGTGCTGGCTTGGCAGACAGAATCCTTGATGACTGCTTGGACTTCATCAATAGTCCTCACTGGTATACTGACAGAGGAATCCCATATAGAAGAGGTAAATGAAAACTGCTGCTTTGCAATGAGATAAATCGTTCTGTACAATTGGAATATTTATTCATCAATAATAAGAAAAAGAAAACTCCTGGTCAACCATGTATTATTGTCTAATATGATTATCTTATTGAATTTCAGGATACCTGTTACATGGCCCACCAGGATGTGGAAAATCATCATTTATAATGGCTTTAGCGGGTGAATTGGAATACAACATATGTGTATTGAATTTATCTGAAAGAGGACTCACTGATGACAGGCTAAATCACCTTCTTAGGTATTGTTTTATACAACCACAAAAAAGACAACAAAGCATTTGTGATTAAACCCTGACCACCAGTAATACCCTACCCAGCAATATATATAGAAAAAAACTAAAATCAAACTTTTATAGTATTTTGCTTTGAATGGCCCATCTCAAAAATGCACAACACATCTAAATAGTATTAGAATATTGAATTATTTTATAAGTACTCACTTGGTATAAATTAGTACCCTTTATTATGTATACCTATACTTTTTCCAGTGTTGCACCCCAGCAGTCAATAATATTATTAGAAGACGTGGATGCCGCCTTTGTTTCCCGAGAAGAGACAGCTGCACAAAAGTCAGCTTATGAAGGACTCAATCGCGTAACCTTTAGTGGACTCCTCAATTGCCTTGATGGTGTTGCTTCAACTGAAGCCAGAATAGTGTTTATGACCACAAATTATCTAGAGAGGTAAGATGGCTGCATACCTACAAAATTTGGTTCAAATAAATTGCACTAGATGGAGTGTTCTATTTGTTATTGAGTTTTGTGAAATATTAAGATTTTCTAGAGACGATCATAAAAAAATGTGTTCTTGTTTAGTTAACTCTCCTAAGCACAAAATTAAGGAATATTTGGCTCGTAATTCATATTTCAAAGATTATTTGAATGCATCATTTAAAATTGATTCCAATAGATGGCGCGGTTTTAAATTTCTGAGGCATCTACACGATTTTTTTAATTTTTCTTGTAACACATTTTGGTACAATAAAACTGTAAAAACGTGCAAAAAAAATCTATTAAACAAATCGATGCTGTATTTAAAAAATAAGTATTCACGAACCGATTAAACCCTTTTACTTGCAAGTCGCTGCTAACACCATCTATAACCGTGGAACGGAACCGAATGCTATCGATGTTCTTAGAAAAATAATCAGTATAATCAGACGAAAAACGCTAGTTGCGTCGGTACGGTTACTTTGTATGGGATGAGGCCTGTATGCTAGTATTATATTATCTGTGCCTATACACTGAACAGTTAAATGTGTGGTGTACATATTTTAACATTCTCGATTTGAAACATATGGGAGGTATCAGGAAGACGCATAGATGGCGCCATCGGCAAAAACTTCAACTGGTTTGCAGATTGAATAAACTACTAGATGTTTTAGCTTACAATTAATACTAAAACAACGAATCTTGACATCGCACTGCCATACAAATACAAATTGTAGCAAAACACTGAAGCACGTTCACTGCTCGAATTTTGTATTGAAGCCGCCAATCGCGGGGCTATCAATTGTCCGTACGATTCGACTTACGTGAATAGAAAATTATAAGTTTGAAAATACAATCGTTAATGAATAACGAAAATGTAAAATTACTTACAATTAGCCAGACGGGGCGGTTGCTAGCAACACATATTTAAGTAATAATGACACATATCCATTATTTTTCCAGATTGGATCCAGCTTTGATTAGACCTGGCAGAGTTGATATGAAAGAGTTTGTAGGATATTGTGATCAAGAACAAATAGAACTTATGTTTCTAAGATTTTATAAAGGAGACAAAGCGCCGGATCACGCAAAAATATTTGCAACAAAGTAAGTTCATTTTACCAATTTTATATATTGGCTTTGCCTTTGTGTAAGATATTAAAAAATACAGGCTGTTTGTTTTTGAGATAATGGCAGTAACTTGCCCATTCTAGGTCTACGGTATGTTTATAGCAGTTAGATTAGGTATATAAATCTGTAGAAAAGTCGTTTTTGTACATCGAAAATTTTTCTAAAAAAAAATGCCAGGGTGTTAAAGGAGAACCAACAGAACCCATTTCCAGCATTTTTGGAATTTTATTAAATTTCTGTTTATCTTTTTGTCTGTTTATTTGTGCACGCATCACGTAAAATGTACGAAACCAATGTAGATAACTTTTATACATTAGAATTGTGCGTAACTTGAAGTGTTACTTTTAGATGAATAATTATAAGTGTTCAAGAAGTAAAATATCGCAACATCGCATTTAGATACTCGGGCTGTTGGACTCCATATTCGATAGATGGCGTTGTGTATTCGCGTCCTTTTATGAATGGCGGTGTTAAGATTTTCCGCGGAAGAATGACTATAGAAACATAATTGGTAGGTAGTTGGGATCCCGGAAACCCGCCCGCCGCGCTCCCATGCGGGGACGCAGCGCATCAGGGGGTTCAACTCTCTATGTCGAATCAACGATATACCTACAAGGGCTATTTCAAGTGTGGCTGAAGTTAAAATAATAATTCGAGACTAAAAAATACGTTTTATGATATTTTAGGTCTCTAATCATACTATATTAATGTCACATTAATTAATTTTATAATTAATAATCAAATAATGTCAATAATGACGTTGACGTGCGTGCAATGTGGTTCGTTAATTCACTGCCGCTAAAAAAAAAGAGTTCCCGTCTGAATCTCTTCTTATTCGTTGTCATCATTACTGAAGGTCGTGCCTAATAATCAAATAATGTCAATAATGACGTTGACGTGCGTGCAATGTGGTTCGTTAATTCTCTGCCGCTAAAAAAAAAGAGTTCCCGTCTGAATCTCTTCTTATTCGTTGTCATCATTACTGAAGGTCGTGCCCGTCTTGGAAAGCTTTCACGGAGTCATTGACGAGCTGCTTCCAAGCCAGTCTGTCTTCGACTCTTCTCAGGGCAGTGGTAACCGTGAGTCCCGTAATCGCCCTGATCTGGTCTGACCACCGAGTGGGTGAGTGTCCGCGTGGCCTTTTCCCATCCACTTTTCTTATAACAACCAGTTTTTCCAGGTTATCTGGCTGTCTCCGGGCGATGTGACCAAAGTAATTAAGGACTTTTTGGTAGCACATCGTGGAGAGTTGGTTTTGATGTTTAACTGGTTGAGAATGGACTTATTTGTGCGTTTTGCAGTCCATGATATGCGCAACACCACATCTCGAAAGCCTCAATCTTTCTTCGATCCACCGAGCGAATTGCCCAAGATTCGGAGCCGTAAAGGAAAATTTAGAATATCAGGGTTCTAACGAGTCTCTTCTTGGTGTTATTAGAGATGTTCCTATCTTGCCATATCCTCGACATCTTGCTCATAGCAACTTTGGCCATCTGCGTACGTCTCCGAATTTCGCCACTGCAGCCCCCCCTGATCGCTGATCATGGAGCCCAGATACACAAACTCATTGACGAACTTTAGATCTACAAGTTCCCCCGTGCGTGCTATTAGTCCAGCTCTGTCTATGATCATGACTTTGGTCTTGGACTTGTTGATCGACAGTCCGACTATCTCGCTTTCACGCTCTATCCTCAGCAAGTTCACGCTCCGAAGATGCAAACAATGTGATGTCATCCGCATATCGGCGATTGCTGATTTTATTGCCACCTACCGCTATGCCTCCCTCCCAATCTTCTTAGGCTCTCCTCATGATGGATTCGCCATAGATGTTAAAAAGAAGAGGAGACAGGATACAGCCCTGGCGTACTCCTTTCTCTGGCTTAAAAGGGCCCAAGACACTTTAGCTCTTCGGCGAAAATTCTGTCTCTTCCAGCTGACTTATCAGATATTAGCTTTGTCAGCGCACCTTCCACTTCAGAATCTCTGGCTCTAAGAAGAGATCTTTAAACTGGATTACCAGCTCATCAGATCTTCCTGCGCCTTTGTATAGGCTCTCACAGTACAGCCGCCATCTCTCCGTAACCTGGTCTATTTCCGTTAGTAAGTGCCCATGATCATCTTCAATAGCCCAGGTCTTCGGCTTGAAGTCCCGGGTAATACTCTTCACTTTCAAAAATAGATCTTTTGTATGCATATACTGCGCGTGCTCCTCAATATCCTGACATATTGAGTTCAGGTATTGGTTGTAGTCTCTGCGGCATAAACACTGTACCTTTGCTGAAAGGAGCTGGTATTGTGCACGGCCCGAGTCGTCTCTGGCTGTCAGTAGCTGTTTTCTTTCCTTGATCGCCGTCGATGTCTCGGCAGTAACCCACGCCTTTTTTGGACGATCAGTGTCCTGACATTTAACTTCTGTCCGTGATTGGAGCACAATCTGTTTTAATCTCGTCCAGTTGGTGTCTCTGTCAGCACTGGGATCCACTTCAAAGTTTGCGGGTTTTCTGCTAAAACTTTCCTTAAAAGCGGCGAGTGTCGGCTGGGAGGGTCGGCTTTGCTGCTTGACCGTGGTTCTTATACACCTTTTTAGCTTGATGGTCACTTCTGCCACCAAAAGCTTATGATCACTTCCGCAGTCGGCTTCAGGGTACATCTTGGTGTTGCTAATGCAGGATCTCCATCGCTTTGCGACTGCAATGTAGTCAATTTGATTTCTGAAGCGATCTCCTGGCATAACCCAAGTATATAGACGTCTTGGGTGGTTCTGGAAACAGGTGTTCATGATAGTGAGGGAGTTTTCTGCGCAGAATTGAAGCCACATCTCATCTCTATCATTCCTATCCCCAAGACCATATTTCCCGACTACTTCTCTGAAGATGGTCCTCACGCGTTGTTGATCCGACCTTTGCGTTCAGGTCTCCCATCAAGAGGGTGATCTCTCTTCTGGGGAAGCTTTTAAGAGTGTCCTTTAGCAATATATAAAACGCCTCGATTTCTGTTTCCGACGACTGAGAAGTTGGTGCATACACTACCAACTAAGTTCATGCGACATGGTTTTGAGTTAATTCTCATGGTCATTATTCGTGACCGTCAGGATGTCTGGACCAAACGAAATATGTCCATGAGACCATGTGCACTGTTTAATACCTATTTGCTACTATTTACTACCTATAGTGAAATATTTGCTACCTCTGCGTTAAGAAATATATCAAAGAAATAAAATGGTCAGCCATTCTGACGTCAGGTTGGCTGACCACTTCCAAGTTCTCATAGTTTTAGAGTTGTATTAACCGCGTAGTTAATATAAATATTTACTACCTATTTGCTACCTTAACATACATATTTTTACACAACTTTCAGAAGCTCCTATAAAAAGTTAATGTACAGGCGTTCAAAAGCCATTTTAACGCCTGTACATTATTATTTTCATCTTTTCTTCTCAAAACAATTGCTATCAATGTTTTTGTAGGCGCTTAGTGGATTATAACAACTTGTTTCTGGATAATTTTATAATTATTAACATATCGCATTTATTCTTAGGACTATAAGTATGTACTGCATCGTTGGTCTAGTGGTCGCAAGTGCTAATGCTGAGCATGAGGTCTTGAGTTCAATTTCCAGGTCGGGAGAAGAGTTATTGGGTTTTTTCATTACGATTTTTTTAGTAGCAGCCCTGAGTCTGAATTTGTGCCCGGTTTTTTTTTTTTTATTCTTATTGATAGGCTCGCGCTTGACCACTATCTCATCTGATGGTAAGTTATGATGTGGTCGACGATGTAGCGCGCTTACCTAGAAGAAACCTATTCACTCTTGACTTAAAGACTCCCAGGTTGTAGCTCTCAGGAAATACAGACTCCGGCAGGGAATTCCACTCCTTAGCTGTACGCATAATGAAAGTATTCCCAAAACGTTTGGTGCGTATGGGTGGGATGTCCACCATGTACCGATGACACATCGCCGTACGTCTTGTAGTCCGATGATGGAAAGGGCTAGGAGGAATTAGTTCATGCAATTCCAACGCACACTCCCCGAAATGTAACCGATAAAAAACCGACAGATTGGCACCTTGGCGCCGATATTCAAGGCTAGACTCTACCAATATCTCATTGCCGATGAGCCTCCTGGCCCGCTTTTCGATCGACTCCAGTGCATCCAGCTGGTACTTGGCAGATCCGTCCCAGAGGTGAGAGCAGTACTCCATGCATGCCCGAACTTGCGCTTGATACAAGTTGAGCAACTGTTCTGGCGTGAAGTACCGTCTCACCTTTGCAAGGATCCCCAACTTTTTGGCAGCCAGTTGAGCTTTTGCCTCAATGAATGGACCAAAATTGAGGGTTGATGTCAACGTAACGCCAAGAAGCTCGAGATGGTCTGTTATCGGCACGGTCACACCACGGAAAGTAGGAGCCGGGTGAAATTGGCTCCTTTTAGCGGAAAAAGACGCCTGGGTTTTAGCAGCATTAAACCTGACTAGATTGGCATCGCCCCATTCGGAGACTGCCTGCAAGGACAAGTTCAAGCGCTCCACCATGGCCTCCCGGAAAGACCGGACAAGTATCTCTCAGCAACAGTGCTGTCGTCTGCATACCCAAAAGTGCCGGGTTTTAGCAGATCATTTATGTGCAATAAGAACAATGTTTCTGAGAGTACCGACCCCTGAGGGACCCCGGCGTTGATATCCAGTTGGTCAGACGAGCGGCCATCAATAACCACTCGTATAGACCGGCCCCTGAGGCATTCTGCGATCCAATCGCACAGACCACCGGGCAGACCGAATGACGGAAGCTTACCAACAAGGCTAGAATGCCAGACCCTGTCAAAAGCCTTAGAGATAGTGATGTCGAGGGAGACGGCAAGCGCTTCTCCATGCCTCTCGATGGCCTCACTCCATATGTGAATGGCATACGCTAGAAGATCTCCAGTTAACCGATTTCGGCGAAAGCCATATTGGCGGTCACTGAGGATGTCGTTAACTTCTAGGTATGCCAGGAGCTTGGAGTTGAGCACCCGTTCCATACTCTTACAGAGGATGGACGTAAATGAGATGGGTCTATAGTTGGCCGGGTCGCGTTACGTTAGCTTGCTTCCAAGCATTCGGTACTTTTCCAGTCTCATATGAAAGGCGAAACAGGTGAGTCAGGATCGGAGACAGTTCAGGCGCACAAATACTATGAACAATTGCCGGAACCCCGTCGGGGCCACTAGCCTTGTTCACGTCAAGATTCCGCAGCACCCTACGGACGTCTTTTTGATGGATGCGAATGTCCGACATACTCGTCTCGCATCCATCAGGAGGGGGCCGCGCGTTACCAGAATCCAGGCGTGAGGATTCCGCAAAAAGAGAGGCAAACAAGTTTGCTTTCTCCTCAGCGGAGTGGGCCAGCGTTCCGTCGGGTTTCAGCAGTGGTGGTAGTGAGGGCCGGCAGAAGTTCGATTCGACCGACTTAGCCAAGGACCAGAACGCTTTACTACCGGCTGGATAGGAAGTAAGTTTGGACCCAATACGGCTTATGTGGTCAAACCGAGCCCTTCGCAATACCTTCTTGCAGGACTTGGCAGCCCTATTGTAGGCTCTCTTCCACTGGCTCACGTCGCTACCTTTGCGCGTCCGAGCGTCGACCCATGCCAGGTACGTCTCATGTTTCAGCGTGTTGACGCGATTGCACTCGGCGCCAAACCATGGCCGGACAACGCTAGACATTGCTACGTCAGAGAACGGAACGAAGTACTCCATTCCCTGACGCAACACGTCCGTCACGGCGTCCGCGCACGACGAAGGATCAGCCGAAGAAAAGCAAATGGGCTGCCAAGGATAAGATGCGAAGAAAGAACGCATCCCATCCCAATCTGCTGACCTGTACCACCAAACCCGCCGAGTGCCTCTTGGGCTGGGATCGGGCGGGGAGTAGACGGATACAGACTTCACCAGACAATGGTCGGAGCTACCCAAAGGTGAAGATACCGACACAGAGTAGCGGTCTGGATCTGTTGTCAGCAGAAGGTCCAAGCAATTGGTAGTGTGCGAATCAACATCCGGCTCCCTTGTTGCTCCCTGGACCAGCTGGGCGAGATTTAACGCAAGCGCAAGCTTTCGCGTCTCTCGCCCAGCATGATCAGTGCACTGGTATGGGAAGAGCCACTCCTGGTGGTGGGCATTGAAATCCCCCAGTATCACTAATTGGGCAGAAGGGATCTGCCGCCTCACACAGATGTTCCGTGAGCCTGGTTGTCTTCTGATCTCCACTGTGCGATCGGTAGACAGAGGCGTAGATAATTTTATCCAGGCCTGTGTCCACCAGTGCCCAGAGCACGGAAAACCTGGAGTCCTTAAGGTTTCGGAGACACCGATAACAGATGTCGTCTCGGGCGTACATGCATACACCCGCGCGTGGTTTAAAATTGTGCTCCAGGGTTAACCCTGTCTGACGGACATCCGATCTGCGTCTCCGAAAGGAAAAGAAGAGCTGGTCTATCAGTCTCCAGGTGGTGATGGAGTGCTTCGAGATTAGAGTGCAGCCCTCTTATGTTGCTGAGATGCACTTTGAGTGACAGGGAGTGCTGCCGCTGTACAGCTTTTCTTTTATTTTTCCTTGGCATAGTTGAGTGAAAAAGGTGAGGAGAAGGCAGAGACATGAGGTTCCACGCTGGCAACCTACAGACACGCACTGACAGGACGCTATCAATGGGGGACTGATCTGGAGACTGCGGGGACGCCCGAGCCCCCCCGGGAATGTCCATCGGGCCCTGTCTTCTGGTCGCCAACCAGCACGATGGTGCATTCCGGGATTTTTCGACAGTTGGCGGGGCAGCCTTTCGTGTGTGGCTGGCACTACTGTGGCCCCCAACTACCTGCGGTTGGCCAGCGGCGCACCGTGCCTCGGATCCCGCTACCCTCCGCGACCAGTCTCCCGATACACCCATAACAGCGCGCGTCAGGCTGGAACGCCTGCAGTGGAACAGCTATCTCGACCCAACTCCTCTAATTGGCTACACCGAGCATCATACCGGAACACGGCTAGGCCGCTTGGCGGTACGCCTTTGGCCGGTGGGTGGCCGCAAGCCTTCGGTCGTAACCTACCACCAGTTAATTAATGTCACCTGATTTGCACCACTCGGGGGCCACGTGTGATTCGTATGGGGTGCTCTCCTACGGACGAGGATGACTCAGCCCCCAAAAATTGTTGATGGCAATAGGCTCGCATTACATTACATGGGACTTTGATCTCACTGATGGTAGGCTGTTGGTTACTTACACAACCTATCACAACATCTGTAAAATTAGTTAAAATTGGTGATGAATTTGGTTTGGTGGTGTTAACTGGCGAAACATTTCTAGTATAAGCTGACCTCTAATTGTACGGAAATCCTATACAATGCATGATCAGTTTATACTGGAAGTGTATAGCTTGATATGTAGCCGTGTGTACCTACTATGGGTACACTTCTACCTAATCCTTCGGGGAACAAGGCGTGAATAATATTATAAGTATGTATGTACCTACTTCTGGATTTATCAAATTAATCTTGATCAAATTACGATACAATATTTGATAATAATTCATTGACATCTTAGAATATTTTTATTTAAAACTACCCACAATATACACAACTGTGATGATAATTTATTCTGTTCAACTTTAGTTTTGTTGTTTGTGACGTGAACACGCTAACAATAATTTATTCAAAATCTTAATAACCACTCTACTCGACAAGATTTTGACACATGACATACCAGCTGAGTCGATAGGTTGTTGCAAATTACGTCATGAAATTCAGGAATTCTCATGAACTTTTAACGTTTTAATTTATTCAGAAAAATAAGTTTCAGAAAAATCCGATAAATTTGTAATGTTGTTTATTTACATGTTGAGATCGGTTAAACCACCAAACGAAAGTATTCCCAAAAGGAATACTTTCATTATGCGTACAGCTAAGGAGTGGAATTCCGTGCCAGAGTCTGTATTTCCTGATAGCTACAACCTGGGAGTATTTAAGTCAAGAGTGAATAGGTTTCTTCTAGGTAAGCGTGCTACATCATCGCTTATCATCAGGTGAGATAGTGGTCTAGCGCGAGCCTGTCAATAATAAAAATAAAATAACTGCTTCCGTCTACTGCAAAATGTGTACAAAATACCTTTCCAAACGGTAGACAATTTAGATTTGCTCAAAATATGTGCATAAACAACCTTTTCGCTTGCTGAAAAGATGCAAAAGGACAAAATAAAGATATACTCATTTTATTTGCGTCCTTATGTACCTAATACTTCAGACAAAAACAAGCCAAAATCTGGAAAAATGTGCTTAAAATTTTGATGCAACCTTGCAACATGACATTTCTTTAGTGTTTTTTATTAGGTCGAGGGTGATGGAGAGGGGTGGACATATTTTACTGGTTCGTGTACATGCACAAGGAACATTAAAACCCCTGCACATAAATTAATAACGCCAAGTCTGATTTGTGTAAGATTGCTAATAATGGTTTTGCAGGCACTTTCTAAATTTAACGTTATAATTTATAGCTTTCATAACTTTTTATAGGAACTTCTTAAAGTTGTGTAAAAATATATATGTTAAGGTAGCAAATAGGTAGTAAATATTTATATTAACTTCGCGGTTAATACAACTTTAAAACTATGAGAACTTGGAAGTGGTCAGCCAACCTGACGTCAAAATGGCTGACCATTTTATTTCTTTGATATATTTCTTAACGCAGAGGTAGCAAATATTTCACTATAGGTAGTAAATAGTAGCAAATAGGTATTAAACAGTGCACATGGTCTCATGGACATATTTCGTTTGGTCCAGTCATCCTGACGGTCACCATTATTCAGTCACTCGGAATTGATCCGAGAACAGACTTGTTGATCAGTGGAGATACACTGACGCCTACTCCATACTTGCTTATGCAAAAAAAAGAGTTCAAGTTCCCAAATTGGTCCCATTTTAATTTAGTTAAGATCTCATGTAGAACTTTGGCGATATGCAATAGAACTCTTCAATTAAAGACGGCAAATCTCTCAGGATTGCTGCAATCGCATGTCTCATGTCTGTTTATTGTTTATACGATTTCATAACATCACGCCAGTAAGCTCTGAAGGGGTACGCAGATGTGTACAGCTCACCTTGGTATACCCTCATTTCACCGGTTATGTTCAAGCTTCATGATTTTCGGGTAATCTATTCTGGCATTATGGATACCTTGATAAAGAACTTGCCTATTAGGTGTGTACGTTACCCCAACAGGAAAGTGGCTCCTGGAGTGATATGAGTGGAACGTATAATTAGAGCGTAATCTGCTGTGAATGTGCGCTACATAAAAAAACATGTGCGTGTCGTCGTTTTTGAGAAAAACGGAAAAAACGTTTCCTGCTAGGGTAACGTTGTTCCAGCAGGAAAATTCTAAACGAATGATCGGAGTGAGAAATATTGTGCATGGGCAGAGAGCTTATAGTTGTGCAAGAATGTGCGCTGAAAATATAATAAGTGCGTAATCAGGTTTTCGAGATATTGCATTTCCTGCTGGGGTAACGTTTTGCAGAATCGTGTATCTCTGAAACTATTGTATGTGCGCCTGTAGAATAAACATACACGAGTAGCTCTTGATTTGTGCGTATTTGTGCCGGAATTAGTTTTAAGAAAATATTTATAGTTTTAAAGAAATCGAACTTTTTTTAAAACCCGAAAAAAAATCACAGCGCCTAAATGAGAAAACTTATAAGCTCGCTGAAAACTGTAATCAGTCCATCTTGACGCTTGTATTAACCATAAAAAGTTTCAAAAGTATACATGCTTGCGTTATCGAATAATATTGCTAAAAGTCAAAACGACGGTGTCATAACTTTGACGGCAAAATACGAGAAACCGGCTCAACCCAAGATGGTAGGTGTAAAGCACAAATAAGAGAGTTTAGTCAAAAATATATAGTGAAAATATTCAGCTTGGAATGTTTCGCATTAAGTAGATTTAAACACAAAACTAAACATGTAAACAACGGCTGGTTATCCGACCAAATTCGAATGACTACAAAAAAGCGACGGATTCATACATAACGATGACCTTCTTAATTGGACGTATTAAACCTAAGCTGTTGTCCGTACAGTCCCGTTCAAACGTTTGGTGATTTGACCTAATTTTGGGGGCTAATTAAAAAATACATTAAATGCACCTTGTGACCATAACAAATGAAAGAGCTTGTTGATGTAGAAATTATTATTTTTCTTCTCTAAATTATGTTTCTTAAGGTTACACTAGTCGAAAATTCTTCCATACAAACGTAGTCTAGGGATTATTCCACTGGTTGACGATGTACGTTCAAAATAAAAAGTGATATCAATTTGTCTCATCATTATCTAGGCCTGTATGGAAGCAAAAAAGTAAAAAAAGAAAATATTTGAAAGTTATGAGCGTCGAAAGTTCCACATTTCGACACTAATTTTAAAGCATTTTTGGGCGCGAATAAATACCATAAGAAGACGGAAAATTGCAAAACGGCCTCCATACAGGCATAGATTAGTAGTTCAACAATGCAAATAATTTTATTTTGAACAGATACGTTAAGTCGTTTTTTCATGATATCCAAACTCCCAAAGGTCTGTTCATAAAATTTCGCGCGCTCGGTTTCGTCCTAAATCATTATCCACTTCGCTACAAATTTGCAAATGTGTGTATTCGTACGCGAACTAACTTCCTACTGCACATCACAGCATCTATCTCTTCCGCACGTGTTGTCGGTTGATATAAAATGCATTTTAACCCCGCGCACAAAATAGTTCGTGCCGTTGACTAGTGTACCCTTAAAGTAATAATGGCATCAAATTACAGATCAAATTACAAACCTATTAATCTCAAATTAATTATCTCAAACAATTTTTAGGGTTCCGTACTCAAAGGGTAAAAACGGGACCCTATTACTAAGACTCCGCGATCCGTCTGTCTGTCTGTCACCAGGCTGTATCTCATGAACCGTGATAGTTAGACAGTTGAAATTTTCACAGATGATGTATTTCTGTTGCCACTATAACAACAAATACTAAAAACAGAATAAAAATAGTATATTGTGCAACTAGTGAATAAAGGACGGTTATAAAGCGAGGGCCATAGATGAATCACGAACTAGTAAAGGATTCTATCAACTGAATCACTCCCTGCGGTCGTGATTCAGTCGTAGAATCCTGAGCGACGCGAGTGACTCATGGCCCTCGATATAAATCCGTGTTATTCAAGAGTTGCATAATTTTATACCATAACTACGAGAAAAAGAAAGATTTAAGCGAAAATCACAATGAGTAATAATAAATAAATGTTTTATTACCTTCAAAATTTACAAAAAATTTGAAAACTCAGGGTTTCACATTTTTTGTAAATTGAAGCTGAGCTAGGTAACAGCATCTGTTTTTCAGGGGCTAGTGACTACCTCCGTTACGTTACATAATTATAATTAATTAAACACCAATACAATTAATATTAGAATTACAATCCAAATAAGTATTCACTAAACATCCCAGACTAAAATAAATCATAATCATGAAAAAAAATCGATGAAGAAGTTTGAAAGTCGAATATTCTTTGCACAAGGAGTTTGTATCGATTTGTTGTTGTTTTTGCATTGAGATGGACGTCGAATATATATTATTGTGTTCTAAATTCAAACACTAAAACAGTGAGTAAAAGTGCTTTTTATTCACTGTTTTCAGTGTATAAAATAAGCTTTTTAGAGGTGGAATGGTATAAAAATATTTAAGTGGTGTTCCCATACAACAAACGTGATTTTTTTGTCGTTTTTTGCGATAATGGTACGGAACCCTTCGTGTGCGAGTGCGACTCGCACTTGGTTTTTATTAAAAACAACCACCATCAAATTTTTGGTCTTTAAATTACTTTTTTTTACTAATATTATAAAGGCAAATTAAAATGTCTGGATGTGTCCACAAAATTCTGAATGTATTTTAATGAAAGTTGGAATAAAGAAGATAGCTTATACCTTGGCACTACTTTCCTAATGTTCTTACGTAATCTAGTGCCAAGTCACGGAAACAGCTAGTAGAATGTAATCCAATAATAAGTTAATTATTTTAATACTTTTCTACCTCAGTGTACTCAGGCACAACACGTTTCAACCGATTCGTAAGTTAAGTTAAGAAGGTCATCGTTATGTATGAATCCGTCGCTTTTTTGTAGTCATTCGAATTTGGTCGGATAACCAGCCGTTGTTTACATGTTTAGTTTTGTGTTTAAATCTACTTAATGCGAAACATTCCAAGCTGAATATTTTCACTATATATTTTTGACTATACTCTCTTATTTGTGCTTTACACCTACCATCTTGGGTTGAGCCGGTTTCTCGTATTTTGCCGTCAAAGCTATGACACCGTCGTTTTGACTTTTAGCAATATTATTCGATCACGCAAGCATGAGTATACTTTTGAAACTTTTTATGGTTAATACAAGTGTCAAGATGGACTGATTACAGTTTTCAGCGAGCTTATAAGTTTTCTCATTTAGGCGCTGTGATTTTTTTTCGGGTTTTCAAAAAAGTACGATTTCTTTAAAACTATAAATATTTTCTTAAATCTAATTCCGGCACAAATACGCACAAATCAAGAGCTACTCGTGTATGTTTATTCTACAGGCGCACATACAATAGTTTCAGAGATACACGATTCTGCAAAACGTTACCCCAGCAGGAAATGCAATAACTCGAAAACCTGATTACGCACTTATTATATTTTCAGCGCACATTCTTGCACAACTATAAGCTCTCTGCCCATGCACAATATTTCTCACTCCGATCATTCGTTTAGAATTTTCCTGCTGGAACAACGTTACCCTAGCAGGAGACGTTTTTTCCGTTTTTCTCAAAAACGACGACACGCACATGTTTTTTATGTAGCGCACATTCACAGCAGATTACGCTCTAATTATACGTTCCACTCATATCACTCCAGGAGCCACTTTCCTGTTGGGGTTACGTACACCTATTAGGTACAACAAAAGCGTGAAAAATAAAAAATCTTTTTCAAAAAAGTACTACAGATTGCCAAATAAAAACACTAGAAAGTGAAAAATTTATTTTTGGAAGTCGGTGTCGAAAAAATATGGTATCTACCCTGACACCAACTTTGTCGGTGTCCATAACGAAAATAAATGGTATCTACCCTGACACCAACTTCCAAAAACAAATTTATTTTTCACTTTGTAGTGTTTTTATTTGGAAGTCGGCAGTATTTAAAAAAAAAGTATTAAAAAAAAAAAGATTTTTCATGTTTTCGTTTCGGTGTGGTGTTCTGGAGTACTACTAGATGGCGCGCAGCAAATCTGTCCTTAATTTTTGGGTATGAAGTCAATATTCTTCTCCCTAGAGTAAATAGTATTCTGTGCAGTGAAAGCTCGTATTTAAAAAAAAAAGTATTATAAAAAAAGTTTTTTTATGTTTTCGTTTCGGTGTGGTGTTCTGGAGTGCTACTAGATGGCGCGCAGCAAATCTGTCCTTACTTTTTTTGTATGAAGTAAATATTCTTCTTCCTAGAGTAAATAGTATTCTGTGCAGTGAACGCTCGTATTTAAAAAAAAAAAGTTTTTTTATGTTTTCGTTTCGGTGTGGTGTTCTGGAGTGCTACTAGATGGCGCGCAGCAAATCTGTCCTTACTTTTTTTGTATGAAGTCAATATTCTTCTCCCTAGAGTAAATAGTATTCTGTGCAGTGAACGCTCGTATTTAAAAAAAAAAAGTTTTTTTATGTTTTCGTTTCGGTGTGGTGTTCTGGAGTGCTACTAGATGGCGCGCAGCAAATCTGTCCTTACTTTTTTTGTATGAAGTCAATATTCTTCTCCCTAGAGTAAATAGTATTCTGTGCAGTGAACGCTCGATCTAGGTAGGTAGAAAGGTAAGTAAGGTATGTATGGTAGGATAGGCAGTTAACGGGAGCGAAGCCGCGGGCACAGCTAGTTTTCTAATAAAATGAAAGTAAACCTTTTTTATCCTAATTTATCGATGTTTGTTTGTTGTATGCGAAAAGTTTCTTGCGATTTATGGCATTTCTGGTACTCTAACCTGTTGGTTAAGAGAATTTTAATATTTACACGAAAACATCGATTTCTACGAACAAGATAATTTACTATTTCTGAATAACTATACTACTACAGATTTTGGAAAAATGGTAGGTACCTACCATTTTTCCAAAATCTGTAAATGTTTAAAAAGTTTAATAGTTACGGTACTCCTGCTGCCTAGTGGCGCGTCATAAAAGTCCACCCTCTATAATAATTATGATAACAATGATAATTTATTTTGTGTTGCATAGGGTTCTGGAGCACAAGAAAATGGTGAGCCCAGCGCAAATTCAAGGATATTTTATGTTCCACAAACATTCGACGCCTGAAGACGTATTGTTAGATGTTCAATCCATATGGACACTTTAAAATTGTCATTTTTTGATAAATTTAGATATAGGAAACAAACCAAATAAATTGTTTTTCTTTTAATGTTATAAATAATATACAGTCTGTAATCATGAGTTTTCTTTAAAGCTATACCACCACCACTAATTGTGTACTTAATGTTATGTTTAATTTTAAAAGTATAGGTTATGGACACTTATGCTAAAAACTAGCACCTAAGAGTTTGTTCAATTAGTGGGCACTTGAGAAGTTTTTTTAGGGTTCCGTACCCAAAGGGTAAAAACGGGACCCTATTACTAAGACTCCGCGATCCTTCTGTCTGTCCGTCTGTCACCAAGCTGTATCTCATGAACCGTGATAGCTAGACAGTCAAAATTTTCACAGATGAAGTATTTATGTTGCCGCTATAACAACAAATACTAAAAACAACATAAAATTAATATTTAAGTGGGGGCTCCCATACAACAAACGTGATATTTTTGGCTTTTTTTGCGATAATGGTACGGAACTCTTCGTGCGCGAGTCCGACTCGTACTTGGCCGGTTTTATGTTATTATGTTGTCATAATAACAATACTTCTACACGTGTTTAATTATTAATGGTTAAATTGTTTGCCAAATGAAACATCCTACCTTTATTAACAGAACAGGATGCTTTTATAAATACTTCTATCTTACTAATATTATAAATGCGAAAGTTTAGATGGATGTATGTTTGTTACTCAATCACGCCGGAAGGCCTGAACGGATCTGGATGAAATTTGGCACAGAGATAGATATTAGTCTGGAATAGCACATAGGCTTTTTATCCCAGGAATATGTTCCCTTGGGATAATTTTCGACAGTCACGCGAGCAAAGCCGCTGGCAGAAGCCAGACAACTGAAATTACACGAGGAATGCCATTAGGGAATTTGTGCGTAGGTAGATATTATTATGTACATTTATCACCCGATTTTTGCAAACACAAGTCTGTAATAAATCTTATGACACGATAATATCTCGTGGGAACAGATCATTTCAAATATGCAGAATAAATCCGATAGTATACAATATATGCGAGGTACCTTAGGTATTGAGAAAAAAAATAGGTAGTTCAAAATTTCTAGCGGTTTATTAGAAACGTAGTGCCCTTTTCGCACGTCCGAGGCGGGAATAAAAGCGGTCGTTTTCGAAGTAGACGTAGCGGCGACTCAACGTGGCGGGACTCGACGTCAAGGTAACAAATCCCGGTTGGCGGGTACCCGCCGGCAAATGTATAGCTATGTACACCGGTACATACAACGTAGGATGCTGGGTAACCGGCGGCGAAGTGTATAGCCATGTACTTTAGCTTTCACACGTACCGGCCTAATTTGTCCGGCAAGCGAACGCCGGGTACATGCCGGATCCACCACTGTGCTACCGGTCGCCGCCTACCGGTTAGCCGTTGGCCGAACGCACAGTGGTGTATGGAAGACGCACCATGCTTTCAAACGCACCGGCCGGCGGCCAGTCGCCTAACCACTAACACACTAACCACAGAGAGAGGACGCGCACGCAGTTTTTAAGGTTCCGTACCCAAAGGGTAAAAACGGGACCCTATTACTAAGACTCCGCGATCCGTCTGTCTGTCCGTCTGTCACCAGGCTGTATCTCATGAACCGTGATAGCTAGACAGCTGAATGTCCCGTACCCAAAGGGTAAAAACGGGACCCTATTACTAAGACTCCGCGGTCCGTCTGTCTGTCTATCACCAGGCTGTATCTCATAAACCGTGATAGCTAAACAGTTCAAATTTTTACAGGTGATGTATTTCTGTTGCCGCTATAACAACAAATACTAAAAACAGAATAAAATAAATATTTAAGTGGGGCTCCCATACAACAAAAGTGACATTTTGCCGTTTTTTTTGCGATAATGGTATGGAACCCTTGGTGCGCGAGTCCGACTCGCACTTGGCAGATTTTTCAGAACTAATATCAGGTCTGCAGTATAGGTAGGTTTTCAGTGCCGTAACTAGGGTGCGGCAGGTACGGCACACAAAAACGCCAATTATTAAATTTAAAAAGCAAATTACACTACAACAAACCATTTCAAATATATTTATTTCGTGACTTCATACCAAACGATCACGTTCGCCATTCATGTGTTTCGCAAATGAGCGAAAGGGAATGAGTGCTGCGTGCGCACAGCACACAATTGCAGTATCCATAGTAAGCTTATTAATAAAATGAATGGCGTATAATATTTCCTACTGATTTAATAACAGGATGTGATCGAGTTAACTAAAACAATAGGAGTGTTCCTTTTTCGCACTCTCAAATAAACAAAATCCTAATGACATGTCGCCACCTGCTATATACTGTACTCAAAAAAATATTGTAGTAGTATTCATTTCAATAATAATGCGCTACGCTCAGTGAAAAATATAAAGCGAGCTATCGAAGTACATAGTAATTAATACCATTATGTAAGGTTGCAATAGACCGTATGACCGTTCCAAGTACAGACCAGGCTAAATACGCTAGATGTCGACCCCCTTACGGCTTTTCTAACTGGGAATCACTCTGGCTCCATCATTTGCAACGAAAGGATAGCTTGTAATGCGGTTTTGGACAGTGATAAATCTATTTCATGTTTATAGGCATAAGGTTTAAATTCATCGAGAACGAAAAAACCCCTTAAATCGGCCGTTCACGGCCCATGGTCGGTTTCGACTTAGATTCAACTAATATCACCCCGGCCGGTATTAACGATTAAACGTAAAATAGATTTATTTGCCTATAAACTTTGCAAATTATCTTATTAAGCCAATGGAATTGGTAGAATCGGTATTTATAAAACAAGACTGCATTTACTTAAAGTCGTCCACGGCCGAGTATCCGGTTTTAAGTTGAAACTAGTATTCTAATGGCGGCCCTCTATTTATCCCTTAAAACAACACGCAAAACAGGCACGTTTGGCGTATTTACCCTACTCCTAAATCATGTTAGCATGCATTGTCGGCCCTGTTAGCTGCGGCAACCATAGTGTAAACCAAATCAAAGATCAATCCAAGATTGGCTTCAAAATAAAAACATAACAATATAAAATATTTTCGCTAGTTTCAAGGTCCAAATGTCTCTTGACCGTACTTTCGAGCATTTATTTTTACTTACATCTCCACGGTATGTTTGAAGTATTACCCTGATATTTTTGTCATATCTATGATCTCTTGATTGCTATTTCTAACTTGGAAACAAAAAGTATTCTTCAAACATGATAAAATGATAATTATAGACAGAGAAATAGGTACTGGTGTCTCTTTGATGGTCTTGCTTGAACACAACTTTAAATTTGGCACGACAAATAAATTGGGTTCTAATTTTTTTAGAACACTCTTTGTGTTCTAAAAAAAATTAGAACCCAGCCTCGGACAAGTTAGTTTTTTATGTCAATTTATACAGAAATTAAACTGAGAGATACTGGGTACAAGAGCAAGCGAAGCGAGCTCGAAAAATCTTAAGACCTCTCTCTCTTCTCATACACAGTACCTAAACTAATCCTAGCTGTGACGTAATAGGTAGGTACCATAGCTTGTTTTTTGTTGTCCAAGCTAAGGGCTCCTAGAGCGCGGGGCCAGATGCATTTGCTACACCTGCTACGTAGTTAATCTGACCCTGATCAATGCCACACAATAATTATACAAATACGTATTAGGTATTTGTAATAAATGTAAAACTAAAAAAATATATGGGCATGTACGTAAAAAGAAAAAATGTTATCATATTGACATTAGTAGGTCTATCAGGGTCTCGGCTGAGCCGTCTGCGGGGGACAAGTGCCCCCGTGCCCAGGATCCGCCTATGTCTGGTGTGGTATTAGATGTTATTGGACCAGGCATAGGTTGATATGCGGTTCCTGCATTAAAAGTTGGCATTTGTAATGCTGGGCTGCCAATAAATAGCTCCTGTGGAGCAATATTCGGACGAAAAAGATTTATGGTATTTTGGTGCGGCCAGGCGTGTTCTATTTGACTTACGAACATGTTACGGTTACTATAATTCCTTGATTGTTCTTTCATTCTATCTAAAGTTCTTTCTGACATTAACTCAGATGCTGGCTTCACTTTAATTCTTGGAGCAGGTTTTTCTGTTGTATTAATCTCTTCAGAAGTTGCATTTTTTTTCTGATTAGTATCTTGGATCTGTTCTCTACTTGCATTTTTCGGATTAGTGTCTTGGATCTGTTCTTTACTTGCATTTTGCTGATTAGTGTCTTGGATGTATTCTTTACTTGCGTTTCTCCGATTAGTGTCTTGAATCTGTCCTTTACTTGCATTTTGCTGATTAGTGTCTAGGATCTGTTCTATACTAGCATTTTGCTGATTAGTGTCTTGGATCTGTTTTTTAGTTGAATTTTGCTGATTAGTGTCTTGGATCTGTTCTTTACTTGCATTTTGCTGATTAGAGTCTTGGATCTGTTCTTCACTTGCATTTTGCTGATTAGTGTCTTGGATCTGTTCTTTACTAGCATTTTGCTGATTAGTGTCTTGGATCTGTTCTTCACTTGCATTTTGCTGATTAGTGTCTTGGATCTGTTCTTCACTTGCATTTTGCTGATTAGTGTCTTGAATCTGTTCTTTACTTGCAATTGTTGCCAATGAAGTAATAGAAGTTATGATAGGCAAACAGTAGTTATTATCATCATCTGTAGGCAGGCACACTTCATCTAGTTGGGTAACTGTTTTCTTTAACCTTGATTCATTGTAAGCTCCTAATTTCTTCGGTAATTGTTTGGGATTTGCAACAGGGTAGGCATTTAACAGCTTCTTAGAGTTAGAAGTACTTGCTTTACTATCTAGAAGGTATGATAGCAAAGCTGGCATCGAATCCAATTTAGCTTGGTTGTTAATTTGTTCTGGCTGACTTATTTCAGTGTTTGCTGCCGTATTTGTTTCTATCTTTCCCTCTGTAGAATCACTACTCACCGGAACATTGCTCAAAGGTATGTTAGGGACAGCAATTTTAATAGCTTTCTTGAGTGATAACGGTTTGAATCGCTTCGATTTAGATATATCAGATATATTAACCCACGCAGGCTCATCATCTAAGATTACGTCACTGCCTAGGCTTGTCAAAATACGTATGTAATTTTTGTCTTTAGGATGCAAAGATGGTGCTTGATCTCTCCACACAATTTCAAGATTTTTATGCTCCATATAACGTAGCAAACCGGTACAATTAAAATCCTGCTTATTAATATTTTTTCTTTCAATGCTTAGTAGTTTATGTTTTAGTTGAGATTCATTGGTTACCTGGACATTGTCTGTTTTTTTCTTTTGGTTCACATTCATGTATAACATATCAACCTCTGCTGACTCATTTTTCTTATGATATGAATTTAGACACATGGATATAATTCCATGGAAATTTTTAAAATCGGCAAGTTTTGCTTCTATGGGATTAACTTTTCCACTCTTCTCCAATCTGCCTTGGTCAGATTCATTGTCAGATGAGTCATCAATGTTTATACATTGATTATTTTTTAATGGTTTATCAAAACTATTACGAGCCGTACTTTTAGAGTCCTCTTCATCAGATGACACTTTGTTACTATTAGTTTCTATAACAACCGTTTCATTGGAACTTCTCGATAGACGCCTTTTTCTTAGTTTTGGTTTAAATACAATTCTTTCCTCGCCATCTGAAGTCGCCCGACTAGAACATGTGTTTTCAGCTTCATTTTGAATACAATTACTTACGGAATTATTAGTACGGGCAAAATCTTCTTTTGAATAAATGGTATGAAAATAAGAGTTACCAGGTTCAACGATTTTGTTTCTACTGTGCACTACCATGTTATTCAATCCTGTTATGTTAGGCTTGTCATCGATCTTTTTTATATTAACTGTACAATTTCGGTTGAATATATTTTTATATTGTTCCCTGAGAAGTTCATGACTACGGTAATGAACCGCAAGAGCTCTTCTACTTGGCCAAGCACTATTGCACAGTTTACATGATATCAACCTTTTGTAATCTGCCTCCCAATGCATTGGACATTTACCTTTTTGTCTTGAGGATTTCTTTTTTTGTGATTTTGATGTTTGAGATAATTGTTCCGATTGTATGTCACTAGATGAAGACGAATGTATTAACAACCTTTTCCTTTGAGATTTTTTCTTTTTAGAGTTACATGGTTCCTTGACTATGTGGTTGGCTGGTTGATGTGTTTCTGTCGTTTCAGGAGCTTCTTGGCTTGAACTAACAGTGTCTTGTTGCGACTGAAAAAAAATGACTAAATATATAAAAGCAGAAACAGACTGACTGATCGATCAATGCAAAGACAAAATCGCTAGGCCTAGAAGCATAAAATTTGGCAGAAAGATACCTCAAGTGACGTAAGTGAGCACTAGGAAAGGATTTTTAGCAATTTCACCCCTAAGGAGGTTGAAAGATTGTATAAAAAATCTAATAAGCTTGGCCAAAATTATAAAATTGGCAGTAATACTAACCTAAATAAATAATAAAGGTTTTTATATTTTTTTTTAATTTAGTTAATATTTTTCGAGATTATATTTTTTTTTTTTACTTTATATTATTTTTGAGTGTTCCTGCATGTTACTAACATAGTTTTTAAGTAAGATGTAATACTAATACCCTATGGGCCTTGATGCCTGATAATATTTATTTTTTTCCTCTGTTTTTATAATCGTTATTATTCGCATCGTATAAAGAAACACCTTTCACGTACTAACATAATTAGCTTTCAGTCTACCTATATCTATATACGTAATACAACACAACGAACGCAAAACTGAAAAAAGGGAAATTTGTATGAATGAAAAATTTTTTTCCTTAGGGATAGAGTAAGTAAACCTACCCCTGAGATAATTGGGGTGTTCCAAGTTTTTTTGAGAAATCTTACTGCGCAACAAGCGCGAGTCCACCGTTGTTGGCACGATGGGTGTGCCCACAACCCTGATAGACTTGTGAAGATTTATACCCTAAGTTAAAAAAAATCTTATAAATATACTGGCAACTCTCCCAGTCAGCATAAATTCCGCAGAGAGATCGTTTTCTACTCTTCGCTAAGTTAAATCTTGGTTGCGTGCCTCAATGGCATATGAAAGATTATCCGAGCTAGCTCTTCTTCATAGATTTGAACCTGGATATCAATGCAATTATAAACGTTTTTGCGAAAAAGTAACTTGATTACGACGACGACGTATTGTAACTTGAATTTTTTATTTAAGTAAGCACCTGAATAAAATTATCTAATGTAAAATTTATACCTACTAGCGTTTAATTGCCTGCCTTGATTGCCTGAGATCCGCAGCCGTATTGCGTAAGTGCGCAAAGAGTTTAACTCTATCCAACCGACTAAATCGGCCAATCACACAAAACGGAAATCCACATCGCTTCATTCATCTCGCATGTGATTGGACGCAATACGGCTGCCGGTCTCTCCATGGTTAAACGTTTGGACCTGTCTTTGGAGGCATTCTCCGAATGGGGGCGATGCCAATCTGGTCAGCCAAGTTACAAACGTTTCGTATCGAATGTCTTTCTACAATCGTAAACGCCTTCTATTGGTTTGGTCAGACGGTCTGACCACTGTCATTCCCATACATTCAGACGTTTTCTATACGATAACGATTGTAGATTGTCAACATCCCAAGCTGTTACAGTTACAGCTGAGCACCCGTTCCATACTTTTACAGAGGATGGACGTTACTGGATGGGTCTGTATTTAGCCGCGTCAGCCAGACTACCCTTATTGGGCACAGCAGCTTGCTTCCAAGCATTCAGTACTTTAACGGCAGGCGAAATAGGCGTGTCAAGATCGGAGGCAGTTCAGGCACACACGTTCTGAGCACTATAGCTGGTATCCTGTCTGGGCCAACGGCCTTGTTTACTTCATGGTTACGCAGCACCCTACAGACACAGTATAAATATACTAAGGACGTCCTTTTGGTGGAAGCGAAGGAAGATAGGCAGGTGGCCGCGACTCACCAGAATTTAAACGTGAAGATTCCGCAAAACGAGAGGCAGAGACAATCAAGTATGATTTATCCTCAGCAGAGTGGGCCAGCGACCCGTCGGGTTATTAGCAGTGGTGGTTTGCTTAGTCATGGTGACTCAGTGGCTAAGGCCTCCCCTCTCGTGCTTGAGGTCGTGGGATCAAATCCGGGCAAGTACCAATGCGACTATTCCAAATTCATATGTACTTTCTAAGTTTATCTTATCACATGCAACAGTGAAGGAAAACATCGTGAGGAAACTTGGTCTTATATAGTTAATGTTAGTCTGATATAGCCAAGTCACAGGCCTGTGGGGTAACCAGAGGCAGCTTAATTAACTCTGACATCAGAGTTGGCCACATCCTCACATGAAAAAGAACAGAAAAAGAAAGTGGGGTGGCAGGAATTCAATTCTACCGACTTAGCCGGGGACCAAAATGCTTTACTACCTGACTGGATATGAAGCAAAATTGTTCCTTATCTGGCTAAAGTGGTCAAACTGAGGCCTTCACATCACCTTCTAACTATATACTAGCAAATATGTAAAATTTAAAGCAAAGGGCATGCCAGTCGCAAACTTAATTTTTTATATGTTTGCAGTAAATAAATATTGAATGAGGAATTATAGCATATGGGATTGGTTCACACCAAAAATAAAAAGATCAATAGAAGGCTTATGAGAACTTACATCCTTTGTAATCACCATATGTCTTAAGATAGTTTGCTTCTCACAGAATGTGGTTTTAATTGTATGGATCTTGCATAAAATTTCATTACACTTTGTACATATTAGTTGTGGCAGACCATCAAATGGCTCAACCTGAAAAGGAATATTTACCTAGTTATTTTAGCCAAACAAGTAGACAACATGGAATAATGGAAAAAAAACAGTTAAGATTTCAACACTCTGCAGAGTTCCAATTTATTTGATTTCTCTCACTCAAATATTTATCTTTTTGTGTTGATGATGAATGAAAGTTCAGTTTTTTAACGATAACTTGAAAAGTGCAGGCAGCATCATATCCTCATCCCAGTGTGGAATGAACTTTAAAAGAATAGGTATTGATAATCTTGGAGAGTATGACTGAAAAAAAATACAGCCCTTACATCTATATCAAAGAATTGTTTTATTTGTAGCTGCACACTCGGTACGATGTGGTACTCTCCTAAGTCTTCTACACATAACCGACATGTGACAAACAGCCTCGGGCCAACTTTTATTTTAGATTTGGTTGCCATGGTACCTGTAAATAAAATAAATACGTTGAATAGCTATTTAGTTATAGTAACATAGTACCAAACCTTATAAAAAATAGAGGGACGCATTTCTTTATAGTTATAGAGTTAAGAAGAACCAAAAAACTTGAGTACCTACCTATTGTTAAGATTTTCAGAAACTTTTTTTTTACAATTTGCAATAAATTATTAAACAATGAGCATGATAGATGAGCAATTTAAAAATACAATAAATAGGTACCTACATAATATTTGGCAAATAGTCAATGAAATTACATGTGGCCCTTAAACATGAAAATGAATAGCTTTCATGCTTCTGACAACATTATATTAAGGTATCACAAAAACTACAGGAAAGGTGAACTAAATAAATGAAAAGTTATTGTGCAGGTAGGTAAAAGCAATCAGTGATTCACAGGTGATTCATAACATAACAAAAACCGTAATTAAAATTTAGTAGTGACCACGTAGCGTAGACCGTAGTGAGTGATACTTTCATTTTAACTTTTTCTCCGTCCAGATCACAGATAACTACATACTAGTCAGAGAATCCAGATCCACCTACAATTTTTTAATATTTTCAATTAGGCGTGGGTTCGATATATCAAAACGTAACTTATATCGGATATGTGTTAGATATCATATCATATCGATATATATATCAATCAATATAACCGATATCACAAACTCTGTATCGAATCAAACCTCTAGAGTCTGGCAAACGAAAGTAGAGACTGAAAAAGCGCGTCAAATTTATTTTCTTCTTGTTTATGTCTTTTTAGTTTGCTTTTTTTAAATTTGACGCGCTTTTTCAGTCTCTACTTTCGTTTGCCAGACTCTAACAATGTGAACACGTAGGAACAAATCGCAAACTTCACAAACGATAAGGATCATATTATGCGCTAGAACTATCTACTACCTTCTTTTTAAGTACCTATATAGTGTTTTACTGGAATAAAAGAGATGAAGCGATTTTGAGGTAACTAGGTCTATCCACAGTTCCACACATATCAGGGCCGTGCCCGGGACGTGACCCCAATCTATTACTATACTCTATGGACGTGACAGGGCCGGGCCCTGGCATTGAAGTTGAAGCTTCGTCACCGTTCACATAGGTACGTCCGTGCACAGCAGTGTTGCCAGTGACAGACAGTCTTATATATATTAGTCTATGGTGACAGATAGTCAAATGTTACATGATACAGAAAAGTTACATTACCTTATTTTATGTGGAAAATGACAAGGCTAAGGCTTAACACGCATTGCGATTTTTATTCGCGCGATTTTTTTTGTCCACGTACTGTATCTAACTAACACGTACTGCTGATAAAATTCCTCGCCATTTTTGTATCTTTCTACCTGTTCAAAGAGTTCAAAATGTTCGCGCGAATATAATCTGTACCGCGGTGCGGTGGATTCTGTGGCAAAACACGGATTTCTTGCGGTATTATTGCCGCGTGAATTTTTACCGCAATGCGTGCAGCTTTATGCAATTCCCTAGGTCGTAGAGAAGGCAGAAAAATTCGTGCGAATAAAAAACGCAGTGCGTGCTAAGCCTAATACGCTCAGTTGCTCGCCGGAGTAAGCGGGATGGAAGATTTAAAAATATACGTGAGTAAGTGAGTGAATAAGCAATACGTCAATTTGTGTGTCACAAAATCAGGTGCGACAACACGACGAACGAAAACTTCCTTAAATACGTTCCCTTTCACGATTATTTTTTGTTTGCTGGAAAATATTTCGATATTTTTAGAAGTCTATTAAGTCTCTAATAATTCTATTAAGTCCTAAAAGTTACATTTTGTGTCGTGTTACATGGAGGTTACATGAGAAGGTCAAAAGTTACGTAAAATGTAACAAAAGTTACGTTCTGGCAACGCTGGTGCACGGGCACGGAGCCACGGACGTATGTGTACGAGTTCATATAAAATGTACACACCGATATATTTTTGAGCCCCTAACGGGGCACGGGCCGTCCACGTCCCGGGCACGTCCTTGATATGTGTGCATAGACTTTTAGCCAGTTTGCAGGTTAATAGCGTGCGTAATAATATATCTTACTGTACTAGCAATAAGGTTTAGTTTCTATTGTATAGTTACGATAACGCTTTTAGAGTCCAAGTTTTGGCGCCTGGCGGCTACTCGATATTAGTGAGATACTTACACTACAAAATAATCAATAATTTATTTTGTTAAACTGTATGGTTACAGTTTGTATATTGTTAAAATATGTGCACTATGTTTTGCCAATATCTGGCGTACAATTTTTTTTAACAATTTTTTTTTTTTTTTATTGGCATGGCTTTCTAGCCTTTGTGCCATATCTTCATTTTCATTTTATATTTTGTTTATCTTATTATTTTTATTTTATCTTCATTCTTTATAAATGTCTCTTTATATCTTTCCAGTGGTATTTTTAATATATTTATACAGCGGTAAAAAGCAGTCTTTACTTTTCAGAATTACGTTAAGGCGGCGGGATTCAATATTTGTTGACATTTCTTCGGATATGTCACAAAGCTCACTCGCAAGAATCAGGCGTTGGAGGTTAAATCTATCACAACTAAATATAATATGTTCTAGTGTTCCTGGGAGCTTTCGACAAGCAGTGCAAATTGAGTCTTCAATTATGTTGAATCTATTCAAATGAGCGGGTGCGGTGTTATGCCCAAATCGTAGTCTGTTCATTGTTGTAATGAAGTCTCTACTAGCAGTCTTCAGCTTATAATACCAAGGTTTTCTAGGCAAGTCTGTTTGAATGCTTCCATACCACTTTCCTTTATGCTCTTGATCTTTTTTCCAAAACCTTCTCCATGCTTCATTTATTTCCATATTGATGTCAGTATAACAATCAGTAAAAGGAGTCTTAACAACAACATTTACATCTATTGAATTAGTTCCATTATATGCAGCTTTATCGGCAATTTCATTTCCACTTATACCCCTATGCGAAGGAATCCACATGAAAAATACTTCTTTTCCCTTGTAACTAAGATTATTTAAAATAATCTTAGTTTTATAAAGCAAGTAATTAGATTTAAAGTTAATATTTAAACCTTTTAAACTGTTAATTAAACTTAGAGAATCAGTAAGGATTAAAAACATTCTATATTTGTCTAAAGAATCAATGTGCTTTAATGCTTCTAAAACTGCATATGCCTCAGCAGTAAATATACTACAACTATTATCTAATACGAAACTTTGTACAAATTTAATTTGAGGGTCATAAACAGCACTACGAACATGAGACTCTCCTTTACTCCCATCAGTATATATTTTATAATACTCCTTATTGTGATCTAAGAAATTAAGTAGATCTTGATTATTGCAAACTGAGGCATCAATAGATTTTGGTAGTTTAAATAAAATATGAAATTGTGTTGAATAGCATGGCCATAAAGAATCAGAAAATACTTTATTATAGTTACTTTTTATTTGTAGAAGTACTTGGGAGAGTTCTGGATATTGGTGGTAAAGAAGATCCTCACCAGTTATTGCAGGAGTGCTATATTGAACAGGATAAGGTAAAATTTTGTTCATTACTAATTGATTCTTACAGGATAACAATTTTAAACAAAAGCGTTGAGCTAGGAGTAATCTGCGAAGTGATAATGGCATTATTGCTGTTTCTACTTCCATAGCTCTAATAGGTGTAGAACACATAGCACCTGATATTATTCTAAGACCCTTATTTTGTATAATATCTAATCTATTTACAAACTTACTATTAATATTAATATATGCAAGGCAACTATAATCAAAATGACTCCGGACAATAGATTTATACAGAATTGTAAGAGTCTTAGGGTCTGCACCCCATGAAACTCCAGCTAAACATCGAAGAATGTTAAGACCTTTTAAGGAATTTTGAGCAATGTATTTTAAATGATATTCAAAAGAAAGTTTCTTATCTATGATTATACCTAAAAATTTATGCCTATCTGTATGTGGAATAATTTCATTGTTTAACTTTATATCAGTGCTAGGTGAATCCTGGCCAAAAACTACTACTCTACTCTTACTAGTATTGATTTTTAGGTCCAACTTATTATAGTATGTATGTAATTCCTTTAAAGCATCATTTAAAATACTTGCAGCTTGATTAACGTTTCTGTTTGTACAATATAATACAATGTCATCCGCAAATTGCAGGATATTTATATTAGGATTATTCACATATTTACAAATTGCACTACAGTATAGATTATAGAGCAATGGGGACAATACAGCCCCCTGCATTGTCCCTTTTGATGTAGTTTTAGGCCCATGCATAATATTATTATATTTAACATATAAGGTTCTATTGTTTAAAAATCTAAATATCCATTTGCATATATCACCAGGTATACCAATTTTCGATAAAATTTTAACTAAAATTCCCGGCTGCACGCTATCAAATGCTCCTTGTACATCTAAGAAAATACATATTACATTTGATTTATTATTTTTTGCATGTTTCAGATCGGAGACAAGGGAAATAAAGCTGTCTGCACAACTTCGCCCTCGTCTGAAGCCATATTGAACATTTGGTAATATTTTATTGTGTTCAACAAACCAGTCAAGACGAGTTTTTAACATACTTTCAAGTATTTTACCTATACAGGATGACAATGAAATAGGTCGGTATGAATTAGCGTTATCTGGAGGCTTATCAGTTTTTAAAATAGGTATTACACATTGAGTCTTCCAAGATTCAGGAATAATCTGTTTAATCCATAAGTTATTAAGAATGTCTAAGAAAAGTCTTTGGACTGATTGATGAAGTTTTTTAATTAAGATATAAGGAAAGTCATCTAAACCAGGAGTTGTATCTCTACGTGAATTTAAAGAAACTGAAAATTCCTGAAATGTAAACTTTTCTAAGAGATATTTCGTATTTTCATTATCATTATGATTATTAAAATATGTTTCTAAGTTAGGGACCTCTAAGCCCTTATCTGACAATTTATCTAAAAAGGAATTAATGAAGGCATCAGAATAAGACCTATTTTTAATCTTTCCACTATTTTTAAACATTTTGATTTTATTCCAAATTTTGCTAATGGGCGTTGTCCTATTAAAACTGTTACACAAACTATTCCAACCATTCCTTTTTTCTTCAGAAATTGTCTTTTTCTTTATAGCATCTAACCTCTTGTAATTGATGAAATTTTCAATAGTAGGATATTTTCTATAGAACTTTAGTGCTTCATAGGAATTGATAACACTTTGTTTACATCTATCATTCCACCATGGTGCTGGAAGTTTACTTTTATAATGCGATTTTCGAACAAACTTCGGAATACATTCATCTTTTAAAGCGTTAAGTTGATCGCAGAAAAGGTTATATGTTTGTAAAGGGTCTTTATCATATAGTTTTACATTACTAAAAAAGTCTTTAGAGAGCTCACTATACTGCTTCCAATCAGTCTTATTATATAGATATTTTTCAGTGGGAGGATTTACTCTATATTTATCTACAATCAATGATATAGAAGTAATTGTTGGAAAATGATAACTACCCATGTTATTATCAAAAACTGACCAATCGCAAATTGGAGCAATACATGGACTGACAAAAGTAACATCTATAGCTGATGGATTACGATTTGGATATTGAATAGTTGTAAATCTACCATTATTGAGTATACATAAATTAGAGCTATCAATAATATCATAAAGCTGCTGTCCACGACCTTTTGTGGATACACAGCCAAAGGCAATATGATGCGCATTGAAATCACCACTAATAAAAACAGGTGTAGGCAATGAATTAATTAAATTTCGTAATCTGTTCATTCTCATGTGGCCACTTGTAGGTGGGCAATAAACACATAAAATGGAAAGAATACTATGTTCTGTAGTTAACGATATAGCTATGCTTTGTAAATCTTCATAGAATTGAGTATCTAACTGTTTATATTTAAAAGAAGGACGTATTAATATTGCTACGCCACCATGCTTATTACTTGCATTACGGAAATGTAAATTGTATCCAGGAATGTTAAATAATCTATTGTCTTTAAACCACGTTTCATTTAAGAGACAAATGTCAATATTTTCATTTGCTAAAAAATCTATTAATAAGGGTTTTTTATTATATGCACTCTGTATATTAAACTGTGCTATTCTTAACTGAGACTGTGATAATGTGCTATTTATATCCATAAGTTTAAGGAAGGTATTTGTGTAACATATCATTAACTGTTTTACTATTAATTGGAATCCCATCACCCTTATTACTAATTTCAAGTATAGTGCGAATAATAGCTGAATTTAAATCTGTATTATTTAATAATTGGTCTTTTAAATTAATTTCAGGAGCCTGTGTAGTATGAACTACAGGTACCTTATTAATATTAGAAGTAGAGGTACTATCATTTACATTATGTACATCTTTATTTACTTTTTGTACAATTTTATTTAGAGATGTAGTTTTAATAAAATTATTATTTACATTATTTCTTGTTTTATTTACATTTTCAGAAATTGTTGGAAAGGTTTGTTCATATTTCTTGGTGTCAAGGACACTAGCATAAGTAATTTTCTTTTGTTTATCTAACATTTTTTGAATTTTAACAGGGCAAGATCTAGATACAGCCAAATGAGCTCCCCTACAGTTGGCGCAGCAGAGTTCATTAGGCTTGTCACATTCTGTGTATAGGTGTTCTCCGGCGCAACAACTACAACGTTGCTTTCCATTACAAACTCGGGCTGAATGATTAAACTTAAAACAGCGGTAACATTGCTGCAGAGGCGGAACATAATCAAAAACTCTATATGAGAATAGATCATACTGTACATTTTCAGGAAGATTATTAGATAAAAAGGTCAAGCTAACAGTTTGAAGAGGAACTCGCTGCTGCCCTACCTTCTTCGTAAAACGTCGCACAGCAATAATTTCAAAATGAGATGATAGCTTTGAGTATAATTCCTTGGTAGAAATATTAATAGGTACAAAGCGTATGACTCCTGTTTTCTCTATTTGGGCTGCCGGTATAAATGCTTTTAAATTGTACTTTTTCAGAAAAGCTGAGTTGGCCATGAAGTTATTAGCTGTGTTGGCTAGTTTAAATATATCAACAATTTTACTTGCGTTGACTCTTTGCAGAGCCACCACACCCTTTATCTCTGTTGTGAATATATGGTTCAAGTAAATTGGACTTTTGTTTCCCAATCGCTCTTTCTTATCCTGAGATTCAACATATACTTTAAATTCAATATTGGTAGAATGTTCTGGATATTGTCGTATATAGTTAGGCTTCAAAAAAGGAGCAAAATTACTACTTTCCTGTTGCCGCTCGCGCTGTTGCTGCTCTAGATCTATACGCCGCTTATTCGCCCTCTTGGAGTTGGGTCCATCCGGACCCTCATCCTCGTCACCATCCATCTAATTGTTGTTATTCAACTATTTGGTAATAATTTTTCGTACTAGTTAGGTACAAATAACAAATTAAATCAATTAAAATTTCGGAGGAAATTATTAAAGAACTGCGCTATTTGAGTTTCCCGCCAAAAAAATCTGGCGTACAAAATTAACATAAGTAAGCAACAATAAATAAAATAATACAATTAAGGTGGCATGTCAATAGATTACATAAAAAATATATGAATTTAAAATAGGTCATTACAATTTTAGACAAAAGACAAAGATGTTTTATTTCAAGTAGGCCACCAAGCGGTACTTTTGAACGTTACATTAAAATTTACAAATAATAACAGTTGATTCTACCGTTTAGATATTTAAACACATTCATACATAATCAATAAATTAAATTATAAGTGTTTAATTGGCAAGTCGAAATCGTCATACCTCTGTTTATCAGTAGTAAACTCAGTGATGGAGTAGTAACATCTATCTACAAGGAATTTAAACAAAGACCTCTTAAATGATCCCAGACACTCTTTATTTCATATAGCTGCTGGTATACTGTTACATATTTTTGGTGCCATACACAGCACACTTTAGCTGAAAAAAAATAGAATTACACGTTGAACTAATAAGGTTAAACTTGAGTTGTTACAATAGGATTACTTTAGTTCATGTTCGTTGTTAGTTTGCTCATCTAAATATCAGGTTAATGTTTGCAAACTGTACTACTGATATCGATATGCAAACAGTATATCGGTTACATAACCGTTTGCGGCAAATACCGAAAACGCCCATCTCTATTTTCTTTTTTTTTTTTTTCCTTTTTTTCGCCCATCGGGCAGGCTATAGTCTTTCAACCATACTGCCTAGTCTTTCGTAGGTATTTTTCTTACGTAATATGTTTAGAAATCATGTCTTTCGTTTTTTTATATCATGTTGTAGTCATTATAAGTTAGTCTTTGATTGTAGTTAAAATCTTGTTTTTATACAATTCCGTTTAAATATTTTCAATTCAAACTCCAGGGTAAACGTCGTTTCCATTAAATGTCATTTTCATTTTCATTTCTCTATTTTCAATGTCTGAAGTCGACACACTGACTTATGAAACTATGGACTTGCCATACCTACGAAATTAGCGTGCATACCTACATAAATCGGGCAATTAAGATGGCTGCCCATTGGCCAATGAGGTAGTCCTTTTTTAACTGTTTGACAGCACAACTACATAGATAAACGTACATATACGGCACACAACTACCAATTTTACTCGGCAATCAACATGGCGACAGGTCACGCATAGACATGATTTTGACGTCACTCAAGTGTTACCAAGTTTAGTCCTTGACAAACATTTAGATGTCTCTCTTTTCATATGCAGCTCTTGGTTAGTTAAAAAGAGACAAAACGCTTTTTGAAATGCGTGTGTCGATATTATAGATATTTGTATAACTATTCTTCATATAGTAGAATATGCCGTCTCCATAGTTTTCCTACCTCATTGTGTCGACATGTCATTTGACATTCGAATTAGTGTTGCCAATGTGAAAATTAAAAAAAAAAAATTACATTGCGTTCATGAGTTGCACAGGGGTGGACAACCACCAGGGGGGTGACCATAAACTCTTAGAGCGGTATCAATTTGAGATCGAATAAGGGACAGATGTATCTGACTTGTATACATCTGTCATCATCAAATTGATACCGCTCTAAGAGTTTATGGTCACCCCCCAGGTGCCTGTCACAGAAAATGCTACTGGCAAAGATTAAAATAAATTTTGTGCGGCAGGCGTTCTACCCAAGCCTCTTTTATCAAAGACCTACATCTTCCTCACTGGGGTATAAATCTAGTGCAGACAGCAAAGCAAAGGAGATAGACTTGCCTCCACCACCAGCGATGGTTACCGAAGGTGTCGATGACTCCAACTGTCCTCCCTCGTGGCAAAGAATACCAACCCAACGCAACTCAAAAAAAATAAGGTCGCTAACAGCCCACCGTCAGCGGAAAGACAGAGTCTAGAACTGAACTTGCAGACCTCTATCAATACATCCAATAGATACAGCAGACTTACCGGAATCTCTTGAACTTATGGAAAGCCAAGCCCATTTTAAGTAATCGAGCAAACCGCCACCAATAAATTTGTATGGTATTACGGATATCTCAAAACTGACGGAACTGTTGAACAGCTCACCAAGGAGTAGCTACAACTATAAAATAGTCAATAGAGATCATCTGAGAGTTATGGTGCAGATAAGTGAATCGTACAAAGACGTCATAGACCTAATACGAAATAATGGACCTATAGGACATAAATTACAAAAGACAAAAATACCCCAGCCACCTGCACCTTATGCCTAAGAGACCACCCTGCTAACTACAAGGGCTGTCAAGTGTACAAGGAGATTCGCGCAAGAAAAACTGTTCAGACAAATCACATGAAAGTAACTTCACCAAATATAAAGAATGCCAGAAATGCGGTATGTGCCCGTTGAGTTACACCATTTTGTGTTACACTGTTAGGTACCCATTGGGATAAAAATTACTGATTAGTAACACTAATTCAATGCCACGTTTTTTTTCATTAATGTACACTGTAACCTACGTAATAGAGTTACATATCAAATGCGACGGAGCAGGTAAGCTCGTGCAAACTGAACTGTGCAATCCTGGTTGTATTTTGAGAGCTCTCCATATAATTTTCCATAAAGCTGGCAACGATTTGTATAGTTCTATGAACTGCGTTAAAACATCCTTGGAATAACTCTTACATCACATTTTTTTTTTCAATTCTGTTGAAGGAAGGAAAGAGGAAACGGGGGCAGAGAGCGCCGACTGAATTTCCTTAGTAAAAAGTCATAATTCGAGGTTTGGCTCTCGTCTCTTTGCAACGATGCACAACAGCACAAGCCGCGCTTCCGGGACTGCGCTAGCTACCGTCTTGCCGCCCACACGCACGCGCTTACCTGCGCAAGTGCGCAAACTGGTTTGTGCAGGCATGCTTGCAGGCAAGTGTTTTTTTGTTTTTTATAGCCGGGCCATTACGAGCCGAGTCAAACCGCGCCAGACAGCGATGGAGATACGCGTTAGAAGAGAGCGCCAACGTTTAGGAGAATATCACGTCACTGAGCGTCGACCTTCAGTCGATTTTCTCGACAAACTTCTTGGCCGTCCTGAAATTGGCTTTCCGATGCGCAAGGCACGGATCGGTGCTATTTTTGTATGAGATTTACTACTGCGCACCCATTGTGGCAGAGTTCAGGCCGGCCAAGAAGTTTGGCGAGAACCTATATACCTTTTACCTTGTATGTGGTGTAAACTATAAATATAAGTTAATCATTAATAAAGAAATAGAATAATTAAGTATGATTAGAGATATCAATAAAAGAGCCGATTTAGATTTCTTATGCTTTATAATTACATCTATTATGTCTAGAAGATTAGTTATTGTAGGTAATTAATTAAATAGTTATAATAGTCCTACAACGAAATTCATGATTACATTCAGGATTAAAACAAGCACAATTGTCAATTATTATTTAAAAACTATTCAAATTGATATTCTCGAAATATCATAGTCAAAAAATATTCCACAAAATGCATTTCATTAACTGAAATTACCTTATAACAATTTATCCTAATGGGTATCTGTTTATTCAAAAAATACTCTGGGGATACTTGAATTAACGAAAATATTAAGTAATTAACCATTTGTATTGCATGAACATGCAACATGTTATCACAGCACTCGCAAAAATTGCAGTTGTCACAAGAGGAAATATTTACAATATGGAGTCATTTACAATAAGAAAGCCCAGAGGAAAGTTATGAGACTCAAAGAGCAGTCGATTTGATAACATACACCATTAATAATAAAGTAAACTTATTACTTCGTTTACAAATTCATTAATATATCCCTAACTAAACAAAACCACGGTTATGTTAATTTATTTATTTGCGATGACGTCGCTTCTTCTTACTGACACGCACGTCTCCGTTTTGGGGCTCATTAGACGTTCCGCTCGACGACGTAGGAGCTACCGGCGGCGGCGGAACGGGCGGCGGGGCCACCGGGGCCACTATGGCTAGCCCACTCATAAGATGTTGTAGATCATTATTATTATGAGTGGGACCATTCTGTCTCTGTGGAGCGTTAACTCTAGGAGCTGGCACAGGGGGCTGCGCAGCGTTAAGGGCGAATCTAAGTCGCTGCCGCATGCGTCTGCGCGCATTACGTGATAGTTGCAGACCCACACTGTTGTCATTTTCGATAATAATATCTTCTATTGCAGGTGGTGACTCGCCTTCAGATGAGTTGCTGGTGGGATCGTTCGCACCCGTGTTGGTCCTGTTTTCAATTCTTGCTCGCATTTCTGCTTCGGAACGTACTAACGCGTTTGCTTCACGTCCAAGCGTAGCAAAAGCTCGGGAGAGCCTAGCTACGTCGTTTTGTAAATCTTGCAGGAAGGGCTCTAATTCATGAGCGTGTGAATTTTCGCGATTATTGACGCGGTTGGCAACACGGAGGACAGCGCGGGGCTGAGTTTGGGTCGCTAGCTGTTCAGTTGGCGTACGACGAATGGATAGTTTGCTACATATTGATACTGGCGCAATTAATGCTCTCGCGTCTGTTCCGCTCACTACCAGGCAATGCCCACGTTTCTTTAAAGTGCCCTCACACGATCTTACTGACCATACCTGAAAATTATTTCTAGTTAGTCATTCAATCAACATTATTATGTTTATACATAATATAACATATTGAAAGCTGTGAGGGGTTACAAGTGGTAGGGAAAACATAATGCTAGCAGAAACTTCTACACTATGGCCTGGCGCGAATACAGGAAGAGGGTCGGCCAAGAGGTGTCAATACCTCCCTCTGGGCCTTAGCCAAATTGAAACAAATACAGGTTAAACCTAAATTTTCATTCGTGGATATATTACTCAGATATTGATCTGTTCACATTCTCCAGTTTATAGAAAAATAGGTGCCAAAGGTTGGCTAATTGTATGTTTTTTTCCCTAGTGGCACTTAGTCAGGCAGTCATATTTATTCAGTACATTGTGGCTATACAATTATAAATAAGGGCCATGGCATGCTACAAGTACTACTAGTCTGCCTCAATATAACTTCTAGGTAAAGGTGTGAATGGTAAAAAAGACAATCTAATCTACCAATTGACCAACTAATTTAAAATATTCGAGTTCGATTTGTTGGGTCTCACAACCGAAATTATCTTGATTCTAGTCAAATTCTAAGCTATATAGAAAAAAGAAAGAAAGAAGAGTTTAATTGTCACAAAACGACATAGGTACAATATAAATACATTCTTATGCTAAGTTACTAACGCGACATTTTGCGAAAGAGACATTCTGCGAAAGAGGCATTGTGAGAAAGCGACCTTTTGAGAAATAATCATTCTGCGAAAGCGAAATCATGAGAAAGAGACATTTTGCGATGGGTGCATTTATAGATGCAGGTTTTATGGACTTACTGTCATTATAAAAAAGTTAAATATTCATTCATGATTTTTAATAAGATTTATGATTGCTTTATTTAGTGTATCTGGTTTTTACATTAAAATAAATTACAAAGGGGCGCAACTATGTATGATGCGTGCGTGCCCTAGGTGCCGTTTTCTATTGGTACGCCCCTGAGAGATGGAATATATTGCCAAAACTAATGTCGTAAAAGAACTTGGTATATATTGCTATACTTAATTGATTATACTATTACCTAAATTGAGTGTCGATGGGAAAACACATTTATGGTATGTGTATTACCCTATTTTACATAAGTACGAAAACGCTATAAACCGAAAAACACCAAAATGTTAGTTATGATATATATTGACATTTCACAGTCGATGTATATTGATTGTATCGGTATTATTAGTATGACTTTACAAGATATTGGGCAATTATTTTTTATTGGTTTTATAATAACTACAATTATTATTTAATTTACTTACACAATCCGAAAATATTGCTTCTCGATCATTGCCAGAAATGGTGACTGTGTAGGAAAATTCGTGCGCTACCCAAGGGGATGAAGCCATGGACAGCCAAGCACAAACATTATCATCTGAAAACAAAAAATCAATGGTATGATCAAATTGACAAAAATAATATGGAGAGTAGGTACATAATAAAATAAATATTGTTTGCTTACTGGTTATTTCAATTATCAAAAAGAATATGCCCATGTCAGATACCCGTACTGCAGTAACAATTCTTCCAGGTACTGTAGAAAACTGCCACGCCTGTACATATTCGCCATTTTCAGATTTGCCCTAAAAAGAAAATATTTCCATTAAAGTGAACTTGAAAATAGAATACCAAAATAATTTTAGCAAAAGCATTTGTTGTTATATTTGCATAATTTGAAAATGTGCTAAAACGTAATAAGAAACAGACATTTTATTTCTGTGTGCAGAAGGTATAATGAATCTACTTATGGGTTACCTCAATTAGTTCAGGAGAGTGGTAATAGCGCAGATGATTGAGTAAGCGAGCTGCAGGGAGCCTGACTCCATTGCCATTCTTGCATGAGAGACAACGAAAGAGACCTTTGCAAGCTTGTGGAGGTCTCTGTGTAGATTGCTGTAATTGTTAAGTAAAATTAATTACTTAATAATATATTACATAACTGAATTAACTGGCAATTATAGTCAAACAATAAAAAGTAATTTGTTTTTGTATTTCTTCTGTGGTTTGCGACCCCGCAGGTTGGCATTATTAAAACTACAATAAATGCCAATGTTGCATTTAGTGCAGTGTTTTACACATATATATTCATTTTATTCAACGTTTTCTATTTTATGTAATTTTACTTACACTAGACTGCTCACTTTCATCATCACCAGCACTTTCAATTTCAGGTACTTCAGTTGTGTTCTCTATAGCTGGCGCATTATTCTCCGGGCGAGACTCTGTAGTGATTTTCCCACCAAGTTTCTGAAATCACAAATAACAATGCAATACAAAATTATAGATGAAAACACTTTGTCGATAGAATATGATGTTACTAGCTGCCCCACGCGGCTTCGCTCGCGTCAACTGGCTACCCACCTACCATACCCTACATACATGATTGTTGCGTAAATTTAACCGTTTACGCAGCGCACGCAACGGAAGCTCTCAAAAAGGAATAACTTTGCTCGTTTTTGCAACATTTTTCATTTATGCTCCGCTACTATTGATCATAGCGTGATGTTATATAGCCTTCCTCGATAAATGGACTATCCAACACAAAAATAATTCTTCAATTGCAACCAGTTCCTGAGATTAGCGTGTTCAAACTAACAAACAAACGAATATCTTCAGCTTTATAATATTAGTATAGATTTCAAAGTAAAGAAATAGAAAAATTTTAAAAATGCCCCATTTAACTTTTTCTTTTGTATCGATGTTGGTAAGTTGTAATGCAAAATCTCAATGAGACTGAGATTCAATCACGAGATGATCCATCACGACGACGACGACGTAAATATACCTTTTGATTTGTGAAGTAAGTTATGTTCATGAATTTAAGTATTGATGAGTGGACTTTTGAGATGGGGCTGTAAGGGCAGATACCTTATGTTAGTTATGTTGTAGTAATAACAAAACATTCTTAGGAGGGTCCAACTTTTTGAGTAATCACAAAATTTCACAGATTTTAATAAAAAATATACCCACATCAGGGGACAAATATTTTGATGCTCAAAATATTTGTCCCCTGATGATTGTACATAACTATTATTATCAGTTTGTATATAGGTACTAATTCTTCTTCTTTCGTGTTAAATATTGATTAAATCATACTATAGTCTCAACCATTCAGATGTTGACCAGTATGAAGCTACTTGGACAACAATTTAATTTTTATGTTCAAATTCTGAAAGGTGCAGGTGGCCAGGCAAGAAGGGCAGACAAGGAGGTGGGCCATTACCTGTGAAGGGCCTCCACATTGGCACTGTGTTTTGGCCAAGTTGTCTCTACAGCGGCCAACCTGGGCCCACAATCGATTTAGGGTTTTCCAGATTGGCCACTACAGTTCGTGTCAAGGGGGCAGATGCTCTGCCGGACTGATTAAGTGTAGAGGAGAGCGCTGCCTATGGAACATCAATATTCTGGAATTGTACCTACCATCTTTTTAAAACCATTGAGCAGGCTAGTTTCCGCAGCGGATATTCGACCATCGACCATATCCACACGGTAAAGCAGCTAAAGGCCATGGCAAGAATATAACCGGCTCCTATGCATGGTTTTCGTCGATCATTATGAGAAAACTATCGACAGTGTCCAGCACTGGGTAGTCTCCCGCGTAGGGCATGCATTCCGGAATTTCGTAATTCCGTAACAATTTTTTAGGGTTCCGTACTCAAAGGGTAAAAACGGGACCCTATTACCACGGTAACGATATCTTTACCGTGCTATTACTAAGACTTCGCGGTACGTCTGTCTATCTGTCACCAGGCTGTATCTCATGAACCGTGATAGCTAGACAGTTGAAGTTTTCACAGATAGGTAATGTATTTCTGTTGCCGCTATGACTACTAATACTAAAAATAGAATAAAAAAAATATTTAAGTGGGTGCTCCCATACAACGTGTTTATTTTTTGCCTTATTTTGCGATAATGGTACGGAACCTTTCGTGCGCGAGTCCGAGTCGCACTTGGGCGGTTTTCTGATATATCAATTCCGGATTTGAGAGGGGTAATATCGATATTCCGATACTCATAAATTTTTGATATTTTGATTATCTATATATATAAAAATCAATGCCACTTTTCGTTGTAATTTTATAACTCAAGAACGGGCTCACCTATCCAAACCAAATGGCTTTGTTCGGACTATTTAGTAGATGGTTTATGCGAAGTTTTTTTTTTTTGTATGGTAGTGTAGGTAGGGTAGTGTAAGTTTGCCGGGTGAGATTTATGAAAATGTTAAGACTGGAAAGAGACTATGTAGTATGAAATGTACGTGACACGTTATACATACTACGATTCAAATAACGTGTTTTTTATTATAATAAATTGACGTTTAATTCTATTGTGTGACAAATCGAGTCCCGCAACAATTTACTCAGACGCCTAACATCAACCAGCTTGGGGGCCTCACCTCATGTTCGCCGGTCTACTGGACTAGCACTCTGCTTCTCGGCTGGCGAATATGCGTGTGGGACAGTTCCACCCACGCCAAGAAAGTAGATGTTGGTCTTAACGACACATGCCGTACAATTACCGGCTGCCTCAAACCAACCCCGGTCAGTGTACTATGCCCCACAGCCGGGATATCATCTCCACACATCCGAAGGGAAGTTGCGAGTGTAGTCGATACGCAACGGCTGAAAAACAGACAAAGCTTCCTGAAAACGGTAATTCCCCTACTCCCTGTCAGGAGACCCGGCCGAGACCCGCTGCAGACTGTGGCAGAATACTTTTCCCCAAACAACACATTATTTACCTCAAAGCGAGTATATGCCCGCAGGATCTAACCTTCTGTGGTTTACACAGAAGTCTCTGAACCACCCCAGAACCCAGGTAGGAAGGTTTAACTCCAACCTCGCAAAATGGGGTTACCAGCGGCAGGCACGCATGTGATGCTGAGTCACAAACCATGCTCCACCTCCTCCTGTCCTGTCCTCTGTGTCCCAAAACATGCATACAAGGTGATCTATGTGCTGCCACAGAACACGCCGTGGAGGTGGCTAAGTTTTGAGCCAAACAAGAAAGACTGTCGAGCCTGAGCGACACGATGAAGATATGCCTTGTTGATTTGCGGATGAACAGTGAACATTTCAATTATTGCTTCTTACCTATGATAATATATTCAAAAATAAAAAGAAGGACACAGTCATGAGAAAAGTTTTTATAAACCCGGTTACGGCTTTCACGTTAAAAACTGCCATTTCTAACTCCAGAACCCTTTACTCGTACGTTCCACCGCCAAGAGCGCTCCGATGCGTGGGAAGGCGCGCGCGACGGATCGCCGCTTCGGAATGCGCGCCGAATGCCTTTACACGTACACTTCTAAGCTCGGTTCAGAGTGGCACGTGGTGTTTTTTTCACTCCGAAGTCAACGTGTGAGGGCCGATATTGCATGCCCTACTTCCACGCTCTCCATCGCTGCCACATCGATTCCCGTTACGTGGATATACTGCGGGAACTATACTCCTCGACCACTGTGCGGGTCCGAACTCCGAGTGCATATCCTGTTAAAACCCGTATCGATCAAGCGGGGAGTAAGAAAGGGTGTCACCATTTCACCAAAACTTTTTACAGCAGTCCTAGAAGACATAGTGAAAAGCTTAGATTAGGATAAGTGTGGTGTTAACATCTATGGTGCCTACCTGTCTTACTTAAGATTTTCAGATGACCTTGTGCTTTATGCTATGACCTCCAGAAAATGATTCAAAACATTTATGATGCTAAGATAGGTCTTAGGATCAATATGGTCAAGAACGAAGGTTATGGCAAACATCTGCAGCGATTCAAAACTTCCTGTTAAAGTATGAAATTAAATGTTGGAGATGGTTGACTGATATGTCTTAGACATATTCTTTAATTTGGCAAAGAACATCCACAAACAGAGATGTCAAGAAGAATACAGCTTGGATGGGCCGCTTTTAGCAAATTGGACGATATTCTAGTCATTCTAAATTACATAATGTCAGAAGACAGTAAAGTCCTGCCTCTATAACCAGTGCGTTCTGCTCACCTTGGTTACGGTGCTTAGACGTGGACGCTCACGCAGGAGTCTGTGTAAAAGCTGCGAGTTGCACAGAGAGCCAAGGAGCGTTCCATGCGCAATTCCATGCTTGGCTAAAATACAGAGTTCAGAACGTCGAGATACGAAGACTTACAAAGCTTTGTGACGTCGGAAAACGAATTTGTACATTCGATCCTGCAGTTTAGGTAAATTAAGGTTTTCTGAAATGATTTACACTAGGTGGCGGCACTGAGACGTCAGGTCAGGTCCAGACCCACCTTTCCCTGTGACATTAGGTAAATTGACGTCAACATCAAGTTAATGTCATATAGACCAGGGCTGAAGCCTTTGAAAATGGTAAAAAGTGAAAAAAAAATAGTATGATTAAACCCATTGGAAATGGAAGAGAATATAACAAAAACCGGCCAAGTGCGAGTCGGACTCGCGCACCGAGGGTTCTGTAAAAACCTCAGCTTAAAGGTATTATAGACCTCAGTATTTGATATGAATTTCAATTTAATACCTCTTCGCGTTCATGAGGAAATGGTTAGTAAGTTTAAAATTATAAAAATATTTTTATTATAATATGATGTAACTAAAAATTAACGGCTTTCGCAATTTTTCCTTTATCTGTTCTATAAGACGTTGCTTCGTACCAAATTTCAAGATTCTGAGTTTACGGGAAATACCCTGTAGGTTTTGATACCCTTGCGAGTGTCGCAAATTTGCGGCATAAAGGACCGTATCTTTTGATTGCGTTGGCTTAGAAGTTTTACTTTTTCACAGCTTTAAGGGACAGTAGACCTGAGTATTTGAAATTTCAGCTTGATACCTTCACGCGTTCCTGAGAAAAAGGTTCTTGACAGACCGTTTACCGTTTTTGCCTTTCGAGGCACGGAACCCTAAAAATGAAAGGAAAAATAATTTACGGGCGATCTGAGGTCGGGAAGTGGAAGGGGTGAGTTTTTAAGTGTAAAAACAGTTTGTCTCTATTTCCGGCAAAACTACAAGTCCTATGGAAAAAAGTTAAATGGCAAAGTTGTAGGTGATAAAAAGATTAACTACTTTTGTATTTACACTTTTTTCACATAACCTCAAAATTTATGTGAAAAATTCAAATAACCAAGTTCTTGGTTTTTTTATTTTTATCTTATACAAAAAAAAACCACCATATTTGTTGAAAACTTACCTTTTTATGTCCCAAACACATTGTAATTTTTTTGATTTAAAATATTTATATTTTCACCTTATTTTGACTTAATATCGAAAAAAGCACCCTAATTTTCAATCGAAAATTCTCACGTCAACATAACTGGTTTTTTGAAAAAGACGGTGGGCTTTTTGTTTGTTGAAATCTCTACTTTCTGATGGTGTTAAAAAAATATACATTACTATGGTAAATTTTCTCAGAAATTGCAAAAATAAAGTTAATATTTAATACGACATCTACAATACAATATTTTGAGAAAGTTGTAGTATCTTCTTTAAATTATATGCGTAGATGTCTATATATTGCTATTTTAAGATAACTTATAAACCTGAGTGACCTGGAAAATTTTAGCCCATCAAAAGGTATTTCATAGAGAAGTGGGTAAGGAGCCCCTTACCCACTTCTCTATGAAATACCTTTTGGCGGGTCTGGGCCTTACTACCTGTAATTTCATTTTTAAATTAAATTAAATTTAACTTAATTTAAATTAAACGCAGGCATTTCATACTTGAGACAGATACTCATTCTCTTCCGCGCACGTTCGGTTCCAGAAACGGCATTCTTATGCCTAGTTTCTGGCGACGTGGGGGTCGAGCGTCGCGTGCGTGCAGTGGGCGTCTCGCAGTGCGACGCTTCTTTGTAAACGTCATCGCATCTCTGTAAACGCTCTCATAGAACGCCATAAACCTACCATACCTATAGTTAGCGCAGACGGTTCGGGGTTTTCTATTCGGAATTTATACTACCAGAACTAAGAATGAAGCTTTCGTGAAGTGAAAGCACGATGATCATAGACAAAGACAAATTAATTGCTATTGCCCTTTTAGGTACTGCCGTAATCAGTAGCATTGTTCCTAATCTACCATAATACTTATATCATTAACTCTACCCATGTACACCAGGCTTCAGAACCATTTTGAAGCGCATGAATCTTCTTGTGGGTACCTATATTTTAGTCAAAAGAGGGTAGACAGAAAACAAAATCAATACTAAATAGCATTGGGTAAAATCAAACTGAACGTTAAATCATTAAGCCTCCTCTACACTGCTCGTGAAGTTCCTCGGCGAAGTACTCTAGAAACTTTGGCTAAAGTCCGAAGTACGACACTACACACTCGTTCAACTTCGCGATGAGCTCATTCGCTCTGTGGTGCCGATAGCCTGCGCACGTTTGTAATGGACGTTCAAGTAGCAGTTGCCGTTGCAATGTGCACTCTCGCGTATTCTAACTACGTGCATATTTGCACAACGACACAGAATTTTATAAATAAAGATTCAGATGTGTTGAAAAAATCTATAAATTTTGTGTGCCTATTTGAAATATTCACTAATTGAAAGGAACCTTATTCCAGAAAGACAAATGCTATTTTATTATATTCAAAATAAGGTTATTAATTTATACCTATGTAAAGCAGAGCTGTGCCGCTAGAATTGAAGTTTCTCAGTGAAAATGTTTTTGTCAAAACTTGGCAGTAATTATTAAAATCAGAGTTTCAACCTTTAAATTATCAAGAGAGACCTATAAATTATTACACCCAGGCAAAGCCGGAACGGATCACTAGTGTATAATAAAACCGGACAAGTGCGAGTCAGACTCGCGCACGAAGGGTTCCATACCTTATCAAAAAAAATCACGTATGTTGTATGGGAGCCCCACTTAAATATTTATTTTATTGTTTTTAGTAAATGTTGTTATAGTGGCAACAGAAATACATCATCTGAGAAAATTTCAACTGTCTAGCTATCACCGTTCATGAGATACAGCCTGGTGACAGACAGACGGGTAATAGGTTCCCGCTTTTACCCTTTGGGTACGGAACCCTAAAAATAAAAGTAGTACTTACAAAAGCTCTTAGTTTCCTAACATTTGCAATGAGTTCTTCCATAGCATAATTTCGAGTTCCGAAAAACAGTGCTCTGCAAACAGGGCACACATCAAGGCGCATTTTGCATCGTCCACATACATGGTGCCCCTCATTACATTGAAATATTTGTCCTGTTGGAATCTCATAGCAGACAGGGCATTGCAGTAGGTCATCTAAGTCGGGCAGGGCATCAGTCTGGAAAAACAAAAAAAAAATGTCCTTACTGAAAATGTCAATGAGGCTTGTATTTGAGGGTAGGTACATGAACATTTTTCACTTTAATAAATGTATCACATTTTTTAAACACAACTGTTTTAAAAAATTAGGCCCATGTTGTGTATTTTACCAATTTTAGCTGCTAGAACATATTTTATACATTTCATTCTATTCTATTTGAGAAATCATCATTGATGACATACATAGAGTTCCTAAAGCCGAATTGATTTAATCTGAGAACAAACACAAGATTATTGTACAGAACTCTTTGGTCAGTTTGCTCAATTAACATTTCAGTCCTACTCAGCCAAATTCTTTTTTAAAAAAGGACTATACCTTTAATGTTATTTTGGTATGGTATGAAGGCATTAAAATGCCTTTGTCTTATTTGTTTTCTATTAAAATAAGGTTCTATAAGTTTATAATCATCCAGTAACTGGTATTTTAAGGTAATATGTGCAAGGTGGCTTTGATTAATTATTAATGCATCCTATCAAATGCAATACCTCTAAGCAGTTGTTATTAACATGTTACAAACTCAACATAGAAGGTTAATGTTGCTATTCTTATTTCTCAACATAATAATAATGTAGAAATACTGATTGGAATTTGGATTATAGTAATAAACAAAATTGAAAACCCGAATAACTTTTGCAATGCGGGTAGGTGTAAAAAATATTTAAATCAGTTGTCCTAAATTTTACTCAAAAAGCGCAAAATATTTCAGAAGTGAGGAAATTGGTGTAACAAAAAAAGCTAAGTTACCCATCAAAACGAAAATTATGGTTTGTAGTTTAGGTACAAAGAAAGTAGTGAAAGAGGTACGCAATTCACAAAATCACACGTGTAATTAAATGGTGAAGATTTTTTTGAACATTATGATTTAGAGCAAAACTAAATTATATAGAACGCAACCTAAACATATTGGTTGGCCATTACATGGTTCTAGCCCTCCACATGATACCTTTATTTTGATTACAACATTAATAATAATTAAGTAGAAATTGTGAAACATAAAATGGTGGAGCATTTTTTATGTGTACAACAACTGTGCACTCAAAACAATTTGAATAAATCATGAAATATCTAAAATTAAAAACATAGGTAACTGAAATTTAAGTACGACTGTAAATGATTAAGTAGTCAATAATTTAAACAACGATATTAATCAGTTTTGTAAAAAAATATCGACCAACGGACAAGGTTGAACAATGGAAGTTTTATTGTTCATGTTACACTATAGCAATGTTGCACATACCTTAACCTCCACCTGTTCCGACATAGCTGATATATTTTGTCAGCAATGGAGAAAATAAATCTTGCTAGGTTTAAACGGAAACTAGCCAAAAGATCAGTGAAATTTTGGATAAATTTTGAACCCTAAAACACAGCTGTCGTTTCACAAATGGCGTCCATGTAAAACAGCAAAATTATTACATCTATCTATTTCGTCGTTGTTCGATCAACGGTGCTGTCATAAAGTAAAATTACAAATTCACTAGTATTGCAATATTGAAAAATTAGTTCTTAAGCCTGTGCTACACGGTTGTTAACCAAGCCAAAACCAAAGTTACATACCTTGATTTGAAGCGAGTGGGGTGATGCCAGCCACATGAGTAGATATAGATATGCATTATGCCAGCTACACGGTTTTAAACAAGCTCCAAACCTCAGCAATCAGCATGTTTAGAACGTTGTGCAGAGAGAACGTATTTACGCTCGTACCGTACGTTCATTACAACGACGTCAAGGCACCTTGGCTATCAAAACTTCAACAAGAATATACTAATAAACTTTAAAAACATAACTCTGATCTTACTATTTTCTTACTGATATTATAAATGCGGCTTTTTGGGTGGATGTGCAGGGACGGCTTTACCGCAGATGTGCAGGGTGTGCGTGGCACACGGGAGCAGCGCCCCAGGGGGCGCCAAGCGCCACTCGTCGCGAGCGCCCTCCGGCCACGGCACGGTCAATGACCCACGTAAGAACATCTCCGGTTTACATAAATTTTGTATGGCATCTGGAGCTATTCTTATATATGTCTGTAGCCACATCATCAATCCACGTTTTTGACACTCTTTATCAGAAACATTGAAGCAAGCAGTCCTCAAAAGAACTATTTACGGTACGTTTACGTTTTGACTATTCCCAGTTCTGAAAAGAACTCACCTGAGATCCCGAAGGAACTCATTTGTAAAGAAACAGGACACGTCGCCAAAATGCCGTCGCCAAAGTGGTGACCCCGGACAGAACACCCCCGGACAGAACACACCCGGACAGAACACACCCGAAACGAGCACACCTGGACCAGAACACACTCGAACCAGAACATACCTGAGGAATATTTTGGCGAAGAACCTCGACTGCGTACCCATTTCAAGATGCCGAATACCTGCCCAACAGAAGAACAAACAAGCTCAGCGACATCACACACCATCACAAAGGCTGAAGCTGCTGGTATCTCTCTCACCATGCGCATACCACCATTCTGGCGTGATCGACCACGACTCTGGTTTATTAGCTTCGAAGCCGCAACGAATGACCTCAAGAAAAACCAGTCACAACTCGCCCAGATGGTCATAGCACAGCTGGAGCGACAAGACATCGAGCAGATCACAGATTTACTCTATAATCCACCAGAGACGGACCAGTACAAAGCCATCAAAGAAAGGCTAATATCTGCCTATGAAGAATCTGACAGCCGCCAATTTTAAAAACTGTTGTCCGAGATGGAACTCGGCGATCAGAAGCCCACCCAACTACTCCGCCGCATGCGAAATCTTGCCAGAGACAAAGTGCCCGATTCCACGCTGCGTCTCATGTGGACAAACCACCTTCCACCACACGTCCGCTCAGTCCTCGCAGTAAGTGAACAATTTAGCACAAAGACGGCACTCGAAGAGCTGGCGCTACTCGCTGACAAAATGATGGAGCAGACAACATCAACAGAAGTCGCAGCCGTGCAGTCAACCGCTGTACCTACATCATCAGCACCGCTAGCAGATACGCAATTTATCATAAATGAATTAAGAAAGCTATCGCTAGAAGTGGCTGAACTCAAAGCAAGACCGCAATTTAACAACAATTATCGCCGCAGCCGCTACCCTTCTCGACACCGCTACCCTTCAAGATCACGCAATCGAACAGAATCGCCATCACCATTCTGTTATTATCACAGACGATTCAAAGAGCAAGCTAGACGCTGCACGTCGCCTTGCTCCTTCATAAAACAAAATGTGGAAAACTAAACAGGACGTTGGCAGAGGCGGACACCGGCGTTCAACATAATTCTCACCGCCTATACATCACCGATAAAAACTCGAAACTATCATTCTTAGTCGACACTGAAGCCAACATATCTGTGCTACCAAGAAGAAAGGGTCAAGTAACAACGCCGTACCCATTTCAATTATACGCAGCTAAAAACACAACAATAGCTACGTATGGCGAGAAAACGTTATCTCTCGATTTCAACCTACGACGCCGCTACAAATGGAAATTCATCGTAGCTGACGTTTCGAAGCCAATACTCGGAGCAGACTTCCTCAAGCACCATCAACTCATCGTCGACCTGAAAAACCGAAAACTCATCGACGATGTCACAAGCTTAAAGGTAAATGCCCCAATACGAGTATCAAACACGCCTACCGTACGCAGTATTGACATGTCGCAAACGTACCACGACATCCTAGCTCAATATCCCAACACAACAAGATTAACATCGATGAAATTAAACTCCGACATCAAAGTCCAACATTTTATCGAAACACGTAGTCAACCGTTGCATTGCCGCGCTCGACCCATCCCACCGCATCGTTTCGAAACAGTCAAGCGAGAATTCGAATACATGATAGAACAAGGACTATGCCGACCCAGTAAAAGCCCATGGTCGTCACCTCTACATATCGTACCCAAGAAGAATGGCGATTTTAGAGTTTGTGGTGATTATCGCCGACTCAACTCCATTACGATACCAGATCGCTACCCTGTTCCACGCTTCAAAGATTTCACGCATCAACTATCCGGAAAAACTATCTTCTCTACAATAGACCTCAATCGTGCCTACCAACAACTGAACGTAAGAGAAGAAGATATTGAGAAGACAGCAATCATCACACCAATGGGATTATTCGAATTTCCTCGTATGTGCCCTGGTTTGAAAAACGCGGGACAAACGTTTCAACGCTACATCCATGAAGTGCTACGAGGATTAGATTTCGTTTTCCCATTCATCGACGATTTGTTACTAGCATCTGAAAACGAAGCTCAACACCGAGAACACGTTCACATCGTGCTAAAGAGGTTAGAAGATAACGGTATCACGATTAACCCCGTTAAATGCAACCTAGGCAAACCAGAAGTCCAATTCCTAGGATACACCGTATCAACAGAAGGCATCAAACCTCCGGATCATAAAATCGAAGTTATCACTAACTATCCCAAGCCGACCACAATCGAAGAGCTAAGAAGATTTCTCGGTATGATCAATTTCTATCGCGATCACATACCTAACGCCGCATCTCTACAAGCACCATTGAACGCATATCTACACAATGTCAAGAAGCGAGACAAAACTCAGATCACGTGGACCGACGAAGCAACCCAAGCGTTCGAGCAATGTAAAGCTAGCATCATTAACGCAGCCTTACTAGATACTATTCCAAGAAATTCACCGATGCACAAAAGAAATACTCTACTTTCGATCGTGAGTTACTAGCAATCTACATGGCAGTGAAACATTTCCGAAAAATATTTGAAGGACGCCATCTTATCGTATTCACCGACCACAAGCCGTTAACATTTGTAATGTCGAAAACGCATACAAACTCAGAAACACAGAGGCGAACGAGACAACTTTTGTTTATCAGCGAATTCACCACGGACATAAGGCACGTGAGCGGTAAACAAAACATCGTCGCCGACACACTCAGCCGCATAGAAACCATTTCATGCCCATCTGCTGTAGACTACAAAGACATAGCCAGCGCACAACAAAAGGACAGCACCATAGAACAATTGTTATTACAAAAAAACATAACTCTAAAGAAAGTAATTATACCCAATACCGACGTCGAGTTATATTGCGAAACATCAACCCCATTTTTACGACCTTATATACCCAAGCAGTATCGACCAGATGTTTTTAACAGCTTACACAATATAAGTCACCCAGGCACACGCACGACGCGTAAACTTACAACCCAAAAATATTTTTGGCTATCAATGAACGCAGACATCAACCTTTGGACTCGATCCTGCATACATTGTCAGAAGAGCAAGATACAGCGACACACATTCTCGAACATAGCATCTTTCCCACCAAGTGAACGTTTTCAACACCTACACGTTGACATCGTTGGACCACTCCCTACAACAGCTCAAGGTCACCGATACTTAGTAACAATGATCGACCGATTTACTAAGTGGCCTGAAGCCATCCCTACCGATGAAATATCAGCTGTTCGAATAGCCGATATCGTCTACCAACACTGGATAGCAAGATTTGGTTGTCCTACAACACTAACGAGCGACCAAGGACGCCAATTCGAGAGTCAACTATTCCAAAACCTAATGAAGCAAATGGGAATCAAGAAAACTCGAACAACAGCTTATCACCCTCAAAGCAACGGTATCGTCGAAAGGTGGCATCGCTCCCTTAAAACTGCGTTACGCGCAAAAATCACAGACACAAGCACATGGATCGATGAATTGCCTACCGTGCTACTTGGACTTCGAGCCGCTCTACGTACAGATTCAGGCGTGAGCGCCGCCGAGCTTACATATGGCTACAATCTTCGTTTACCTGGAGATTTTTTCAATACAAGTACCTGCACACCTGCGATGGATTATACCTACGTTGAGAAACTGCGTGGTATTATTCAAGCAAACAAACCGCAAGCCGTAACCGAGCATCACAGCAATAACAGACACATGTTCGTGCATAAAGAATTGCCCACGTGCAGCCACGTTTTTGTCAGAACTGATGCAGTAAAAAAACCACTTCAAACTCCATATGAAGGCCCCTATCGAGTTATAAGCCGAACAGATAAAGTCTATTTAATCCAGTTACCAGATCGGCAAGTCAACATTTCCATCGATCGATTGAAGCCTGCATATGTCATCACAGAAGATACCGATACCTTACCGCCAACCAAGATTACCACACCAAAACCAGTGACCTTTACCAAAAAAACAAATACCGACCCAACCGTCACCAAGCAAGGAACTCAAGTACCTGCCGCCAACATGCCGCTACAGCCCGCCGTGAACAAAACAACACGTACAGGCCGCACAGTCAAGCTGCCGGTACGCTTCGCTTGAAGGGGAGTACTGTAGCCACATCATCAATCCACGTTTTTGACACTCTTTATTAGAAACATTGAAACAAGTAGCCCTTAAAAGGACTTTTGATCACAGTACGTTTTGACACTCTGTTACCAGAAACATTGAAGCAAGCAGTCCTCAAAAGAACTATTTACGGTACGTTTACGTTTTGACTATTCCCAGTTCTGAAAAGAACTCATCTGAGATCCCGAAGGAACTCATTTGTAAAGAAACAGGACACGTAGCCAAAGTGCCGTCGCCAAATGTCGAATAACAACAAAGCAAGGCGCGCCACGAGCGGCTTTTACAATAGTAAATTTTATTTCAACATGAAATAAACTTAGAAACAGATACAATTGTAATTACAGATTATATAAGTGTAGTAGTGAGGATAGGATAGATGGACCCCTTTTCCGCACTTAGACTCGCATTTGGTCCGTTGTACAAAGGTTTTGTCCGTTTGTACGTGCAGGCCTCCTCTCTGCGAGTGGGTAATGGCCCGTAAACCACCACGCGGGTCCAGTGCATGTTGGTGGATGTCACATGTCTTCGAATTTTTGGTTCTAAGACATGCCGGTTTCCTCACGATATTTTCCTTCACCGTTTTGAGTGCAGTGGTGATGTAATAATTTACACAAAGTAAAGCGCCTGCCTAGGTTCGAACCCACAACCCACAACTTATAAGTCGCGGCCGTTACCAGTGTAGTAGTTAGTGTCGCATCGCTACAAAAGGCACCTGTTTTGACTCGTTTGAAAACACGCCGAAAATTATATTGCGAATCCAGAATTCAGCTGTTAAGAATTAAAAATAAAGTTCAAATTGCCATGGACGAACGTCACGCGCGCGGCAATTCTCAAAAGCGTGTGAACGCGGGGCGCTTGCCGCACTTTGTGTTCTACCTTCTTCCGCTACACACAGAAATTTGCGAAATAAGCCTTGACGCAATGGATTAAATATTATATTTAAGTAAACATGTAAATATGAAGTAAATCGGCTTTTCTTTTGATTAAAATATACCTATTAAGTAAGATTTGTTATTAGCTGCCACAACTGTTGCGACTTTCACAGGGGTCAGAGCTTTGAAATAACCACAAAGTTGTATTTTACTTTTTACTCGTGTACAGTGGGCCTCGCATTAAGCTTACCAAATCTGTTAAATGTTTCCAATTGATATTGACCTCTGTACGTTTGACATGAGGTCGTGATTAGGGTTCTATCAGACAGAGAGCGATCACGTGATCTAGCGTTCAAGAGAGGTCAGTTTACTTTCGAGCGTGCACTGCTCACGTATCCCGTGCTGTTGGACGGCCTACGCGGTACCACTATTGTCACCACGTTTTTTGACGATAGTTCTACAGCGGAAGACGAATTAATGATTTTGTGGTCGATCAAGACGGAAAAGGAAATACTGGGTGCACCCAGTAAATAAGGATAGGAAACAAGATGGAGAATATCATAGACTTTTTTTGGGTTAAAGATTAAGACTTTTTTTTATAATTCTTTTCAGATGAATAACTGGAGGAAAGCCGTTTCAGCAAAAGAAAGATTGGTGATACTTTGCCTCGGTTTTTAGGCATCCATATCCATAGGGTAAAAACGGGACACTATTAATAAGACTCCGCGGTCCGTCTGTCTGTCCGTCTGTCACCAGGCAAACCGCGCGCTTACTAAAGGGCGCTAGGGTAATGATTGCACACGGGCGCTACATGGGCTGAATACGCCACTGTGGATGTGTGTGTGTTTTTTGCTCAATCAAGCTAAAATTGCTGAGCGGATCAGGATGATATTTGCCACAGAGATAGATTATAATCTGGAATAGCACAAATGCATCTTTTCATCCCGTTAAAATGTTACCTTGGGATAAGAAAACTTTTTACGCGGGCGAAGCCGCTGGCAGAAGCCAGTATATTTAATATAGGTAAAAGAATATACAGGGCAAGTCTCTGTACACATCGATGATACTTTACGTTCGCTGTGTTGAATTATTTTGTACGCAGCGACCGATATAGTGTAGACAGTGGTTTGAAACCAAATTTAGCATGACCTTCCAACGTCCTTGGTAGAAAGGCGTGCGTTGCTGACCAGTTGGTTGGCAACTTGTTTGTAACCGTCAATGAGGTAGGAAAACTATGGAGACGGCATATTCTACTATATGAAGAATAGTTATACAAATATGTATAATATCGACACACGCATGTCAAAAAGCGTTTTGTCTCTTTTTAACTAACCAAGAGCTGCATATGAAAAGAGAGACATCTAAATGTTTGTCAAGGACTAAACTTGGTAACACTTTTGAGTGACGTCAAAATCATGTCTATGCGTGACCGGTCGCCATGTTGATTGCCGAGTAAAATTGGTAGTTGTGTGCCGTCTACGTACGTTTATCTGTGTAGTAGTGCTGTCAAACAGTTGCAAATGGCCTACCTCATTGGCTAATGGGCAGCCATCTTAATTGCCCGATTTATGTAGGTAAGCACGCTAATTTCGTAGGTATGGCAAGTCCATAGGTTTATAAGTCAGTGGTAACCGTTTAGCCGCTTGTTGACAACCACGCGTATGACAGTCGCGCTCATAGACTAATATATAATAGACAGCGTTGCCAGAACGTAACTTTTATTACATTTTACGTAACTTTTGACCTTCTCATGTAGCCTCCATGTAACACGACTCAAAATGTAACTTTTACGTAACTTTTAGGATTTAATAAAAATATCGTAATGTTTGTACCGTGTGGTGACGGACGTAGTACCGTGTGGTGACGTACGTAAAGAATTTCACCACCCCATCTCATCCCGTGGGTGTCGTAAAAGGCTACTAAGGGAATAAATGCCAGAGGACGCTTTGTTTCCTCATGGCGGTGCGAACATCTCACCCCCAAGCTAAGGTCGCCGTGCCGAGAGCTGCATGGCTAGGGGAGAGCCTAAGTCGTAAGCGTGCCTGTTGTCTGGGACTGGGCGCCCCCAGGCACTATCCAGCCTTACCTCTACAAGCGGGGCTCTGTAGAGCGTGGACATAGTTTCCCTAGCTATTCGTGGGAACAAAATGAGTCTTAATAATCTACTCGGAGACGGCGGTGATGCTCGCCACACACCACGTCATGTTCTCATGGGGCGAAAAGCGAGCTGCGGAGTGTCGCTTAGCTACGCTGAATGTGCAGGGACGAATGATAGATAAGATGGATGAAGTATGTGAAATAGTGAAGGACAAAAGGATAGATGTGTTATGTGTGAATGAGACAAAAAGAAAGGGAGTGGATATATCTAAACTCGGGTCCCTGACCGCTATCTGGTCCGGTGTTCAAGAGACACAGAGGGCCTGTCAGGGTGTGGGGGTTATCCTCTCGGAGCGGATGATGAGTTGTGTAAGAGATTACGCTTGTGTGAGCCCTAGGATTCTTTGGGTGAGAATTAAGGTGGGCCTACACCCCATCTTTATTTTGTGCGTGTATGCACCCGATATCGGATGCTCATTTTCTGAGAGAGAGGAATTCTGGGGAAGTTTAGGAGATATACTGAATGATTGTAGGTCTAACGAGAAGGTTTTTATGCTCGGCGACTTTAATAGTTGGGTTGGTGTGAACAGGAATGGGTTCGAAAAAGTATTAGGGGCATTCGGTGACAATAGAGTGAATGAGAATGGGATGAAGTTACTAGAAATATGTGTAGAGAAGGGCCTGTGTGTTATAAACACTATGTTTGATCATAGAAAGATCCATAGGTATACGTGGGAAAGGCAAGACAGTAGAAGTATGATTGATTTTGTTATTGTAGATGAAAGATTGAAGAGCAAAGTTGTAGATACAAGAGCATATCGGGGTGCTAATGTAGGGACTGATCACTATCTGGTTATGTGTCGGGTGGTTGGTCTGTTCAAGCATTGGTGTCATCGAGTTCAAGTTCCTGTGACTGCGTTAGAAAGAATAAAAGTAGAAAGATTACAAGAACTAAAAGTAAGGGAGGAATATAAGAGGGAAGTAAAAGAGAAGACGGATAAGATATTTGATTATTTGAATGATTTCAGTTTAGAGGATGTGTGGGAAATAGTGAAAAGTAGTATGGTGAACGCAGCCACAAAGTTATGTGGTATAGCAAAGAGGAAACATGGTAGTAGAACGAATGATATGTGGGTAGATGATGAAGTAAAAGAGGCGGTGAAGAACAAGAAAGAGGCTTGGCTTAATGTGTTAGCCTGTAAAGCCCAAAATAGAATGAATCAGGCAACAAACGTGACGGATGATCTGGTAAGGGTGAAAGTAACGTACAATCAGATAAAAGCGAAAGTCAAAGAGGTGGTAAAAATGAAGAAGGAAGAAAAATATAACAGGAAATTTTCCGATAACTTCAGGGCCAATGTTAAGCTGTTCTGGAAACAGGTAAGATTGGCTCGCGGAGTGACAAAAACATCGAGCATGAATGTAATAAGAGCAGAAGATGGGTGCTTACTGAGCGAAGAATGTAAGGTCTTGGAACGCTGGAAAAGATATTTTGAAAGTTTATTTAGTTGTCAGGATAGTGTGCAAGGAGTGGGTAACTGGGTAGAAGCCAGTGGTCAAGACCCAAACCCAGACGAAGAGCAAAAGAATGAGAATGAAATAGAAATGGATGAGATTATAAAAGCAATGATGGGGATGAAGATTGGTAAAGCTGCAGGGTATGACCGAGTATCTGTTGAAATGCTGAAGGGCGGTGACGGGGTGGTAGCAAGCCTGTTGTGCCGGATCTTTAATATGTGTTGGAGATGTGGCCGCGTGCCGGATGACTGGTGCAAGGCTGTAATCGTACCACTATATAAGGGAAAAAGCTCACAGCAGGAGTGTAAAAACTACCGCGGCATTAGTCTTTTGAGTGTTGTAAGCAAATTATATGCGAAAGTTTTAATAAATAGAGTGGTAAAAGTGACGGATGAACAATTATGGGACGTGCAAGCAGGATTTAGAGAGGGAATGGGCTGTATGGATCAGATCTTCTCCTTGAGGAGCATAGCTGAAAAACATCTGGCAAAGCACAAAAAAGTCTACTGTGCTTTCGTTGACTTAGAGAAGGCCTATGACAGTGTGAGGAGGGATAAACTGTGGTCGACGCTATCCGGGTACAGTGTGGACTGGCGCTTGGTTCGGGCACTGAAATCTCTATATAGGGATTCCAGTGCTTGTATTAGGATTAATGGGGCGTTTACGGACTGGTTTTCCATCTCAAGGGGTGTTAGACAGGGCTGTGTAGCATCACCGTGGCTGTTCAACTTGTACATGGATAGTTGTCTGATAGGTTTGAAAGAGCATGAGTGCGGATTGAGGATGAATGAGTTGCCTGTCAAATGCCTTCTCTATGCAGATAATCAAGTTCTACTTGCATCGTCAGCAGAACAGTTGCAAGACATGGTGACTGTGATGAATGAAGCTTTTAAGTTAAAAGGGATGAGTATTAATGTGAACAAGACTAAGGTAATGGTGTTTGAAAGGGAATACGATGTATCGGAGTGCGAAGTGAAAATAAATGATAAGAGTGTGGAGCAAGTGAACGAGTTTGTATATCTGGGAAGTATGTTCACAAGGGATGGAAAGATTGAAGAGGATGTGGAAAGGAGAGTGAATGCAGGGAATAAAGTGAATGGTGCTATATATGCCGTTGTGACCAGCAAATCGATGTCTCCAGAAGCTCGACTCGCCGTTCACAACGGCGTGCTGGTGCCTACACTTATGTATGGAAGTGAAAGTTGGGTATGGCAAAAAAGACATGAAAGTAGGATTAATGCAGTAGAAATGCGGTCCTTGCGAAGTATGTGTGGTGTAACCTTAAATGATAGATTGAGGAATGAGGTAATAAGACAACGTTGTGGTTTAAAAGAAGATGTAGTGACTAAAATTGAAAAGAGTATGTTAAGATGGTTTGGCCATGTTGAGAGGATGAATGATAGGCGACTAACGAAAGGTATTTACAAGGCAGACGTGAATGGAAACGCCGGGAGGGGACGCCCTAGGAAGACATACATAGACCTTATAGGTGATGTTCTTCAGAAAGGCAAGGTGCGCAGTACTCATAACCGGCGTGTGTGTATGACAAGATGTATGAATGTGAGTGAAGCAAAAGAAGTATGTAAGGATCGTAGCAGGTGGCGTTCTGTAGTTTCTGCCTACCCCCATGGGAAAAAGGCGTGAGTTTATGTATGTATGTATGTATCGTAATGTTTTCCAGCAAATAAAAAATAATCGTGAAACGGAACGCATCTAAGAAGTTTTCACTCGTCGTGTTGTCGCACCTGATTTTGTGACACACTAATTGACGCTTTGTTTATTGACTCACACAGTCATGTATATTTTTTAATCTTCCATCCCGCTTACTCCGGCGAGCAAGTGAGCGTATTTGGCTTAGCACGCACTATGATTTTTATTCACGCGAATTTTTGCCACCTATTCTGTGACCTATGGAATTTTAAGCTGCACGCATTGCGTTAAAAAAAAATATGCGGCAATAATATCGTGGATGAGTCTGATGGAGGCTCAAACAAAATGGAAGGCGCATTAGGTGGAATATTTTGTAACGATATTCTTTTATATCCAAATTCGCGCCGCGTTTAATTATTTCTTTGCACATTGATCCCTAGTTAATATTCTGAAGTGAAATTGGTGTACTTCGGAATCATTGGAACATGTTACATTTCATAGAAATATAAACTACAGTTACATTTTCAATATTATCACGAAATCGTAACTGATAGTATACTAGGCCGTATCGTTCGTAGTATCGCGATAATATCACAGAATATTCGAAAATCTTGAAAACTGCGATACGAAGGTGAGAATATTATTGTGCGATATAAAAAATAGGCTATTCGAAGTTCTAATACTATGCAAAAGAAGTCGCGGGTAAGAGTTAGTTCTCAAATAATAGATGTCATCGTCAAAATCGTCGCCCAAGATCATTTCTTGCGGTATACAGGGTTACTGGTTAAGTCGACCTAGATCCATTAAGAGGTTATAGTGCCCATCATTTCTGACTAATTTGACTATGAAACACCCCAGCCTAAACCTAACCGTTTTTGAGATATTGGATTTAGAAGGTTTTTAAAAAAAATATGCCAGTTTCTTAAGAATTGGCATTTTTTTTGTCTTCTATGGCCTTATTTTTTTTCTAATTCCGATTTTTGAATACTAGAGAAGTTCGTTTATTATTCTAAATGCAAAAAGTCCAAATATCTGAACCATAGGAGTCATAGTAGAGGACTGAAAGTGTAAAAAAGAAATAAATTTATAAAAACATTTTTTTCTTTAAGCAAAATTTTTAAAAAAATGTATGGCAGTTGTGCTGCAGATAAGCTAAATAATATCTTTGTTCTATTAGCTATCCAACAAGGTATAACAAGCTAGGGGTCTTATCACAATTCTTAGAAAAAACTTTAATAAAAAGCTCACAGGTAGTATAAGGGTTCTTTTGCCCTATTGTCCTTCCATGGGGCTGTGATGTGTATATTTTGCATTTAGAATAATAAACAAACTTCTCTAGTACTCAAAAATCGGAATTAGAACAAAAATAAGGCCATAGAAGACAAAAAAAATGCCAATGCTTAAGAAACTGGCATATTTTTTTTAAAAACCTTTTAAGTCCAATATCTCAAAAACGGTTAGGTTTAGGCTGGGGTGTTTCATAGTCAAATTAGTCAGAAATGATGGGAACTATAACCTCTTAATGGATCTAGGTCGACTTAACCAGTAACCCTGTATACTATACTAGCTGTTGCCCGCGGCTTCGCTCCCGTGGACCACCCCAGTAGGACCCATTTTCGGGATTATAAAATAGCCTATGTCACTCAGGAATAATTTAGCTTTCTATTGGTGAAAGAATTTTTCAAATCGGCCCAGTAGTTTCGGAGCCTATTCGGTACAAACAAACAAAAAAATCTTTTCTCTTTATAATATTAGTATAGATTGATTTTGTTTTAAAATCCAGTATTTTAATCAATGCTCTCTTTTACGTTTTATTTTCAATACGCATGCGAGCTCAAAAGCTATAGCTGCTTTTCTACTATTATCCATTTTAGACGACATGCCCACAGAACATATATACCCTAAGACTTGCCTCTAGTAAATTCAACAGCATACTGATGATGATATTATTCAACACTTGCGATCGTGATAATAATATTGATAATTGTAAAACAACCACGATCTCGTTAAAGTGGAGCTGAGAATGTAGAGAAGATTGATTCGATATAATCTGCCATCAAATTCCAAAACACATTAGATGTTACATTCGCATCAAATTCGCATTCTAATACAAATACAGAGCAAAGAAGAAATAGAGTCTATAGCAAACGAAAGTATACAGACCACTGACCTCTATTATACACTTGTATGTTAGAGGTCAGTGATACAGACACTCGAATTATTTGCAAACTTTTTATATGGCAATGCTGTAATAATGTCAACATAATTTTTTGGTGATTCTATCATAAAACTTAAGATTTGACTAAAAGGCTCAGTAGCCAGTACAAAAAAAAAAAACATCGAGTCGAGGGATGTCAGCCATGGGTTTTTTGGCGGGATTTTTTCGAGTGAACCTCAGCGGCTGTTAATATTATTTGCAAATTGATTCCTAGTGGATATTGTGATATAAAAGTGGTGTAGTTTTGTGTCTCAACTGTCTACGCAACTGGACAATATGTGAAATCATTGACAGAAGCGATCTCGGGATAGTTGAGCGGAGAATTTTATTGTAGTATTGACTACCTCCGCAAAGCTTACTGGGAAGGCTGACTCGATACAATTTGCTTCCAAATACTCCAAAAAACATTAGAATATGTTACATCCGCATTCTAATGTTACTAATGAATTCAAGAAAAATACTGATGACTAGGCAGCATGGTCTCAGACCTTAGCCTGTTCCGTAAGGAACAAAAAAAAAAAAAAAAAAAAAAAAAAAAAAAGGATGTCAGCCATGTCAGGATGTGTCATTGTTATTGATTGATTGTCATGCAAATTGCATTGAAATGAATTTGTTCTAAATTTTGTTTTGTGCCTCGCTGTCGATCTAAATAACAAATAAAAATATAGGAAAATCAGAGCACCGGACCATAGAAATGAGAAAACTATGGCACATTCTAATTATCTGGTTTTGTTATTGATTTTCAGTTTTTGCAGATGTAAGTGGTACCTATTTTTGTTAGTTTAGCATTTATTAATAAAAAAACAGGAAATAGTAGTGATGACTGTTGATATTATCTTAGAAAAGGACTCAATAATTAATACTGTGCTTCTATTTGTCCATATTGTAAAAAAGTCCAAAACTGTTATAACATTTTAATTTTCCTTCCTGTTATCCTGTCATTTATGTATGTAACATTGTTCAGTTGTATTTTGTTATTTTCTAGTTGGAGACTTACAAAGACTTCATAAGAATATATACTCATCAATTGAGGGAGGAGCACCATGTTTCAGACGTCTAAATGGAACTCATCAAACAGGCTGTTCATGTATGTGATTACTAAGTTAACAATCATATATTCAGTTTTAGATTAATATTCAAAATAACCAAAGTAGAAACCCAAATAGCTGAAGAGCTTACCAACAAAAAAAAACATTATCATTATGTAGCAATGCTGTCTCTTTTAGAAATAACTTGATGACACTTCTAAAGATAAGGATACTAAATTATTAATGATTTTTTTTAAGCTGGCGATAATGGTGCAGTGGGTGTGGTCTATATGATAAAAGAAATAGGTGATGTCCACTGGCTGCTGCAAAATGCTACGGCTGGACCATACATGGTGGTTGTCAGCACTTATGTGTTCTCTGAAGTGATTGAAGATCTCATGGAGAAATCTACCATTATTGCTGGAATTTTATTGCATGACAATGCTACAGGAAGGTAATTGTTTTTATATAATACTAGCTGTTGCCCGCGGCTTCGCTCCTGTGGACCACACCATTGGTCCCATTTACGGGATTAAAAAATAGCCTATGTCACTCAGGAATAATGTAGCTTTCTATTGGTGAAAGAATTGTTCAAATCGGTCCATTAGTTTCGGAGCCTTTTCGGTACAAACAAACAAACAAAAAAATCTTTCCTCTTTATAATATTAGTGTAGATAATAAGTCTTTCCATCTTAAATTGCTGTTATTTTCTCGATTGTATTGTTGTTTGGTCTATCTCAAAGTATATCTCTCAATTCAGTGTGCCTCCAGGCAAATTCCTCCTCTAACAAATTCCACTGTTATCTGTCTCTATCAACTCTTTTAGGACCTACTGTCAATTGCAATTTGTCTTCCCATATTTGTCTGTGTCCCTATGTTCCTTTGGCCATCCCTAGGATACCAGTTAGTCAAAATTTTGTAATTTTTTTCCTGTGACTTACATAGCATATAGCCTATCTAGTTGGTCTATCTTAATGAGCACATGTGTCATTTTGCTCTGATATAGGTGTTTCTATGTTTGTCTTGTTTCTTAATACCTCACATACTTCTTTCCATAGCTCCTTAGCAATGTTCCAACATATCTCTATGGCGTTTGAAAAGTGACCATGTTTCACACCCATATGTGTTGCAAGGGAATCCTCCCTTGCATCACATATGGGTGTGTGCATGTGTTGTAGACTTTTTGTTTGATTCCCATGCTGAGATTGTTGGCTTTTGCCACTTCCTTCATCAACCAGTATCTATTCTAGCTGTTTGCGATTTGCTTATTATTTCTTTGTTAGTCTGGTCTGTGGGGGATGGTTTGGCGCAAGTATAGGTTCTGCCACATATTCAACAGGTTGTTATTGACTGATTGTTATTTGAACTGGTTCAGAGTTTATTAGTAACATTGTTTTGTCTGTGTTTGGTGATATTCCTATTTTCATGCCCTCATTGCCAAGTTATTGGATCCACAGGTTTGCAGAATCACATAAACTGGAGAAAATAATCAGTTTATGTAAACCTAGAGATGGTTTAATTTCCTTCCATCAATGTTAAGTCGTAGTAGGTCCCAATTCAGTATTCGGAAAACAGCAACAAATAGTTTTGGTGACAGTGGGTTGCCTTGTCTAAATAAAGTTTTCAGTTTTATTCTGTTTTTATTATTTGTTGTTATAGCCTAGAAGCATGAAATTTGGCAGAAAGGTTCCTCAAGTGACGTAAGTGTGCACTAAGAAAGGATTTTTGGAAATTTCTCTCCAGGGGGTAAATGGGGGTTGATAGTTTGTATGAAAATCTAATTCCTTCGGCCAAAATTCTTGAAACTTAGCACAAATAGTATTCTAAGTAAATGATAAAGGATGACATTATTAGTTTTTCGAGACTACCCCCAAATGATGATTTAGGGGGTGTTGAAGTTTGTATGGATAAATCTGATTTCTTGGGTTTATAAACTTGAAACTTGCCACAAATACAAACAAAAAATTTACACATATAATAAATCTGTAGAAAAGTAATTTTTGTACATCGAAAATATTTCCATAAAAATAGCCAGGGTGTTAAAGGATAACCAACATAATCTATTGCCGACATTTTTGGAATTTTTGACTGTTTGTCTGTTTATTTGTGCACGCATCACGTGAAATGTACGAAACCGATGTAAATAACTTTTATACATAAACATTGTGCGTAACTTGAAGAATTACTCAGTTTTTGTTTCATCGAAATCAGTTTACTCTATCAAAAGTTAGATGAATTTAAAGTGTTCATAAAATAAAATTAAAAGAAAAGAAAAGATAGAAAAAGTATTTATTTAATTATTAGTTTTAATTATCACAATACACGTAATTCAGATACTCGGGAGAGTGGAACTCGATATTCGATAGATGGCGTTGTGTGTTTGAAGTCATTTTCTGAATGGCGATGTTAAAATTCTCCGCGAAAGAATGATGACTATAGAAAAAAAAATTATAGGTAGGGTAGGGTAGGCAGGAAGGTGACTAGGGTAGGGTTGGAATTATCGGTAAGATGACGGGAGCGATCCGCGGACACAGCTAGTTAATAATAAAGTTTGTTATTATAATTTTTTGCAACTACCCCCAAAAGATGATTAGTTATAGATATTAGAAGGGGATGTTAATTTTTTTGGAGAATCTTATATTTTGGGTCAATAAACTTGAAACTTACCCACAAATACTAATCTAAATGAATAATAAAGAAATAAATAATAATATAATATTTTGCATTGAGGTGCATCACAATTATAACGGCTCAAGATTGTTTAGTACCCTACACAGCTGATATTTTGTTTGGTGGATAGTTCCGTAACATACACAATACTGCCGCCGAACACCTAACCTCACGCGTTAAAATTTTGTGAAATACTTTTTTACAGTTTATGAATTTACCTTTTCGGTGTTACTTTGAGAAGAATGCCCATTTTGTAAGGGAACTTGGGCCCCTTTGAAAAAATGGTTGTATCTTGATGAATTTGGTTGTATATTCTAGAAAAAAACAATTTTTATTCATGATTAGAAAACATTTTTATTTATTTTTCGGGATGCACGAGATATAACGATGTTTCTGTTCTTGAAATGAACTTTTATTACCTACAATGCAATAAGGTGCATACAAATGTCCAAGTGAAGGCACCTGATCTGTTTTTGTCTGTATATATAAAGTAAAGGACATGGATGGAAACAAATACAAAATACATATAAATCCTATTTTTGGATATTACTGAAAGCGCATACACAATACCTCATAAGGGGCCTGTATATGGGCAATCTCCTTTGTTGGAGTACAAATTCTGGTAAAATGTTGTTACAGGTAGGTTTATTGATGTCTTTTCTGTTTGTGATATTTTTTATTGTTTTTAACCGACTTTCGAAAAAGGAGGAGGTTCTATGTTCGACTTCTTGTATATTTTTTATTATTAAGTATGTTCACCGATATCTCCGTCAATTGTGGACCGATTTAAAAAAATCTTTTTTTGTTTGAAAGAGTATGTTTCGAAATTGGTCCCATTTTAATTTTGTGAAGATCTGATGAAGAACTTCGAAGTTATACTCTTCAATAAATAACGGCAAATCTCTCGGGACTGCTGCAATCGCATGTCTGTTTATTGTTTATACCATTTCATAACATAACATCACGCCTCTTAAGGGGTAAGCAGATCTCTCATTTGATCGGTTTTGTTCAAATTTCATGATATTCGGGTAATCTATTCTGGCGTTATAGGAAACTTACTAAACAACTTGCCTATTAGGTAGGTACAACTAAAAATCAACTTCCAAATAAGAAAACTACAAAGTGAAAAATAACTTTATTTTTGGAAGTCGGTGTCCATAACGCAAAAAATGGTACCTACGAAAGACACCGACTTCCAAAAATAAAGTTTTTTTTTTATTATAAAATAATTACTTTTGCTGTATACTTTACTTACATTTTTGTGCATACTGTAAGGGAAAGGCATTCTCATCATTCGTTTTCGAGATCATTTTCATATGAGAAAGATGCAGTCATTGTTGAACACAAGTACTTAATAAGTAATATTGTTTATTGTTTCACAGTACCTCATCTTTCAGTCAAGAGTCGAGATGTCCTAATGAGTATTCTTCAGCTCAAGGAAGTGTTTGCGAATCCAGTGGAGTTAGTGGTATTACCTGGAATGAAAAAGGAACTGGACTACTTCGAAGAGATATCCCTTTCCCAATATTTTACTTGCCACAGACTAAAACACAAGAGATTGAGAAAATTGATCAATGCTATCAAAGGTATGTTAATTTATTTTACAAAGCTATACTCATGTGTCTCTTTTAATATCTGATATCAATAGGTCGCTTGTCAACAACATCCCTCAAGTTGAAAATTGGCACTTTTTAAAATGTCATAGGATAGAACAGCAGCCATAAATGCGTAAATGAATACGGCAACTCAAAGGGTTTGATCGCTATCAATTGACTAAAGTTGTTAAAAAATAAAAGGCCCGTTTTGACAGCTATAAAAAATCAACATTCAACTCAACAACACATTCATCATCATCATCATCATATCAGCCGAAAGACGTCCACTGCTGGACATAGGCCTCCCCCAAGCGTCGCCACATTGACCGGTCCCGTGCGTCTCGCAACCAGCGGATCCTCGCAACCTTCACAAGGTCATCGGTCCACCTGGTGGGAGGCCTTCCAACGCAACGTCTTCCGGTTCGCGGTTACCACTCCAGAACTTTTTTGCCCCATCGGCCATCCGTTCTGCGAGCAATGTGCCCTGCCCACTGCCACTTAAGTTTGGCAATTCTTCGGGCTATGTCGGTAACCCTAGTTCTCTTGCGGATCTCAACATTTTTGATTCGATCACGCAAGGAAACTCCGAGCATAGCCATCTCCATTGCCCTTTGAGTGACTGTAAGCTTCCTGAAAAGGCCCATTGTAAGCGACCACGTCTCAGAGCCATATGTCATAACTGGCAACACACACTGATCATAGACTTTCGTCTTAAGACACTGTGGTAAGTTGGACGAGAAGATACCGCGCAACTTCCCGAACGCTGCCCAGCCGAGTCGGATTCGACGATTGGCCTCTTTCTCGAAGTTGGCCCTACCCAATTGGATCGTTCGTCCCAGGTAGACATAGTCGCCCACAACTTCGAGTGTAGAGTCTCCGACCTTGATAGGAGTTGGTGTCACATGGGCATTCAATATCACTTTGGTTTTGTCCATGTTCATTCTAAGACCCACTCTTTCGGAAGCACTACTGAGGTCATCGAGCATTGTACTGAGGTCCTCCATGGTCTCAGCCATAACGACTATATCGTCGGCAAACCGAAGGCGAGTGATGAACTCACCATCGACGTTGATGCCTAGCCCTCTCCAGTCCAGAACCTTGAAGACATCCTCCAGTGCAGCGGTAAACAGCTTTGGAGATATGACGTCTCCCTGTCTCACATCTAGCTGCAGAAGGACGGGTTCCGAGGTCTGATCCTGAAGTCGAACAGACATGGTGGCGTTTTCGTATAAACACTTCAACACTTCGATGTACCGGTAGTCAATTTGGCACCGTTGGAGAGACTGCAGTACTTCAGATAACCCTATAATATTCCATCGTAACCTGCTCAATACTTCCTCGAGTTCGGCTATCTTGTCGTCGGTCCAGAGTGTTCGCGTGTTATATGTTCCCAGGTCCAGTCGTCGGTGTTTATTCGGGTAGCCGGGTCCACTCCGGGGATTCTTCGCACCCCTTGCCACACCATCGCCTCGACCGCTACCGTAGCCGAGGGTAGACGGGCTGCCGGGCACTCGGGGCCGTTTTTTATGTGTGCTATTCATTAGGTTTGGGGGGGTTTGCCATAATCGCCACACTTGGCAAGCAGGTTGGCGATCGCAGTTTGATGTTAAAGTGCACAGAGACCGCTGCTGCCCATTTTCCGGTGTGTCCCTTAGTCGCCTCTTACAACACCCACGGGAAGATATGGGATGGTGAAATTCTTTACGTTGTCACTATACGGTACCACATTCACACACACACATTCATTTTTAACTTGATGCTTGCGAATGATTCTCGTTGTCATAATGTATTGGTAACATAGAATTTAATTAGGATTATGAATCTGATTTTTCAATTTCTTACGTAGAAAGTATTGGTAGCATGTATAATGAGAAACGTCAACGGGCTTCTTAGATTGTGACGACTATAATCACACAGACGGAAATCCACATCGCGTTATTCATCTCGCATGTGATTGGTCGATTTGATAGCGGTCAAACCCTTCGCCTTGCCGAATTCAATTGCGTAATTCGGCTGCTGTTCTTCACTAATTAAACTACTGTTTACATAATTACATTTTAGGCGATCAAACAAATACAGGCCAGTATTCTTAATAAATAAGTTTTACTCGGCTTGAGTGGTGATGTTTTATAAACAGCAATATCATTCTGAATGATTGTTAATGAGTAATTTACATTTTCAGGTACAATGTTATGGACAGGGATAATCAGAAGGGCAGACCACTTTGCTCTGTACAATTGAATTCCTTTATGTTTGCTGCAGTTGACTCTGAAGTATGTTTAAGAAGGTTTGTAGACTGGCAGTCATATGATTTTTAGTGTCCGACCGAAGGTTTATTGCTGGCTGAATAATGGTGATTGTTGTGTGATGTTGGTTTAAAATTGGCAAATATTTTAAAATTTCCTTTTAAATTATTTTTCCTTTCATTTTTGTTATATTCTATTTCCTACTAAAAGGAATAGAATCCTACTATTATTTTTTGTCACTTTTTTCCATTTTCAAAGGCTTCGGCACTGGTCTATTAGGTTAATGGAATGTAGTGTTACACTTTATTTTGTTTTTTGAAATAATTGTAGAATTTAATGCTACTATTTTATTGACATCTTAGGGTAAAAATAAAATGAAGTAATTTTTATGTGTTTTTTGCAGATCTTCTTCAACAGCCTTGATAGTATATACAAAAGTGTGTGATCCTTTAGGCGATCATAATGTCTACTATTCCCTCTTCCCTAGGACAATGGTGTGTACTTCTGTCGATATAAAAATGTTTTACACTGACCCTTGTGAGTTTTGTGTTTACCTAATATGATTTAAATAGGTATATGCAAATCCATTACATCAAATTCAAATGTTTTTGACTGCTACTATACAAACACTCACTCACATTAAAATACAGATTTCTAACTGTAGTGAAGTGTAGCGTGAATAACTAATAAAAAAGCACATTGCAAGTTTTTACATTTATTTATTAAATTTATTCTAAACTTAACTAACGTAAACTCTAATTGAGTAGCTGAATGTGACATGTGCCTAGTTGGAATCTTCGAGAACAATGTTTGAGTTTTATATTTTTATCGTTATTTATCGAAGATCCAGGGATGTTAAAATCGGACCAGTATTTCTCGAGTTTACCTCTTACAAGCATTTTTACCTTTTTATAATAGTGGTTTAGATTGATCTATTTTAATTTGTTTCAGGAAAACAAGAATTCTCAATCAGTTACATTAGTGACTGCAAGAATTGACAGTGCTTCTTTATTTGACGGTGAGTTAACTCTTGAGAGCTCTGGAGAGCAGTGGTGGCCCAGTGGTATCGGTCGCGACTCTCAATTTGTAGGTCGTGGGGTCGAACCCAGGCAGGTGCTTTACTTTGTATAAATTATTTCATCACCACTGCTCTTAAAAACGGTGAAGGATAACATCGTGAGGAAACCGGCATGTCCTAGAACCAAAAATTCGAAGACATGTGACATCCACCAATCCGCACTGGGCCTGCGTGGTGTATTACGGCCCATCCCCTCTCACAGATAGGAAGCCTGTGGCCCAGCAGTGGGAACATTAATAGGCTGATGATGTGTGTGATGTGAGTTAATTCTTAAGGTAAGACCGCACTAGGCGTAACTACGCGTCAACAGAGCGACGCGACCCTACTAGTTACACCGCACTAGCGCCACACACGACCCTACGCAGCAAATTTTGCTCGTCAGTCCTTCGGCTATTTCTGAGCAAGATAGAAGAATCTGAGATGGCTGTAAAAAATAAATACCTGTGCACTAGACGGCAGCGGAACGCCGCGAAGCGGAACTGCGCGACATAGAAGACCAACTTACCAACTTTGACGCACCGTGGCGCGTCGGGTAGTTCCGCTGCCGCTAGTGCGGTATAGCAAACGGCGCGACACTGCACGCTATTTCAAGTCTTAACGTGTTTGGTGCGTCTAACGAAAGTTTTTTGTGTAAATGATTCAGAAATATATGACCTCCAAAATGAGCATTACATAACAGAAAAACAACGCTTGGATGGAAATTGCCGAGCAATTGGGCGTTAAATAAATTTCATATTTTTGCTGTGTAAGTACGAACAACTGACGAGAAAAATTTGCTGCCTAGTGTCTAGTGTCGCGCTAGTGCGGTATAACTAGTAGGGTCGCGTCGTGTCCCGTCGCTCCGCTGACGAGTAGCTACGCCTAGTGCGGTCTTACCTTTATTGCGTGAACAACGAGGTTTTTTACAAATCCATTTTTATCTCGCTAATGACAAAATGTAGCAGTTTGAACGGAAAAACCAAACCCTTAAAATGGTACTTCTAAACAGTTTATGTGTGTGTGAACGAGGTGTGAGACTGAATATTTCTCTGGCTTGCAACAGCACGGCGGCTATAGTGCCCGGAACGTAAGTTGGCAAGGTTTTGGCGTAGTGAACCACCATATAGAGCAACCGGAATGTGGAAGCGATACGATTGGTCAGTCGATCCTTGTGTCAACTGAACAACCAATCGCGCGCTCGGAACAGTCCTAAATATTCCCCACGCCGCGCTTCACTACCGAAGATACCTAAAAAACGACTTCTACGCATCTAACGACTCTTGCCAACTTAAGTGCCGGGGATTATACGAAAATGTATTATTATCAATCTGTTCTATCTTCTTAGGAGTTTCTCCTGGCGCAGCGAGCTCCGTGGTCGGGATGGTGACACTACTGACGGCAGCTACAGCCCTGTCTCAGATGATTTCCGTTAAAGATGCTTCTTCGTATGGTAAGGGATTATGAGGTTCACTAATAATGTACGGCTATGCTAGCAATGGGAACATTACAAAAGCTGACGATGATGATAATGACGCCATTGCAGCAATTTCGGCCATGAAAGTATCGATCGAGATTATGTAGTTTCACGAATAACCGTACAATATATGGATACTGCCTCGAGTCTTGTAGTTTAATTTAGTTTATTGCATTGTGTGTTTCAAATACAGTATAATATTTCAGATCAAAATGTGCTGTGGACATTATTCAACGGCGAAGCGTTTGACTACATCGGCTCTCAACGTGTCGCGTATGACATAAAAATGGGCCAATGGCCCGCCAACGCCCCCCTGGCTGTGGGGGATATTCGCCTGCATGTGGAAGTGGGCCAGATAGGCGGCGCCCTGTCGATATATGACAACAATTGGCCAATTAACGCATTTGTGCCTTATTCTACTGATGAACCTGAGGTGAGTGATTTTTTCAGCTCTAGGGAAGGGCTCTTATTATCAGAATTCCAAATAAACTGAAGATGTTTTTAGCAAGATATTAAAATTATGACATGTTTAATTGCAGATAGCAGAATTCCTCAACACGTTTACGGAAAACCTTCAGCAAAACATAACGTTATCGACACAGTACTCCACTAATATCCCGCCGTCATCATTGCATTCATTCCGAAGAATTCTCAAAAATGAAACTGAAAGTGGCGCTTTACCTGAAGTTTTACTTACTGACTTCAAGGCTAAATTCAGTAATATGTTTTACAATTCAGCCTTGGATGATTATGATAACATTTATTTTAAATATCGCAATATCACTGTCGACAACAATGGAACATGTGAGTATATATATAGTAATACTAGCTGTCCCACGCGGCTTCGCTCCCGTCAACTGGCTACGTACGTACCCTATACTACCTACCCTACCCTACACATACCCTACACCTACGCTACACCTACCCTACACATTCTTTACACCTACGCTACACCACCTACCCTACCTATCCTACATACATGATTGCATAACTGAAACCGTTTACGCAGCGCACGCAACGGAAGCCCTCAAAAAGTAATATTCTTTCCCGTTTTTGCAACATTTTTCATTTATGCTGCGCTCCTATTGGTCGTAACGTGATGTTATATAGCCTATAACCTTCCTCGATAAATGGACTATCTAACACAAAAATATTTTTCCATTTCCGAACCAGTAGTTCCTGAGATTACCCCCTACATACAAACTTACAAATTTTACCTCTTTATAATATTAAGTATAGATAATTATTCACAAATAGTTAAAAAACCGGTCAAGAGCGAGTCGTACTCGCGCACCCAGGTTTCAGTACGATCCTGTTTTTAAATTTTCATCGGCGAAGCTTATATTTGTCAGAGAATTTTAACACTGCGGTGTCGAATATTGCAGTTTTAGGTCAGCACCATCTCTTGACTGATAGTGGAACTAATGTATTTTTTGTTGATTATTTCTGAAAAAGTGCTATTTAGAGACTTCGTTTTATTGTCCTGTAATCTTTACATACAATTCTACTAAACTACTCTGAAATAATACCAGATGTTTCTCTATGCAAAGAAAAATGTTTGAGAATTTGCAAATAGCGTTCTTTCATATGATGCCCTATTAGTCCCACTTCGAATTTTAAGATCCCCTTTCAGTCATAGTAGTAATAAAATATTTCTTATTTGCGAAATAGTTGGTCAAACGTCATCTAAAACTATTCCAAATTTCAAGTTTATAGCACTAGTAGTTCTTGAGATATGCAGCTGTTACAGACAGTCAGAGTCGCACTATAAGGATTCCTTTTTACCATTTTGGTACGGAACCATAAAAACTAAACGCAATAATGTTAGCTGTTGTGCCTCTCTGCGAATGGGTAAAAAATAATCAAATCTTCATAAATTACAATTTTCAGTTATATCTACCGATTTCCTCGTGGCAAACGGAACGATGAAAGAGGAGGACTCTCAAGTGAAGATCGCCCGGCTCGCCACGATTCTAGCACGGACACTGTACCAAAGAGTCGCAGGAAAAGCCTTTGCTGGCAATATTTCTGTATCGGCGCATTTGGTAAGTGTGTATAATTTAATTTACATGAGATTTTAAAATAATAACGTTATCAATCTTCTCTTTGGTGTATATTATATTGTTTCCGTTTTTTGACAACAAATTCCGAAACGAAAATTATTTTTCATTGTGTAGGTGCTTCGTTTTGAAAGTCGGTTTATTCATATTTGTTAAAAAAAAATCTTTTATTTTTCCTCTTTTAACTTTTGATAGGTAACCCATAATATTATCATGAAAATCATTTTATTGACGGAGTGCTTCTCATGGCAATTCTAATAAACCTAAACACGACTAAGAGAACACATTATTTAAATTTTAATAAGGAGTTCTAGTGCCTACCTTCCCGCTTCATCATCAGATTTTCATCAGAACCACTTAACTGTTTAACATATATCACCGAGAAGATCCAGTCGACATCTGTGATCGTCTTCATCCGTTCCACTTCATCATATGATACTTTCTGAATGCAACTTGCTTTCGTATGTAACAATTTTTTTGCGATATAGACACCGACTTCCAATTAGGCCCATTCCCAGCCCTGCACGCACAACGGACCAAATGGGAGTCTAAGTGCGGACAACGGGGTCCATTTATCCACCGACTTCCAAAACTAAAGTTATTTTTCACTTTGTAGTTTATTATTTGGAAGTCGGTAGTATTTTTTTGCCAAAAACATTTTTCTATGACCTGCACATATTTCTTCTGGGTCTGGCTGTATGTGTATGTGAGTTTAACTTCCTATAAACGAACCCACCATACAGTTGAAATTCATAGTGTAGAGCAATGTTTCATAAAAAGAAAAAGAAAATAACTAAGCGTGTGATTGATTTTGTATTATTTATTTAATATTACTGTCTATAATTTTATTTTCTCAGCATTATACAGTGTATGTCTGATAAAGATGCGAAAAAAGATAAAAAGAAATATCACCAATAATAAAACCCTACATTAAATGCTAACACTCGGGGATCCTGAATCATGTACCTACTGAATCCATGGTATTTTTATCGCGTCGGTGACATACACCCCATATAATAGACATTATGGGAAGTAGCGAGATAGCCCACACAAGTATAATTCATAACTTACCTCTTTCATTGTAATGCAGTATAATGTATATGTATGAGATATAATAAAAACATTTTGATTTTATTGGCGCCTGTTTCATTATAGGTAGACGAGATGCTGTACTGTTTCCTGAGCAGCCAGGCTTGTCGGTTGATCCAGGCGGCGGAGTACGAGTCGAGCGGCACGGAAGACACTCCGCCCGAGCAGCCCGCGCCGCTGTACGTGGGCGTGGCCCCCTATGGCAATACCGCGCCGGTGTTCGCGGCCCATCTGCTCGCTCTGCTCACGGGCACACCCCTGCCTGCCAACCGCACGGAGTGCTACGACATGTCTGTTCCCGTGAGTAAAGAAAGAAAGAAAAAAATACTTATGTGATAGGATAGATAAAATATAAAGTCAATGAATCTTTATTGTGAGACAGGGGTTACAGTGTTATTAATGAGTTTTTTTTGTGTGCATTTGCACTGCTCCACCATGTTAGGCAAACAATAGTGTGAGCAATTTATTATCTTAGACTTAAGTTTATGTGATATATGTTAATTTAAATAGACATTTCAATTAAAATACAGACTTATTTTGCATCAAAGCATAAAAACAGTTTGGTACTAACTCATGACGAGTCTGTCGGACAAAAATTCATGTACTAACTACTGTATAATATGGTCTATTGACCAAGAAGTCATTTATTTTTTTCTTAAAATGTTTAATGATTTCAATTTCTCTTATTTGCTTAGGAAGCTTATTATAAATTCGTATTTCCAAAGAAACTTTTAGAAAGTAGGGCTGATTTGAGGTCATAATATTGGCATGTCGACAGGAGTGCAGGTTAGCAAACTTTTCCCCATTGGTTTTTACGAACATAGCGACCTCATAGATGTAAAGGGCAGGAAAGGTTAAAATCTTAAGCTTTTTAAAATATGGCATACAGCTATCTGGGGCACGTATAAAACAAATAAAACACGTAAAAAAGTGAACCCCGTGCGCGACCAAAAGACTCCTATCTCAGCATGTGCAGCAATCAAGTACTGCTGTTTCTATCTGAAGTAGTATGCATAGAGCGCTTTTCAAACGCCACTTTCGTGTAATGCATGTCGAGTGCGCGTCTACGGCGCGTTTGCATGCCTTGAATTTATATGTTGCGGTTACGGCGCGTAAATAAAACGGCATAGGAGGCATGCTTGCCCTAGCTAGATCTACCATAATATATTTTACCCTACCTATCTAAGTTCTATGAGGCAGTTTGTTTCACCGCCACGTGTCTTATATCATAGACATCGTCTTATGTTTCAGGGTTTCTCACAGTACTATCTTAGAGGTTGGAATCACAGTGGAGTTTGTATACAGACGACCATGAACATGAGTGCTGCAGTCAGCCCTGCATTTATTATACCAGGTTAGTAACTAATTGGGTAATTAAATTGGCTCAAAAAACCTTTCTGTTTTTCCTTTTTTAAATCCTTGTTACCTGATTACCTGTATGTACATTCCCTTTGGTAAAAAGTAGATTTTTAAGTGACCTTTTATATTAAAAGGGCCCTAGAAATGTACGGGATACATTTTTTTTCTTTATGTATCTATTGATACATTTAAAACGGTCTACTAGTTTAACTCAAAAAAAAAATTTAAATAAAGTATGATGTATCGTTCTACTCCAGATTACAATCTAAAGTCGGATGAATACTCGACGTGGACGGAGTCTGTGTGGCAGACGATGTCGGCGCGCGTGTTCGTGTCGGCGAGCGGCGCGGGCGCGTGCGTGGCCGCCGTCACCGGCGCCGTGGCCACGCTGCTAGTGGCGCTACTCACGTACTGGCTGCAAAAACACGCAGCAAGGATATTCACTGACGCCCCCGCGCAGTCTATAGCCAACGATGATGCCGCTTCTGGGTAAATTCCTTTTTTTAAAAATACTTGTGCTCTATTCTTCGTCGTTTCGATGATCCATAATCACTATACATATAAAACAAAGTCGCTTCCCTCTGTCTGTCCCTATGTATGCTTGGATCTTTAAAACTACGCATCGGAATTTGATGCGGTTTTTTTAATAGATAGAGTGATTCAAGAGGAAGGTTTATATGTATAATACACGCGGGTGAAGCCGCTGGCAGAAACTAGTTAAATATATTTTGACCAGAATTTAGCCAGCGTTGTCATTTTCCTCACGAGGGTTATTTTGGATGCATTTAGAATGTTCAATCTACGGCAGATTATTTTTGCCCTAATAAGTGAAACAGACTGTTTTTGTTGTTCTGTTGATTTACTTTTTTAATACCTTTGTTTGATTTATCTATATCAATATCTCTATACAAATTAAGTTAATTTTGTGATGCTTTTGTTCCAGCATACTAAGAACTGTAAACTGTTGAGAACAACATGATCGAAGTATTAGGAAAGAAGACTGTCGCATGTGAGAGTTGGAAGTATGAAGCAGAGAGCTACGGAGATAGTTTAAGTAGAAAACATTCCACGGCTGTAGAGTGAAATTAACACTACCAAATATCGGCAGTCAAAGCCCTCTTCACCATGATTATAAGAATAAGTAACCTATAGTTAATTTGGATAGGCTTTTTTAAGTTTTGTGTTTTTATACATCACGCTATGTAAATGTAATTTTAAATAACAAATAATGACACTCATAATATGTAATGACTTACCCAGCTATAATCAGTCACAACTTAATATTATATTCATGTATACTAATGCATTTTAATGCAGTGTATATCAGAAAAATAATTGATATATTTAATTTACTCATTAATATTGCCCTATCTCATTACCTACTCAAGTTTTCATGTGATTTTAAAGAAATAAAAGATGATTCTTAAATGTGTTTCTTTTTATTTGTAAAAGATAGCATAACTCCTCTATTTTCTATGACAAAGTCCTCATCAATAGTTGCAGCTAGCGAGGTTTACAGTGCCTGGGTATCTAGCCTTTTCGTATATAGTAGTAAAGAAAAACTACAATCGAGCATAGCCCTTTCCTTTGCCCTTTGGGTGAATTTAAGCCTTATGATGATATGGCACTGGAAACACACTGGTCATAGACTTTCGTCTTGAGACACTTTGGTATGTTGGATGAGAAGATACCGCGCGATTTCCCTAAAACTGCCCAGCCTGATTGAATCCGACAGTTGACCTCTTTCTCAAAGGTAGACCTACCTAATTGGATGGGCTGTTTGTCCCAGGTAGACATAATCGTGTACAACATCAAGGGTGGTTTCCGATCTTGATAGGAGTGGCATGTTCATTATAAGAGCTCTTTCGGAAGCTCTACTGAGGACATCGAGCTTTGTACTGAGGACCTACATCATTTATATATTAGTCTATGACCGCCATGGTCTCAGCTCACTATATTATCGTCGGCAAAGCGAAGGTGAGTGATATACACGCCATTAACGTTGATGCCTAGCCCTCTCCAGTCCCGAACCTTAAAGACATCCTCCAGCGCAGCAGTGAACGGTTTCGGAGAAATGATGTCTCCCTGTCTCACTCTGCGTTGATGAAGGCTGGGTGCCGAGGTCTAGTCCTGGAGTGGGACTGACAAGGTGGTGTTATTGTACAAACACTTCAACACCTCGATGTACCGATAGTCAATCTGGCACTGTTGGAGAGTGTTACGTACTCTTTGATCCGGCTTGTTCGGGAGGCTGGAAATCGTCAAACCTGCGCACGACAGGATTTGTGTAAATAAATTTTAGTAATCATTGATTTGTGTTTTGTGTTGTGATTTTGTGATTGTGTTCTGTGTTCTGTTCTACTACTAGAAAGTAGAAAAAAGTTTTCATTCAAATGACATGACATATGTCATTGATGTCAATGTCAAAGTGACAGCAAGCTGTCATTTTACTATCACCGTAATCATGACTTCGTCTTTGATTAGGACGGCGAAATGCATTTGTATTAATGTTTTAAAGTTGCCGGGTGCAAGAGCGTCGTGTATTGCGAATAATTTTATTAATCGTCCTGTTTATCTACATTATTCAGTTACGCACCAGCATAACCCCAAAATGGCAGATAGATCATTGCCTGAAGTATTTAAGTACATAGATGATAATGCGGAAAATTTCAAGAAACTTTTAAAGGAAGCAGTTGCTATTCCATCGGTGTCGTGTGATGTCAAGTACCGCAATGACTGCGTCCGAATGGTGGAATGGATGAAGGAGAAACTAAAGGAAGTTGGCGCGACCACTGAGCTCAGGGATATAGGTTATCAGACTATTGAAGGACAGAAAATCAAACTGCCCCCTGTTTTAGTAGGCGTTTTGGGAAATGTAAGTATTTCACTCATAAACTTAACTATTTATAAGTTAACTAGCTCCTGCCAGCGGTTTCGCTCGCGTGAAAGTCGATAATTATTCCGAGGGAACATATTCCCCGGATAAAAAGTATCTTGTGCTATTCCTGACTATAATCTATCTCTGTGCCAAATTTCACCCAGATCCGTTCAGCGGTTCTGGTGTGATTGAGTAACAAGCAAACATCCATCCATTCATCCAAACTCTCACATTTATAATAATTGTAAGATAAGATGTATCAGTCAGTCCATCAATTCCTTCTTGTCATGTGAACAGTGAACACTAGTTTGGTATGGTTGATATTCAAAAAATTGGTAGAGCCAATTTTTTGGAAATATGGTAATAAAAAAACAACAAGCAGTTGATATTATAAAGTGGCTAAGTTGGGACCCAGTCTATATTATCATTTCTGGGCACTCTAACTAAATCAATAAAGGTTTTTCTATAAACTATTGCACTATTTAAATAGGTTGTAATAAATTTCACATTTTGTGGCTTTTTGTGCATTAACTTCAATTACATCTCATCATACTAATATTACAAAGAGAAAATATTTTTTTGTTTGTTTGTACCGAATAGGCTCCGAAATTACTTGACCGATTCAAAAAATTCTTTCACCAATAAAAAGCTACATTATTCCTGAGTGACATAGGCTATTTTTATGTCCCGAAAACGGGTCTTGTGGGGTGGTCCACGGGAACAAAGCCGCGGGGAACACCTAGTCTTTAATAAGTTGCTAGTGTCATGTTTTAAAATCAAAAAGAAACAATACACTGTTTACTTCTATTAATCATTTCTGTGTTACCTATTTTCCCAAGTTCTTGAGTATAACTATATAAGAGTTTAACACAAGCCATTAAAAAAAAAACTAACTTATTTCCATTACAGTGAAAATGTTACATTTAGATTGCTAATATCCCTATTAGCTATAGCCTATAAGGCCATGGTATGCAATAAAGAGTTCGTCTACCTATCTTTTATCTAACCAGTTGTCTTTGATACTTGTTTCTAACAGCCTATTTAATTTACATAGTGAATATGTAAACTGTTCATTGACCTCTCTCATATAGTTATAGGTATGAGAGAACCCCAAGCCTTTCCTATGATTTATTAATAAAACTTTTTAAATTTTAGGACCCTTCGAAGCAAACTATTTGCATTTATGGGCATTTAGATGTCCAGCCAGCGTTGAAATCAGATGGGTGGGACACAGAGCCATTTGAGCTTGTGGAACGTGATGGCAAGATGTATGGCCGTGGTTCTACTGATGATAAGGGTCCAGTACTTGGATGGGTCCATGCCATTAATGCCTTCAAAGCTGTTGGTGCAGAGGTATGCTATTGCAATTTATGATTCTATTATATTTTTATGATCATTATTCACAATCTAGACGGTTTATGCAGTATACAATGCTTCATTGTTTGTTTTACTGTATTATTTAATCAGTTACCATAGTTATATGATATAACTGAGAATATGTATTTATAATGATAATTGTTTTTACTATCTTGTATTGCATAACAACTGTTTGCTTGTAGGAATTGTATAAATCATATTAGAAACTGTTTTCAGCTTCCTGTTAATTTAAAGTTTTTGTTTGAATGCATGGAAGAGTCTGGTTCAGAAGGCCTGGATGCTTTACTTTTAGAGCATTTAAAACCAGAGGGATTCTTTAAGGATGTGGACTTTGTGTGCATATCAGATAACTACTGGCTGGGCACCACTAAGCCCTGCATTACATATGGTCTGCGTGGTATCAGCTACTATTTCTTGGAAATTGAATGCGCTCAAATGGATTTACACAGTGGTGTCTACGGTGGAACTGTCCATGAAGGTACTATTTGCTGTATACTAGTATAAATACAAATGTTTACGCGGGCGGAGCTGCGAACTGTAGCTAGTTTCTTATAAATACCAGGTTCATTAAGCCTTCACATGCCGAGAATTACATGATGAAACTTTAAAATATATAGTTTAAAATTACAATAGAAATCTATAAATATGCAGATTTTATGTTGCTTAGCCTGTTAGCCATAATTATGATGGTACAGCTGCAACAAGAACAATGGTACGGATTTTGTAACTAATAATACAGTTTTTATGCATAAGTATCGTCAAATCATAGTTTCTTTTTAATATTTCTTAAAACCTACTCAACTCTTTCTTACCTACAATAATGTTACGCAGACTGATAAACATTTAATTATCCTTTCTCAATACTTTTATCTTTCAATGTTGATAAATGCATACCTTGTCTTATTACGAAAGCTAGTTACTATGGAACTTGATAATATTATCAACTATACTTATCTTAATTATACAAAGATTTTATGATAAGTTAAGAAACAGAAGTCGATCGCCCACTGAGTTTGCCATAATACATTATAATTAAGGATTACATTTACACTTAATTGACTGTCCTTCTGATATAATAAGCTGAAATGCCTATAGTTTTTGTTGTTGGTATTGAATTTCCAATTGCAAAAATGGTCAACAATGATATAACAACACAAAGAAGTTGCCGACGCGACAATTGAGTATGATTGTTCAATTTACAGCCATGACTGATCTAATTTATCTGATGAACGAGCTTGTGGACAAGAATGGCAAGATTCTAGTCGACGGTATCTACGACTCGGTCGCGCCTCTTACGGAGAATGAGAAGAAACTGTATACGAACATCGATTTCGATACCGAAGCCTACAGGTACGATGTTCTTACATTTCTTCCTTTTGTACCTGATTGCATCAGAAGGGGGTTTGTGTTCTTTTATAGGTTTTATTCGACTTAGAAGCTTTCTAATTTTGATTTAAGACATCTTCGATATATCTATCCATAATGATCGGTTGAAGGCCTGACAAAAAGTAATATATGTCATATTTTTTTGAGTCAACAATACAGTACTGGATGATGAAGCTATTATTCAGTGGAATAAGAGGCTACAATTCTAAACTATTGCACTAATTTAATAAAATATTGTAGTGTGTATTAAACGAAATTCAATGGTGATAATTGGTCAGATGGAAAGTTTTGACCCTGAATAGGGTAATTGACAAAAAATATCTATTTAGTCCGTCAGTTAGATAACCTAAAAATACTAGACACGTATTTTTTCTTTTGCCACGTAAACAAAAAATTACGAAGAAGAACGCACTGTGCGTTGAAATATCGTGTGACGTCACGGTGTGCTACACTTTATTTTAACAAAGTGACGTCACAAGCGCGTATTTTAACAAAGGGTTCCGTACCTAAAGGATAAAAACGGGCCCCTATTACCAAGACTCCGCGATCCGTCTGTCTGTCTGTCCGTCTGTCACCAGGCTGTATCTCATGAACCGTGATAGCTAGACAGCTGAATTTTTCACAGATGATGTATTTCTGTTGCCGCTATAACAACAAATACTAAAAACAGAATAAAATTAATATTTAAGTGGGGCTCCCATACAACAAAAGTGATATTTGTGCCGTTTTTGCGATAATGGTACGGAACCCTTCGTGCGCGAGCCCGACTCGCACTTGGCCCGTTTTATTTATTTGATAAATCAAGAAATATGGGTCCAATATTGTTTGATAATCTCACTGACGAATTAATTAGAATTATCATTTTTCTAGCAAGGATGGTAACTATTTAGACTAAGAGGAAACGGGGGCAGAGAGCGCCGACTGAATTTCCTAAGTAAAAAGCCATAATTCGTGGTTTGGCTCTCGCCTATTTCCTCCTCCAATATTGGACCAATTTAAAAGATATTCCATAAACAGGTAAAGTAACATATAAACTATGCCCCTATGTTTTCCTTTTTTGATTTATTACCCGAATGCCGAAGGAGGGTAATAAATGCGCCAAACCTCGAATTATGACTTTTTACTAAGGAAATTCAGTCGGCGCTCTCTGCCCACATTTCCTCTTAAGGGCAACGTAAAAAAAAATATAGGAACTTCGAAGTCTACAGTAGTCTACAAGCTTAAATTCAGATGTCACAACAATTTCAAATAAGTAGGTAGGTACAGACAATGATTTGTGCCAGCTGTTGTAAATGTAAACTGATACGATATCGGAATGCTGTTTGCAGAATGAGTCAATATAAAATTATTATACTGTTTGCGAGATTGCGGTCTTTGAACTTAAGGGTCTACAACCGCTTTAGTGCCGTAAAACGGTAACTTTCTAAAGAATGCTCCTTAGTAACGGCTAGGTTAAAAGGCTTGAAAAATAGTATATTATGCAACTAGTGAATAAAGGACGGTTTTAAAGCGAGGGCCATAGATGAATCACGAACAAGTGAAGGATTCTATCAACTGAATCACGACCGTAGGGAGTGATTCATGATGATTGAATCACGAGCATAGCGAGTGATTCATGGCCCTCGATATAAATCCGTTTTATTCAAGAGTTGCATACTATATTTTATACCATGACTACGAGAAAAAGAAAGATTTAAGCGAAAAGCACAAGGAATAATAATAAATAAATGTTTTATTACCTTCAAAATTTACAAAAAATGTTAAATCTCAGGGTTTCACATTTTTTGTAAATTGAAGCTGAGATAGGTAACAGCATCTGTGTTTCAGGGGCCAGTGACCACCTCCGTTACGTTACATACTTATAATTAATTAAACACCAATGCAATTAGTATTAGAATTACAATACAAATAAGTATTCACTAAACATCCCAGACTAAAATCAAAATCATGAAAATCATTATTGAAATCCTAAATATTAACAAACTGAAAATTAAATCGATGAAGAAGTTTGAAAGTCGAATATTCTTTGCACAAGGCGCAAGGAGGTTGTATAGCATTGAGATGGAGGTCGAATATATATTGGTGTGTTCTAAATTCAAACACCAAAACAGTGACAAAAAGTGCTTTTTAACACGCTTTTATTAGCTTGGTATGTATGTATCTATGTATCAATGTAACGGAATATTTGAACGTGATTTTCACCCACTTCAAAACGTTGGATTGATTTGAAACTTTGCACACTTATCAAGGACCGATGACAATGCAATAATTTAAACAGTTTGTCCCATTATCCTTACCATTAAAGCGTGTTTTTTAGTTTTTAGAACTACAATTTATTATTCACTGTTTTCAGTGAATAAAATAAGCTTTTTAGAGGGGGAATGGTATAAAAAATATTATTGATTCATGTACATTTTTTTTTAAACAAGATATTTCGTGTAACTAATAGTTTTGCTTTAAAAAAATAATTAAAACAATCTTTTTTCGCAAGTTTTGGATACTCTCCAAAACGACTTGGATGTTTAAAAATATTTTTACATTAGAAAAATTGATGGCTGGAATTTCTTCATAACTTAAATAGCTTATGTAAATAAAATAATATTTTGCAAACAAAACTGTTCATAAGGAGGCTCAATATTGATATTTTGGCATCGAGCGTGCGCACGGCCATTACTGCGTTAACATTGGGGCGTATATATCGCCTTAAGAATTAAAATTCCTATTAAGTACACCAAGTAACCTTACTGAACTACAAAACAGACATTTTGTATTTACTTAGGTACATGTTACATTGTTTTTTGACACCAATGTTTATAAATTATCCTTATTCCGTATTTGATTGGAGTGTTAGGGGCACTATGGCGCGAGGACTTAGAAAATTATCGCGTTTTAAGGTCAACCCGGTACTGCAATAAATTTGGGAAATTTTTGAAAAAAAAAAAATCTTTAATTATGAGTGTCCGATTTTTTTGTACCCAAATTTTTGTATTTTTGTTTTCTTTGCTGCTCATAGTGCCTCTAAGCATATATTCCAACTCCTAAAACGCCGCCCCTAAGACGACCCACTGACCCCGTATTTATGTAGTTGTTGAAATGGCTGCCTACTATTATATAAATTGTAAGCTTATATCAGTTTCATTTCACTGCCACTTCATCATATCGAAGACTATCTAACGCTCTAACCAGGTTAACAAATTGGGTACCTACCTCATAGATACTGAATTATTGACTGATGCCTCCGGTATGTGATCAATCAATAAAATCAACTAGACTTATAAAAACTTTTCAAAAAAAAAGCCAAACTGCTTTATTTTTGTGCTAGCGCTGTGCTGCTCTTGCTTGAAGATGTAAGAATACAAATAACAATCAATAAAACATGGATCCAGCTGTCACGAGTTCTTTGCTAATAATCATCAATTCTTGTTTATAGGAAATCCATTGGCGCTACTAAATTGGCTCACAATGGTGACAAGGAACAAATATTGATGCATCGCTGGAGATTCCCAACCCTTTCACTGCACGGCATTGAAGGTATAAACATTTATATAAAAATGGTCGTAAATACGTAATATTTCATAATTTCATGTAATAATTTGTGATCTAAATACCATTTTAGGAGCTTTTTACCAATCAGGAGGGAAGACTATAATTCCCGGAAAAGTTATTGGCAAGTTCTCCTTAAGAATTGTTCCAAACCAGGAACCCGAAGAAGTCGAGAAGCTAGTCTTCGACTTCGTCAACAAGAAGGTTTGTATAGAAATTACAACTTATTTTTATGAATAGATTTATGGTCACAATTTATTTATGGCACGGGATTTCCCCGAATATCAATGTGAACGATAGTAAAAACTGTCATCGTTTTATACAATAGTTTAAATAATTGCAATATTTATGTCATACCTAAATTATTTAGAATTGTAACTGGTATGATTTGCAAGAGATGACTCTGGGATTTTACTACAATAAAGAGCAACATCTAATTTCATGAATATTTAGTCAGAAACGATTTCCAAAAGACTGCATTTTATTTTTAACTTTAACGTAAATCAACAACCCGCACGGAACAAATATTTGTATGGCCTACAGATATTTCTTGCAAATCTTGGTGTCTTGTGTTTGTGAGTTTAAATGTTTGTAAACGCACCCACGATACAGGATGAAATTCCTAGGGAGGGATAAGTAAAAAAAAAGCTGGTCTGTGCTGTGCTGTGTAGGGCGGCAAAGGCCTCCAAATCGTCCCGCCATCTCATTCACGATCCCATCTTGCGGTGTAACGGCTTCGATCTTGTTTTTTACGGGTCCACTGTTCGTTCGGCACCCAGAGTCCAGCTCAGTTCCATTTAACCTGAAAACCGCTGTGAGCGTTTTGGAGCGCATGGTTTAGTGTTCTGAGCATACTCTTAAATGATTGTATTTTTGTTTGCAGTGGGCAGCAAGGGGCTCCCCCAACAAGATGCGCATCACAGCACAGAGCGGGCGCGCGTGGACGGAGAACCCTGATCACCCTCATTACCAAGCTGCAGCGCGCGCTACCAGAATGATCTATCTGGTAAGAATTCTTTAATATTCTCATAAACAACACTACAATAGATTAGCGATTGTCGTGGTGTTTATGAAACCCTTTTTATGGCTTTTCAAAGATAAGAAAAAATCATTGTGTTGACAAAGAATAATAGGGTACGGCAGTGGCCCCGCCAAGACGAACCAAAGGAAGCAGGGTTACTATTAATACGAACATCTGTAGTATAACCACAGATAATATAATACTAGCCTACAGATGCCTCATCCGATACAAAGAAACCGTGCCGACGTGACTAGCTTTTTTCGTCTGATTAAACTGATTATTTTTCTAAGAACATCGATCGCGTTCGGTTCCGTTCCACGGATATATATGGTGTTAGCAGCGACTTGCAAGTAAAAGGGTTTACTTGGTTCGTGTTTTTTATTTAATACAGCGACGTTTTTTTTTATAGTAGTTTTTTGCATGTTTTTACAGTTTCACTGTACCAAAATGTGTTACAAAACAAATTTAAAAAATCGAGGCTTGCCTTAATTAAATTTAAAACCGCGCCATCTATTGGAATCAGTTTTAAATGATCAATTCAAATAATTTTCGAAATGTGAATTATGTGCCCAATATTCCTTAATTTTGTGCTTATATAGGAGAGTTAATTAATTAAACGAGCAAGAACATAATTTTTTTATGATTGTCTCTAGAACCAAATTTTCTTTCTTCGCGTTGGGTGCTACACCATGTCATGTCTTGGTATCTATTAGGGGAAGATGATGTGACAGATGTCAATTATTCCGATGAGCACGTAGCTAAACGTTTAGCAGGCGTTAGCGACATGGCACGCATTTTAAGTAGATTCCGTACCATGGATTCTTGAATGGTATTAAGTAGGTAAGCTACCCACTTCGACATGGTTAGAACAGTCCAGTCCTATTTTTTGATCCGAGTTCCTGATATTTTGGGATTCCGATTTGTTGTGGTTGCAAGTAAGTCCTTTATCAGCAGTTTAGGATTTTCTATGGCACTAGCTCAGAATTTGATATTGAAAATTGACGTTACCTACTAAATACCCTTGCACCCTATGCATAAATATATATTATATTGACACAGTACCGAGTTCTGCAAACTAAGCTAATAGAAATTGACAACCCATGAAAATTCTCTTAAGAACCAAAACATGTATTCGGCACATTTAATATAGAAGTAGGTAATGGTGTCTCTAGTTGCTATTGGTGCGCGGCGCAGCTTTTCGGGCTCTGTGGAATACATTGGGGATCTATATATTCGCTACTTTATGATAACGAGACGGCCCGCGTGAATATCAGAAACTCTACCGAGGGAACGTACTCCCGGGTGAATAACGAGTGTATAACGTATCCTATGTCTTTTCAATCTGTGTCTATATAAAAGTTCATCGGTTTAGACGTGAAAAAGTAACATACAGACGGACAGAGATACTTTCGCATTTGTAATATTAATATGGATGATAATATGAGCTTTTTATCACAGACGGAGCCCGACATGTCGCGCGAGGGCGGCTCCATCCCGGTGACGATCACGCTGCAGGAAGCCAGCGGGCGCAACGTGCTGCTGCTGCCCATGGGCGCCGGCGACGACATGGCGCACTCGCAGAACGAGAAGCTCAACGTGCGCAACTATATCGAAGGCGTGAGTATACACTCGTTATTGTATCTACCACTGTATGTCCCGCGAGGGCGGCTCCGTCTAGGTGACGATCACGCTGCAGGAGGCCAGCGGGCGCAACGTGCTGCTGCTGCCGAGTGGGGTTACTCCCGTTATGTCTCGTACACTCAGAGAAGATATTTTGTTTGTAGGGTGGTTCCATTAGGAATAGGGTAGCACCCCATAATCTGGATTTGTTGCCCGGTTGATGAAATAAGCTCGCCAAGAACATCTCTGCCTTATTTTTCAGATCTCATTAGATCACTTTATTGCATGCGAGACAGATACTACAACAAGTAAAATTTAAAAAAACCTCGGCCAATTTTTAATCCTTGCTAAATAATTTATCTAGTACATAGGCGATACGCTTCGATCGGCAATCTATTGAACACGTAATTATGACACGATATCTTGCGAAAACACCCCGATTCAAACAGTAAAACGCTCATAACTTTTGAATGGCTGAACCGATTTTATTCAAACATAGCTAAGAACACACTCGATAAAATCACTTTTAAAAAAAAAAAAAAACAAAATTGTTTCACCCGTTTGGACGCTATGATGCCACAGACCAGACACACAGGTACACAGCAACACACGTCAAACTTATAACACGGACCCCTCTTGTTCCGTCGGGGGTTAAAAAGAGTGATGAAATAGGAGGCCTAATTGCAATCAGCAGTTTCTCATGAAAATTTTCATGGAGGTATCCACTACCTGAGAAATAAAAAGACATTTTCATCACACCTATTCGAAAAACGACAATTGTCTATAGAGGATAGCGCCAGCCAAATCCAATTTTGCGCCCGTAGGAGTTTGAACTTTCTCTCTTCTGATTGGTCCGCTTCGTGCTTCTGATAGATTTGCGTAGTTGGGTTGGAGGCGCCGCGTGAAGGTTTAATGTAAAAAAAAATATCACTAACTAACATATTGGATAATTGGAAAAATGAAAAGCTACGAGTACCTACCTACTGGAAACTAGTATATACTAGTTTCGAGTAGGTAGGTACTCGCAGCTTTTTATTTTTCTCTTAGGTAGTGATGAAAAATAGTGTGTATCACTCGGGGACAAAATATTTTGTTCTCGGGCGGCGTATATTGAATTCCTCGGTAAGCTCAGGATTCTACGTTAGAATCCCTCGCTTAGCTCTGAATTCAAAATCACGCCCTGGAAGAACAAAATATTACTTTGTCCCCTTGTAACACAAATAACTATTGTAGCTCTAAGCACGTGACAAGAGGCTTACAAAGTCCTGTCGCATTATAAGTATTTAGGTTACAGATTTACTCACACGTCTTTTATCGGAACTGCATGACGATTTTTTTGGAGTAGTCATAAACAGGTCATGGCTCATTGACTTTTTCAGCTGGGCCGTATTCGTCCGGAGCCCATTTGCATTGTAATTGGGTCATCTGGTTGTGGTCACTCATTAGTCAAAACCCTTATTAGGTTGACCATATTTGCTCGTATTCCGACAAGTTGCCTGGAATCACATTTCGGTCAAAACGAATTAGGCAACCGACCGACCGACATCGAAACCGAAAGACAGGTTTCACTAAGATTTTGCTGATCATATTCGTCATGACCTAGGTTCTACTTTTTTGGCAGCATGAAGGTGTATGGCTATAAGAGGAGGGGCAGACCAAGAAATTATGATGATGATGAAAGAAGACAATGTTTTTTTTTTTTCATAATCTATAGGCTCGCGTTTGACCACTATCTCGCCTGATGTTAAGCGATGACGTGGTCTACGGTGAAGCACGCTTGCCTAGAAGAAACCTATTCACTCTTGACTTAAAGACCCCATGGTTGTAGCTACCAGGGAACAAAGACCCCGGAAGGGAATTCCACTCCTTAGCTGTACGCACAATGAAAGTATTAGCAAAACGCTTTGTGCGTATGGGAGGGATGTCCACCATGTACCGATGGCGCATGGCCGTACGTCTTGTCGTCCGATGATGGAAAGGGCTAGGCGGAATCAAATTGTGCAGTTCCGTCGCACACTCCCCGAAATGTAACCGATAAAAAACCGACAGGCTCGCAACTCGGCGTCGATGTTCGAGGCTCTGGAGCTTAGAGGCGACCAGTGCATCGTTGTCAATAAGCCTTTTGGCCCGTCTGTCGATCGACTCAAGTGCATCAAGCTGGTATTTGGCAGATCCATCCCAGAGGTGAGAGCAGTACTCCATGCATGACCGAACTTGCGCTTTATACAAGTTGAGCAGCTGTTCAGGCGTGAAGTACCGTCTCATCTGTGCAAGAATCCCCAAATTTTTGCAGCTAACTGAGCTTTCGCCTCAATGAATGGACCGAAGTTGAGGGTTGCCGATTTGATGTGCCGCCGATCCCAAATACATTAAGAGAGATAGTGTTCAAACGCGAGCCTATCATTAGTAATATGAAATAATGGGATAAGGGTTAAAACTTAAACAATACATTGGACTTATTGCAATCAATCATAATATATGTGGGTAAAGGGAGAGTACTTATTTTACTACTCGTCCTTGTTATTTGCATATGCTACGTCGAATATGTAAAACAATACGGAAAGTTGGATACGTAACATCACGTAATTGTTAAGTCATTACCGACATACATCATAATTCGCGTCGTAATATTAGTCTTATGTCACAACTATTTACCACTTTTGCAGGGATGTTGTTAAATCGATAATATGAGTAAGTGATAACATGATAGAAAAAGAAAAATACCGGCCAAGAGCGTGTCTGACTTTTCACATTTAAGGTTCCGTACCAAACCGCAAAATTAAATAGGTTGTAATAGGAAAACCGGCCAAGTGCGAGTCGCACTCGCGCACGAAGGGTTCCGTACCATTATCGCAAAAAAACCACGTCTGTTGTATGGGAGCCCCACTTAAATATTTAATTTTATTCTGTGTTTAGTATTTGTTGTTATAGCAGCAACAGAAATACATCATCTGTGAAAATTTCAACTGTCTAGCTATCCGTGATAGCTATTCATGAGATACAGGCTCGTGACAGACGGACAGACAGACAGAAAGACGGACCGCGGACTCTTTGTAATAGGGTCCCGCTTTTACCCTTTGGGTACGGAACCCTCAAAATGAGATAATTTCGAAGAAAAAGTCTGATTCGTTAGTAAAATAAACGTGATAATTAACATTATCACCAAATTTCAAGTTCATAGGTCAATGGGAAGTTAAAAAATTCTTCGGAACAAAATATTGTAAAAGAACCTGACTTTGATGGCTTGTCATATTGATTGCTTCCTTTGTTTTCCAATATTTTTATAAACAAAAAATACAGTATTTATCTACTCAAATAGCTCTAAGCAACGATATCCAAATCGATGGCGTAGGTCAATTTAAAAACAAATATTTTTTTGACTATCTGTAAAGTTTTGGCTTAACAAGAATACTTAAAAAAATGTAGACTTCGGCTCCAACCCTTTGGCTGTAAAAGTCGTGTGATAGACGACGGACATACAGACTGACGGACACGTTAGTGACAGCAATAGGGTTCCGTTTGGACCCTTCGGGTACGGAATCCTAGAAATAAGAGTTTATTTAAGTACAGGACAGGATGAAATCGAGGAAGAAAACGACCCCAAGTAACATGAGATAATATGATGCGATGAAGGAAAACATCGTGAGGAAATCTGACTAATTAATAAATAAATGACGATTAGGTACTCGTATGTTATTTGAGGTTGTAACATATACCTAGGCAGAGTCAGTATAGACAGATGTACTATACATCTGTCTACACCAGTGGTGGGCAAACTTTCTTAATGGGGGGCCAGAAAAGAAATTTCAGAGGAGGGCCACAATTATGTTTATGTTGAAGCTTTTAATCATATAACATATCCAGCCAGTGTAAAAGCCTTTTGACCAGATATTGTATTTTTTAGATATTCCGGTTCATTTTTTTTTCTACATCGTTCTTTTGGAATATTTGGTTTTAACATGCTTGGTGTTAAAATGGCGAGCGAGGTTAAAACCTTTAAATACCGCCACTGCTTCATTACATATAAGACGAGATTAAATGCTTTCGTGGGCCGGAGCTGGCCCGCGGGCCGTACTTTGCCCATCACTGGTCTACACCCACATTATGCCGGATACACGCGAGGCTTCCCCCATACTACATGGAACTAATAGAATATTCTATTAGTTTCATGTAGTATGGGTAAAGCCTTTGGCATTAAAAAAGCAAAAATTTCAATTCCACTTTGTTCCACTGGATTTCATCTCATATGTGATTGGTCGATTGTTCATACCCTTTGCCTTGCCGAATTCATTACGCAGGCTAAGGCTGCTGGGGTCCGGCTCCGGGAACATCCGATAAAGGCGGTAGGCACCTATCTAAATATTATGTTGGGTCAGATTTGTAAGCCACCACTATTTAGCACCTTAACAGTGATGTTGAACAATTCCAACAATATTGTGATGTCATTGCCTGCAATAAAAGCATGTGTGATATCGTAAAAGTATGACGTATTCGTGTGTTTGTAAACAGTAGCTTTCCGCGTAAAAACCCGAATATTTGCCAGTCGTACGGGTGACTCTTATCACGTATGCATATAAAAAATCCCTGAAACGAAAAAATGGTGTTATAAATAGATTTCCTGCTCATTTCTAGGTATAAAATGTTGACTTCAAAATTCTTAACTTTGCAGCCTTTTAGATTAGACAATATATATTGTAGCTATTAATGATTGTTCGAAAGGTCAACTTAAGGTAAAATTTTATCCACCTTATTCTAGTAAGTTATAGTGATTCTGGAAAATAACTTATCTATTGTAGTTACCCGGCAAAGATTATGCTGGTTTGACTTTTAAAAATTGAGGGCCTGAAATACTACAACAATTTGGAGGATTTTTACAAACAAACTCATGATATGCCTGCTTGCGGTATTAAAACTTTTATAATTTACCTCAACATATTTCCAATATGCATATTTTTACCGATGATAATTTCAATAGATGCGACTGCACTTACAAAAAATATGTATTATGTTTTGATCAAGAGTCAGATGGAAAAGGCGGTCGTCCTGGACCTGACACGCATTGTGTGGAGATTTCTAATCTCCCAGTTGTCTGGTTATAGTCATAGCTTGACCAAGTAGTAGTATTATAGTCTTAGCTTCATTATTTTTATTAACATATATTAAATAAAAAAATAGCCCGAGAAAAATATGGAGATAATGGAGACTACATTTTACGTAGCAGTGAGACCCGCATCATTAGCGAACTTGAAAGGGGAGTTTACATGACACATGAATGGGGGGGACCCCATTCGAGTTTTCCGTGTTAAAGAGATTAAGGAAATACAATTCCAAAATGCGAGTGCTGATTGAGTGGGCTTTATTATTGTTTAAATTCCTAAATATTCATACGTAATTTTAGTTATTAACAAGTGTGTAACTATTTAGCCCTGAATTTTTATAATTCGAGATATATTTTATCCATCGCCACCAACTCATGTATCGACTTTAGCTTTGTGTATTTTAAGTTGCTTTTGACGTGGCAATTTGTATTAAAACGTCCTTAAAAGTTATGGCTTATAATGGCATTTAAACTTCGTAATAGTCTCGAACTCTGAATTCAATTGACTGATAATTCATCATATTTTTAACTGCTTTCGCTCATTTCTTTTGTTTTTGTTACAGATAAAGCTGTTCGCAGCTTACTTCCAAGAGGTCAGCAAACTGCCAAAAGAAAAAAAGTAAAATGTATAATGTGTGACATTTGTAAGACGAGTAGTATGTTCAAGAAGGATTGTATACATTCCTACCGTTAAGTACACATTTTGCATAATTCTGTATGTTTCGTATCGCATAATACACCTCGGTGCCTTATCCGTAAACTTTTGTACTGAATAATTTTACTTGTTTTATTTTACATCTCAAAGTATGTAATCTTAATTTTTACGAAAACTAAGTTTCGTTTTGTATTATAATTTTGCTTTAGTTTTCTGTATTGTGTAAAATATTTTGCATAATAAACATTTTCATTTATTGTCATTTATAAGATTTTTATTTTACTTCGACTATGGAAACGATGTTACACGTCGTTTACCCACAACATTGTTTATTCCGACTTTAGGCTTAGACAACACACTTTTGAAGTCCACCAGGCAGAATTTTCGTCTTCACATTGGATTTGTATGCTATGGATCAGTGAATATGAGCATCAACTCCAACCTGCACGCCTGAAGAGTCGTAAGAGCTTCTTGAGACATACGACCTCCTCGAAAGCCAGCGCTACTGACGAGAGATGTGAAGCGCTACCGATATACCTAAAAGATCTTCAGGACCACTCAAGGTTCCAGGCACAACTTTAATCACGAAAGCTTTTGTTTGGCCGCATTAGAGTTTGTACGTGCTACAACGCAAAGATGGGCAGCACAGCAACATATTCAGTGTCATGGGATCACCTGACAGCAAAAGGCACGAGCAGTGTTGCATTGAAAATAAAGTACAGTACTTCTACAGTACTTGGCTTTCCGATGCGCATGGCATGGCGCGATGTTTGCCTTTTTTATGTATGTTTCCCGATTACTCAAAAACGCCTCGACCGATTTTGTTTGAAAATTCTTCTTTTGTTTGAAATAGTATATTTTCTAGGTGGTCCCATGGTCATAAGGTCAGGATCTGTTTATGGGATACCATGGAAATCGAGGGAACTCCTCAAATATTATACACATACATACGGTGATTTTGGTATTTCCATCAACAATGCAATCATTTGTACTCAGAAATTATCATCTGGAGAAGTGGAACTGATGAAGAAGACTACAGATGGCCACTGGAACTCCTTGATGATAAGTATGTCACGGGTATAAGATATCTCGAATAGTTAACCGACTCATTTTCATCATTTCAGCCGAAAGACGTCCACTGCTGGACATAGGCCTCTCCCAAGCGTCGCCACACTGATCGGTCTTGTGCGTTTCGCATCCACCGCACGCCCGCAACCTTGAACAGGTCGTCACTCCACCTAGAGGGAGGCCTTCCAACGCTGCGTTTTCCGGTGCGCGGTCGCCACTCAAGAACTTTTCGGCCGCAACGGCCCGTTCTGCGAGCAATGTGCCCTGTCCACTACCTATATCTATATCTACCTATATCTATATCGGTAACCTTGGTTCACCGACTATGATGCAGCAAATAATTATAAATTAATAGTACTGATGAAAATGGTACCATCGGACTGATCTGATGATGAAGCCGCAAGATAGGCACTGGCACTCCGACATAAAACAATGTATCCTAGTCGTGTTTGGGCTTATTGGAATCGTCATGTACTTTGGCTATAAATGATTTTCATGGTAAAAAACTAAAAAGAGAAAAATAAAAAACTTTTTATCAAAAAAATTAAACCGACTTCCAAAACAAAACACTACAAAGCAAAATATTTTTTTTTTGTATGCGATTTACTTTTACTACTGCGCAGCCATTGTACCAACTTCAGGGCGGCCAAGAAGATTGGCGAGTTCCGTAAATCAGAGCATCAAAAGAGTTCAAAATAGCGTACAAAGGATGACTACCTGCGGGTGTTCGGAACTTGAACATACGGTATATGTTTGAGTATTTTACTCTCTTGTCTGTCTGACCTGCAAGATCACAAATCTGTCTTCCATACGGTTTTGAATGTTCATTCTTAACAATGCCAACGCCCGTTGTGTTTTTGCAACACTCCGGGCTACGTTTCTATGTTCTTTGACCCTTACAAATAAAGCCGCAAAAAGCAAGACGTGCATCAAAAAATGTGTACTATCAAGTGCCAGCAAGTACCAGACAAATAAACTGTCTGGAACAATTGACATTACTTTTTTTAAACGTGCTTTAATTGGGCATTGATTAACCTTTTAGAAAGTTTATAAAAAAATGGGAGGTTTTACGTCACTTACAAACATTTATTTTAAGTAATCTGCATCGATGCATCGAAACGAAAAGTTTCAGATAATTTCAAATAATGGAGACACTATTTTTAACCGACTTTCGAAATAGGAAGAGGTTCTATGTTCGACTTCTTGTATGTTTTTTATGTATGTTCACCGATATCTCCGTCAATTGTGGACCGATTTTGAAAATTATTGTTTTGTTTGAAAGAATATGTTCCGAAATTGGTCCCATTTTGATTTGGTGGAGATCTGATGAAGAACATCGAAGATATACAACAGAACTCTTCAATAAATAACGGCAAATCTCTCGGGACTGCTGTAATCGCATGTCTGTTTATTGTTTATACCATTTCATAACATAACATCACGCCAGTACGGTCTTAAGGGGTAAGCTCTCATTTGATCGGTTTTGTTCAAGTTTCATGATATTCGGGTAATCTATTCTGGCGTTATAGGAAACTTACTAAACAACTTGCCTATTAGGTAGGTACAACTAAAAAGTGAAAATCAAAAAAACTTTTTACAAAAAAATACCACCGACTTCCAAATAAGAAAACTACAAAGTGAAAAATAACTTTATTTTTGGAAGTCGGTGTCCATAACGCAAAAAAATGGTATAGACCTTCGAAAGACACCGACTTCCAAAAATAAAGTTATTTTTCACTTTGTAGTTTTCTTATTTGGAAGTCGTATTTTTTTGTAAAAAGTTTTTTTATTACAAATAATATGTAGGTAGGTATTTTTTTATATTTTTATTGAGAGGGATCCAAAAACTTAACAAAGTTTGATAACTCGAAAAATAACTCAATTTGGAATGGATAACTTTGTAAATTGCTTTGTAAATAATGAAAACCATACAAGAATTGTAAATAAGAGACTACAAATACTAACTACTTTCTCTTTCAGTTTTATTAGAAGTAATTTTTTAAACAGTTTTCGTAAGTAAATAATGCTAATGTTAGTTAGATTCTAGGAAAATCAGTGCTGGTTGTCGAAATACCGCCCTGGGCGAGATTGTTACGGCGCCGGTTTAATTGTACGCTACCTCGCTTTATCGACATTTGCAGAAAAGGTACAAGGCGGAGCGAAGCGGGCACAAATATTTTTGCCACACACCTCGTAAAGGTTAGGTTAGCTTAGGTGCTTTTGAGCTTTCCATACAGCACTGCCGTGCCCCCAGATAATGCAAGAGCGAGCGTAGCGAACTCGAAAAAATTACGCCCTGCGCTCAACTGCGCTGCACATGTAGGAACCTTCAACTCCAAACTGTCGCTGTTCGCTTTGCTTAGAATTTTAAAAACTTATCGAGATTTTGAGACCCCCCCCATGACCAGAAGCCCGAAGTAGATCTTCCCCTCTGCCCCCCTCCCCTAGTCCGCCGGTGGCAAGGACACCTGCATAAGCTATGACGTCGAGATGACCTTGGAAAAACCATCATGCTGTCATTATTTCTTTGGCGTTACTGTTTTTGTGGCATCCGTGCCAAATCCAAATAGATTATAAAAGTCTAAAGCGTTTCTTAGAATAGGATTATGCGCAGGTCATATTTATTTTCCTCATCCTCCCATTTCTGTGAGTAAGTGTATTGTGGAGGTATAGGGACTCTCGTTCGCTTCCTGGCTGGTAGACATGGCGGATTGTGGAAGCATCGAGCTGGTGTGGGACAAGGGGCTGTGGTGGCAGGACCGAGCTGACATTGTTTTTTTAGTTCGCAACGGACATGCGGTTTTAATTCAACCCTTAGTTCTTCGACTATACGATGGCGATTCAGTTTAATCTTGAATGTTACCACAATCCGCCCCGTAAGGCGGCGGGCAGCATACACCGCACTGCGGCTTGTAACTTCCTCTATAAATGGCAGAACTAACTCGACGACACGATCACCGCAGGAATCCGCTCATGACGTGTAAGATAAGTACATACCCATTATGCTCAAAAACAAACTACCATCATTATGCTAACAAACAACCCGTAAAAGCACCTAATGGAGCTGACTCCATTAGGTGCTTTTACGGGTTGTTTATATGTTGTATACCTACAGGGCCTACAAACTGTCTAGTTACTCGTAATTACGTTCTAAACATAAGTATTTTGGCTTTGTTTTAGATTCAGATTATATTTAAACATTTGGGCTACCCAAAGCCCCGGGCTCCAAGGGCCGCGAGCTCGGGACAGACCGCTCCTGCCGTCTCACTCTTTCGGAAGCTCTACTGAGGTCATCGAGCATTGTACTGAGGCCCTCCATGGTCTGGACATAGGGTCAGCCATGACCACTATGTCGGCAAACCGAGGGTGAGTGATGTAATCGCCATTAAAGTTGATGCCTAGCCCCCTCCAGTGCAGAACCTTGAAGACCAGTGCAGCAGTGAACAGTTTCGGCGAAATGACATCTCCGTGTCTCTCACCGCTCTGGAAAAGGATAGGTTTCTAGGTCTGATCCTGAAGTCGAACTGACATGGTGGTGTTTTTGTACAAACATTTCAACACATCGATACCGGTAGTCGATCTGGCACCGTTAGAGAGACTGCAGTACAATCCAAGTCTAGATCGAATTGAAGGCTTTCTCGTACTCCACAAACGCTAAGCAGAGAGACAGATTATACTCCTTTTCGGAATCTGGCTTGTTCGGGAGGCTGGAAATCGAAAAACCTGCATGCGAGACGATTCGTGAAAACTCTCGAAAACAACTTGTAGACATGGCTAAGAAGTGAAATGGGCCTATAATTCTTTAGCCGGACATTTTCACCCTTCTTGAAGTATCACCACACCCCTGCCCATGCCTGTGGCGTTTTGCCCTCGAGTATGATGGAATCAAACAGTTTCTGTAGGGCCTAAGGATTGGGTTTCCCATCCGCCTTTAAGAGTTCGGCCGTGATTCCATCATCACCAGTGTTTTTAAGCATCATATCATATATCATAAGCATATGTTTCAGAGGTATCCCAATCTCGTACAGGCTGACGTCCGGGATGTCTTCGGTATAGCGTCGGGTCAATCAAGCTCTTGGGTCGTTTGCTAGATTAGCAACGGGTTTGCTGACTGATGTGCGTATAAATATTTCAATGTTTGTCCTTTAATTTTTATGTGGTGTACCATAAAGTATATAATAAATAATACTAGAAAGAACGGAACATACAAACTATAAACACAGTTATACAGATTTGAGTAGTTGTTTACTAACTGAGATTACCCATTGTACTAGGCATAGATTAGTTAAAGTGTTAAAGTAGGAAGTATTAAAGTGTTATAGTAAAGAAATAACATAGGTATATAATACATAATTAGTTGTTCTGGGGATTTCTCAGCTCGTGCTCTATCCGCAGGCTATTATAGAACTTAAGGCAAAGGTATTTGTATATTCTTTGAATAGCCTACCTACCGTCGGGATTGAACAGCATTTATTGTCGCTATAAGTCGCGGATTCAGACAGATTTTTCTGGGCCCAGCTGGTTGTAAATGTGAGTTTTGTGTATCAAGTTTATAGATAGGGACGAAAATTTAAAAAAAAATAGGTACAAATTTTTCGAGCTGCGCTACGGCCTCGCTACTGCTACACTATTGCTACGATTTTACTACGCTGATTCTACGACTGTGCTACGCTGCGGCTACGACTCTGCTACGCTACTGCTACACTATTGCTACGATTTTACTACGCTGATTCTACGACTGTGCTACGCTGCGGCTACGACTCTGCTACGCTACTGCTACACTATTGCTACGATTTTACTACGCTGATGCTACGATTGTGCTACGCTGCGGCTACGTTTCTGCTACGCTACTGCTACACTATTGCTACGCTGCGGCTACGATTCTGCTACGCTGCGGCTACGACTCAGCAACGCTGCGGCTACGATTCTGGTAAGCTGTGGCTACGCTGCAGCTAGTGCAGCTGGTGTCAGAGTTAATTAAGCTGCCTCTGGGAACCCCACAGGCGTCTGGCTTGGCTATTTCAGAGTTACATTAACTATATAAGTCCAGGTTTCCTCACGATGCTTTCCTTCACTAACTTAGAAAGTACATATGACTTTGAAAAAGTCACATTGGTACTTGCCCGGATTTGAACCAACAACCTCAGAGACGAGGTCTTATTCAATCGGCCACCAATACCTTACAGTTAGGCGAAACCAGTAGAATGATGAGCGCAGGGCGTGCTGGCTATTTAGTGTAGTTTAGTTGAAGGTAGGTGATTTCTAATGTTACTAAATTATTTTTTCTGAATGTTGAGGTTGATATTCGAATTGGTTTGTCATATCATTATTTATCCACTGCATTTTGAGAGATCCGAGCCCGTGTCCGTGCAGTGTAGAGCCAAGAATGGGGAACAGTACATCGGAGTAGGTGTAATTAGTAGGTATGATATAAAATGACCTTTGAGTAAGTATATGGATCTTGTTATATAATTAATGTGTCATCTGTGCCCTCGCTAGTTTCTGTTAACAATTACAATACGGTTACGGTTTTAGTTTTTCCATAATCGAGCTAACACGGTTTTACTATTTAGATTCTACCATATTTTATGTTTTCGCTCAGATGTCCCATCTCGAGCATCATCTCGTAGCAATATATATTTATTCTATAGGTAATCTAGGATACGAGACAAAACATTTGGAATTGAAGATAAAGCAATAGAGATTCCAATAGAAAGTCCTGACAATTCGACACTTTGTCGATCAGTCTATTGTTGTCCGATCAGTTCATCTGAAGGCGAGGATGTCCATTTAAAAGTAGGTATCCCACTAAATCCGAGTAGGTCAATAGCACGGTCTCGCGAGCTTGACACCGAGTACGTACAGCTTATTATACTTATATTTACATGTTGATAAAAAGAGGTTGACCGTGACTGAGCTACGACTGTCACGAGTGGCATCGATGGCTCGAAAAGAGCAACAAATATACCCAGAACTATTTTTGAAACATAGATTTAGGGATAGATAAAGATAGCTGTAGATAAAACGTAGCCTTTCTGCTTTTTCGTTTGCAAAGGCTCTGCCAGTACAATTACTTCATCAATCGACCCTCATGCTAATAATTGCTTACCTATATAAATGGCCTCAAATTGGCTGTTGGTGGTTGTTAATTAAATTGTGTTGTTAGGTACTTCTTGTTTAGTACCTAATTGTATTAAATAGATATAGGTAGGTACCTCAGTCAAGGGCCTGCCGTTAGACGCTGCCCTTGCTACCGCCATTGTTGACACAAAGTGAAATCTTACAGTTATGTGACCAATAACTTAACGGTTATCCGCAACGATTAATTAATCAGATTTTATCTCATTTAGCACGCTTAAGATCCGATGTGTATTGTGTGGGCGATTAAATAAAAAGTATACTTTTAATTTTACCTCCCGTTGACATCGGCTGGTGAGCTAACGCATACCAGTTTACAATACCAACATAAAAGAGGATAGCGGCCGGCCCTCATTCACTCAGTCTGTCTCCGAGTCTCGCTACAGTGCAACGTTACGCTCCGCATGTTATTTTGTACACCAATGTACCGTGCATAAAACTTATATTAAAATAAAACTACGCTTAAATATTATAGTAAGACGCATTAGTTATTAAATATTTCAAATTAATTAAAAAAATACTTCGAGAAAACTTCGTGCACAATAAGGACATCACTTGGTGAGTTATTTGTTTTGTTTCATTTTAAGCTTGTGCCTGTTGTTTGTATTGGATGGCTGCAGTATAGTTTGAGAAAATCACAGTTTTTTATACTTTGGTATAGTTGAAAATATAACTTATCTGCACTCATAGATAAATAAAGGTACCTCCTACCTACGTACGTAACTATGTTTAGTTTCCCTATAATTACCTGACAATAGCTGTTCAGTAATTAAACCGACAGGTTCTCACAAACTTGTGTAACTGTGCAGCGTGTGTATCAACACAACACAGTCCGTCACCGCCTGGCAGATTATCATGCACGCTTTCTAATTTACGGTGACGAATTTTCGCAACAGTACGCGCACTTAAACATCCATGTCGCTTTTGATTCGTTGCACTTTACTAGATATATACCTGTTTAAGACTGCTTAGTCAGAATTGCGTTTTTATGAACTTTATTAATACGAATATCTGAAATTAGGTTTACCTACTTTACTTTTTTTAAATATCTATTTATTAATAGCGGTTATCTCATTTGAAATTGGCTTGTTCCTAACGGACTTCTTCAAAAAGGAGTAGTTTCTCAATTTTTTGTAGGTATATTTCATTTGTTTTTGTATAGATGGGTACATCTGAAGTGTACATTTCATTTAACTAGACTTAGCATTAAATCATTAGACTAGATTTAAAAACCTTGTTTTCTCAAACAAGATAATAATACGATGCAGTCGCCTATCAGTATTAGGAACGGGCAGCATACCAACTTTTGAAGCATTTGACAAGTAATGACAAAGTCTTCTCAGAATCCGCAACATTCTTTGAAAAATTAGACGTAGTTATGTAGTCAAATAAAAAAATCAAAATCAAATATTTTTATTTTACATAGGCCTACATGGGCACTTATAAAACGTCGACAAAAGGTAAATATGCTAACCCAAGCTCTACGATTTTGGTTGACTGCACCATTGCCTTATCTGTGGCCCTTGAAAGATTCTATCTTTATTACTATGATACTAACGCATGGTGCGATTGGTTTAATCACTTATTTCAGAGAATTTAGATAATTATTAAATTTATCACGTAGATATCAGTAGATAGTAGGTACCTAACCTAGTTAGATAGCAATACATATTGTTAGTATGCATTTATGCATTGCCTTACATACTTTAGGATCAAGCTGATGATATGTGTTGACAATAATTTTTTATTCTTAGACTTACCTCACATCATAAATTCTAATGTTTTCTCAGAAAATTGTGGAATAAATAATGTGTACACGTAAAACAACGTATTATTATGCACATATTGATTGTACGATTATTATCATCACGTGAATTCCTGAGTCAAATTAAGGTGCCATCTTCTTTTGACTACACTGTCTTTAGGGCTGGTAGAAAACTACCTAACAAATTGAAATAGTAAGAACTAATCAGGTGTATGCAATTAGCTCACATTCCTACTATTTATTGTCAGATTTATGTGAATGCATTTTATGTTGGTTGAAGCTTGAATGCATTATATAAGGAGAAGAGAAGCTAAGAGACTTTCGAAGCATTGGCACTTTGTTTCTTTTAAAATTACTTTCAACGTTATATCAACATAATATGATGTCTCTAATGTACAAATGTCAATATCCTGTACATCTTTAGATTCATATCAAGGGGATGTTAACTGAAAATTTGTTTTTTGTCCGTCGGGTAGATTAATAAAAATATTGGACTCGTGTTTGTTCTTTTGATACGTATATAAAGTGACGACGATATAATGCGTTGAAATATCGTGTTACTTCACTCCGTTAGTACACTTTATACTGACATAGTGACGTCACAAACCCCCACAAATTTGATGCGAAAGCAAAAAATACGTGTCCAATGTTATTTGATAATCTTACTGACGGGCTAAATATAATAACCATTTTTCTACCCAGGAAACATCTCTATTAGCGTATGTATAGAATTGGTTTCCCTTCTACGTGCATGCAAAGGCATATAAAAGAAAATGGAACGCAACCAAGCTTGGAACATTGACATCGGTTAAAGAGCGGCCGTGAAACTGAATAGAAAGTTCTCGTCATATCAACACAATGGAGTAAACTACTAATGATCATCATCATTGAATGGCAAATTTGGAAACTTGTTTTCTCTATTTCTTTAAAAGATTTCTTTATTTTCACAACACTTGCGCGAAGGTGATGTAAGGCGTCTAAAGTTTAAAAGCTCATTAAGTAAGAGGTCTTTAATCTACTAAGCTTGGTGGCTTTAAGATCTGCGTAATAGTGGGCCATCAGTTTCAGTACTTTCAATAGTATATTCAAAGAAAAATTTAGGACTACGATTTTTAGTAGACCTATGTATACGTACTAATGTTATTAAAATTTAATTAAGGCTCGCGCTGGACCACTATCTCACCTGAGGGTAAGCGATGATGTGGTCGACGTTGAAGCACGATTACCTAGATATAACCTATTCACTCTTGACTTAAAGATTCCTAGATTGTAGCTAACTGGCAACATAGACTCCGACAGGGAATTCCACTCCTTAGCTGTACGCATAATAAAAGTATTCTCAAAACGTTTAGTGCGTATGGGTGGGATGTCCACCATGTACCGATGGCGCATCGCCATACGTCTGTAGTCTAATGATGAAACGGGCTGGGCGAAATTAGAACGTGCAATTCCATCACACACTCCCCGAGATGTAACCGATAAAGAACCGACAAACTGGCAACTCGGCGATGTTGTTCAAGACGCCGATGAGCTTCATGGCCCGCTTTTCGATCGACTCTAGTGCATCAAGCACTCATGTTAGTGTGGGAAGAACAGTCAACTTTTTGAAGTCTCAGGGACATCGGCCACCAGGATGTGATCTGCCAGGATGGAATGCATACAATCCGTTACGCATAGCTAGGCCGCTTTAAACTTAGTGATAAGGGGTTTCATAGACCCGTATAATAAGCCCATTGTGAGTTCGATGTCCCCTGTCTAGATAACATGACCCATACCCTTCATACTAGAGTGCCTTAAGTGTCCATATCTATACCAGCACTTTTAACGTGGCCACCCCAAAATAAATACATTCAAGATTTAAATGTCGACTTAAAAAGAAGTTAGAATACCACGAAGCAACTAAAAACTTCAAAAGCATTTTCTTCAATAGCATATTCAATGTGTATACAGTTATTATCGACATTCAATTGTTATTCGGGTAGCGTGCCGGTTTTGTTCGAGGATCTTATGCAAACGTTACGCGTGCAATACGGTGTGGTGGCCTTAATGTTTCCGAAAAATGGACCAAACGAGCCGAGGTCACCAGAAACACTCGCAATATTGTTCCAAAAAGGCACGGCCAAACAATTTTGGAGGACAGTGTCTGGCAATTGTATAATGTTGCTGAAGTAATCGGGGAGTGACGTTTTCTATGGAAGAATTACGCCATAACCGAAAACCCTAGATAAGATCGGTGCAGAAAAGTAGTCGAACAAGAAGAGGGAGACAAAAAGAGCTTTGAGCAACTACGAGATAATTTAATAATTATCTCGTATTTGAAGGACCACTTTATTTTAATTTTCGGTATAAACCCTCTTGAGAAGCAGACGGCCAACTCGATATTTTTTACAACCTTCTCTATGAAGAAGTGGGTAGTTCGGTTTAGCTAGACAAGAAAAATAAATACAAATGAGACAGATTGCTTTAATGGTGCCGGAAGATCTGCTTATATTATACTATGGTTTTAAAATGATTGATAATATTTCAGAACATGTTTAAATAAGCACTATTTTTACCCAACTCACGTAATTCTGTAGTGGCATTTTGTTTACCTAAACGATTATATCATTTAGTTCAAGACTCTTACGCACAAATAAATAAACGTTAAGCTTTCCCAAAGTTTCACTAGGTTTTCACTAAATCTTTCTTGAGGCTTTTACATAAAGTTTTCTACTATTTAATACTTTTTATAGTTCTTTTCTAAAACACAAAAGATGCGCGAATGTGCAATAAATCGATATCATGTTTTAAATTTAACTTTCGACAGTTAAATGTTCCCATAAAACATTCAATAAAAAGCCAGAGATCGCTGTCCGTTTTATAAAACCGTTATTTACATTCAGCAATATGCGGTGCGCATACGCAGTCTGTGGCGGTCGACCATTCACTTAAAAAACCGGCCAAGTGCGAGTCGGACTCGCGCACGAAGGGTTCCGTACCATTATCGCAAAAAAAAAAAGTTTATTGTATGGGAGCCCCATTTAAATATTATTTTTCTGTTTTTAATATTTGTTGTTATAGCGGCGGCAGAAATACATCACCTGTGAAAATTGCAACTGTCTAGCTATCACGGTCATGAGATACAGCCTGGTGACAGACAGACAGACAAACGGACAGTGGAGTCTTAGTAATAGGGTCCCGTTTTTACCCTTTTGGTACAGAACCCTAAAAAGCGATACAAGCTCAATACATCGTTAAGACGGGCTGGTGTCCGCAACTCCACGTCTAAGCGTGTATTTTGCGTACGAGTATTCAATACAGCATTAATTGAACTCCTTCCAATAAAAGAATGATAAGCATAATTATTCCTTTTAACTTATGATAAATCTGGAATATTAATATAAGAAACATCGGTCGACACCACATGGAATTGTGCTCACAGAAAAAAAAGGACAAGAGGCTCTTGTGACATAACTGAGATAACGATTGTCAAAAAGTCCAAAATTAAAGTCAGTTTTTCTGCAAATTACATTTTCTTTCGGTTTCTGAAATCATCCAATGGTTTTGCCCGCTCTGGGTGGAGCGGGAGGGGTCAGACTTTTACTGACCCTGCTCCTTCAGCAGCTTGCTTGTACCAGGACCGCGGTAGCTCTCTTTCAATTACTGAAATGACACGTAAAGAATGTCGCTGACAGAATAACAATTTGTCAAGAGCCTCAGAGCGATTATGCACAACATCCGATCCGTGTCCGTGAAATTTCGGTTCTGAAGTAGCCGTAGCACATCTTGTAGGGAAGCATAAGCACTACATCCGAACTGTATCCGTCACAATCTGTCATAATTCAGAACATTTTGAACCCGGAACTCACATCACGGACAAGGGACGTGTAGTGGGTAACCGCCGTAAGAAGGCTGACCCGAAGTAAATGACAGAGGGTTTTTGAGGAAGAAAAAGATGAAGAATTTTACGTATTTATTAAAATAACTAGCTGTGCCCGCGGCTTCGTTCCCGTTAACTGACTGCCTACCCTACCCTACTTACCTTACTGCCTACCCTACTTACGTACGGGTCATCATTCTTTCGTGGAGAATCTTAACACCACCATTCAGAAAATGACTTCAAATACACAACGCCATCTATCGAGTATCTGAATTGTGTGTGTTGTGATAATTTTACTTCTTGAACACTTTAAATTTATCTAACTTTTGATAGAGTCAACTGATTGCGATGAAACAAAAACTAAGTAATACTTCTTCTATCTACATTGATTACGTACATTTCACATGATGCGTGCACAAATAAACAGACAAACATTCCAAAAATGCTGGAAATGGATTCTGTTGGTTATCCTTTAACACCCTGGCTATTTTTTTGGAAATATTTACGATGTACAAAAATGACTTTTCTACAGATTTATTACATGTATTGATGATGATATTGATGATCATGATGATGATTGTAAAATCAATCTGATAATCGCTGTTACGAGTATATTGCGGTCTTGCGGATAAATATCTGTATTGCAGATATTTATGAGACAATGATGGATGCTGGATGTTATTGAATTGTGGGAGAAACCACAATACCGTCTTGCGAGTTGTGGGAAATCCGCGGCCTTTTCAATTGAGACAATGAAAATCCGTGAAATTGTTGCTGCCGTACGTGAGTTTGTAAAACCGATGACTTGGGTTTTTTTCGTTCTATGCAACTAGTAAAATTGATTGTACAACTTTGTTGGTATGCCTAAAAATTATTTATGTATAGTTTTCATATTTGTTTGTTTGTGTTTGCCAAAATTTTATATTAGTCTGAATACTGAAGTCCGCCCGATACCAGACGCACAGGACCGGTCAATGTGGTGACATTTGGGGGAGGCTGTAATGATGATAATAAAGGCCATTATAAAATTACTGAAGGATATTTTCAAGCACTGCTAATTATAGCGTTTCTAAAATATTATATGCCCATATTGTAGGTAATTCGTAAAGTTTAGACACCATTCTCGTTTATAGCCTGGTAAACATAAATATTGTTATACTTAATGACACACATAGAGTTATGCTGGCGGAAAATAAAACTATGCTTAATGACTGTAATAGAACATACCTACCTATACAAATGAATTGGCTACGCCGTTTTATGAGGGTAGTTGTTTTATTTTTTCTAAGATGTATTCGTCAGTTAGTAGTACCTACCTTTTTTTTTTTTTTTTTTTTTTTTACATATACAAGAGGGACACTTTTAAAATGCGTGTTAATTTAAGTATTTTAATGAACTGTGATTTAATAACATTAGGTTTGCATGGTTGTTTGCCACTCAATTTCACACTATACTGTCATTCAGTAAAGTTTAAAAAATTTACATGATTTTTAGCATACCTTTTCCATAATAGGTACCTATGTTCTAAAATTACCTACTCTGTAATGATTGTCTAAATCAAATCACCTAATATGAGAAAAGTTCAAGGCATTTCCTTATATTTCCATATAAAAAGTATAAACTGAATTTTGGCAATGGTAATGCCAATATCAACATCCCAAACTTGCACAAAATGGCTTTTCAAAAATAGTGCACGGCTACATGCCGCTGTTGACCCAAATTGTACTGATGAATCCCTTTTATAAAACCTAACCGTTGATAATATACAAATTGTTTAACAACAACAATTTGTATATTATCAACGGTTAGGTTTGGTTATATAAAAGGGATTCATTTCAGTTTAAATCCTTTAAATTTAATAAATACCAAACCGAAATGAATCACTTTTTTACGGGATTCATTTCGTTTTTAATTTATATATGAAAGAGATCTTATTTTTATTAATAGGCATACAAACTATACTGTCATCCCAAAATATTGTGAAATCTAGTATCTATTATTTAAAACTCATGATTTTAGACAAAAACCTGACTCATTGTTGTCATTGCATTGTATTCCAATCAATCACTGTTTTTGAGGCACCGTAGATATTTTTAAGTAGATATTATCAATACCGTGGTGACACGGTTTTTCGGTCCGGTTGTGTAACAAATGTGTCGAGGATGACGTGTTGCCTGACTTTCGCTGCAGCATTGATTTCAAAGGGAAATCCAAGCATTGAGCGGTACTGGGCGACGGGTGGCGGCGCCACCGTGTGACCTACTCGCGACTCGCGGGAGGCTGGGATTCCCTATGACATCACACTGTTCAGCTCTCTGCACGCACACAATTGATAATATATTTTCACTGCGTCATTTTGTCCCTTCCGGCGATGCAAATGACCCTGTGATTTTGCAATCAGGACATCTTGGATTTACAATAAAAAAAGGTTTTTATCAACTTAGGAATAGGTACACAATTTGTATTCATAGTGACTTAAAAACTAATACGTTTAAAATGTCAGCAGGATCATCTGCAGCTGAACTAGGTCAAAGCTTGTATGCCGCCATGCATCTCTATCTACAAGACATTGACGTCAAAAATTTAATACCAAAAAATACAAAACATAGTAGAAAATCAATTATAAAAATAAGATTTAATTAAAATTCTAAATTAAAATATGTTTTAATTATAATAATAATTTCATACCGGGTAGATAAAACCTGTCAAAGTATTGCTGCATAGTTGCTAAGCTTGGGCGCTTGGGTAATAAATGTGGCTATTCAAATGTTTAACCAATAGTCAACATCCTTATCGTAAAATTGTATGCAAAGATTGAATGAAAATTAGATGTGCTTGGGTATTTAATGTGAGGTCAAATGAAATTAAAATATATAATTGTTGACTCATCGTACATATCTCGGAAACGGTACACTTCACGTGTACCACTTTCGTTTACATAAGACGGTGTTATTTCTTGAAGACTGAGTTCATCCTTGTCGATGAGTCACTGTAAAGATATAGAGGTTACATCGTTTTTTTTAAATCTCTGTCTGAACACATGAGGAAAATCGAGTCTCAGAATCGACTAATGGTTCTTGAATGTTTTCTGAATATGAAGATGCATCAGGTGAATTATGTCATGTGCAGAATTTGTGCGCTAGGCAACACATTGAATTTGCACGTTATGTACAAAACTTTACAACACGTTTGTACAATGCGTGTACACTTATGTATACCTGATTACAGTATGTTGACGCGTGTCGGTTATCAGGTCAAGCTTTACCAAGCGTTACACACAATACGGCTGGGGTTTTCCCATCCGTATAATCAATGCATTCCGGAACTCTGTGGGGACAGCCGGCAGATGTAACGAGCCCCGGACGAGGATGAGCGTTGACTGAGGCCATTAATCAAACACACGCCATTGCCGGACATGATTGAGCAGCTAACAGATATGACCCTCATTTTGAACCTAGATTATTTAATTAGGTATAAAGATCTGACATACGATTTTATTAATTAGCTTTCTCAATTTGTTTATATACAGGTAGGTAATTGGTCTACGTATCAGTAAATTTTTTGGGCACTTTGGCAGTATAATTAAAACGAACACGATGCAGTCAAATTCAACCAATTATGCATATTTTTTGCTCAATTTATATGAAAAAGCGAAACTGGTTTGAAAGGTTATTATAATTAATAAGAAAATAAAAGAACATATTACAATCGTACAATAATCTAGCGAACCAGACACTAAGCTTGTTTTTTGGTCTCTACTATTCTGTTAGACGACTCGATGCATGAGGTCAACAGGTACTTATGATGGCCAGTAACAGAACTATAGGTAACGAGACCCAAATGATCTCAAATGAGCGAAATCTTAGCGTACAGACGAATCGTAGATAATGTCATGCTGTATGTTTCGTGGGTAGCTGACCGCACTACCCCACCTCTCCGAGGAGAAAGCGCGGTGAAATGTTCACAGATAAAATAAATTCTGTCTGGCTTAGCTTTGCACTTTTTATCATAGACTTATTGAACCGCAGGTTCGTTACGTCGTGTTTCACAATATCAACCTACTGAGCATAACAGAATTACTGACTAACGAGGCCGTAGCTTGCCGTGTTTTTGATATTGGTACCGTATTTATTTCTTAGATCAGCAATTAATGTAATATTGGTGGTAATTAATTAATTTATTTAAGTATACATGTAAAACTTTATGGGTCACACCTAAGCCTAATTAAGGGTACACTAGTCGAAAATTCTTCCATAAAAACGTAGTCTAGGGATTATTCCACTGTTTCACAATGTACGTTCAAAATAAAAAGGCAAGACTGGTGTCAGATCTCAAGCTTCTGTCTACCCGTAACGACTGTCAAAGATCTTCAAATGGCAGCCGGGACCAAAGGCTTAACGTGCTTTCCGAGGCACGAAGGAAACTCGGTATGTTGAAATGGTCACCCATCCACGGACCGACCTCGTCAAGCGTTGCTTAACCTTGATGATCGACCCTTGCGGCAGTTATTATTTAGCCACGAGCTCCTCTATTATCTAGCCCTGTACTGTATGGAAGCAAAAAATATTTGAAAGTTATGAGCGTCGAAAGTTCCACATTTCGACACTAATATTAACGCATTTTTGGGCGCAAATAAATGTCATAAGAAGACGGAAAATTGCAAAACGGCCACCATACAGGGATAGATTATTAGTTCAAAAATGCAAATAATTTTATTTTTATCAGATACGTCTAGTCGTTTTTTCATGATATCCAGACTCCCAACGGTCTGTTTATAAAATTTCGCGCGCTTGGTTTCGTCCTAAATCATTATCCATTTCGCTACAAATTTGCAAAAGTGTGTATTCGTACGCGAACTAGCTTCCTACTGCTCATCACAGCATCTATCTCTTCCGCTCGTGTTGTCGGTTGATATAAAATGCATTTTAACCCCGCGCACAAAATAGTTCGTGCCGTCGACTAGTGTAACCTTATGGGCTGGACGTCATAATACGAGAGCCCACGAGTCGCAGTGTTATGGGGAGGGGCGGCATTTCTGCTATATCAAACAAAAATAAGCTGGTGGTGGTGGAAATGGTTTTACTACAATATGTTTGATATTAAAAATGTACCTAAGTTTCGTAAATTTATGAAAAAGTTAGATTGCAGACATTTTGCCCATAACAAGAGGCTTGAGTGTATTATCATCACAATCACAAAAGGAATCCTTATAGGATCACTTCGTTGTCTGTCTGTCTGTCCGTGTGTCAAGACCTTTTTCTCTGGAACGCTTGAAGTATCAAGTTGAAATTAAGGCCGTACCCTGACCAAAATATCAGCATGAGATATGAGCATTCCTATTGTCCTACCGGCACTGGTGACGCATGAATTACAGTAGTGAATACGCCCAGATTTTAGAATAAAATCTTTATAAAATCGTATATTGGTCTTTTGAAAAAAAATTAACTTACAAAATGTTCGTTATAAAATTGTCTATCCATTAGTGTTAGTACAAAAAATAATTAATGAACACTTTACGAGGAGATGTATGTTATCAATAATTATTTCTCATTTTTATGGTTTTTTTGGAAGGAGATTAGTGATACACAAACCTCTTTAAAAAAAAAGTGTACCAACATTTGAATCAACATTATGTAGATATTTTATATACTTTTATTATTTGATATTTCTTTTTAAATAAAGAGTAGATAGCTCTTAAGGCGATATATACACCCCAATGCTATCGCAGTACTGGCCGTGCACCCGCTCGATGTCAAAATATCAAAATTGAACCTCCTTTTGAACAGTTTTGTTTGCAAAATATTATTTGATTTACATATGCTATGTTAGTTATGAAGAAATACCAGCAATAAATTTTTCTGTGTAAAAATATTTTTAAACATCCAAGTCGTTTTGGAGGAGTTTCCAAAAGTTGCGAAAATTATCGTGTTGTTAATATTTTTTTTTAAAGCATAACTATTAGTTACACGTAAAAACCTTGTGTTCAAAATTATGTACATGAATCAGTAATAAATATATATTTTTTTCAAACCTTTTAACCTAGCCGTCACTAAGGAGTATTATGCTTTAGAAAGTTGCCGTTTTACGGCACTAAAGCGTATGTAGGCCCTTAAAAACTGCACAAAAACTACTAGCGCGGCGTTTTGCTCGGGGAGGCGCCTTAATATCGTATTCTCAAGTCTGAAACCCCTTGCAGATTTGAAAAATCAACGCAATTAAAAGTTAACGCCGAAAAAATTCCTGACGATTGAGCAATCTTCTAAAAATTAAGTGCTCTGTAGGTAATTATTGTCTAACATGTCATCTGTGATCTACTGAAAAAACCCAATTGTTCCGCCTACTTTAAGGTTTATTCCCAACTGAACTTGGCCCGACTTGTTTATTAAGTGTACCTAAACAACTGTAATCTTGACGCAAGAATTTTAATGATGACCCATAATTTCGATAAATATTATTTATTACCTACGTGTAAAACCTTATTCCTTTACAAAATATTTTTTACTGATAACACGAGCTTATTACACCTGTATTACATGTTAGTAATTGTGAGTCATTATTGATAGGTATTCACCTAATGACACATGTAAACAGTATAAAACTAAATGTGCTCCAACAGAGAAATCAATACACATTAGGATATTAGACACGAAGGGTCTTAGGTACCTATTCCACGCATTGTCATTTTTCCTGAAAATATTTACATACATATTTAAGTCACTCACGCCTTTTTAAAATATTTATGTTACTTTTTATTAAAAGCCCTTTGAGGCAACAGTTTCTCATATAAGTTGTTCAATTGTTCCAGTGTCAACATGTTGAAAGTAGTGGCGGTGGGCCTCCTGGTCATCGCGACCGTCAACAGCCAGTGTTTCTACAAAGATGACTCCTCAAAGAAGTTGGACCCTGAAGCTCGTACCTCCTTGTACCGAGGGCAGCTGGAGTTCACACTCAACTTGTTCAGTTCTATCAACAAGGCAGTCCCTGATGACAACATCTTCTTCTCTCCTTTCTCCGTTTACCAAGCCTTAGTGTTGGCTTACTTCTCCGCGGGAGGACAAACTGAACACTCGTTGAAGGAGTCTTTAAGGATTGCTGAAAGTATGGTACGTAACAGTTTGTTTTTCTGATTAGGCATTATTTTTTACTTGATAAATAAAAACTAACTGCCTTTCCAAAGCTACAATTAAGAACTGTACAGGTTTACAACCAGGAAATAATACGTCGTTATTATTTGGTGGAAACACAATGTGTAATTTGTTGTGAAATTGGTTTTATGTTTTGTGAATCATAAAGACTGATTTAAATTAATAACTAAGTGATTAAATAATACAACACAAACTAAACAGCATCGTTTATTGAATTCTAGGACAAGATCAACTTGATGACGGCCTACAAGGTGGACCAGCGCTCTCGGGCGACTAACAACAACAGCGACAGCTATGAGTTCACGAGCGCCAACAAGCTGTTCACGGACACCGGGCTGCAGGTGCGCCAGTGCATGCTGGACCTGTTCGGCGATGAGCTGGAGCCGCTGGTAACTATCACCATTGTTCTTTAAGTCAATAAAACAACAGCGACAGCTATGAGTTCACGAGCGCCAACAAGCTGTTCACGGACACCGGGCTGCAGGCTGAACGGATTTCCTTTGAACTGGGTACAACTGGGGGTGTTACCCGATTGGATTTAACTTGGTTTGGATGAAACTTGGTACACGCGTGGACCAAGACCTTGATAGGGACATAGGATACTTTTATCCCGGGCTTATGCTCCTTTAAGATTATTTTCGTCCGGACGAAACCGTCGGCAGAAGCTAGTTAGTAATCTAAGTTACTACTTTGACAAAATAAAGCCGTTTTGCTCAAGTGTTTACCAAACTGTTCCTGTTCTCAATTCGAGTAGATTTTCATCATCGACAGCCTACGTTTCCTTATGTCCTTAGCTGTCATTTTGTAGAAAACATGGAGCCAGCTTACAACGTTGTCTCAATATATTACGTACACAAATATCTTGTTCACTTTTATCAACTATTGCGTAGATGCTATTTGTTTTGCACTGAAACAATAGCAAGGAAAATGGGAGTACTAACCTAAACACGTTATAATAAAAATAATAAGCCTATATAAAAAAAAACATTCCTTACAATTATTTACAGAACTTCCGTGAGAACCCCGAAGCTGCTCGCTTGTACATCAACGACTGGGTCAGCCGCGTCACCAAGAACAACATTAAGGACCTGCTGCCTGAAGATGGAGTCTCCCAAGCAACAAAGCTAGTGCTGGCCAATGCCGCCTACTTCAAGGGTGTGTGGGCCTCCAAATTCCCCAAGGAGAGGACGAAGAAAGAGGCCTTCTTTGTGTCTGAGACACGCCAGACTCTCGTACCATTCATGAAGCAGAAGGGAACTTTCCATTACAGTAAGTTATTATTTTATTCCAAGTCGTCATAATATCACAATAAGCCATATTAGACCTCAAATTACGAGTAATACAGAAACAGAATGAGACTTATATGAAGTCAAAAACTTCTTTTATTTTTCCGAATTGAATTTGCACGAATTCCACCAACCCAGACTGGGCCCGCGTGGTAGATTACGGCCCATTCCCTCTCACAGAGAGGATGCCTGTGTCCCAGCAGTGGGAACATTAATAGGCTGATGATGTGATGTGATGATGATGAACGTAATTCAAACATCGGACTAATAATACTTCTAATATTTTATCTCTCCCATTAACTTTATATTTAAACTAGAATTCGAAGTTGAATATTTGTCAATCCCTAATTTAGCTAAAAATTTGACAATAGACGTGTAGGGTTTGACCAGTTTTTAGCTCCGAAAATTTAAATCAGTAACCTGCCCTAAATAGCTAACCAGTAACGACTACGATTGTTTCCATCATTTTATAATGTTTATTTCTCTTTGCAGTGGTAAGCGACGAGCTTGGAGCCCAGATCCTGGAGCTGCCATACAAGGGCAACGACATCAGCATGTACATTTTACTGCCTCCTTACTCCATGAAGGAAGGTTAGTATACTTCCCTTAATTTTAATATAACAGCTGCTTAAAACTATCCGAAAAAGAATACATTTAAAGTCCGAACTAAAGCAATCATACAGATTATAGGTATGCATGACATTTAAAAATTCAGACTGCAACTAAACTAGAAAGAAAGAAAAGGTATTAAATTGCCACAAAACGACATAAACATTAGTAGATTACAAGAACAAGAACATTAAGTAGTAGGTAGCAGATACAGGAACTAGGTAAATATTTATCACAATATAAGAGTAATGAGCATTAAGAGTTTGAGTTAAACTCTTAATACTCATTACGCAATAGGAAGTGTCTGAATATTATGAACGTCTTTGAAAATAAATCAATAGGACTTCGAAATAGGCCTTTCAGTGTACAGCCATGCTATGCGTGTAAGGGGGCCATTAAAAGAAGTATTTAAAGTTAAGGATGGTATATCAAATATATGATGTTGACATTTTGTTTTGCATACTACGTTGGCTAAACCTATATAGCTATATTTTCAGCAACAGCATCGATAACATTCCTCGCACATATTTAATTTATCAAAATATTGGTGTACAGTTTTGATTTCACTACGATTTTACTGTACGTATAGAATACGGTTTGTTTGTTTACAGTGACTCGAGTCTTGAGTCAACCACAATCTCTCATAAAATCAAGAGTTGTAACAAATGTCAGGCAGCCATAAAACATCAATGCCAACTGATCAATTGTAGACCATGAATGCACCGTAAAACGAACAATAAAATTAATAATTGAATACTGTAATAAAAAAGCCTGCCAAGGGCGAACCAGACTCGTTTAAGAAGGGTTCCATACCGTTGGAAACCTAACTCAACGGTCAACGGCAAGTATAATAATAAAGGTTTTGCGAGTGTCGAAACATGCAGGATTTCGAACTGCATGCCCGATTCGCACTTGACTGGTTTTTATCATACTGTAAGGATATCACCTATATGCCTACATATTCATTTGATGACCTGTTACCGTTTTTAAGATAAAGCAAAAACAAAAAGAACGCTATAGACGCCGAAAATTAAGGGCATTCCTGATGGCACAACGCAATTTTATTTTTGCTTCTATAGGCAATATCGCGCACGTAGGTATTTTCCATGAAAAAATCACGTGCTAATTTGTCGAATTGCATCGCATTGCATCCACGTGAACGTACTTGCAATTTCGTTTAGTAAACAATCATGAAACCGCCCAAGTGCGAATCGGATTCGCGCGCGAAAGGTTCCGTACCATTATCGCAAAACGGCAAAAAAAATGTTTTATTATGTTTGTATTTTTTTGTTAAAGCGGCAACAGAAATACATCATCTGTGAAAATTTCAACTGTCTAGCTATCACGATTCATGAGATACAGCCTGGTGACAGACAGACGGACATTGGAGTCTTAGTAATAGGGTACCGTTTTTACCCTTTGGGTACGGAATCTTAAAAAATCGAATCACGTCTAGCCATCAAGGCGGTCATTAACACGGTTCTTAGTTGGGGTCTCCGTGCTAGAAACATTGTTTTTTTTTTTTTTTTAATGTAATTGGTATTGATTGTGAAATGCTATCGATCTTGATTGGGGCAATAATTTGCAAAATAAAATACATTTGTATTGAGAACTTCCTGCTTTTTAACGTCAAAAAACACTTTCGATGCTATCGCCTTCGTTGTGTTTGATACAGATCTGAGCGCTTAATCTGATATGAATGATGGTACTTACTGTTAACCGTGCTTTCTAGTTCAGTCGGTTGATAACGGTACCCGCCAATTTGAGTGTTATGGATTATTTCTTGCTTTATTTGAACTGTTGCTCCCGAAGTCTCATCAACCATATTTTGCTTGCTACTATAGCTATTATTACTCGTGTGACTCCTGAGTTTAACTAATCTACATCATTAAGGAATTATTCTGAATCTATTGCAGTTCTATGCTCAATTGGCTCGTTCTGTACGAAAATATATCTTGTATTATTAGAGAAGATAAGTAGATATATTTAACTCGTATTTCCAAAATTACTACAATAAACCTGTTAAGCCAATATTGTTAAGATAAATCATGTCATTGGAGTGTCTAATAATGTTTAGACTGATCCTCTTCTGTAAAGATGAAGTGTGTAGATGAAGATTTTCAGTCCCAATCATTAATTTATGTAAAATATTGCCATTTCATAAAATATTCTTTGTTAACAGGAGTGACCAACATTATCGCCAACCTGACTCCTGAGCGCCTCGCTGCCGTGGTAGAAGAAGGCTACATGGGTCGTGAAGTCATCGTCGAAATCCCCAAGTTCACTGTTGAAAGGAGCTTGCCAATGAGAGACGTAAGTAGAAGCACCTAAAACTCGTTTCGTTGATGGATTTCAAATATAGTCGAATTACAGAAAACAATGACAAATTAAAGTGTTTGCTTGCCTAGATTCGAAACTACAACTTGTATGTCGAGCTCTAAACACTACTGACCCACCACCTTTAATTGGGTTTCGTTCGACCGCTCTGCTGCTATAACACTCTATTACTATCTATTTGTAACCAAGATGCATTAATTCTATGGTTAACATACCTTTAAACTTCAAACATATATATTAAGAAAGCAAAAAATGAATGCTTATTTTTTTTCAGGTGTTGGAAAGAATGGGAGTGGGTGACTTGTTCAACGCAACCGCAGACTTCACCACTTTGTCGGAGCAGCGCGGCATTCTCTTCGATGACGCCGTGCACAAGGCGAAGATCCAAAACGACGAGGAAGGTAAGAAACCGCAAATCAATTAGGAGTTAAGAGCAATAAATAAGCAAGTCATTGACGAAATATTACTCGAAACTTAGCTCATTATTATGTTAAAGCCCGTTCTCATAAAAATCTGAATCACAAGGCACTTAGCGAATTTTGAACTTTCACTATTCTGCAAAAAAGAAGTGTATAAGGAAAACTATGCAAATTTAGCTTTTATTGCTTTCTTTCCAATTTTTGCTGAACAAGTGTTGTTAAATGAATCTTGAAAATGAAAAATTCTATCGTAAGAAGGCATTTCTTCCAAGTATATTGGCACATTGACTTCTAGACTAATTTACCTTTTTATCAGCCGAAACAGTTTCAAAAGTCTAAAATTTTATGGGATTGGCCACATAATATTTCGGTAGTTCATGTCAATCTAATACATATTGGACTTTTTGACAATAGTTATCGCTGGCTGCCGTCTTGTAATTTTACCACTTTTTAGGATATAATTAAAGTGAGTGTTCGTTTATAGGCACAGTAGCAGCAGCAGCAACAGCGATTTTCGGCTTCCGATCCTCCCGGCCGGCGGAACCCAGCAAGTTCATTGCTAACTTCCCATTCGTGTACCTCATCTACGAACGCCCCACCAACTCGATCCTCTTCATGGGCGTCTACAGAGACCCAAAGAAGTAAACTGCAAAGAACTGATGTCTTTATGTAGTTTTTAATACAACATGTATGACATTTTATTTACTACATAGTATTTATATTAATAATGATCTGTATCACATAGACAAAGTACCTAATAGAAGATTTAAAAAATTATGTAATTACGTACATGATGACTTATGTTTGTAAGGACTCTGAAACTACATGACATTTACGTTGGTGAAAAAAAAAACTTTTCCATCTAACTGTTCAACAATTTTTTTCAATTATTCAATAATAAAATAAATTTCGTTAGATTCTCTTTAATGTTATGATACAAGTATGATAAGTGGACAACATTCATCAAACGAAACTCATTTTTTTAGTTATTAAGTTCACCTCATTAAATAAGACAATATAGTTACCTATAAGTTCATAATCAAAATCATGGGCGCCAGGAAGGTGCAAGGGAGTGCTTGTGACCGTAACATTCAATAAAATTTACAAAACTGTTATAAATAAAAATCATCGATAGTAATAATAATTGACCTAGCATATCCGAGGCAAGATGCTAAAATTTTCGAGCTTACTTCGCTCACACTTGAAATCTTCTTCACTATTTCTTATACTTTTCTGCTTAAGTCGACGAAGATATTTCTATCTGTACAAATGAAGGGTACTGAAGATGCAACCTCCAGAAAATAGTCCTGCCGGCGCCCATGCTCAAATTTTATAGTTTTTGGACATGATAATGAGAAAAATCTACATCAAATTTTATTTCGGTGATTATAGATCATCATTTGGTATAATTATGTACAGCGATAATGAATATATACTTTAGTGATATTAAAACCAGGGTAAAAACCCAAATGTAGTCGGAAGCCAGCGCACAGTTTTAGCTACTTGATAAGTTGAAAGTAATTTAGAGTAGTTATGTGTTTATTTATTTTTGTTCTAAGACATTTTAATCCAAGATCTTAATAAAATTGTTTCAATTAAATAATGTAAGATAAATGTTTGTAATATGCAGTAGGTTTATTTTTTATTAGTGTTTTTTTTATAAAGATAACATAGAATATTTGTGATTAAGTACATTAAAACTGAGCTATGTCTTTGTGACATAATGCAATAAATTGTTTTTTATTTTCGAACCTTGTAACTATTTTATTTTACCAACTCGGAGAGTGTATCAATAGTATGCCAAAACATAAGTCGATGTAACAACATCACACCTGCAGCCATATTGCGTAATGAATTCGGTAAGGCAAAAGGCAAAGAGTATGAAAAATTTACCAATCACATACGACATGAAAGACGCGATGTGGATTTCCGTCTATGTGATTGGTCGATTTTTCATACTCTTTGCCCTTTGCCTTGCCGAATTCATTACGCAATAAGGCTGCTGTATTATCCGAAGTATCAAAGCCGCACTCATTGTCATCATCATCATAACTACAGCCAAAAACATCCACAGCTGGACGTAGGCCTCCCCCAAGAGTCGCCACATAGACCGGTGTGTCTCACATCCAGCGGATCCTCGCATCCTTCACCAGGTCATCGGTCCACATAGTGGGAGGCCTTAAAACGCAACCTCTTCCGATTCGCGACGCGCACAAATAGTACACCCCTACATTACGCCAGTTAGATTACAAGTCCCATGCAATAGGGTTGATCCTATTGTCATTAACCAACCAGTACAAATCCAAGAGCCCATCTGCTACTGAAAATTCCCAGATGAAAAGATACTACACAATTTGACTAACCCAGGAATCGACACCAGGGTCTCATGACCAGCAGTAGCAGTGTCCACATAGCCGACACAATAGTTAAACAATCACTTGAGTCATATATGACTCATTGGACAGGGAAGAGGTTAAGATTACTATATCAACGAGGTAGCTTGTCCGACTGAACATACATTTTTAGTTCTCGAAATCTGTTTATACTTTAATCACGATGTTTTAGTTTAGTTGACTATTTGTCAGTAGTGCTCCAAAAAGTGGTTTGAAAGGCCTGCAATTTACAGCAGAGTACCTACGTGGAGAAAGGTACGGTGTAACTGAATCTTCAGTAAAACAATTATAATGGTTTGCTTTGCTACTTTATTCATAAGCTCAGCCTTGTTGTATCACGATTACTTCCTGGCTCTCATTATCAAAACAGCAGCTTCTATTAAATGAGTAATATGACAATAAAAATGCCATACACAATTCGCACGGATGACCAACTATGCACAAACTACTTTGATTAAATGGCGCGATCGATTAATCACTCAACATTATGTAAATTAAAATGTACACGGACTGCGAATGACTAATTTGTTCTAAACATTTTGAGTAAAAAAATATTGTTCATGGTCTAGACAACAAAGTGTCGCTTACAAAAGAAGCAATTTTGAAAAAAACACAGTTTCATTGTCAGCCTGTTCGAGTACGGAATACAAAACAGCTGAATTAGAATACCACATTAGGTTTATTTTTGTTAATGGCGTCAACTGCATCTGCATGTGTCGTATAATTCATCAAAAAGCTCATAAAAGTCACAGTGATGTAGAATTAAATAGCGATGCATTTTCCCCACATAAGAATAAAATAAATGCACGCGAATAAGTTAGCAGAATGTAAATGTACCGCATTGTATTTGATTGACGAAGAATACGTGGCTGGGATCTCTCACCATGAGTGCAAAGATACACAGATTGACAAGAACTATTGCTACGCTACGTTCGCCTAAAGAGCGACAAAATTATAGGTAATAAATCAATCTGCGAAGTTTCGTTTTCGGTACGGAAGACATATAACAACCGTCATAACTACACAATGTATTAGTGCAAAATTGCTGATACATTCAATTCAAGCTTTGGTAAGACGTGTCACTAAAACAATTATCAGTAAACTTAATTATTTCTTCGTTAATTTGATTGGCAGAAACACAATGATTCTTCAATTTATCGTTAGTATTTTGTTCTTTGATTAAACGTCGACTAATCGAACTTCTGTGTATTATCGCCATCATGAATACGTTTCAGTGATAAATAAGCAATTTCATTACATTGTCCAGTAAGTTTAGTGTTCGTGAGTCTCCTGTAACGACAATAAATTAGCTTTATTATGGAGCCTACATCGACGCGATTTTATCGCGCACTGTCCACTTATCTCTGCTCTATGTAACTTCCGTGTAAGATCTATAGTAGAAAGTTAGAGCGGCTAATGAAAGCTTTATTTTGGTAGATGATTTTTTACAAATCAGCTTTAGCGGTTTTCTAATCACCGTGAAAAGGTTAACCCTTTTGATTGGAGATGACGCGTGAGTTCAAGTCACAACTACGTGCCTGCTTTATGTCTGACACGATGCTTATGATAGATATCTGGGTAACAGGCGGATTAAAAAGTGAATTAGAGATCGTCCGCCTCGAGACGTAGAGTCCACATAAGGAAAATATTTGGGTAACGCTGCTACGATACAAATGTTTGAAAGTCATTCAATAAATATAATCCATCCTATACAAGGTTTTTTATTTATTTAAGCTTTCAAAGTTTTATTATGCTGAAGTTAATTTATTCTGTCAGGTGTTGCATAGAACAGATCGTTTAGGAATGAGTTTAAATCAATATTTCATCCTAAATACTTATAAAGAACCACACAATATTGCTAAACTATCAGCAGGTACTGGCCAGCAACAAAGTCTGATTGAGACGAAGAAATTCCAATTGTGTTCCGTAATGGCAGGATGAGCACCCGATGTAGTGATTACGGACGATGCAGTCGCCGCCCAAACAACACGGCGCGTCCGCATTACTGGCCGCTGAGAAAATATATGTCTATTACTCATCTATTACTGCTAACTGTTCATGTGACTCGCCGTGAGCATCCTCAGCGTTCAGTTGAAAATGCAGAATGCTCAGTTTTCACTTATAATGTATGATTTCCTGTAAGCGCCAACTAATGACGTCTGGTTCCGATGCGTACTCCGTCTGTTGTTTTCTCTCTGTGTATCTATCATTTATCATCTTAAACATTCGTTCATTTCCTGCAGTGCCTTTTTGGCTATAATAACTTAATAGTTCTCTTGCTTTAACTGCGGTTAAACTAGTAGTTATACAAAGTAGGTAATAGTGTTGAACGGATAACTGCGGTCATGAATTTTTTTGATTTAACCGTGAATCATTATATTGAATTATTCGGTTAGCATTTTAGAATTTTGCAATTTTTCTCCCACGTTCTTATTGATTGCGAACTCAGGAGGCGCTGGTACTCGTTTTACTTACGGTCATAAAATAATTTAAATCCTTAGAGCTAAGGACAACATTAGATGCCTTTTATATCAGTTTGATCGATGTGACCTAAAGTATGAATGGATATGCCAAGACGAGAAAACGTCCACTCTAAACCACTAAATGTATCATACAATTTTAGTAAAACTTACAGTTATCAACGGTAAAGCAATCAGTCCTTATACGTTAGCATTTTGAGGCTATGTGAACTTAAGAGTAAAGTTATATCAAAGTGATAACTGGAAAATCTTCTCTAATTTATGATGATTGACGGCCCATCACTCGGAGAAAGTTGAAGTGCCTCACAATATTCACAAGTCTGTTTACATTAAGTATGCTACAACATTTGTATATTTTCCTTTCATACGATAACAGTGATACGGGCACGAGACTTATATGTTGAATTTTAAATGAGCTTGTTTTTTTATTAGTCGTCAGATCGCGCAACGACAATACTATGTTTATATGAAGGAAGGTCGTCCGCTATACTTCCGTTTTGCTGTCCGCTTTCTTGAGCTCATAACTTAGTTATTTTGAATTCGTTCGGTCGCTCTGTTTACTTTATAAGGATTGTTGTCTGCCCATAAATATCGCTTTTCCCTGTTACTATTGATACGAATCCAGTTTTTTTCCATTTTTATTGCCAGTATGTTCTGTATATGAATAAGGGAGGTGTTTATCTACGCCATTTATCTAAAATAGTTTCTTCGCCTTTTTATAATTTAATATGCTTTAATGACCCTATAAAGAGCTTGTTTCTTGTTTAACATCGTTTGTACAATGCATGGTTGGACTGAAATTAATTGGGCGCGATGTTCTTTGTGCCGGTCGGCGGCTGCGGCGGGACGGAGCGGCGGACGATTAATAAAGAGCACATAAGTAAACAATGAGTGGAAAGCAGGTACGTAAATCCATCGGAAGTATTTGTGGCGTCGATAGCATCGGTCCGTCCACAATAGAACTAATTACCGCCTTAGGTAGTGCGTGTGCGCCGGAACCGCGGGAAACAATGCCCGTCCACTACCCGCCAACTATTTATATATGCCTTTTGTTAACTCATCTTAATCTTATCACAATGGTTTAACTGAGGCCCCTAACTTGGTAAACTGTTTTGAATTAACACTAAATCTGGGTCATTGTTCTTAAAGTTTTTGTTTTTACACGACAACCGTATCAGGAGAAACGAAAACGCCTCTTTAACACCAGCACCATTCCATAGATCCTGGCACATTATGGATAATTCAATAGCCCTGACTAAACGGATGTAGGCAATAAAAATTATGGTTGCTTTGGGCTTGATAAATCCTTGTTAAAAATCGTGCAAGTTTTTTTTTCGTGAAACTGCACCGATATCCGGTACCGCCTTCTCATTTGGGATACCGATTTTCTTATTTGTAGGACAGAGCCTTAATGACTAAACTGCTGTCTCAAAATATTCTGAATGTAGGTACCAATATGCAGGTAGAAGGCATATGATAGTATAACTTGAATTATAAATCACTGAATTGTTATTTTGTTTTTAGGTTTTGTGGTTATACCGGAAAACCCCTTTCGGAGATATAATTTGAGCTCAAAATAACTTTCGTATTTTTCCTGGTTTGAGCATAAGTCTATCTACGTTTTTAAAAGTGGTTGATCTTGAGTGCAGGTACTTACTTCTTACTGCGCTAAGAGAATAGCTTTTCCTTGCCTGTAGGCACTTGTGGAAGATTTATATAAGTGTGATGACTCGAAGATTTATGTTCTCCTGTCGCAGTACTGAAGGTTGTAAACCTAAATATTCACCAAATTCATTCGCTTTCAGTTTTAAACTAAACATAACTTCGTGACTGTGCTGTCTATATTAGGAACACTCACTTGTCCCCAGTTTTGTTAGAAATGTACACGCATGATGGGTAGACACAGTCTCCCTGGGGATCAAACCCACAACCATATATACGCTCAACAGATCAACGAGGCAGTCAAGCCTTCCCAGACTTCATATTTGCATATTTTGTCGAGTAGAACGTTCTTAATTAAATCATTAGCAGTTTGATAATTTTACATTAATCTGAGTGTTGCCATGAAAATGACTCATTCTTTAGTAGAGGCTTAAAATTAATTTCAAAATTTGCATCAGGGGTTCATGACTGGATTTCGAACGTAAGAACAAATGAATGTGTGTACTGAATGCTATCTCTTGGATTACAAATAGAATTGATGTCTATTCAGGTTGTGTAAAGAGGTTTCTATTGCTACTAATATCCAGTATTAGCTGTAACCGCGGCTTCACTCCCGTCAACTGCCTATCCTATCCTACCTATGTTACTTACCTACCTACCATTTTTTTTTCTAGGGTCATTCTATCGCGGCGAATCTTACTTAACACTGCCTTTCAGAAAATGAAGTCAAATGCACAACGCCATCTATCGAATATGGAGTTCAACTGTCCGAGTATCTGAATTGAGTGTGTTATAATGTTTTACTTCTTGAACACTTTAAATTCATTTACCTTTTGATAGAGTGAAACGATTGCGACGAAACAAAAACGAAGTAATACTTCAACTTACGCACATTTTTTATGGATATAAAATATCTACATTGGTTTCGTACATTTTTACGTGTTGTGTGCGCAACTAAACAGACTAACAGACAAAAAATCCAAAAATGCTGGCAATGGGTTCTGTTCTGGCTACCTTTTTGTAAATATTTTCGTTGCACAAAGACTTTTCTACAGATCTATTATATGTATGATGATCGATTGATATTGATGATTGGTAACTGCTAGCATAATATGGAGAAAAGGTGCCCAGGATCTCTGTCATAGATTGATGGAATATCATCAGCCCATGACAGTGAATACTGGACAGAGGCCAAGGACAATAGCAACACCCTTAAGGTTACACAAGTCGATGGCACGAACTATTTTATGCGCGGGGTTAAAATGCATGCTATAACAATCGACAACACGTGCGGAAGAGATTGATGCTGTGATGAGCAGTAAGAAGCTAGTTCGCGTACGAATACACATGTCTGAAAAATTTTTGCGCGATGGATGATGATTTAGGACGAAACCGAGCGCGCGAAATTTTATAAACAGACCTTTGGGAGTCTGGAAATCATGAAAAAATGACTAAACGTATTTGTTTTAAATAAAATTATCTGCATTGTTGAACTACTAATCTATCCCCGTTTTGCATGTTTCCGTCTTCTTGTGGTATTTATTTGCGCCCAAAAATGTGTTAAAATTAGTGTCAAAATGTGAAACTCATGACTTTCAAATATATATTTTTTTACTTTTTGTTTCCTTACAGGGCTAGATAATGATGAGACAAATTGTCGACTAGTGTAACCTTAACCCAATTTATTCGGGGTTGGATGATAATGTTGATAAAGGAAGAAAAACAAAATATCATATTATATAAAAAAAACATTTTATTAGCAAACTAACATAGGAAAGTAAAAATATAAGAAATTCATTACAAAACTGTAAATGTTGTAAAAATTATGGTAGCTACATTTATTATATTAGACGTACCTTAGGGTGTCATACTGATTTAACATGACCAGATCTAATCTGACATTATATCTGACACGGCTGGCACGGGAAGTGCTCTTGCGCACCTGCTTTATGAAGTTACATATTAAAGAGTATTCTGTTTTCAAGTTTAATTAAAATATTATATTAGGTTTTAGTTATTTATCTGCTTTTATTTTATCGGGCCATAAGGTATTTTCATATCTGTTTCTTTACTTCCGAGATGTTCATTGTTATTATGTGAAGCACGAAAGCATGACTTATCTGTCATATTTTCAGTTTAATGATCGAGGAAAAAACCCAATTTACTGTCAATTAACATGCAAAGTTGAATGTTGCCATTTTGTCAATATTCGTAGGCCTTTATAGTCTTGTTATGTCTAAATATATTCGCGGTATAAAAACAGGTTCTGATTAAACGTGTCTCGTTGGTCAGAGGCAAGAAGGAGGCGCAAGAGCACTGCACGTGTTCACCAGTGTTCGGAAGACCTCAGTGATTGAATCAGTGCGGTGAGTTGCTGTCCAGCACCACACTCACACTGTCTAATAGATATACAGATAAACAAAAAATCACAGCTCCGGTTAATCAATACAATTATGTTTTTGTTTTCATATTTTCTTCACCTTAAAATATAATTCTAAAAATAAATAATGAAGTATTGTACAGGACGGCTCAGCTTAAGGGCGACGTAGATAAACCTTACAATGTCTATAATATTTATGAAACAGGACAAAACTTACTTACAACTATTAAGAATTTCAGTTTGATTGAGTGGTTAAAAATAAGATTTATGGTAATGTGAAGTTGAACTAAGATAATGTTAATTGAAATTAAAGGATAGCCGGCAGCGACACCCTCATGAATCGAGACACGACCTTAAATAAATAATCAGTATTTACAAAGTATTGAACATTATAAGTCATCGATGGTAGCGAGTCATCCACGTCTCCCTTACAACAACTCCGAGACTATATAAAATTAAATTATTCATGCAATAATTACTCATATAACCTTATAAACAAGACATAATTATCAATAAAATCTAATAATCAACTCAGGAACAAATGCAATAAAAATCGATCAATATAAACCTTTTCAAAATAATGTACTCAAAAACCAACATAATTTAATATATTACATGAATATATTAACAACCATTTATGCACTCACATAATTTATGAAGGTAGCCATAGTATCTTAAAGTAATCTGGTAAATCTCTCAATGTTTCTTATTTAGGTACTTATTAAAACTATAAATTCGCTAGTAATTCAAATACCATCTAATGAGATACAAGTGGTAGAGTATAAAATTTACTTCCAAAGTCAACTTTTCTATAAAATTCATCCATGATACATATTTACAAGATAATGAGTATTGTTAAAGAGTTTCCTCTGGCTTTACAACTATAGTTTTAAACATATTTACGACAATCTCAATAGAAAGCTTCATAGTACACGTGACATGAGCGTACTAACCGAGGAGATAGTGTAGGTACACAATTCAGTCTGAAATTCGTTTTAGAAGATGTGCCGCGTGAACACATGTGTAATGCAATGTAATTTGTTCTGTATATAACAGTAGTATTATTTTGTGATTGTTAATAGACAAAAGCATTATTGTAGAACTTTCATATTTAATCATATCAACTAGATAGGTACTTATAAAGCATTCATACAAAATTATTGTAAAAATAAACCAAAATACTTAAAGGGTTGAGACTCAGAACTATAAAAACTTAAGTAAGTAACTTCCACATAAACATTGAGTTCATATTTGCAGTGTCACAGTCACACAGGAGCGTCAAGGGGCAGTGTTCGTTCACAAATAGCTAAATACTGAACATTCTTTGTTTTTCAGTATTGCTACTGGCAAGATGCATATTTATATCGGCAACTTAGCATTTATAAGTAATTAGAGAAGTTTACAGCGGCAGTTTCAAAAAAGATTATGAGAGAAGTCGATAATATTATAATAATTAGACCAGCTTCTAAACGGATACGAAGAAATACATACAATACTTTAATTAAATTGTTGATTTACAACATTGTTTTATTAATTTCTTCCTATTTAATAATAGCGTTTTCGAAATCGACGGTTTAATTCAAAGATCTATAAAATTTGCTTGTATCCGGGTAAATGTAAATAATAATTAAATACGTTGCCACTATCGGAGCCAGTAAAGCTGTATCTAAAATTAACAAATCGGTATAGACGTAGGTAGATATTTATGTGTTTCAAGCTTGTGGACGGAAGGGTCAAGTGACGAAAGTACTAGCAAGGGATCAATTTTACGAATTTAAAAGTTCCAGTTAGATGATAGAGTCAGACGTAAACCTCAGGGTCTATTGTTTTATATTATTAATGAATAGGCAGTTTAAGCATAGTATAAATTAGTTTCAAAAGAAGTCTAATGGAATAGTTTAAAAGAAAAAATGACTAGGTCATGTCGGTATGACATTGTGTGTGATACCGCGCGCCTGACGTGCGGAGGCCGAAATATTATAACTTGACCTTAATTCCGGTGGTTTAATTTCAATCACGGCAGATAATTGAACTATTGTAATAGACACTGCATGGTATAGTCTATTAACTTATTTATTGTACTGCGCTGACGCGTTGATCAGTGACCACGTACATAATGCTCTAACAATGCTGCGCCTAGTTCATAAACCATATCTTGAGTAGGTTTGCTCTTATGTCCAGATCTGTTTAGTTGATTATATTAGTACCGTCTGGTTAAAAGTCTATTTCCACTGATTCGTTTGTGCATAAGTACGTAGCCGAGAATGTATCTCGTTGAAAAAAAAACTGTTATACAAATTGAACTAACTGCAACGAATAGAGAATAGCAGGTACTTTTACGTCTTTGAAATGTTGATTACATTATTATCATGTTGCAAAATTAGCCAATTTTTTTCGTTATGCTACCGAATGTTCATTGTCATTAGATGATATTCATTATTTAGCACATTGGCTCCTCCTATTGTAAGAATGCATTTGACCTAATGATGTGATTTTTTTTTCATGTAGAATGAAAGCGCTTTCACAAAACTTTCGGTCTATTCACTACATGTCGCATTGCTATGAAAGTCTCTCAAATGGAAATAAAAGGAAAAACCATTATTTCACATCCTCACGAAAATAACGATAACATTCAGAGGTATAGATGAAATAAACCGAGTACAATCCACCTGACTGTATAGAAAGGTATCTGAAAATGTCAGTGAAACAGATTAGAGTGATGTCTATACTCGTATTAGGTAATTACTTTCACTAAGTGGAAGGTAAGCATGCACAGTACTTTCATGCACTTTCATACTCAAGATTACTGTTTCATGGCTAATAACTGGTAGGCAATAATGGGAAGACATAAAATGATTACTTACATAGGTGTTCGACGGTAAACAATGTCTAGGAAACTATCTAGCCACGTAGATATAAATAATGACAGGGCGAGGCCCTGTGCTATAAACACACAGACGGAACAAAGAAAGGCCAATTTGTTAGACGAGAAAGGGAGCACATTTTAAAGACCGCGATTGAAACAGTACTTGTATTTATAATTTATAGCAATCTGAGGGCAATCAGGCCTCTCCCAGTATGAGGCGAAAGATGTAATATTGGGAATGAGAAACCGTTCACTGCGTCGCGTCGTCCGATATGGACACTCGAATAATGGACCCTCCCGTCCCGAACAAGCCATTACGTTCCAATTTCCGAGGAGTACATTATAATAATAGCGCAAGTATTCAACTTTTTGTACAAAGTTTTATCTTAAACATCGCAGAGATACTCTAAGTAAATAGAATTGACGAAAAATTATAGTGCAGCCATACCCGAAAAAAAAAATCGCTGTTCAAACCGAGAGGAGCACAGTGTAGAGATGCGATAGTTGAGCGGTGAAAGATGCTGGGTTCTGAATACTCGTTCTTTTAGTCTTTTTTATTTTTATTTTTAGAAAGTTCAGTCGGTCGCACAGCGGGAGAAATTACAGCGGCGCCGCGGCGACCAGTAACACCAGCGGTGCTCATCATTGTTCGCTATTTATCTGATGTTGCTTTGAGACAATTTGTCGATAATCCTCCGTTTAAACAAACACTTAACGGAGCACAGTGCCAGCGCCGTGTCGGGGTGCCGTTGCTTATATCAAGGAAATAGCGTCAGATATCTACCTACTTATACCAAAATGCATAAAACGTTGTTTACAAATATGACTTCTAACGTAAACTAGTATTTATGACTAATAAATATGCAATGTAAGTCGATTTTATATAATCTTGTAAAACACTTAAAAGTATCTGTTCTTAGCTAAAGCTAAAATGTATACGGTAACGGGCGGAATTACATACAAATTAACAAATAAGATTAACGGCCGAGAACCTTCACATCTCTCTTTCGTAACTGTCTTATTTCTCTATAAATTATTACTTTATTAGCACCTTACCAAATTCATCTGTGATATTTTCAGCCTTTAAGTATCGATTATAAGAAAATACATTTGTTATTATATCACCATGATAAAGTTCAATTGACTATCAATGGGGTGTGAGCGGTGTGCGGGCGCGGGACGGGCGTGGCGGGCGCGCGTTACCTTTGCTTGTTGGGCTTGACGGCACCGTTGGCGGCCGCGGTTTTCTGCGCGATGTGCGTCTGGTAGTGCTTGGCCAGGTGCGCCTTCTGCCGGAAGCTCTTGCCACACAACGAGCATGTGAAAGGCTTCTCTCCCGTGTGCGTCCGCACGTGCACGTTCACTGAGTATTTGTCCTTGAATCCTTTCGAACAAATGGAGCAGTAGTGGAGAGATCTCTCTTTCCTCACTCCATTCGACGTAGAGGTAGCCGCCTGAATGGCTGTCCCCGACTGCGCTTGTGGCGTCGGTGCCGGGTTCTTATTCTGCGGCTTCTTGTATCGTCTATTGCCTGGCTTTGTGCTGGTCACGGTGGGCGATGCTGTCACTATTTGCAAGTGCTGGTTCAGCTGTACCTCCCCAGCAGGGATCATGGTCACTAGTTCGCCGTTCACGTGATGTAGATTATAGACACTCCGCGTCGGGTCAATAGGTTCTACGGTACAGAACGGTTGCATCGATTCGCCGAGTTCCGTTGCTATCCTCTTCAACTTTTCGTAGTCTTCCGGGTAGTTGGTATCTAGTCGTGATAGTAAAATATCATCAACACTTTGCGTCGATGATGGATTTTCTCCATTTGAAACAACAGAGTTGTTAGGGTCTTCTAATAATATCGAAATATTCAATCGGCTGGGTGGTGAAATCGCCATCAAGAGTTCGTCTTTGCTGTCTTGGTACATTGATGGTACATCAGGTTTGTTGTTGTTTGTCGAGATGACACGTTTCAGTTCACTACTAACATCAACTTTTGCTGGATTTTTTATAGTACTATATCTAATAAAGGCTTTTCCCTGTAATGCGCTTCTGAGCAAAGATTCGTTCGATTCAGTGTTCTGATCCGTTATTTTCCAATCATTGTTATTGTTATTAAATTCTACTTGACTTTCTAATAGGGCTGGCGAAACGAGAATAGATGAACTATGAGAGTCATCTTTTTTGTCACTACTCTGAAAATCACCTTCATCATAACTGTAGGGTTCCACTTTCACTAAATCACTAGTACTCAAATCAGCATGCTGGCTTTCTGAGTCACCGTCTTCATAAGTGAATCCTTCTACTTTTGGTAAATCTTGGTTGAAGTCATTGGGGAATCCGTTCATGTTTAAAATGGATTCGAGATCTAAGGAGTTGTGTGGTTCTATGTCAGTTGGACTAGACATAGACACGTCTTCTTCTTTAGCCCAGTATCGATTCGAACTGGTTTCCGTCATGTCATGATTTAAAACAGTCAGTGTGTATATTTGTCCGTCCGTATTGTTTATCAATTTATTTGAAATTGCCGTGTCTGTGCAGGGATGCGTGCCATTAATGTCGCTTTCCTGGTTCCAGTAGAACTTGTTGAGATCCTCTAACATGGTATTATCTAAGCGATCACGTTCGCGGTCTACGTTCCAAATAGAGTCGAAACTTTGCAGCGTGGTGGAGGTGGTGGCAGTGGCCATGCCACCGCTGGCGCCGACCTGCGCGCCGCTCACGCTCAGCAAGCTGTTGTTGTTCTGTTCTTTGGGCTCCTCGGAGAGCAGTGGGTTTGACCTCGAGTCGGGTGATTCCATGAACACATTAACAGATCGCATCTGTTGTTTGTACTGGGCATCAGTAACCTCGTTGGACGTCACGAAATCAAAGAAATCCGACTTTGACAGTTCTGGGGCAGTGGCCGTCATGACTACCGTTTCATTTACAACCGAGGACGACAACTCGGTTCGATCTCCTGTCAGTTTTGCTACATCAAGCTCGCAGCGTTTGAGTTCAGTTTATCTTTGTACTACAATAAATATATCTAAATTTAAATAAGTGAATAACCCGGTATGACTTGTACTTTATTGGCAGTCGCTAGAGCGTCGGTAACTGAGAGTGCGGGAGGGGGTGCGGCGCGGGCGCGGGCTGGGGTGCTACTCGAACGAGCCCGACGGGCGCGAGGCAAGCGGCGGACCAATGCAGTGAGCGAACTTGATTCGTACGTTCCTTTTTCCCATTCTTCACCCCAACCCTATCCTTGTTGGTCGAGAACTTAATTAGCCAGGCTCTTGGCAAAGTAAGTGCAGTTGACCATATCCATGATGTTATGAAGGTGTCCGAAGTCAAGGAACGAAGACAATCTGGAAAAAGGAAAAACAAACGGTTAATGCTGGTATGCCTCAAGTAACAAAGAGAACAGTAGACATTATAGCTATGTACACTAGTGGGGTAGGTACTAGGAATGTTGTTGTAACGAACGGACTATACTGCGACGGCTTCGCTTATCATAAAGCAGAATATATCCGTATCTGAATGTTTAATTAATAAGCTCGCTCCGAGTCTTTAGATCCTGTACAAAACCAGGGCGAGCAAGTCACGCGTCGCGCCTATCAGGCATCACGTAGCGCCTGCGCACAGGGCTCGCCGCGCCGCCGCCCGCGCCACGCTGCGCGCTGCCTGCCGAGCCGAGCGACTTTCAGCGCGAACACCAAATAATAAAACTGAACGTTAAATTTTATTAAAATGAAAGCAGAATTGAGATCATCACACAGTATGTAATTCTAGAGGTTGTCTAAATATTTTTACTTTCTACATTATCATACACATTGCCACATCCTTCGTTGTTTATAATGATTAATAATAATTATGTTCTATTATATTGAACGCAGGAGGTTTCCGTACGAGTTCAATATACATGTCGTAAAATGAGAAAGGTCTGTCAAACGACACGGTGAATTGGAGCAAGCGCGAGGGACCGAAACACTCGATATTAAGTTTCATCTGACAGCTGATACAATGGTAACTCGTTGATATTTGACGAAATATTATTTACTTGCTGTATACTTTACAGACACCAATAGTATACTATATGTATATAGCTATTGCTTGTATTTAGTCTCGCGATAATATATGATTTTGGTAAATGATAGGTAATCGTTAGTTCGTCAGGTTTAATTTCTGTGAAAACTTCGTTGATATATAAGAAGTATTTGTTTAATCTTACCGAATTAGTCGTATAATACATAATTTCGTCGATGTACCCAATAAATAATAACTCTGTACATACATCATACACTCTGTTATAAAAACAAATAACATATCGTGACGTCTTCGAATATGCTTTATAACTGTTGTTAACTTCAAAACGGAATGTAATACTTGTATAGTGAGCAATAAAACATTCTGGAACGAATCTTTAATTAAGAACAATGACGTTATTTTTTGTTTGAGTGCTTGTATTTGTTTGGCTTCGTGTATTTTGCTACAATACCTAATGAAGTATGGAATTATAAATTGCATGCAACACACACACAGAGGCTCAGTAAAGTACAGAACTGTAATGAACTCTACATATATTACGTTATAATAGTTTCTGATGAGTTCGTTTGGTCTTGTTAGTTAACTATCTGTGCTGGACAATGAAGTAAGCAGAGCTTAGTGACGATCATAAATTAATCTAATTACTCTCTTACGAGTGGCTCGTAAACTTGTAAATTCAATCAGTACTTCAAGTCATTGCCTCACAAACATATTTTAACTGTACTAAATTGTGTACAGCCAGACATTACTTTAAACGAAACACTAAGTTAACATGCGAAATTGTTGTGCAACTAACACTGTTAAAAATAGTGCTTATGACATTACTGAAACCCTATTTCGCAATCGTGGAACGTTCGGAGCGGTGGATTAACTTTAAATTGCTTATAGGAAACATTGCAGATGGCTCTTGAGACATAAGTATCTATCATAAAAGTAAAAATATTGGGTTAAATACTGGTACGTCTGCGTTTAGCTTCGGCGTGGGTAATCCCAGGCTTTGGTAGATAGAGGTGCAGGCAGCCATTAAAGCTGGCTGTGCTAAGGTCACCGCAGTGGTTTTTCTGTGAATCTGGTCTTGTAATAGCATCGCAAGCTATTAACTTAGCCGATAAGAGACGATTATTGCTATTAGGGTTCATATTCGCAACACAGTAACAAATAGTTTAGCGAATCATTGTAGGCATAATATGTTTGCTTTTAATATTAATACTAAAAAATTCGGTCCCCTCTTAGCGTTATAATATACACTGGGTTTTTCTGCTTTAAATTATTTTTGTGTTTCTGTTTATATTATAAATAGGTACCTACTGAGAAAACGCACACTGCATTCAGTTAGTTAATGGGCTTTACTTGACCTAGATTGTTTTATGGTGCCTACCTGTGTCAAAGTTGTAATTTGACTGCGAAGGTCACAGGTTGGCGTAAATCTAAACGAATTAGTACAGAACAATAGTGATAAAATTGGTTATTCAACTAATTGAGTAATTAGTTGGAATAAGTATTATCGACAAGCAAGGATGTGAATTTGATGACTTTGTATTGAGCAGTGGCAGCGCGGCTGCATGTGGGTTAACGAGCTGGTTGCGCCACGGACCTGCGCCCGCGCCGCCGACACCGACGCCGACCGCCGATAGCTTCAAACATTAACTACTATACAAACTTTGTATGTATTATATTGTTATTCTTAATCCCTACATTTTCATACGAAGTTTTAACTAAAAAAAACGATTTAGAAAACTTTTTTCTCGTAAGCTGTTTCCCAGTTTTTACTAGCATTCAGGAATGTGGTTAGTTGCTAATAACATTTCTATAACCTATTGATGCGCCTAATAAGGCAGAGCTGCGGAGAAACCTTACCTCTCTTATATATCTAGAAATCTTAAATAGCAATGTTCGTTAGCGCGAGTACCCATTACATTTTATACCCATTTGTATTAATTCTATCTTCATGCCATCTCAGGCCAGTAATTAATGCTTCTAAGAGATTTATGAACCGATATCTATTGAAAGCATTCTTAAATTAATTGAAAACTATATTATTATAGAAGCAGTTGGCGTAATAAGCTTTTGTACTATTACATTACACCTCGACTTATACAATAGCTCTGCTGATCCCGGAATGAGTTTATTTAATGTTTATTATGAACGAAAATAATGCATGTCGTTTTATAAAATAGTCCACTTGTATCAGTATTGTAGATCTAGTTCGATATCTTTAATTAACACGAATAAGCGGCCTCGATATCGCAACTACAATGGCCGACTTTATCTCCGCGAGCTATCGGACGATGTCTACAAATTGCGTCGTATTTACAACAAAAATACGCGGACAATTAACTGTGAATTTCCGATGTGACGATAATAACTAGCCAGGGAGCCGGGACGGGACTGATCCAGCCCATGATCTGAGTGTTCCGCGGGCTACCATCGACCAGCGGGCCCGGAGCCCGGCTGGTACAGATGCGGTTCGCGATAGCGACCACATTGTGACGGTTTTAATTGGTCGTTTTACATAGAATTGATTCGAAATAAACCTGAACATGCCGCTGGTCATTCTCCGCAATTCAAGGCGACGCTCGACGTGCAGCACGATGTTATGATTGTGTGTGACTGCGAATTGATTACGTTGTTATTTTTACAATTAAATTTTTTGAACACAAAGAAATACTCGCTAATGAGTTAGTCTGACATTATTTTGAAGGTGATCCTCGGATCCTGAAGCATTTCAAGTACATATTATCGAGTTAAAACAAAGTATGGAATTAAAAGGCTCGAAACAAACAATATTTTATAACGATCTGCATAAGATTGAGACATTAACTAATACATACATATTACCTAATACATACTTAAAACTTAAACTACTAATCACCTGACATTTAACAATGATTGTGTAGGTACCTTTTTATTAGCTTTGAACTTGTTTAATAACACAAGGATCCACAATGATGCGAATGGTTTTACTATTAATATAATGATCGCTCTGTTTTATATCAATTGGTAATAGCTAGGTAGCCATACAAGGCAGTTGGTTGCAGCGGCCGCATACCAGAGCGCGCGTCGCCGCCGCCGCCCGGCGCGACCTCTGACATTTGCGCAGAAGATGACCGCTTGCTACGTACGAACAGCCTTTGATCTCCCATACTGTTGCAATTTTATGTCAGATTATTATAACGAGTCGGATGCCAGTAAAAGTGAAATTAACGTTGCGTACTGATCTGTTGGCGGGCGTTACTATAAACTCGAATGACACGCGGTTAATTGCGGTTCATGCAATTAAAGGGCTCGGCCACAAGCGTGTTTCTAAGTCCGCAGATTCTCCATCTCCACCTGACTTCATATCTCTAAGCGTCCATTTATCAACGTCATAGGTACTTTAATAAAACTTTTCTTTATTGAAAACGCGTTTTTGTTTCACATACGAATTAACACTAATTGAAATAGGCAAGGTAGGTTTGATGAAATATTTTTGCAATTCAATTACACCGGTGCTAATTATGCTCGAAATCTAGTTGAATAATTAATTTGGTAGATAATAAATGTACGAGTAAGTAGTATGGCCGTTATAAATACCAATATAGGTCGATTGCGGTTTACACACTGATTTATGGCAACTGGGAGACTGGTGGCTACGCAAGGATGCACAATCTAGTCGTGACATTAATGGCGGAGATTACTTGCTTACGCGCAACTAGAGTGCGTCGAATCCTGACGTAAAATATGGTTAGTATTTATATCGGATAGTGGTTGCTCGAGTTCCCACGCGGCGCGGCGCGAGCACTGTGCCCGCGCCGACACGGGCCCAGATCATTGGACACATGCTAATCTTGCGACGATAGATTTCAACGATTGAGAATATTTAATACAGCGTGATGTCATGGTAACTCGTACATATCACTTATTGACAGCGCAGTCGGAGCAGTGCCCTTTTACTGCGAGCGGCTAGAACTTAGAATATCTATTCCGAAATCAGATACCAAGAGTAGCAATAAACTAAATCTTTTAGAGAAATCATAACTCTGGTCCCGTTTGTTCGTCTTGTCTATTTGAATAAAACCAAAATTTATTACATTTTTGAATACAATCAAAACAATCTGCTTTTTTCTTCGCTTTCTATTAGATATCTTATTTATGCGTTGCCAAATAAGAGATGTTTTATTGGTGTTTATAATCGCTAGGTATAATTAATTAGACGGATAGATACTGCATTTCTATGAGCGCGGCACACCCGCAACCTGTCGTTCAGGTTTAGCTCGATTAGGCACCGAAATTATACTGAAATGACCGCTTTGTCCTAGAGAACAGCTCACCGACTCAAGCTAATTGGACACATGCCCGACTACGTTACGTAATGCATCTGATTTCGTGGATTCGATTCACGAACTATATTAGCTCATCAATTCTCAGGTCGTTAAATAAATAGCCAGCATTACAACAACTTAGTGCTGTGTAATTTGATAAACGATTAGTCTTCTAAACATGGTCACATCATTTATATTTGGTTTTTATAAGTACTTAACTTACTTAAAGTTTCTTTCCATAATGTATGACTTATTTTGTTTAATAATCACTAATAACGTAGGTACAAACTAGAAAAGAATCAAAGTCGTTGTAATGTAAACAAACGTTCTGGGTATTCATCTGCATACTACATAGGACAATACTGTGTGAGATAAGCGCCAATCACGAGTTCGTGTTGAAATAAGCCATGATTGGCCTACACTACATCACAGGTGCACTCACAAAAAAGAGAAACTGCAGTATTGCGGCGTACGAAAGAAAATCTTATTATCGACATAAGGGGCGATATTCGAGACGGCCGGCTGCTCCAGTTACAGAAAACGCTCCCTCCGATTTGGATCCGGTTCGATCTGGTTTCGTGCGAACCTACCTTCACTCTCTTATGGTGTTTTAATCACTTTTATTTACGTGAGTAGGTACTTACTCCGCAGACATTATCAGAACAAAAATCGATATCGTTAAATAAATGAAAAAAACGACACCGCTACCGCTTAATTTAAGCTTCCTCTTCGTTTAAAGTACTCTGGAATCTGGAATGCAGTTTTCATATCACTTAAATTTAAGCTCTCTCAGTAAAAATTACAGGTACGCTTTTAAGACATATCGTTACATATTTTGAGCCAATAACAATAAAGCCAAGGCCACCCGAAGTCAAACATGTCACGTTAAATTAAAAGTTACTTCATCAAAAATTTTATGCAAGGAACCAAGGAAACAATGACATAGACATTTAATGCAACCAATCAACTTCACGGAGATACATGACTTTTATAATTAAAAAGGCATCTCTAGATGACTTTTATAAATATAAGTTTTATTCGTTATTGTTATCAATCAATTTAGAACAAAAAAAAACTGTTCTGAATGAAAGGTGGCGTTCAAAAGATTTTGAAGCGACGACATTTGATGTCCAGACAAAAAAGTCAGTTAGCGTTTGACAGACGCTGCTTCTCTTGTGTAGTGAAAATAAATGAAGATACTGACTAATTGGTAGTTAACATGCACGTTCGATTATGTACAAAGCGTGCTAATATAATACAGAGGCAAATTGGCGTTAAGATTTTGACAGGCGGGTCAATAAGTGGCTGGAAAACGAAAGTAGCACCTGGTGCAGTCTTGCTTTGTTATTTTTATCGGATAGTTTTACGAATATTAAATTACCCGGTCGGGCTTGGATGTCACGGTTCACTTTGATACTTTTTGCGCGTCAGCGAGCATTCTTTTTTGCTTAACAACTTTAATAGTACTTACATACGATGTAGCAACGGTAAAGGTTTAGATTTTTACACGCAATGTAGTTAGTTTAAGAAAGTGTGAAGTACTACCGAACCGGATATCAACCGGATTTCTATTTTCGTTAGATTTCTTAGCAATTGATTCTGAGGAGTGAACATGTCCCTAATAATCAGGTGTTATGTATGACTAATGCAATAACCGCAGTCGACTGCGGTTAACTGTATGAGAGCTAAGGATCTGACGTCATTTAATTTATTAAAATACGGTGAAACAACACAGTGATACCAACCTTCTTTTTTTTTCGGTGGTATATCATCCAATGACTTCTCTCGCTCTGGATGAAGCGGGATGGCACACTTTTACTGACTAAAACCCACCCGTGTTCCTTCAGTTTCTTATGCCAGGGGCGCGGTAACTCTCTTTCAAATTTATCCGCGACCCAGTGATACCTTACTACAACAATTATAATAAATTCAACAGTTCTAGCCAGTTCTGCTTTAACGATCACCGAAATATCGTTTACTAGTATATAAGGAAATGTATTGTTCCTTATATACTAGTAGTACTTCAAGCATTAAAATGAAACAGAAAACAAGCTATATGAATTCAATACCATGCAATAAATAATGCCGGATTTTGTTATTATAAAATAACCGAGAGCAAAAGTCAATGTAATTATTCGTTCACGTATTGATCTCGGTATAAATAAACGAGTTGTTGCAGCTTGTTACTTGCTATTCGGGAAGTAAAATTATAGCGTGCATAAACGCTAATGTTTACACGAACTCCGTACACATATAATTTTTATGTATAATGACTAGATACCAACTAATAGTACCTACACTACGTACTTGTTGTAATGATGAAAATTTTGCGAAAGGGATGTCTCGGGCACATTTTTTTTTCATATTTTTATACCCACGGAATTAAAATTCAGGAAATATCCATTTCGCTTAAAAATATCAACAAAGGCTTTTGATTTTAATGTGTAATACTTAAGTAACCGAGTAAATTACACAATTTCAAAAAGCTCAATCTTTATACCACCATTATATTAATGACTTGCATTAATAAAACATGCAGTTTCTTTTCGTTCGCGATTAGCATGTTGCCGAATCGAATGCAATCGCTGCATGAATTCCATTTAATAACATAATAAATTCGGATTGGAGCCCACGCTGATAGCTGACCACCGTAGCCGCAATATCTTAATACGCTATTCATATCTATTTGATTTTATATAAATCATCTCACTTTTTCGCCGACTTGTGAATTGAATACATATTAAGACGCTTATATTTACATATTAATTAAGACTTCGAATAAATATTTGACCGTTGAGTATTCTTAATTTCTGACAGTATTGAATCATCACAAGAAGTCAGGTTTGATGTCTGATTTCCGAATTGAGAATTTGGAGTTTAGAACGTTTGGCAGATTTTCAGAATAAAGTAGAGATTGACAAACATTCAAAATCAAATTATATTTCAGAAACTGGCCATTAGTTATTTAAATCATATTTTCATTTTAATTAGATGTGAACATATGTTAGGTATATACCGATGCGCTATAGCACTTTTCCCATGATACTTAGTAATGGATAGACAATTATAAGCCGACAACAGTCGTGTAATAAGTTGTGTCTCGGTTCGCAATTACTAACGGGTAGTAATATCTCACATCGCGCCTAGCAAATGTCTGGCACGAATCTTAATTAAGCTCATCTGTTTGACTGCAATCATACGCGGCTAGATCGTTATGTGCACCGAAAACATCTATGCGTGATTGAAATGATATCTCTCCTATGTAATCCAATCAGTAGGTAATCAATCAATTCTAAACGAATTTTATATGCACGCCAACTAACTGATTGCCAATAATTTTGCAGAAATTAATATTTGGCGGCAGCGAAACTTTTTCATCTGACTGTAAAAAAATGCGGTGACGTAAATCGAAGATAGCTGTTTTTGCTAGGCGTGGTCTAGCCGGTTCTGACAACAATGCAAACTTTATCATGGTCGTAAATTAAATATATGATTAATTTTGCATTAGAAGATGCTTTACATTTAACTAAAAAGTTATAAGCTTTCTTTGATGGCATTGAATTCTTATATTAATAGGATCGGATCTTATAGATCTAAACAAACAATATTTATTAAAAAAATATACTGCTTTCCTGAAAATTATCAGTGACGTTTCGATGCGCTGAATCACAAGAAGTTTATGCTAAGCCCAACTTTGGATATCTTACGTCGACATGGTCATAAATAGAACCAAGTTAGCAAGTATGCCTACAGAAGCAGTAGTCGTGTCCCACAAGTACGTAAGCGTGCATATAGCAGCGCACAGATCGCTTTCCACGGTGTAAATGACTTCAGGTTAATAATTTTCAAATCGTGATCTCACATCAATTTATTTCACCATTAATAGTTTGTCCTTATTTATAGGTATTATCACGTCTATCGCTCGCAAGCCGGAGCAGTTTCGCAAGGCTGCAGTTTAACATCATTTACATATTCCACGGCGGTGTCGATGTAGCCCCGTGTCGTACACCGAGAGAACCACTAATAATTGCTATTCACAAGCTTTTATATTTACACTGAACCAATTTTCGGGCTGCGCTCACTATTGGAGTTTACCGAAACTAACTTAATGCTTTAGAAACCCATCTCATCAAAATGCTGAATACAATTGATCGACGTAAGGAGCTTTATTGCATGCAATATAATATCATTAAAATTTAAGCACCCAGGTAGATAACCATTAAATTTTAATCAACATTACGGGTGGCATCAATGTTGGGACATTAGAAATGATCTTTAATGACAGTAAAGGACCATTACATTTATCAAACATGCTTCCGTCGAAGAGAAGTTAACAATTTGAATAAGATATTAATATCAGTTGTTTAATAGCTGTTGTCATGTCGTATACAAATTGGCGCGGTCGTGTTCGTGCTATTTGTTGCGCCGCGCTGTGCTGCGCGTAGGCTGAGGCACAGCTCGAAACTCGTGGATGTCGCTGTCGGGATGATCCAGATACACCACGAATCCTTTCACCGAGCGCAGCCTTGAGCTCGCCGTGTCCCAGGACTGACCATTAACGACGCACCGTTGTTAATGTCCTATCGATTAACATAGATCGGTACTAAAAGATTTACTGCGCGCAAACTATCAACGTTTATAGACTACACTATTGTGTTAGACTTCTCGCATTTACGATATGTACAGCTAGTGAATTGGGTTAGCAAATGTTAGGCTGGTCTCAGGCCATCCGAGTCGATGACAAAAATACTAGACATGTCCGCCAATTAAAGCTCGAGCGACGAAGACGGTGCGCCTGCGCAGCGCGTCGGCGTCGTTCCGCACCGCCACCGACCACGTGACGCGCTCTTTTGCAATTTAAATCAATAAACAAGAGATCTTTATTTTCGTTGTTAATGGCTCTTTTAATTGGTACCTCCAATCATTTTTTCTTTGTTCTTCCTGTTTCTTTGGTTAGGTCCAATGACAGAGGTCAGTACATCATCGAAATTTTAGTGATTCATGTCAAGTGAGAGTAGGTCTGCATTCACAATGGATGCACCACATCATAATACTTATTTAGGTACTACTAATCGAATTTTGTACACTATAATTTGCGGTTATTATGTTGCGCTTTAATGTTCTCTAACAAAGAAAGTAGGTGTTGTCTAAACGTAATACTTCACGTTTGTTGTTTCACTTGGCATATTTTGAATAATTTTCCTGTTCCAAAAGTAGAATTGTTTCTACAATTATGGTTGTACCAACATTCAAGTGGATGAATTTCATTAAGAAGCCTTAGTATCCACATTAAATTCTTAAAACATCACTTCCTTGAATATATAGTTTAATTACTTGTATTCTTCTACATTAAAGATCCCCTATATGGTTTCCTGATTCGTCTTCTGCATAAACTGGTATAAAAAATGGTATGTCAACTGATATTCGCCAGTGACACTTTACAATGGTACTTTCGTAATGAATATAGCCAAATTACAATTCGTAAGAAAAAGCATGCAGTGTGGCGGCGAGCGGCGTGGCTGCCAAACCTGAATGTACTTTTTAATTGAAGGGTTTATACTTTGTGGCTGTTTATCAAGGTAATTGCGGCAGGTTTTAAGTGAAAACTTATTTTATTTAATATTCTTTCTTAAAGTGCTCTACATATTGACATTTAAAGACTGCGACCCGCAACGTTGAATAATTTATTACAAAATGCAGTATTACTGCTTACTTTATGAGATAAGAATTTAACCAGTTATGCTGCTACATATCTAAAACCATAGTGTTTTATTGTCTACTAGTACCTATAATCATTATCATCTCAATTTCTTCAAAGATTTGAAACGGTAAGTCTGCAATTAATGAACCACTAATGAATGCTTGTAACACGATAAACGTATTCTTGTTTTAACTTCATCACGTAGTTACATTGTGTATCAGTAGTATTTCGAGGATATTTTGGAAGAACCTTGAGGTCCTCAGGTTCCTCCTGTCTCTTAATGAAATATTTTTGGAATATGTTTATACTTCCTGTTTACCTAGAAACTTTAAAATAACAGCAAATACTCCTTTCAAATTTAACATATTCATGGCTGGATTTGAGTTGAACAATCTTTGAGGGTTTTTTTCGTACCTTTTGGGAAACAGAGATTTTTTGTTTCAACGTTTACAGCGTTTTTAACGACAGTTTTAGGTTGGCAATAAAGAGTCTATCTTGAAATGAAACTTTCAGTTTTCGCAATAGTTTTCTCATTCTAAATTAGTAACTCGTTATCGAGACTGCAATATTCGAAAAACTTTCCATAAAACATTAGCAAAGACATTACATTACAGTTAAGAATGTGACCTACAGTGCCTTGTGGTAAATAATGTGAGAGAATACATAACGGTCGAACAATTTATCATAACGTGCACTCTCACTTAACTAGGCATTTTGTAGTGCAAGGATGACGAACATTTATGGCATGATTTAAAATTACAGGCATGTTTGATATGTCATTGAAATAGTAGATTGCTATACAAGGGGCTAAAATTACCCATTATATACGAGGTAAATAATCTCACCTGTTGGCAAATAACATTCAAGCCTGTCCGACGATAAACGCATGCATGAAAGCCAGTTAATATTGGTATCTGCTAAAAGTATGTATGACCTTTAATTAAAAGCAGTTAGTTTTCATAAATAATACAATTCTTTGGAGCATGTTGTTAAAATAGGCAAAAAGGAGTGGCTTAATTGCATCATCCTAGAAGCATAAAACGACCGATCAATTTTAAATGAGAGTCTTTTGCCATTCAAACTTTGAATTGAACAACTCCAACAAGAAATACAACGATGAACTGATTTTTCTTCTATTCAGTTATACCCGTTTTATTTCACACCTTGGTTAATAAAACCATTAACTTTTTATGGGAGCTGAATAAATTTTCTTTCGTATGGTTTACCATAGTCATACTCTAACATTGAATTAATATGGTTTACATTATTTTGAAGAATATTACGAGAAAATGGTGCGATTTTTGTAATGCTGAGTGTAATTTCGACTTTCCTCTGATTTTCACTTTTTTTTGCTTTTAAAACACGCAGATACGAAATGGTTTCCCATCCCCATCCATTTAGTGCGCATGAGCTCGCCGGTGCGGTACTCCGCGCTCCGTGCCGGGATGTAGCCACTAGCCTGGCGTAGGCTAAGCGCTTGTACCAGTCAGCGAAATATTTGTAAGCCCAAACGACACACTACACGGATAACGGCTAGATTTATTATAACACAACACAGATTTATTATGGCACCTTCACTTTTGCTCGAATATGACAACATTGACTGCCACAGATTTATTGTAATTTACTGAACAGAATAACCTAGGTCTACAATACCACATAATACTGAATCTTTGGCAATCTTATATAATTTTGTGATAATATGGTTTGGTACCATCGATTCCCACGTGATTTGCACAGTGATTATTTCTTACAAGTACTTTTTTTTTATTAGATCCTTCAAATGAGTATTTTTATCCAGGAAAGTGTTATTTGGACGTAATACAGCGCTGGCGACGCAGGAATGGTATAATATTTTGATATATTGAGAACTTCACAAATAACACGATTTGATGTGAGAAGAAAGTTCGGTATTCCTTTGTAACAGATACAACTGAAATACATAAATCCATCAAGTTACATAACGGTGCATTGAAAATCGTTACTGGGAGCAACTCTTAAGCCAATTTAAGCATAACGAAACACCAAGCGTTATTCAATATTGATTTGTAGATAGTAAACTCAGGATTGTCATATATACCGTTTCTATATATTTTATTTGTTGGACAAATAGAAATTAATAGCCCGTATTGTTCACCGCTATAACTTGTTGCCCATTGAGGCAATTTCAATTGTGCACACTTGAAATTTTATGATTTATTAGCCATTCTCAGTTGTAACCATAGAAAGTTCAGTCCTCTGAAATACGAATACAAAGGGCCTTTAAGTTGTTTAAAACAAATTACAGTTACATTTCGTTTGAAACTGCTCAGGAAATAATGTTCGTCCAATGAAAGTATGTACTTACTGGCATATCATAAAGTTACTGATAGCATTATGTACATATAGCAAAACTTATAAACTTAATAACTTGCCAACTAAAATCTCAGTTCAAAAACAGAACTATTAAATAGTAAACGTTTCTAGCGTTGCATTCTGTTGAAATCTAAAAATTTTGAATTACAAATGTGCGTGAGTATTTACGACGTGTACGAGACATAATTCAGTGGAAAGCGGCAAGTTTATCCGCATTATTTATGCGACAGGATTGACACCTGCAACCCGGTGGCGTGCGCGGTCGCGCGGTCCTGCCGGTTGGATCGCGGCGATCCGCGCGATCCTTACCTGTTACACTGATGCACATTTGTGATAAATTAGACACGCCACACTCGAGAACCAATCTAGACGGTTTGCAATCAGTTTTGCGAAATGCTCGTTTCCTCGTAAATTGTTGGAGGTACTGCGCGAAATATTGCTGCGTTCGCTCTGATGTGAGGACATGCTATTTGGAACTGGACATGCGTTTGTTAGCTTTGGAAATTTCAAAAAGCTAGAAGTATTATAATCTTTAACGGAATGCTGTGTTGTCTTTTGACAAAGTGAATATTTAAATGCCACAGAAAACTTAAACAAAAGTTTATGAAGGATACATGAGGGTCAAATACGAGGTAGTGATTATAATATTATCTCTTGCAAACATTTAGTGCTGCTGGACATCCAGACCTGTTCCAGATAAAAGTAAACGCTGTCATAATCGCAAACAGATATATATATTTATTCACGATAGATAGATTTATTCACGCAAGTTGCCAATTGATTTGTAAAAATGTAATTTACTGTTGTGGACGAGAACCAGTACTGGTTTAAGGATATTATTAATAAGTGATCAGATTAGATTCTAATCATTTAATAACTTTGACCAGACAAGAAGGTTTGTTTCCAAATTAAATTGACCATACCGTATTTATAGGTCGCGTCTAACAATTTGACTGATCATTCTATTGAATGTCACTTTAACGAAAACCCATTTTTTATATTCACGAATAGTTTATCTAGGACACAACACAAAAGCTTCTCCGTAACATAATTGGTTTATTCCGATAAACACGTACGTTCGTGATCTACTTTTTCTTCCACAAATGTTTATTTAACGAATTGGCCTACATTAAAAAAAAACGATGAAAAGAACAACTTGTTAGTCCATCAGTAATACTAACTTATGGATAAAACAGATATAATCATAGATTTAAATTATAATCAACTAATTAAAACATTTAATCATTATGTGAAACGATTCGTCGAGACTATGTTGTCGCTAAAATAAACGATTAAAACGCCAGATAGTGGTTCGCAAATTAGTCGGTAAGCAATTTCACTTATGATTAATTTGCTACAATAATGACAAAGATTGAGCGCCGCTGTTTAGTCGCTCTCTATTCAAACCAACCAACATACCAACATACTTTTTGTTCACGATTAACTCGATTATTTGCCTTTATGAGAATATAAAACAATAATTGAGTTAAATAACCAGGAAATATACCTCTGGCTTACCTTATTTATTCTTGGGATAATATAGCCATAACAACAAATAACATGAGTATTGTGATGTTAGCATACAATTGGAAGAACAAAGGTTAAAATTTTTTAAGATTCAAAATTTTTAGGTTTCAAAATTTTAAGGTTCAAAATCAGTTTTTGGTTTTGTGGTACGAATTTGTGTGATAACTAATAATATAAGAAGGGCCCATTATTTCACAGGTATTCGGATTAGGCCAATTCAAAGTGTTGTCTCCACAGCCAACTTATTAATACTGCACGACTGTTTTTGGTGTGTGTAACTTAAGATTAATAAGTCGTATGAATAAAGTTAAAATCATGGGTGTAATCGAATTAGTTGATAGGTAAAACTGCACGTAACCATAACATCATACCTATACATAGTTTACGATTCGCGGTATCGTCGATAAGTAGCAGATCTGCGTCGAGCTTCATTGTCTCGGCGCTTTTCTGATAGTCGCCACTGTTGATTCTGGCTTTCAGGAGTTGCAGTGGTTTGGGAATAGTGCAGTGGGATTGTCCCAAAAAAAAAAGTAACAAATCAAATTAAACCAGACTAAATTAGGTACGAGTAAATATGAGTTATTTACTCGTACCTAATTTAGTCTGTGTAATGTAAAACGACAATTTGAAATACCCGACATTTTTATCAATTAATCAACTTAAATTAAACGAAAAACAAAGTTATTTGTCATAGGTTTTACCTTATTTGGTGCAAGCAAACGGAAAATAACCTATAGATAACTTCAAAGAATCGAGATCCAATAAAAAATCGACAAAAAACGAGATAGCTGGAAATATGACAAGTTGAAAACAAATAGTGTTTATACAAGACAAAGTCAAGTGAGGTCCTGTCGAGCAGGATGTAGGTGGGAGACGGTAATTAACCAGACCACTGAACTGATTTTAATGGAACTTTCTCCGCATTCTCATCTTTATTGTGACGTCATACTGACATTCGGAGGCAAACTGGCAAACACTGAAAGATTTTTGTGAATGAGCGAGTGAGAAATAAAAAGCGATTTAGCAGTTATACGTGTTCTACATCCACAAGTTGATTAAATAAAGTGATTTGGTAGTAATGCCTGAATGAGTTGCATTTCTCACAAAACAACGCTTCACTAGATTAGCATAATTAAATCAAACAACACTATCGCTTTTCAACGATTATATTCACGCCAAGTTGTTGCATTATAACTCTACAAAAGTATAAATTCATAATAACTCTTAAGCATTCACGACATTTGATAATTAAAGTCTTAAAATTTTATTACTTTTTCTACTTATTTTAAAAGTCATTTTAGTATGTCATCTTTGTACAAAACATTGCAGGTGATAGTTATCTGAATCTCAAAATTAGGGCACGGAACAATCACAATCACAACTTTCTAATCTCATACATTTATGTATATTAGCGTAATATCGACGTATTCAATTTGAGTGTTGTGTACAGTCGTGATCCTTCTGCTAAAGTGCTCGATATAAACAAATTGGCTCAACGAGATGTGATGTGCTCTAAAACGTGCAGCGAGCAACTGACCTCAACCCGAGAGATGCGAGAAATTGAAAACACGCCCCACTTAACCTGGATACTGAATCCATTAGGCCATTAGACCGAGCGCATCAATAACATCTGTTTTCATTAAATACGCACTAGCTGTCAAAACGTGCTGATGTACAACCGTATTCGCCTGTTATACATGCGCATTCTATGACTTCTTCTGACTGACACGCCTAGAGAAACATAAGCAAAAACATTTCTTTTGACGAATAAAATTTACGGACAATGCTCTTTTAAGCACAACAGACTTAGTGCTGCCTTCGTTTCCTCAATAAGTTTGACTTTAATGCGTTTCGTTAATAACTAACTGTAAGCTCGTTCTCTTCTAACGACAAGAAACTTTATGGTACGGAGGTGTTTTCCATAATAATTAAGTAAAACATTATACATTATACGTGCTTTCACATGAGCGATGAATCGCGTCACCAACATTGACGTAAACTTTATCTTAGGTCACTTGTTAAGTTCTAGTGCCTATCTCATGCAATATTGATGATTTTTGCTTATTTGAAATGGTAATGTGTGCCGATGGAGAAGATAAAATAGACCCTTTACATTAACTTTATATACCGTGTCGTTAGAAATATTAACATTACAAATACGCAGAAAGCTTCAATATTGCAATAGATAGTGGCAGTTATATCAAAATCTGAACTTCATATAAACGCCATACTTTAATTTACGACAGAGCATTATGTAGTCTTTATAGACGTTATTTTCTACCCAAGACCACAAAACTTATTAATATTTTAATTGGATTTCAACTTTAATTTCATCTAAAGAGTTTATAATGAAAAAGAAACTCGGTAGCTGGTCGAGTAACAATGCTTAGACATGACCCACAAATTTTGCCATGGGTTTTCCTGGTAGAGGCTTGATATAAAAAATTAGAAATTGCCGTTCGTCCAATAAGTATCTCGTCAGCAATTAAAAAGGCGGCATTTTTTATAATTTTTTTATTATTTGTTGATAGGTTCGCATTTGACCACTATCTCACCTGATGGTAAGTGATGATGGGATCGACGGTGAAGCACGCTAGCCTAAAAGTAACCTATTCACTCTTGATTAATAAAAATGTGTAACTTATACCTAATTAGCACAACGAAACAATTGTAAACTAATCGAGGAAGAGCGAGGTTTATCCCATCACGAGTATCTTCGGATTACTTTCTGAGAAGCCCCGGCAACTTAATTATATAGATTTAAGATTATAAACACTTTTTTTTTTACGCTCCTAAAAAACGTCAGGCTGGCTGGCAGACTTGGCGTCGTTCAGGCTCTGGACCTTTGACTAGACTAGTGCAGCATTACCGATGAGCCTCTTGTCCCATTTTTAATCGACTCAAGTGCATTAAGCTGGTATGACAAAGTTAAATCCCTTCACTGCAATGTTTGCTTTGAGCTCGTTTTTATACATAGAATATCCAATCAACAACTCTGTAATCATTATTTACAATAAAGAATAGGAATAAGAATTCAGTTATTAGTTTTTCTGACATTACAGTTCAGCATGACCGCTACGTAATTGAAACAACATCGTCGCGTGCACATCGCTTTTCATTCAGTAAGTGTAAATTAAAACGAACATTCAGAAGCCGATCAATTAATTGAAAACACTTATTCACATGTAATTTATTTTCAGTAAATATCAATTATTCTTTATTTATGATGTTGTTTACTTTATTTTGCAGACACAAACGAGGTATGTGTTGCTGTTATAATGTTTTGTTTTGATTTAGTTTTGCTTTTCGTACGTAAATATAGCAACGTCATATTATTTGCATACTAGCTGCCGCCCGCGGCTCCACCCGCGTGGTATTTGTACTTCTCTCAATATCTTTATAAATTTTAGCCAATGTGTTGTTCTGACGTATAAGCTATATTACTGTAACGTTTCAAGAAAAACTTTCAGTAGTTTTTGCGTGAAAGAGCACAAACTTCCATCCATCCATCCTCAATTCCTCACAAACTTTCACGATTATAATAGTATTAAGATTAATTGCTTAGAAAGGCTTTGTTTCAGTTCTCTTGCATCTGAATTTCAGTAATGCATTCATCAGGTAAAGCGTGAGAATGTTTGGTAAATATCTCATATGTTCTGAAAAAGTTATGTAATTTATTAAGCCCAGTATAACATTAATCATAGCATGGCTTAATGTTTAGCAAAAAAATATAAAAATAAAAAAATATTCCTAATCACCATTGGTCCATTTGACCATTTGAATATTTCGCAAATGGAATGAGTTTCATTAATCAAAGCGTGTAAAGGTTAATATATTAATAGAGTGTTCAGAAGTTTAATTGATAAACATTATTATTGAGACCACGTGGTGCTCGCTATCAGCTCCACCGTATCGCAGCGTGCCACGAGACACGACTCCACGAGCAGTCAAACTAGAACATCAACAATAAGTAAAAAACTTAAACAGGATTTCTAGTATAATCCGCGACATAATGAAATTGCGGCAAAATATCAATGACAAAAGGAGACATGTGTATCAGTATATTTAGTATACTTGTTCACGTGCAAAGTTGTGTTTATTTAAAGCGAGGCGTTGGCGGCGTGTCGCCGGCGCTTGCCGAATATACTTCATAAATTTAGTAGCATATGCAAATATTATACAAAAAAATATATTTGAATATGCCATCACTTAACAATATTATGGATTAGCAATTAAATATATGTAAATTTTTCTAGTCTCTTTAGGTGTGTAAAAATGTGCATAATATACTTGTAAATTTATGAATCTTCAAATATGTACCTATGAGACTACTTCTGTTTGCTCAGACTTGTTCAAATGAATCAAACACATTAAGACTTTGAACGAAAAGCTTCCGAGAATTTGCTGCACGCCTAATTTTACACTAAAGTAGCTTAGCGCGTTGATGTCTTTTATATTGTAAACTATTGTAAAGCAGCAAACAGCTTAACTGTCAATACAGTAGTGGCGATATTATAATGTTGTACATTTTGAAATTGCTTGTTGATAACACTTTGCTTTATGCAGTAATGCGGTTCTATTGGAGCTGTATTATGTTGCTAAACATTGATTGTGCTCGAGCACTTTTTCGTACCATAAATCTATCGCTGCTCTATATAGATAAAATTAAAATGATACCTGGAAACACGCTCGAGCTGAAGGTAGTTCCGTGTCTGTTGACGTCCGGCAAACCTTCGACATTTCCGAACAAACACAGTTGAATCACCCGCTCAGGAGGAGAGGGGGCGAGGGCGGGCGCGCGGGGCCGCGGGCGCAGCGTGCGAACATACGCTCGCGAGGTCGCTGTCTTTTTACTCGCATTACCTCCTGACATTCGAACTTAATGGAGTTGCCTTATTGAAATTTAAGCAGAACGACTACCGACGTAATGGAATAAAATTAGGTTATCGTAACGAGAAAACGGTCTTCGAGTGGCCATCTTTAAGCTCTCGGCGGCCCAATAGGAATTCGAAACATTCTGCCACAGCGCGCGGTCAGACAGCTAGTCGTCTCCCTCGCACCGCACCCGCGGCTCGTACGACAGAAAAGAATAGATATAGGAACTCGCTCCTATCGACGAATAGTCATTGTTCTTGGCCGTAATGGAACAAAATAAAGACAGAACAGCGGTTTTCGTGACTGTGAGACGAAACTATCAAAGTCAACAAGACCGAGTGAGAAAGAAAATAAGGTTTTTAGGGTCGATGGCCGAGCGAAGGAACTTAAAATTGGATTTTCTTAAGAAATATGCTTCATTTAGGACACGTCTATCATAATTTTAAATGTTGTGTCAAGCTGTGTTTATTGATGTTAACAAATTATCGATGTTAAAAGCCATTCTTCTTCATGCAGCATCGCGTTTCAACGGTAATATTTTTTCTTATTGGAATCATATCAGTGAAAAATGTTAGTCATAAATGAAATATAATTAATTTACTAGTAATTAATTATTATTATTATTTATTCCCAATCCAAAAGTTATGATCCAATTAGCACTTGTACTTAACCAAAGCTACTCTATTACGGAGCGATGACGCAACGGTCAGTATGAATCAGAGAGTACCCGATGCGTCCCGTGGGTCCTAGCGGGACTATGCCCTCCCCCCCTCCGTCCGTCCCGCGCAGCGCGACCCCCCCCCCCCTGCCCCCCTCTCGGACCGTTACGCCGGCGTCCTTGGCTGAGTTCTTTCTCGCGCAGGCGCAGCAGGTCGGCGTGAACTCGTTCCGCCTCCAGTGCGCACGTGTTGGTAACCCAGCCTTGCGCATGTGTGTGTGTGAGTGCATTAGATTACTCCTAACGGATATTACGGAATTCTCTCAGATAAATATGAATTACCTTTATTAGCAGTCTTTATATAGAGCCAATTCGTTTTTGGAGTTATTTTTATACTCGGAGCTGTTTGTCTTCTTTGTCGTTCTCTCACTGTTGAAGATCGCGACGGCCATTGTCACAGTTTTCTTTCTTTTAGACCACCATGCTGCCTCCGATAGCCATCTTAGTAAAATCTAAACATCTTGTCGGTGCTCTGCTTTGAGCGCCTTTTCCTTCCACCCAGCCCAGCATCAGAAACCTTTCTTATAATACATAGTATGTCTAAAAAAGTGAGTAGTTTGATGTTGAGTTCCTCCAATATAGACTCATTTGTTCTTAGTAACCTACCCGTATATTCTAAGTAATTTCCTTCAATCGAGGGTGTACTTCCGTTTGTCATGGTGACAGTTTTCATTGGAGTGGAGCCAATATCCTTCAAAAGGAGTTAGAATACAGGCCCTAAGCCTGCCTAAGCCTAAGTATGTGTGCGTGAATAAAATTACTCCAAACGGATATGGCAGAATTTCTCAGATAAATATCTCAAATATGAACTGGCGTTATTAACACAATCTTTATATAGAGCAAATTAGTTTGAGTAGTTATTTTTATAAAAACACGAGCTATTAACATTCAGTACAGCAATATCTGGGGCTTGCAGCGTGCCGGCGACCGACGCCTGCTTGTCTATTATGAATCTTATTAGAAATAGCTAGCCTACTTGACATTTTCCTTTAACAGAGCATTAACCTCAATTTTTACTATAAATAACAATAAGTTATTTTTCCCTTAGTAACTTGAGTATACATGGGGTAACATTTTATTTTAATGTTTATTTTAAATATTTTAAAAATCAGAGATCAGACTGTCCCTAGTTTCAGATATTCAGCAGCATCTACTTGCACCAGTTGCCATCACATACACACCATGCTCACGATACAACAGAAACTAATTACATGGAAAGAAATATTTAAACATCTAATCAGAACTAACCTCAATAAACAATGTAAGCGAATGTTATTGAACTAGTAATTAACAGCAAATCTACTTCGACTAACATCTGAATGCAACGTAATGAGCGACCCCCGACCCCTAGCTGTTGTGAGATTACGAACTCTTTATCACGTAACATACTATTGTGACCTTCATACGGACTAGGCTTTCTCGGTTTTCACAACAATTCTAGGGTCAGATAGCGGTGCTTATAAATATTACTTTGTATTTTACAAGGATTTTTGGCTCTGCTACGAATAGCCTACGCGGCTACGCCGCTCCTGTTACGCTCGGTCTACGTGGCTGCAAGAGCTACAGAGCAATTTCTACGAAGGGCCTATGAAACTACGACGCTGCTACAATGCGCAGCCTACGTAGCTACAACGCAACTCCTACGCAGCTACTAAGACGCTGCTACTGGCGGTTACAATGCTTCTGGTACGAGCCTCTACGTAGGGCCTACGCTGCTACAACGCATTGCGTAGGCACTGCATACGAGGCTACAATACTTCAACGTTCTTTGCAGCGACTACTAGGAATATACGTAATCGAATAATCTTTAGGTTGAATCTATGCGATTTCTTCGAAATATCTACACAGCACGGATACTCTTAAGTTTTCTCTGATAATGAGGGGTCTCAATGTGCAAATAAACCAAACTCACCCATGCACAAACTGACCGTGACAAGCGCAGCTTAACCTTACAGATCAATCGATTGTTATTCAGCCACGAGCCCCCGACACACGTCACTAATGACATTTATCAACAAATAGCGAAGCCTTGCGCAACATCCTTTGTTACTCATAAGTCTATTTGAGGCACACTCATACACGACACAATTATATCGACGACCTACATTGCGCAGCCTTAAAAGAACAAAACACGAAAGAGATTCCTCGAAAAATAACAATTGTCTCGTTCATAATGGATTCTGATATTGGAAAAGATAGCTTTTTTTATGGTTTTTTTGACATTCTACTTGATGTGTTCTTGTGGGCTTTTCCTACACTTATTGCGCGAAGCAATGAAGGTTGTTTTTTTCTTGTTATATGCATCTACTTATAAGAGTAGCGTGAAGTTGACGGAACTACTTTGTGTGAGGAATGAATTTTATTTTGAAGCCCAATCTACTTATTGGTCCAGCCTGATTAATAAGCTATGTCAGATATCATTATTGGATTTACGGTAACATCTATTGTTTATGCAGCGTACACTCTGTAGTTCAGATTCGGTTGTTGACCTACTGATTGAGAACCAACGGGTGTTCACATTTTAATTAAGTCTTCTAACAAATAGATTCCACTTATGATATCAAGATACCCAGTGTACAGCAATGCGAAATAATTTTTCGATACTATATTTTAGTATATTTTAGCCATATTTAGTTAGGAGGTTTATGAGCATATTTAGATACATTTAATGTATATATTAGCCCTGCAAATAAATTTTAGCAAGATATTGAGAAGAGCTAAAAAAGGTATCAAGATGACTGAAGAAGAATGCCGAAATATTATTAAGTAAATCGCGCAGGAAAGTTATTTTTAGAACCTTCAGCAGTACACGTTTCGACATACAAGCAAGTAAAGATCGGTGGAACTAGAGGTGTAATGGCGGCGCCGACCAACACTAAAACAGTTACTGCCGTCTTTAATTACTTTTTGTTCTTATTACCGATGAAAGCTTTTAAGATGGCGCTAATATCGTGCAGTTATCGAGCGTTGGGCAACGAGCAAGGACGATCACGCGGCTGTCGCAACCCGCAGCCACCAGCGGGTACCGCGGCTTGTGAGTACAGCCAGCGAACACGCACTACTAGTTTACTGCCAGTTCGTACGGTCAGCGACAAAAGTCGAGTAACAATGCTTATCTTTTATTAATATAATTAACCATAGCTTTTATTTAACTTGCCTTGTGTATGACAGGTTTGGTGTAAATAACAATGCAGCCTGTATTAGCTAAAACCTTGTTTGTGTTGAAAACCTTTTTTAATTGAAAAAATATTTTACAAATCCATACTAATATCTATTATATTTGCGAGAGTAACTCTGTCCGTCTGTTATATTTTCTCGTCTGTTGAAATATTCATTTTATAATTTTGGTTCTAAAATCAATATGACCTTGTAGAAAGATATAAGACACTATATCCTTAGATGAAAAATGTTCCCTTGGGATAATTTGCCGACTATCACGAGGCCGAAGCCGCTAGCTTATGCTTGTCATCTACATATATTAAGGCAAAATTATGTCATAGTCTGCTCTAGTTTGAAGTTTCTGTATATTTTAATTTACTGGCGTTCCGATTTAGATGCCATATTTTGCTAAATAATCAAGATTAAGTACACTGAACTGTTGACCGATTTTTGTTGCCGACTGTACCACCGTGTGACTTCACTCGCCGACACGACACTTGTTTCGCTGCTAAAGTACTCGACTGTAGTACTGTCAGATTGTCACTTATTTTATGTAATTTACTTACTATGTTTAGTCAGGTACAAAAGTTTATTACTATTTTATAAAGTGTTGTGTGGGCTAAGCTTATTTCAAGTCATTTTCTCCACTCGACTCAATCTCCCGATTGTTTTTGTCCTATATAGGTTCGCGCTTGACCACTATCTCACCTGATGTGTTCGACGATGGATCACGTTTGCCTAGAAGTAACCTATTTATTCTTGACTTAAAGACCCCTAGATTGTAGCTATCGGGAAACACAGACCGGCAGAGAATTCCACTCCTTAGCTGTACGCATAATAAAAGTATTCTCAAAACGTTTAGTGCGTATGGGTGGGATGTCCACCATGTACCGATGGCGCATCGCCGTACGTCTAGAAGTCCGATGATGATACGGGCTGGGTGGAATTAGATCATGCAATTCCATCATACACTGTCCGAAATATAACCGATAAAAAACCGACAAGCTTGCAACTCGGCGACGATGTTCAAGGCTCTGGAGCTTTGACTTAACCAGTGCCTCATCGCCCATGAGCCTCTTGGCCCGCTTTTCGATCGACTCTAGTGCATCAAGCTGGTATTTGGCAGATCCGTCGCAGAGATGAGAACAGTACTCCATGCATGATCGAACATGTGTTTGATACAAGCTGAGCAGCTGTTCTGGCGTGAAGTACCTTCTTACCTTTTTTTGTATTATTGATAGGCTCGCGCTTGACCTATCTCACCTGATGGTAAGCGACCTTTGCAAGAATCCCCTGCTTTTTGGGAGCCAGCTGAGTCTTTGCCTCAATGTATGGGCCAAAATTGAGAGTCGATGTCAACGTAACGCCAAGAAGCTCAAGATGGTTAGTTATTGGCACGGTCACATCTCGGAATCCCTCCCTCCCTCAATCAAACTGACAGTTATATCATGTTATTTATGCACATTAGTGATGGGTCTATTTCTGTTGTCACGCCGAATGAGTCGAATGTAGTGAAGGAAGTTTCCCTAAAAATTTCATAGAATATAATAATAGAGACACTGACGTATCTTTTTCTGACATATTTGAATAAGCGCACGTGCCTCAGGAAGTGGCACAGCCTCCATCAACTTTATAATCACACAACCATGCATAAGCAAATGCAAAAACTATTAAACCATTATTATGAGCCATAAAATATTTTAAAGCGATATTAAGTCCAACACAGTCTACAGTATCAAATAGTCATAAATGGAAATAAATTAAGGAAGTCAGAACCAAGATATTGGATAAGTCGTTAAATGGACATTAGGTATCTGATTCTTATACGCTAATGTAGTATTAATAACAGTACCTTATTGCGGGCCTGAGTTAGAACACGCTTCCCTTTAATAAATATGCGAGTTTGGAGTTACAGCGGCGTAAATCTTGTTTATGCGTCGACGAAGTACAAGTGAGTGCCTTCAGGCAACGTGCTCGAGTAGAACTAGTACCAGTGGTGGCGCATCTGTACCAAGGAACCTCAGCGGGCACGATGCGCGCCCTATAATAAACTTAACTCAGATACCGATACTGCGCGTATTTGTAACAACTCAATCATTCAAGAATTTGTTTTCTGTAAAATAACATACGAGTACCGAACACGCCGTTATTGTAATGTGAACTTTATGTACAGAGGAAAAAATTAGGAAATAATAAAATGTAACGCGTGCTGCTAAAACCTCATGCGCCATACCTACGTATCGCGCCATGAATCAGATTAAAGTACTGACACACGTTTATTAGACGCACACCAAGACACAGTGTCAGTGCACGTGCACAGTGCTGCCGTGTGCGTACAAAGTGTCTGTGTGTGCGTGCACAGTGCCTGTGTGTGCGTGCACACACACGCCGCCGCAGGTTCAACGTACCAGTCGCCACTACGAGAGTTCCTTGTTCCACTTTACCACTGACACTATATTATTATTGTTCCAATGGAGTTTCCGATTCGGTCGAGTCTTTTTTTAGAGTCCTTATTTTTATCTACATAGTTGCTATGAGCAAAAAATTACTAGTCGTATCGAATGCTTCCTTATCCTTACTATCTTCAGTTACAGTGTCTACATTTGATTTTGTAGTCCTTTTGTACTAAAAGTTATGTTTAAAGTAAATTACTATTATGCTTACAAAGCCAGCGATAAAATCGTGAAAACTGTTTTACTTAACAACTACTACACTCATTTAAATAAAAACATTCCATATTAATTGGTCCTGCATACCGCGCTCCAATCAGTCTAGAATTTCGATTTCAAAGTTTTAATAATATTCGACCTAGTAAATGAACTAGAATTTTGATTTCCCTATATCCCATGGCCTTGGCTTTTTATCAAGTTAAAATAAAATATCGAAGTGCTCATTAAAATAAGCTTTCAAATAATATAATATAGGCCACTAACACCCTTACCAAATTACGCAAACACTGAAATTGAGTAAGCTATTTTGGTAACATATAATTGTGTAAGCAATTACTGTTGTAAAGTGCGCACAGTATAAAAGTTTAGTGTGTAATAGTAATAAGTTCCAAACTCGTAAACCGTTTCATAGTACAACACGATCATTATATCTCGTTATTAAAATAAATGTCAGTTAACGAGCCACAAAGGATAAATGTACGTTGAAGATAAATGCTCAGCTATTTATGAAGTTCCATTAAAAGCTGTGCCATGAAAAAGACATCAACGCGCGGCGGCGGTGGCGGACGGCGCGGTAACGCTCCTTATGTTTATTCACAGCATACGAGACACTTATTTACTTAAGAATATTTTATGGCCTATGTAACTAGCGAATAAATATTGCTCAAAAAATTAACGTAGCTACATTGCAGTCTATCCAATAACGTCAGATATTTTGACAAAGTAATTGCTTGACAATGCTACCAATTTATAAGTAGAATAGATGCGCTGACTCCGTCACCTTTATCAATTGGATACAAAAATATGACTCGTCAAGAAAGTGAAAAGCGTAATCACACAGATCTCTTTGAATTGAATTTTTCTTGGAAGCAATAAAGGCAAATAACTGTCTTGATGTTTGTTAAAATTACACTCATAACTGTGCCACCAGTTTTTTCTACAGATTTGTATCTGTGTGTCCTACAATTAAAGATTTAGATTCCAGATTTCTCGGTTACTATAAGATTCTAACTGTTCGATATATGGCGTTTTATTGGAGCAAATATTTAGTGAACTACATAATACGTACAAATAGTGCTAACTGTGCGCAATACCACTTCATAAAACTTATAAACTGGTTTTGCAACATGCCGACTTGTGTTTTTTTAACAGTCAGACAAAGTTTTATTTCTTTTTTATGAACGTTATTAATAGTTGTGCTAAACGCATGCTAACATGTTTGTTACAGACAAATAATAATGTGCGCTTACGACGTTACGACACTGTGCTTAATTATAATATTCCGAGAGACACAGTAATGTACATATAATATATTATGTTTGTTTGAATATTGGTCAGTAAATAAAATATCTTCTGTTGCTGTACAAGCCTGATCTATCGTAACGGTGAAATTTTTGTTAGAGTAGGTCAAATAAATGGAGCACTCATTTTAAAACAATGCATTCAAATAAAATGTATATCTGCTATTCAGATGACAGATGAACACAGCCTTATCTAGTATAATATTTGCCGTAACACACTTTTTACTTAACAAATCATTTTCTTCGTATTTCAAATATATTCAATAGATTTTTTATTCTTTTTTTATTATAAGTAGACAGATAATTATTTTTACACGGAAAGTAATTGATGACCTACAAGCTGCATCGTGAGATAAATTCGTACAATCAATAAAGATGACACGTTCACAAAACAGAACATTTGTACTTTTATGAGCTTTACATATATCTATAAGCTTTTTTACTACAACATCATCTTTTACGATTGTTAAAATAATATTAATCAAAATTAATAAAACGTTTTATTATTCATTTTCACAAGCTTTTATTTAACTAGCTATGTATGTATGTATGTAAGTGTGTTCGGGCCGATTAAGTTGAAATTTTGCATACACGTTATGTTTGGATGACAGTGCATGGTTAGCTAAGTGACGTCATTCCAAATCCAATATGGCGGACGGCTCAAAATGGCGGACTAGCTATTTTTTGTGCACTGCCATGATATGCGTATGAAATGAAAAACTTTAAATTTCATTTCCGAAGTATTAATTTATTAAAATATGCATTTTAGTTCATAAATATTCTCTCTTGTCAGAAACGATTGACGCCTATTCATCTTACGTCATTTAATCAAATAAAATAACGTAAAGTGCAAAGTATTTTATTGGCTGAAACGGTTGCCGAACACGGTAAAGATTTTTTATCACGAAACATCTAACGGGTTAATGAGTCTTTGAGCATCGTTTATATGGAAAAAAACTTTGTACAAGAAAAGTCTGGTAAAGCATTAGATGAGTGGGTGTCTAACAGTTGTGTAGAAGTAAAAAATAGTACTGTAATTAATGTACTATAACTTTTGGAAGCAATTTTAGCAGTAATAGAGCAATTAGATTCAAAAGCTATTAAAACCTTTTCAGCAAATTGGTAGCTGACGTAAATGACTAGACTAGATATTTTCGGTTAAATATGTTGATATATTTTATTAAGAGTACAGCCTCCTGGGTACATTACTCGTATAATGCGAGCCGGTATGCAATGTATGCATCATATTTTAGTTTTCAGAGAAGAACTAACAGTCTTGGGAAAGATTATTTAAAAAATAAAAAATATTATTTTGGTGATAACGCAAGATTTGCAAATGATTTCGTTTATAAATTAAAATAACAAAGACCTTAACAATATTTTTTCCTAATTCTGCTAATAAATTGTATGCTAATAATGTTCCAAAACTAATAAATGCATACTTATAGATTTTTTCTTGATACTAAGAAGCAAATGAAAGATGGTCAGTTAAACTTGATATTACCATATTAAGCAAAAGGATATGAAGAATCATCATTATGATCGAGATGAAATATGAATAAAAATTGATTGATCGAAGTTTGAGTCTTATTCTTATTTCAATAAGATTAAAAATATTATAAAGTACGACTGCAAACTATAGCGAAAGCTGCAGCGCTAATGAAAGCAAACGTGTTTTAGTCTTAGGTATGTATATTCTTAGAGCTTTGGAAATTTTAAGATGCCTAGAATTGACGTCACTGACTACCGTCATCACCTAATCTGAATAAAATATTTCTTTAAACTTAACTGGTAGAAATTCAATATTAATGTAGATTCACATGATTAAATGCCAATAGATAATGCAAGTTCCATTTTAACAAGTCTACACTAAAATCTAAGAAGAAGGAAAGAACCAGAATCTAGGAAGAGATCGCGGTATGCGATAAGGCCGCCCGTTGCATGTAAATTTTAGTTTTAAGTTTCCTTTTCTATGTTTTAGCTTGGCGTACCTACAATAAAGCATATATAAATAAATAATAAATCTATTTTTGGTATCACCAGCCTAAATCGACTGGATTTTTGAATAATTACATAAAAATACTCGTTAGATATTCGTATGTTTTATGTGTTTTTAATACCATTATGGCGATCGTATAATTTTGCATCTCTTTACATAAATAGGCTAGTGTAAAAAAATATATAAGTGATCAATTATATTGTAAGTTCAAGGATACTAGCTGATTCATCTTTAAGATTTTTACCAAACAAATTACGATAAAGCATATATTGACGCAAACACGATGTCTGTGGCACGCAAAGGTTAGCTCAGGTTGTCTGTCTGCTTGCTCGCTCACGCGCCTGATGAGCTGCGCCTGCGATGTAGCGGACCGCCCGGTGCCCTGCCCTTGACTCCTGCCCTACGTTAACTTAACGGCATAAAATCATGGTCAGAACAGCGTCTTTAGTATCCTCAGACGCGTCTGCGGTTACAGTCACGACCTCAGTTCAAACTCATGACATATTTGGACACTGCCCAAACCACCATGATAATAAACACATAAGATTTAATCGAATCAATATCTCAATCAGAGATGAAGTGAAGTGGAAATTAGTAACCATAAATCGACCCAATTTATGCCATTTTTGCTGTAATAAAATCCGCGAAGCCTTAATAAATCGCGGTCAAGCCATAATTGAAAAAAAGCATTGTCAAAAGAGTGGCTGGACTTATATACCAGTTGAAAGTATTAACATATCGCAAAGGTATGAGGCCGCATTCGGACACCAGGAACCCATTACAAATAAAAAAAATACTTTAAAATAATGTGTTTTCGTAAAAAAATAAGAGCCGCGAAACCTTAATAAATCATGTTGGAGCCGCAGAGATGTGACGGACTATGTTGTCCCGTTTGAGTGCAAGTTAAGTGTGGCTCACTGTGGTTATTGTTCATCATTCATACGAATCTATTCATTAATTCAGTTCGTTGCAGATTCAATGAGCAGCAGCACCGACGCAGCGGTGGTGCATACAGACGAGATGACTTGCGATTGACTTTCACCTTCGTTGTAAAGTCATGTAACATTCACGTCATTTCTCATTCCTAGCGGAACCTTGACAAAGTTACAATGACAAAATGTCAGTTAGTCAAAAATAGTGTAAAACCATAAAATTTTATGTTGCTCACCTTTAAGTTTGATGCGACACCTGACGAGTTTATATCTGCAATAAAAGAATCGAATGTTAATTTGCATCCAAACATCGACGGGTAGTAAAATGTGTGAATCAAAAGTTAATAATACATGCCCAGAATGAAATCTTGTATCAAGCAAATATTTTTACATGATAATTATATGAATGAGTTCTCAAGCATTACGAACGATTTGACACACTTATTTATATATTTTTCCAAAAAGATTACCTAGAGACCATGCAACCGTTTTTATCACAGCAAAGTAAAAAGGAATAGCAATGCAATTGCTTCAAACTCAATAATATTGTTAAAAGTGGTCTTTAGTGAAGTCTTCGCAAAGGTTCTGGGTATTATAAAGTGATGATTTGCTGCAGGATTCAGAGTAAATTGGTTTTTATTATACAAAATTTCGGCGTTACGAGTTTCAAGGGGAGTTAACACCGCCAGCTTTCTACACGACGCTATTATTGGCCATAACTGAGATATTCAATGCCTTGTTCCATATTTAAAGCAATCGTGGTGCAAATGAAGTTCAGATGATCGGTCGTGAACTCGTGATAAACATTATAATAGACTATGAATTAAGGACTTATTGTTGTTGTCTCAAGAAAGAAATGTTTATTCAATTAAACAACAATAAAGAGTATTTTAACTCTGAATTTAAAGTTAATGCCCGCAACACAATGTCAGTTCGCATGCATGTGGTGTGATATATAATTAAATTAATTGTATATGTGGAAAATTAAGGAAATTACTCATAGTCAACCATTAAGGTAGTTTTTTATACACAAACTTAATGTGCATACGCGCATAAACTGGTGCATTAAACGTTAAAAGGTTATTTGTTTAGTTGGAAACTGGTGCAAAACATAAGTGGTGCAAACCGCAGAACCAGTCCTGCGACAGGAAGCGGCCTCGAGCCGAGACCCCTCCCTCACCCCCCGCCCACCGTGCGTTCCCCCCGCTCGCCCCTCACCTGCTGCGCGAACACCTGATCCAGACAAAGCGTGTCCTTCGCGTAGTGACGCATGCAAGTGCATTGCACTAATAATACCGAACAAGTCCTTTACATGTCCGGTAGGCAACACGCTCCGAACACGACCTATAAGTGTCGTATCGTATGATACGCGAGATCTTGCATAAAACGTACTGATGGTTCAACAACTTGCATAATAGTTCGTGTTCAATCGCTTTACATGTTCTAATTTATATTTCAATATCTTAGTTCTGCATTTCCTTATTTTCCATCGAGATGAAAATATTTCAATAACAGGGCAATGTTAGTAATACACTTAATTCACTACCATATTCGTATGAAGCAATCAATGGTAGTGAAAGAGACATAAGCCAATAAATAAATTAAACTCAAGCAATCTAATACCTTTAAACGAGCAATTCTTGTATATATGTGTATATATATATGTAATCTGAATCACGGAAAGGGCTCCAACGATTTTCATTAAATTTAGTGTGAAAGGGGTTTTCGGGGGCGATAAATCGGTCTAGCTAGGTTTCATTTTTAGAAAACGTCGTTGTCTCTATTTTCACCCGAGCCGAGCTCGGTCGCGCAGTTACTAAGATATAAAAGCAGTGAACATAATTATATTTTCTGATAAGTTAAGCTCGCAGAGCTTATGTTAATTTGAATTGAGCACATTAAGTTATGTTGCAAAAATATATTAATTATATCACAACAGTTTTAAATAATTTTAAATCAAATATGTAATAACCACATTTTGCTAACACTAGCTAAGTATAATATATAGAGACGACATGTGCGCGGGTGGAGCTTGCTTTGTGAATACAAGTCGTGTGAAGATGCTATGTGGCTGACAGTCTGGTGACGCCATTATGTCATGAAAACATGATTCATGAATGGAATACAAGATTCAATGCATGTGCTAAACAAACGAACACTTTCTTGGTGAAGATAGTCATCGCTTTATATGCAACAGTAGAGTACTTTAAACAAATTAATTCTATGTTGAGCGCTAATTAATTAAGTCTATAGCCTGATGTTGTGTTGCTGCCGTTGCTGGTGAAGTGATATATCTTAGAGTTGATACAATTATGTTGTTTTTCATAAAATCACCAGACTGTGATCGTATCTGCATGTTTATAAACAAATACGGTGTGACAGAGATCTACTGTACTGATACTGATAGCCCTATATGTGTGAGTAAAAATACAACATTTGAGGAATTTGACTAAAACAAACCTGTAAGAATGATTAATGAATGAATTAACCTTTTCAATGACGCAATTGTATACACAATATTTACTGTTTTGTGTCATCATCATCTGCCTAGCCTTTTCCCAACTATATTGGGGTCGGCTTCCAGTCTTACCGGATTCAGCTAAGTACCAGTGTTTTACATGGAGCGACTGCCTATCTGACCTCCACAACCCAGTAACCGGGTAACACGGTACCCCTTGGCAAAACTGGTGTCAGATCTCAAGCTTCTGACTACCCGTAACGACTGTCAAAGATCTTCAATTAACAGCCGGGACCAACGGCTTAACGTGCTTTCCGAGGCACGGAGGAAACTCGGTATGTTGAAATGGTCACCCATCCACGGACCGACCTCGTCAAGCGTTGCTTAACCTTGATGATCGACCCGTGCGGCTGTTATTATTTAGCCACGAATATTTACTGTTTTGTGTGTCGTACCAAAATGTACGTTCCGGTCTGCAAAGGATAGATGATACTAGATAATTTCAGCATGAAGGTATCTAGAAACGTAACGTGGAACTTAAGGAATCCGAACATTCTATAGAAGTTAGTATATAGATCTAAGCATCTGGCCTTTTCTGACAAAGAAATCGGTTACTAACTATATAAGTCGTGACTGAAATGTATCTCAAAATACAATTGTTATTGTGTAGAGAGTAAAAGAGCAATGTTTTTGAAGCGCATGCGGCGGCGCCGGCACTGGTCGAGGTTGGTCGACATAGTTGAGGCTGGCCAGCGCCGACACGAGCGCGCAGCACAAAGCCGCTCTGCGTAACTGGCGAGTCTCATCGGACCGCCCAAAGAAACGATCTCATAGAAAGTAGAGCAACTCATTTATTTATTCAGTGCAGCGGCGGGTGCGAGCGAGAAGCCGACGCGAAACTGGCTCATTAAAATAAAAATCCGATTTTTGAGTGCAACTTGCGCGAAGTAAAATAAAAGTTTCCGACGAAATTTGCTCGAGTTATTCCAAAAAAGGCGCGCGAAACGCCTCCACGACGAGATCACAAGATACAAGTGCGAGGTGAAACCGACCGCAGCTCCGTCCGACACACGCGCGCAGCCTCCATCACGCGTTTACTTTCATACGTCGATGCCTAAACCGCTTTGCTATTGTATCTCACTAATACATCCTCAGCAAATAGCCACATCGGATCACTGAAAACACCCTTTTGTCGAGCAACACTATGAATTTCTTTCCGCATTAATATGAGTTTTTACTGTAAGAAGCGAGCCATTGTGTGAACATTACGCAGGCCGGCGGCGGCGTTGCATTAAGCGCACGCTATAATGCACTCTATAATCACAGTCACGAGTCACGTTATCCGCACCCGCATTCGCTATGTAAATAACACCATACACGACATGCCGCCGTTCGACAAGATATAAATCGTTTCTCATTTTGCATCTATCGCTGCAAGCGCGTTCCACTTAAATTAATAAAAATACATTCATATCGATTGCAAAAACATTACGCAGGTTTGTGTGGGCAAGTGCTCTCGATCTGCATTCCGCGATGGAGTCGCCCAAGCCGGGCACACCGCCACGGACTGACGCACTGTCATTATTTAATGTTATTTTCGCGTACGATTTTCTTTTATTAATGTTCGGCTATAATCGCGTCGGCCTGATTGATATTTTCAGAACAGTTCACGTCAATTACACGCACAGAATTAACGAAACTCAAAAGAGACGACGATTGTGAAAGCACCGTTGAATCCTTCTAGCTTTTTATGTATGAATAAAATGTATGATTTACTGACTCGAGTCGCAACCACTATATACTGTAATGGGCAATAAAAATGATTTCAGACAGCGATCTCATTTTGTCAATTATATTTTGGAAAAGTTTTATTATGAGAGCCATAACGATGAAAGCAATCAACTATATGTAATGCGTCTGCAACTTACCTACAGACTAAATAATATTATTTATTCGTTAGATGCTTATACTTACTATTTTATTATAAATTTATAACACATACGTGTAATTATAATAATGAATCGATCGAACGGCTCAATTGGTTCCGGAGCCAACTTGTAATTAATGCAGAACTTTGAACTCTTCGTAGTTGTATATAACTTTCACAAGCAAATATGTCTACTAACTAAGGGGTATCTAATATGTAAGTACCTTATGTGAAAATCTCCAGTGTGGCAGGTAATAAATAATCTTAAAATACATTTAATTGCGTCTGGTGTCAAATTAAGTGCCTGGGTATATTCTGGTTGGTAATAATAGCTCTTATTTGCTTGTCAATCAATAAAATCCAATCTATGAACACGTTTTTAATTAAGATTTAGAGTGCATAGTATTATAGTCGTATGACTCGTATGACACCACCAAGCCAATGTTTCAGAGGATTATTGAGAAGAACCGAATTTTCATCTAACCTAACCTTTTTTTTATGTTCCGGTGTGGAAAATCCCGAGGCGGAGTGGTCTGTCAGACTCCTACTTACTAAAAACCACCCCGGTTTTCCAAGCCGGGGGTCGCGGTAACGTACGACCATCCGCAAGCCCCGCTGGCGCATCCGCGGGCTTAGATCTCGGGTCGGGAGTGAAGTATTTGACACCCCGTGCGACGTCTAAGAGGGGAACCTAACCTAACCTAACTAACATAATACGGTGTGTTCCATTAATAAGACATACAGAAAAACAATCAGAAATTCACTCAAGTATTATATTAAAAAAATGCTATGACTTCAACGTAAGATTTCTGAAATGCCTGAAGAATGTAACATTCGATTTAAACATTTATTATTTTTATTGACTTCATCCAAACATATTATAATGTTTGAATAGGACTATAGGTATTCTTCTGTGTGAGCACAAAACTTTTGACTTGAAGGCCAGTAACGCGAGCGTGCGCGCGCGCCGGCGAGTAGCCAGATCAAGTTGTCACGTCAATCATGAGGAGAAACGGACCTGCAGTCGACTTACTTTTTAATTTACTTACACACTTTTAAGTTTGGAACATATCATTCAATTTTATGTACCCATCTATAACTATTGAAATTCACTAAAGCTTATCTCTTCGTTTTAAAGCCCGATATTTCTTCTTTAAGGGCTTTCACTTGTAAGCCGTTAACTCGATTTTGTTGACTTTAATTATGACTTTATCGTGTAAAAAGTAATTAAGTTTGTAGATCAATTTATATATATATAATATTAAATCCGGATTATCATTACACTGTGGAATGCTTACAATAGACCTCAAAAAAAAAACCTTGTATTTTGGGAAAATTGGAAATGATAAAAGTATGTAGCATAACGAATCCTCACAATACGTATCTACTCACTCATTTTAAAGTATAAACATCATGCTTGTGTCATCCTTGTCCCCATTTGGCTGTAATAGCTAAAGAAATAATCAAAATTCTAATTAAAACAAAACCTAAATACTGTACGAACAGAGATTGAACAAATATTTGTCGCCGTTTCTTAGCGTGAGGTCGCAGTGTGAAGTGTCGCGGCGTCCGGAGCGCGGCTTGTTGTCCAAGTGAGCAATCATGCTGCGATGTTTACAAAAGCTGCTACTGTGCGATGCGTACGCATACTCACAGCTGTTAATGCTCAAATTTATACCCATTAATGTTTTTAGAAAGCGTATGTATTAATCAAGTTAGTAAAGTGTTAAATATGGCCAGTTTGAGTGTGATGAGGGTGTTCCATACAGTTATTTTGTATTACAGATAACGTTTCCTTGTCCTTCTTATTAGATAGAAAATAAGTGAGCACTGAAAAGCGCGTTCCGTATAGATAGATAGATTACTAAACACACTTCAACTAAAATGTTGTCTGCTTTAATACGTTTAATGAAAATTAATGAGTAATAAAATAACATTATAAAACTTCACCTATGAATCTGTGTCTCAACGCAACTGAGTCACAGACTTACAGATCTTCCTCATAATACTGCTCTTTACATAACCTATACCAATGAAATATAGTTTAGTGTTGCTAATAAGTAATAATTTTATCTGAATTGACCTATGAAACATGACGGAACGCGTTGGTAGATATAACAAACGTTCAGTTAACAGCGAACTTTGATTTACAATCATACATCGACTGACTATACAGTCGATGTATGATTGTAAATCAAAGTTCGCTGCGCATCGCTGTCACATTTTTCACGTAGATAATTTAGGCAAGCTAGACACATACTCATTACATCGCGTTCGGTAATGAATCATACTTCCAAATATGTAGTTTCTTTAAAAATGAAAGAAATGTTTGTCGGAAAGCGCCACAACGATGTTTGGAGCGCCACGACGCCGACGCCACGAGCAATACCTTTGAAAGAGAAACGCTCCGCATGTTAATATTGTAGATAATATGTGTGTTATGTTGCACACATTGCGTAACAAGGCCGTCTGCAACAATGTGTAGAAATTTATAATAGTTAATTAAGTTGGAATACATTAGCATCTTATCGTTGGCTAATAATCATCTAATTATAACTTATATTATTGAACACATGTGTTTGCGTTTATGTTTTGGGTCCACGATAGATTCCAGAAACACTTTCTTATTTATCTTATACAGTAGTAATACAAAAGCGCTATAGTATCGGTATAACGAAACTACGAGCAAAAACAAAGGAGTTTATCAATAAAACAGGTGCTTTCTACGATCAGATTTACTGACAGTGCATTCCTATTGTTCACCTGCAGACGAGGTAAATTAATATTTTCGTTCGATTTCTCTCATTTAACAGAATTCTCTCAAAAGCAATCTTTCTTAAAATTTACCGGATATATTAGCTACGGCGACAACTTAGACTATCGATTCGATATAAGATGAAATGTTTAAAAAGGAACATTGTATTTCTTTCATTTGTTTGCTGGGAGTTTTCAATTAATCCGCATTTGTACGTTAATTATACAATTACTGTTTACGGTTATGTGAGGTATATAATAAATAATTAAATATTGATGCTTAGGAACCAGCCCGTTTTACCTACCAATTATTTTCCTAACTCGACATTATCACCCGGTCTACTTGCTTGTTGAAACCAAGTAACATCTAATTTAATAATTATTTTGAATATCTTCTTTTCTCAAGACTACTAGCTGACCCCCCGCGGCTTCGCTCCCGTCAACTGGCTACCTATCTACCTACCTACCCTACAAACAAACTCTTCAGATTTATAACATTAATATAGATGTTGATAAAACTCCTTCGCAAATGGACAAATTTGATTACCATAAAAAAAGGTTAAGTGAGTCAATCTTAAAAGATAGACATGCTGTCGCGGACTTTTTTTAGTACTGTTAAAGAGCTTTCCATCATACATGATATTTGCGTAACTTATACGGTTTACGCAGCGCACGCAACGGAAGCTCTCAAAAAGGAATAATTTTGCCCGTTTTTGAAACATTTTTTATTTATGCTCCGCTCCTATTGGTCGTAGCGTGATGTTATACAGCCTATAACCTTCCTCGATAAAGCCCGATTCCCTGAGATTAGCGCGTGCAAACAAACAAACAAACTCTTCAGCTTTATAGTATTAGTATAGATATAAAATATTGTTTTGAGCTGCAGCCGGTTAGACTGCGCGGCAGCCGACCCCAACCTGACTACATAAACAATGTTCCCAAATTCAATAAATTAAGAATAGATAGGTAAAATAATATAACCTATCACGCTAAAGATTATTTATGATTAGAACTTAGTAGAGTAGAATAAATCCTACCTAACGGGTCTACCTAAATCATAATTAAAAGCCCGAGTCGACGTCATAATTTAATTTAAATCCAAATGAGTACGTTTTCGGAAATAAAGTTATTAGGTGTGTCTTTTAGATTTATTTATGGACATGGACTTATTAAAAACTGGTGTGGTGTAAAATATTAAGTTTAAAGCATTTAAACTACGAAATACCAAATGTTCATAAATCACGTGTGCTGTGCAGATTGCAACTGTGAGATTCTGCGACCGCCTTAAATGTTGTGGCTTTACCGGAATGACTGAATTCACTACATTAAAAGTAAGTTTCTAGAGTTCAACATATCAACAAACTTCCTGGTCGATTGTATCAATGCCTTAAATGTAAACGAATGATAATATTTTTATTGCTTTTACGAGTAACTTTAACCTGCCAATGTTAGTTATACGTACAAAGGCGGTTGTGATGACCGCTCACGTTACGAAGATCTGTTGTCTGCAGCTGATGTCTTCCTAGTCTCCACTTTATTATTGCCAACGCTATCAAGACACCTTCCAAGACACACTAATGTCAGAAATAAACCATTACCGCGAACGCTGTATAAATGGCTGCTATGAATACCTACATTTTTATATGTCATGATATATCATGACATTGTGGACACATCCGCCATCGCTCGCGATCAGGATCGGGCGAGTCACGATGCGCTCAGTATCATATAGATATAATGCACTTAACATTGTGTTGCGTCCGGCTTGTTGCATAATATTTACCGGTAGCTAGGTAGTACCTGTCACAGCGCGGGAGTTACGTCGGCTACCTACTGCTGTAATATTAAACAATAATTACTCCAGCTAAAAGGTCGAGACCGCAAGCAGAGCGCTCACTCTATTATATTATGGACGCAATAAACGCTGCGGGCATAATGTTTAGGGCTCTATTAACTACGAAGCTGATTAACTTCTACAATATAATATAATAAAGTTTTATTATTTCACATTATTCTTCCAATATACGTATAAATATAAAGCATTCCTTTATCAAGTGAATGTTGATGAATTTTCGTCATGTTTAATTTATCTAAGGTCTTTGTCTTTTTATCTTCAACTGAAATTCAGGTAACAATTTTTTATATTTCATTCTGCACTGGATGCTCAATACAGCAATCAAATATTTTCTTTGTTTTGTAGTCGCAAGCGCTACTATTGAACGAGGAGTTGCGATGCTCAGTTCAGGCAGTATCATGATTATGGTTTTTTCATTAATGATGATGATGATGATTTCTCGGTAAGAAGCCGGTGTCTGCATTTAGGTCGGGTTAAAAAACTCGCATCTTGGAGCCTGAGACTAAAATATAACAGGCGAAATGTTCCTAAATACCATAAATACCTATTCCTCTGCCTACCCCTTCGGAAAATAGAAGCGAAATCCTACGGTACGTATTATCATCTCGTTTCAAACCCTACCTACAAACGTTTAACGTTTTTATAATGGGTATAGAGAGCACGATATCCACAAAGTCGTTACAAGTGGTATTTGGCGATAGACTCATTGAATCCGGCAGCGTAACGGTACTTCGGCGAGTCACTGGCTCACTGCTAGTATTTTTATACTATACCTACCTACTTGTACAAAAGTTTTTGTATCGAATCACGAACATGCTCGTACAAGGTATGTACCTAGGTATAGGTCGCCGCTGTGGGCGGCTGATCACTGCCCCGCTTCTGCATAATATCTAGGTGGATCGTAATGGCAAATTCCAGTATAAGTGAGAGTGCCTGAATTAAGATAACATTACAGACTTTAGATGCAGAATTTATGTCGCATGTTGTAGACACTGAGAGAACTTAAGGTGTCCTCCTACATACTAAATCCTACCACTATTATATCCTACTGTTTTGTAAGGATGGATGGATAATTTTTACCCTGCCACGCAAAAACTATTGAAATTAATTTGATGAAACTTTACAGTAATATATCAGAACAACACATAGGCCAAATTTTAAAGATATCGTGAAAGTACTAATTCCACGCCGGCGGGAGCTTGTGGCTGAATGAATTTTAAACCAAAACTCGGTTACCAAACAACTTTTTGCAAAATCTTTGTAGAAATAATATCGTCTATCTACATCGCAACGCAACAAGCAATAACCGGACAAGTCTATATGCGCTGATATAATAGTAGATTGTAGGCAAAATCCATTAATGAACCAGGCAATCTTACCATGGATTTATTGGCATATCAAGATCGTAATAAAACATAAATAGAATTAATTCAAGTCATAATTATTTTCTTTTGAAACGGCATCATATTTTTTCCGATACTCATACATAATAGTGAACACAGGCGAAGAGTTAGTATTAGTAATGAATTCAATATTTATGAGTAACATTTATAGATGTTTTTTGATGCCATATAATTCAAAGGAATTAATAGTGACAATTATGTATTATATCTGTTATTACTGCCGAAGTGCCGATGCACCAACCCGAAGACACGGATTGCAATAAAATTATGAGACACGTTAAATTATATCAATATATAATTATTTATTTATTGCAAAGTTTCATCATCATTCTCTATTACAAGTTTTGTCATTAATTTTGATTTCAATCATGTGTATTTTCATCAACACTGTTAGTGTTTAACCTCTGACTCTCGCAGCTTAAGCCCGTCAAGTGATTTCACTTTCCGTAACATGACAAGACGTTTATATGTATTAGAGAATTAGCATCATTTTCCTCAATCGATGTCCAAAACGATAAATGGCAATTAACAAGTTTGTATAATATTAATTGGTAATTAACCAATTAATAAAAATATCAACACAGATTAATGTGGGTGCATTTGAATAAGAAAGTTCAATATAGCAGAACTGATGCATATTACACGCGTCTAAATGTCACCGTCACCGTTGCAACTGCATAATGCGCTGTTACTATGCATAACAACACCAATAAACATTGGACATTATCATTTAAATCGTGATAGCTTACACCAGTGACTAAACATAGCAATAAACATGTTATATGCTCTTTGCAAATTAAACTATTTCTATAATAATCTTCTACAAAAGCATGCAGGCTCGCGACGTGCGACGTCCGTATGGGAAGAGTTTCTCGTAATATAGCTTTATAATTATTATTATTTACCTACTTCTCATATTACGTACCTTCATTTCCAACGAAAACCATACTTACTAACCTTACTATCTTTTCTATTTTACTTTTTTGTTGCCATACAGGGCTAGATAATGATGAGACAAATTGATTTAATTTTTTATTTTGAACGTATATCGTCAAACAGTGGAGTAATCCCTAGACTACGTTTGTATGGAAGAATTTTCGACTAGTGTAACCTTAAGCGCACATTTTGGAAATCATTTGCAGAATTTCCATGGAATGAATTTTCATCAGTTGCATACTTTGTCTATTTAAAAACTCTCCGAAGTTTGTGTGTGTGAGCAAGTTTTAAGTCTTAATGGAGGATCTTCTCTAATGGAACATGCATCTTGATAGTTTCAATATATTCGCAAATGGTGAATCGCTCCCAATTAAGTGCCTATCTCCTTATACGAAGTATCTAGCATCGTCGGTGGGTTGCTGAGGCTTGTTCAAGTCCTTAATAGGTAACAGTAACACCGTTTTTGGATTTTTTGTTGGTTTGCTCGTAAACTTATGGGGCATCAATTAGAATATGTATCATGACACACTAATGCAGCCAGTACATTTGAACGAATCTAATGAATCGTTAATGTATTCATTGCGTGTTTATATCGTTAAGCTAAGACTTATAATGAGATGTTCTAGTTAGAATATTGGAGTGAACATAGCATGTATTAATTAATCTTGTGATTAGCAAAATAATGTTCTTGGCACTAAATGACTTGTGTCAATGTTCGTCTATACCGGAGCCGCGGCGCGCCGCAACCGGATGTTCCTCGCCAAATGCACAATCACACTAACACAAACTCTCACGAATTTTTCTCCCAACGCTTTCACGTCTTCCACTAATTATTATCCACTTTATCGGGCATCTTCAATTTGATTTACGTCTAGCTCTTACACAGCTCAATTGGTATACTTTTTCTTTTCGGCAAGATAATTTAAGGGTACACTAGACGACGGCACGAACTATTTTGTGCGCGGGGTTAAAATGCATTTTATATCAACCGACAACACGTGTGGAAGAAATGGATGCTGTGATAAGCAGTAGGAAGCTAGTTCGTGTACGAATACACACTTTTGCAAATTTGTAGCGAAATGGATAATGATTTAGGACGAAACCGAGCGCGCGTAATTTTATAAACAGACCTTGGCAGTCTAGATATCATGAAAAAACGACTAAATTTATCTGTTCAAAATAAAATTATTTGCATTGTTGAACTACTAATCTATCCCTGTATGGAGGCCGTTTTGCAATTTTCCGTCTTCTTATGGTATTTATTCGCGCCCAAAAATGCGTTAAAATTTGTGATGAAATGTGGAAATTTCGACGCTTATAACTTTCAATTATTTTCTTTTTTTACTTTTTTGCTTCCATACAGGGCTAGATAATGATGAGACAAATTGATATCACTTTTTATTTTCAACGTACATCGTCAAACCGTGGCGTATGGAAGAATTTTCGACTAGTGTAACCTTAAGTCTACATTAGTTGCGAGCGAAGTGGATACCGGTGTGGCCCCTTCCACCAAGACTCGCGAGTTCGCGACTACTCACAGTACAAACCTCGCTAATTGCTTGCCTCTAGGCTGACATTACACTATTCTACCTATACCCAATGAGAATTTTGGTATTAATTGCCTATATTCGGTGCTGCTATAATTACCGATCGTTACAGTTCAGAATATCTAGTGTTTAGTACTTAGAAAGTTAGGTTTCATTGCAAATTAGAATTTTATTACGTAGTTCACACAATTAATCATTGATTGTAATACTAAATTCTCGTTGAAGTCTATATAGAGGAGCTTATTTTCTGAGAAGCCTTGTCACCGGGTTTATTGTTGATAGGAACGTTAAAGTTTCATTTACATCGGATCACGATTACAATAATTACATTCTGCAAATAAAACATGATGTTACGAATAGAAGCTAGTATAATATACGGACATAAATTTGTAATTATTGTTTTGTTTTTGCATAAAAGATGATTTAGTAACATTGCACAAGAATTAATTGAGCTATTAATTTACTAAATTATAAACAAGAACAATAACAATTGCTGACCCTTCATATTCCTATGACAATCCCAACTAATATTATAAACGCGAAAGATTGCAAGTTTGTAGTTCAATCATGCAAACACAGCTGAACGAATTTGAATGGAAGCTTGCACTGCGATATAGCTTTTAACCTGGGTTAGCACATAACATACCTGTTATGCCGATATAGTGATCCCCTGGATGTATAAAATACTTTTGACTTGTTCTAAGCCGCGGGAGGATAATTAAAAAGCTAGTATTCAATGATGGACATCAGTGGTGGCCCAGTGGTGTTGGCTGCGACTTACAAGTTGTAAGTCTTGAGTTCGAACCCAGGCAGGTGCTTTACTTTGTGTAAATTATTTCATCACCACTGCTCTCAAAAACGGTGAAGGATAACATCGTGAGGAAACCGGCATGTCCTAGAACCAAAATTCGAAGACATGTGACATCCACCAATCCGCACCGGGCCCGCGTGGTGGACGGCCCATCCCCTCTCACAGAGAGGAGGCCTGTGTCCCAGCAGTGGGAACATTAATAGGCTGATGATATGATGTGATGTGATTCAATGATTAAAAAGGTCAATAGGTTGTTGTGGGCACTACCGTACTTTGTTCATTGTTGAGCTGTTCGAGATGAAGAATGCTTATAACAAACGGCTTTCAAGTCTATCCATAATGATGACTATCATATAATAGAGTGTTTACAATAAACGAAGGTAATTAAAATATCAATGGCTTTGAGATATACTTACTGTACATATGAAGAGTTTGTATGTGCACTATTGTGTGATAAGTGTCTTGTGTTATGTCAACAGAATTTAATTAATTCCGAGTTGTTCATGCCTATATTTTAAATGCCGATTTTTTTTTATGAGTAGCCAACTCATTAAAAATACGGCAACTAAATGCAGTAGTAGGAGTACTTGCATTGAAAATAGCATGTACAGGAGCGTGAAAATACATGCGTCCATTCAATGGGTAGGATTTAAGGTAGGTACTGTTTAAACTTGATCGTGTTAATGTCTCTAGCACTACAGAAATTTCTTGCATTTTTGTGTTGTGGTGTTAAAAATATTGGTCAGAAAAAGTCTACCTAATATTTGTAAGTGGTAAGTCCCACCAGAACCCAAATAGGTTTTATGAGCAAGACTAGACACACACATTTTACTAAAAGATAGGCTTTAAATAATAGTTTACCTATTTAAGTAATAACCACAAAACCACTTTTGACTAACCTTCCAAAAATATAAATTCCATTGTTATCTATACAATAAAACGGTATTTTAGCAACATGTCTAGCAATTATCTCTGTCACAACACAAATTTCAAACAAATAATGAGACGTTCGAGTTCAATTGGTCAATCAATAACCATGACAGGCGCAAACGCAACATGTGCGGACACTCGCACCGGGACACTGCCTCACGCGCACGGCAAACCGCACAAAGCGGCGACGATCAAACAACATATGCACTACAACTTTCTTTGTTAATTAATGAACTACTGAAATTACATCTTGCGGAATTTAATTTTCAATACTAAAACTTTTATTAAAGTCATCTTTAAGTGTAATTATTATAATGCAAACGTGAACGCTAATGTAAGGTTTTCATCACGACTTTCCTTCGTTGTCTCTTTCGGCGTCATCGTCCGCGCTGCGTGTGATGCAAGCTAACATTAACCGTAACACGAAGTCAGCAGTGCGCGCACGCACGCCACGCCCGCGCCACACGCTCGCCACCGCCACGCCACTCCGTGTCATTACAGGCCACTGCCAGTGGCGTGAGAATCGCATCAGACAACTCGTGATTTGTCTAGATAATAGCAGAAGAACAGTTTTTATTTGACATAAGTGTGAGCCATCATGTTCATTAGTCTTTTCAGACTTTCTTTTTCAGTTTAAGGCTGACCGAGTAAGTTTTATTAAGTTTCATTTGATTTCACCTCGTTGCTCTTGTTCCTAACTAGTATAAAACTATTGTCTGCAGTCAGTACAAGTAAAATAACCTGGCCAAATGGAATATCATAGACCCATCCAAAACACAGTGCCAGTGTGGTGCCCCTTCGCAAGATATGTGCCCACCTCCTTGTCTGCCCTTCGTGCCCGACCACCTGCACCTTACGGGATTTGAACGTGGCAAATGATAGAGCTGTCCGAGTGGCTGCATACTGGTCGGACAAAATCTGAATGGTTGTATAGTTTGAGTTGATCGACACGAAAGAAGACAAGTAAAATTTAAAAAATTAGGTACCCCCGACACGATCTCTTGCGCAAATACCCCGATTCAAAGTTTTTTCAGTTTTTTCATCAGACATAAGAATACTCCCGGTCACCATTCAAACAAAAAAATACATCCGTTTAGGAGCTATGATGCTACAGACAGATACACAAATACACAAACACACAGGGACACGCGTCAAACTTATAACACCCCTCTTTTTCCGTCGGGGGTTACATAAACCCAAAACGAAGAACTTGAAACCTGTCGGAACAACGTACATTTTGCAAGATAATTAACCCAATAAGAAATATAATAGACTGTAAACTATGAAGAGATGCTATACTTACGATATTGTTAAGTTGACGATTCAACCATAACTATATATATTTGTTCGAGCAGCCATAAAACCAATAAACCAACTCATGTCTAAAGCTTCAGTATGCTCACGCTCAAAATAAAATCATCGAAGATAGGTAACAAAATGGCAAGTATTTTACGTAAAGAGTGCTGGAGCCGTGGTGTGTTACAACACGCGGGTAGGGCGCATGGCGTGACGGTATGTCGTCGTGTTGTCGCCTTGCTCCACCGCCCCGCAGCCGTACATAACCCTGGTTGTAGACCAAGAGCTAAGCCAAGTTAGTTTAAGCTTAGGTCGTATAGCTGAAGTATTTTACATACTTCTTACATAGTTTGTGGGCTGCACACAAGTATAGAACACTTAGCTGGTCTGCAACCAGGGCCAGCACCACACAGCCACCATGCTACGCCGCTCAGACGCCTAATGATATCACTAAGCTGGTTGTCACTTATCAACATATCAACCAGATAGATCAGTAGATAAAGCAATAGATATATATTTTGTTATCCTCTGATAAATATTTTTTTAATGTTTTTCCTATATAGACGAGTCAAGAGTAAGCGGTTTATTTTGGTAAATAAATATTAACGATATTGATGCAAAATGCATAATGGACTACCATTATAAAAATATTAAATAACGCTACAGGCATTTTACTTTTCTTTCTTCAACAGCCTGAATGAAAATATTCATAAGTATGAACAATATGAAATATTACCGCTTGTTGTTTTGACAGTAGTAGAAAGTAAAACTGACTACGCTTTGAAAACTTATTCACAAATATATAAATCAAACATGTTATTACAGAATTGTTTTAGGTAATAAGATTTCAGGAAATACCCAGACACTTTCGATTCGTCTCACAAGCTCGTCACGCCCCAGTAGTTTCATATGAAATAGACCTAAGTGATCAAACATATTATTCATTAATGTGGAAAATATCTACAGTTATTTGCATATCAAATAATACATCAATTCACAGCTATTTATTTAAAGAAAGTACTAAAAGAGATGCTTGACCAACATTCGTGGTTTTTGTACCGTTTACGTATTATTATTACCAGACTTCAAAAAGTACTTGTCTAAATTTTTATGGTTATTAAAAGAATGTTTATTTTTGACTATCAGTCATGCAACTAGAGACTAAATTGGTGGCATTAATATTTTGAAAAAATATTATTCAAATGTGCAATTAATCAGAGCTTTCGTATATGAAAGTTTACTTTGTATTGTAGCTATCAAAGATTCTAGACAAGTGCCATTCGATGTCACAAAGTAAAATAATGGCAACTTGACATTTCGATAGCGTTTGACAATCCTAAACATTTTTGATATTTATTTGAATCGCTGTTGCGAGCGTTGTGTTGATAGTTTGTGACTCGTCTAGAGCCTCTGAATATTTTAAAATACTGTAGTTATTCGATCACAAGTAAGTAACACAAGCTAGCGAATAATATAATTGTACCGAGCACTAGTGATCATTTCGGCGTGATAATGGAGCAGAGCGTGGCGTGGGTAGCGGTGTCAGTGGTGGCTACGCGAACCGGATCTAAGCCCGCGATAAATCAAGTCGCGCGCTAGCCTCGCACTTCGCCCCGCGACCTCTCCACACGCCCCTCGCACTGTCTACGTAAACAACACTAAACTTTATGTCACCGAAAACTCTTTAAACAAAAATATGCATCACATCAATTACTTGGCTAAAGCTTATCCACCTAGACCTACATAATGAAACTACTCTTGAAGACTCACTCATCATTCACATCCTGCAAAATTATGGTCATTTATTTGAGATCGACACAGCATGTCTTGTTCTTTCAGGCGTATTTATTTGCAAACAACCTAATAGTCACCTCATTTATAGCCATATCATCTTGCATACTAAAGGCCCATCGATTCTTTAAATTCACCATCCCACAAACGAACGCCCTCATCTGTAACACTGTCGCGAATTTCTCCAGACCGATTTAAAGCTAACCAACTTTTTTCGCTTTATTCCTCAAAAGAGTTCAGCCCGAATCTCCAAAAAGTCAGTTCAGTCCTAAACTTTGTATTTATTATGTTATGAAATTAATTTAATATTGTTTTCGTCGTGTGACTAGTTAAGTTTGAAGAGCCCGTGACGAGGGGTTATTATTTCTGCACGAGTGGTCAAAAGGAAACCAAAGCATAGGCGATGACGGGATCTTGTGTACCTAAACGAGCCGTATCGGGGACTCGGGGTGACCTGAATTCATACAGTTCATTAGGGTTAGAGTGATCAAAAAAAGCATGTGATGCAAATACCTGTTGGTAGTCCCAAGTTATTCAGTTAGTTATTTAGGGGTAGGTGTAGTAGGTGTGTTGTTGAAATACTATAAAATAAATGTGAAAAAGTTAATCATCTTCTTTTTACATAATTATGTAATAATCGGTTAATCTGACCTATATCTAGCTACTCTATGTTAACCAGACTCACGTGTTCAACTGCTTTACAACAGCATTATTCTTGTAATTGATCAATTAGGTGCACTCGATAAAGATGAAAGATAATGTATATTGGCATCGTAAACCGTTAGAAAAGTAGTTTTGGTAAATTAGCATTTTGACAGCAATACACAATGCACTTATGTACTAATATGTATGTTCAAACCTAATATTTGCTCATTATAATAGGAACATCGTATATGTCTATGTATTATTTGACCAAATGTCATCTGAGAAAGCAAATCATTTCACTAAGCTTCATGTAGACACGGTTTTTGTGTACCTATACGCATGGTAATCACACTAACTCAAAGGTGCCGCAACTAAGGAGCACTAGGAAACATAATCCCACTAATTGTTAATTTATTCCGTAAGAGTGCATTAAATAAAAAACAAATTCCATGCAAACATATATTGCATATGTACAAACTAACATAGAAAATTATAATCTGTGAAACTCTTCCTATTAAAATAATGTTCAGCTTAGCCGAGATTTTCCGGTTAACTGTAGATATTGAGGCACACAATAGAAAACCGTCACAATAGGTGGCTTTAATTAACCTTTTATTAGCAATGATTCGAAATGTTAATATCAATATTATGGAAGGAATTTTATTGCCGGTCCGGTAGCTCTTCCCACGCGAATTGAAATCGAAAGAAAGAATAGATTCGAATCGCGTCCGTGATCATAAAAATACTTTCAAGTGAACACGAAAGTGTTATCAGTTCGAATGGCCCTGTGATTGTTTTTGAATTTGGAACAGAATCTGAATGCATGTGTGTACAGAGAACAAGAGTGCACGCTGTACAAGTCGAGATTGAGAACAACTGTCTGTACTGTGCGGTAAGTGTGTTCTCTGTGGTGCGGTGTTGTGTGAGCCGTCGCCGGCGACTCGTGCGCAGCGCTGCCTCAGCCGCGCGGCCACTGCACTCGCTTCGATTTCACTTTTATTAGCAATCCACTTAATTGGATACCACAGTTGCGGTTTTATTCATTTTGCAGATTCATCTGGGACGCATTTTTAGTATTGTAATAATGACAAAGCCAGCCTTCAGTTCTCACTGCGAGGAACAAATGAAGGTAGTTACCGTAACTTTAAGTTACCTGCATTATGAATAACACGTAATGATTTACATCAATCTTTATAATCTGTGTAGTCACAATAGTCATTCTAGGTAAGATAGAGAAACGTGTGTAACTTCTACATAAGGATCATTCAAGTCTTTTCTAATTGAAATTGTTTCAGATCTTGTCTATGTAAGCCTTGCCTTCTTTATAAGGATTGCATGTGGAGTCCACGACTTGGACTCCATTAAAGTTGTACCAAGACACCCAATCCTAGCTGTGTCTCGGTCTTGTCTAAATCCAGCTAAGCTGCAGCTAGCTCTGTGGAGTTAAATGGAAATGTTTATTTTCAACGTTCAGGTAAACAATCTGTACCTAACTTCTCAAAGGTACAAAAGACAAAAAGTGTAGGTATATTTAGGTAAACTTCCTTGAAATGCTCCGGTTTTATCGTCAAGAAACGAAGGTCAGTCGAACCGCTGGAAAAGTACAATGCGAATTAAAATTTAATTTATACCTAAAACTGCGTTCGTAATCCCACGCTCGACAGCTCGGATTAAATGACATTAATGGAGTTTTTGTCGGCAGTGGCTTATGGCATACAGACGGGTATTGTGGATCTAATCCTGATGTTGAGACTCATTCTACCCGCAAGCCCGCTAAATGTGCTACTCAGCACAGCAAACAATAGCACTAAACACTGCATACGTGACTACAACTGCATTCAATTACCTCGCACAATAAGTTCCTTAACTCGTGTATTTTTGCGCAATTTTCGTACATATTTGGGCAAAAATATTATACGGGAAGTAACCCACAAGGACGTCTGAGATGCTGCTTGCATGATTTAATACTTCCTAATGCCTAATTCAAATCACGTATTGAGGCCCTGAAAACAAATGTCGGAATTGCTAGAACAAAAATAGATCTGAGCTCATGGACATGGTGTGTAGAAAATTGAGTTTAGTGGGCAAATTGAATTAGGACACAGTGCCGTAGTGTACAATAGTACAATTAACATTACCTGCTGACATGTATTGTACTATTGTGAAACTGCTGGTTCAGTTTGCACTTAAATGTAGGTAGTAATTTAGCCGTTTAATTTCCGCGTCCAAGTGTCACTGAAGGACGTTTGAAATGTCATTATCTCAATCGACGCGTGCTTTTGTACTCTTATTATTATTTCTTGCCGATCGATTTGTAGCACAACAGATGAATCATTGTGCTTTTTACTGTATTAATTAAAATGTTAATTAATGTTATTGTATCATTTATACTAATCTTTTCCAAATATATAATTAGTTCAATCTAAAAATTCTTTTCGATTTACCATTTACATTTAATTTTTACATAAAAATTGATGTCAATAGATTCCATGTTCAAATTATTAATATGCTTGTCAAATGTAGCGCGTAGTAAAAAGTAGGCAAATTGTAGCGGGAATGGCTACGAAAACGGGTCTACGAAGCTACGAGTGCTACGGTTTGCTACAGCTACGGGACGGCGCGGGAGCCTGGGAACCGCGAATGGAGATTTGGAACTAGTCCTCATACATTCATGGTCTAAGTACATAATTGTTCGTCTTAAGCACGACTTACTAATTAATGATAAAAACTAAAATAAACCGGAACTGTTTATACGTACAATCATGACTTTCACTTGCACTCTATCATAGAATATTCCAACAACAAACCAGTTTCTGATTTTGTGACTAGTTAGAATTTTAGCTAGAGCTTTACAATTTTTTACGCTGCATATTAATTTGCTTATCGTACGACGATAAACTAATGGAATTCTATTCGGATTTCATTATAATATCGAACAGGTTTCGAATAAATTATGGGTTAGAAAATAAAATTGCTAAATTAATTGCTCATAATATAAGCATAATTTTCGAATGATTTCGTGACAAACAAAATAAAATGATGCAGTGTGTTGCATCGTTTCATATTGCGCTTGTATCTGTAGTTCCGGGGAGTTTGTTGCACAACTTTTCTCTCCTGCTCTAAAGATTTTCCCTATCCATAGTTATGTGACAAGGGGAACCTTTCTTACTGCTATAATAGAATATTAAATATATTGAGACAGACAGACAGCACGTCGGAACTCAACAACGAGTCGAACAACATAAAATATGCAAGTAGCAACAACTGACATGCGGTCAGGATATAATGAATTGTGCCAACACGACTTCACTATGAGGAAAAACTTAGACATATCGGTAAGAGTTACGTACAGGATGTGAAACAAAAAGCAGTCACACGTGGCTGTCCTCATTATACCTCTAATAGGAGGACCCACTTCGAAGCGGCCAAACAAACAAACAAAGTAAGTTAGTGCAAAATGCTAAACGGCTCGTCCTCGTTCTCTTACAAATACGCGGCAGCCTGATTGTCGACACACATTCGGAATAATGGCCTCTCCCTACCCATATTGATTGATGAACACATTGAAATAAACGATACAAATAAAAGATAATTTTATTTTTTACTTCCACATTAAAATACTTGTCGGAAAATTTTCCACGTAGTTAAAAAACGTATTTAAAGTAAAATTACTAGGTATAAAATGTAGACGTACCGAATACATGTTAATTTGTTGCGGAATCCGAGAGCAATAACCGACGGCACTGCTAGCGGTATTCGGCGGTTTCTTCGACTCTAATATTCGACAAAAACCACCGTCCGCTGTGTATGTGTGCCTGTGTTTATGCACTACTACGAAAAACTCCATATGTATGTTTGATTTGAGTGTATTTCTACATATTAAGCTTAATGTGGAGATTAGTCACGCTACGGCATTTAAAAGACGCGAGTCTCGTATCGTATAATATTAGGTTTCGGAAACAATGACGTTATCGCGATACATGGATATCAATTTTTTTTCATTTGATATTGTTAATAAGTTAAAAATAGTTTGGCTACAGAAACTTTCAACTAGTAAAGGTAGGTAAGGTTCATTTATTTACAATTATTATGGTATCTATGCAATTCAAATGAATAAAAACTTACACGACAGTTGTAAATAAACAGTTACTATACTAGGTTAAATGTTTGTTTATGCACGCACAAACATGTTCTTTGACAAATATTAGCACTTTTGGTATCGTTCGGTCACATGAGAATTTATAATTGAAATGGAAATGTTTCATTAATTTATTTTACGATGAAGAGCATCTGACAGAGAATAAGAAACCACGATTTTACAGTAAATATATACGGAAAGCGCTAAGATTTTCTTCGATAAAATGTATCAAGAATTAAATTATTGTAGCCAACATAGGAAATCTTTACCTAGAATCTGGACAAAGGAGTCTAACATAAGGACTCACTTTTCCAGAAATATATAACATGTCTCTCGCCAGTAATCAGGTAAAATATTTTATTAAAGGCCGAGAAATCATCGAGTTATTAGATTAGCGTTGGTAAACGTCACGATTTGAGTAACGAGGATGCTATTTAACCGCAATTTCGCCATTGTGAATGCCGCAAAGATGGCAGGCGATTCATGCAAAGAACTCTTTTGGACAACTTATTGATAAATTTACCGCTATTATTACCAAATGAGTTAAGTTTTTACATTAATTTTACCAGACATGCTCTAGTCGTACATAATATAGATAATTTTGCCTGTAAACTGAAATGAAATTAATGGTATTTTCTTCTGCAGTCATTAATTTTAGTTATGATAATTTCTTAAACATCTGTTCTTATAAATAATTATTTAAATACATGTAACGGATGTCAGGCAAAATATAAGTATTATAAAACCTAGACTTTTATAAATTCAATACCGTCGACCACCTACCGCTTCGGTAGAGAAAGATTGGCAACCGAAAAAGATCAATTAAGTAGATAGTAACACAAGCAACTTTCTTTACAAAAGAAGCATAAAAGCGAATTACTTTTTATATGTTACCCTTTTAAAAAATGCTATATTTTGTTTTAAAATGATCAAGTTGAATTATGTAGAACCATTTTTATTTATCTTGTTTAACAGTCTTAACTTTTACTAAAAATGTTTAACTTATCTCAATTTTATTAAAATACATAAAAAAATATAAAATCTACTCTTTAACATTTTTATTTGTATTCTCTCATAACATTTATATGTTTACAAAAACACCATTAATTTTTAATGTAAATTTTTGAGTACATTAACCATTTATGTAGCAACCAGCAAGTGTTTTAACGTACCACGAGCATCATGTCGTAAGTTTATAAAACCAAAGTGATTGATTGAATTACCTAACCAACCCATCAAGAAATACAACTGCAAATGTAAAGTTAACGATAAATATTTATTTATCGGCTACGTATGACACAATTTTTTATGAGGAAAATTTTTAATCTATTTTTAAGTATCTAACTTATCAATTTATTACATCTGTATTGTTTTATTCTAGTTCTGCCTAATTTATTTCTTTAGAAAATGATATCTAGGTACCAATATATCTGACTCTAGAAACTATCATTTGTTTTAGAACCTAGAAATGGATGTTCATTCGTGAAAAAGAGAGTTTATTTAATTTTCCAATAACCATTTTCACGTATCAATAAAAATTCTACCATCTGTCATTCCTTTTCCTGGTGAGACCGAAAGTTAATTGGAATTTATACAGAAGAGATGAAAGCTTGTAAACGTCTAATTAGTAATTACGTAAACATTATCACTTGCGAACAGTGTTTTTGAGTCAATCACGCTTTCATTGGCAGGTAACATTTTCCTGATTGCGTACCGAAAGTATCAGCAACTAATTAATTAATCATCTGTTTTTGTTTCAGGGGTAAAGGTTACTCGCTGCACGGCAAGGACAAACGCTTTCTGCGCAGGAGTGCGTCGCGGTCGGCCGCGCACCAACCTTCCGCGTCGCGCCGCGCCTGCGCCCCACACGCGAGGGGTCAAGGCTCCAACACTGCCCATTTTGCTCTAATTTACTCAAGTAAATAGATTTTTAGCCATTAGCATTTCAATTAGTTCTTTGCAAGATTTAAATTTGTTTTTTTACGGCTGTTAAGGTTGAATATTTAGTATGCACGTGCTGATCGAACGGAATCAATTCAATTCATCTAAAATAGAGACTATTGTGTATGCAGGCTCAGTTTAGTCTAGTGTGCAGTAGGATTTAAGAAATCTTAAGTCATTGAATACGTGCATATCTTTACCTTTATGGCAGTCTATTCATGAATCATTCAAAGTCAAAACACATACATGTATCTAAAGATAATAACTTAAGCGTGGGCGGCTTAACTTTGAAACAATTATCGTACTCTCATCAAACCTTACAATGAATACTCACAATAAAAGTTCGTGTATTATAAAATTATTAATTAAATATTAAACAATTAACTGAGAAAGATTTGTAAGCTGTCATTATCGCACTTTCTCCGAAAATCATAACAGACCGGACAGGCGGAGTCGATTCACAACAGAGTATTTTACACCTTCGAATTGGCGAGAGTTACAGATTGTTATTATTATGTTAGCTACGTCTACCTACAGCATCGTGTTCGCGTTACGTGGCCACCGCCACCATCCCACGGTTCTGATTTGTGATTGGCACTTATGGAAATTCAATTGGTATTCTTATTTTTGGTTTAAATAATCATAACTTTGGCCGTAAGAGCTCCGAAGTTTTGTAGCTCTCTGTGGTTATTTGGAATACCTCTGATTCAAGTAACCGTTACGACGTGGTTATAGAACATCAAATACTCCAATGATACATCGAAATGTTCTTATTAATAAGTGATAGGATCAATTGAAAAGAGACTGACTTCGCTGAACGACGTAACGCGTTTCTAAGTATCGATAAAATAAGCGAAACGCCCTTCAGTGCTTGTAGCCTGTAGTCGATTCCCGACAAACGATATCAAACATTACGCTAGCTCGCTTGTTCCACAGAAAGGTTACCGTTTTCACATTACGTCGTACACAGCCTTAAGAATGCCATTGTTTAACCAACTAGCAAACAGTACTCCGTGTAACTATTTTCATTCGCAAGGCTCTCTAATTAATCAATTACCTACAATGTGCAAGTACATAATGGATACAGAATTTCTTCACTAAGTATGTAGGTAGTTCAGATTATTGGACGACGGACACAACTTAATCGTTTTATGGTACTTAATTATGTTTGAAGCGCATATATCTAAATATACATCGTATCTTTGTAATTATCAAACAAACTATTAAGTATTCACTTTCCAATGGTTTTCTCGTTTCTTTATGGATGCGGACGCAGAAATCTAAAGTCTCATTCAAACGACTGTCGTGGACAAGATATTCCATTGTTCTTATCTTAAACTGACATAGTACTCTATGTTATTGCACGTTTGTTGTCGTGGCCGATACGAAACTACCTTCTTACTTAGACATCATTTGTAGACAAATGTACTTCCGAACAATGCGCTTGCAACTCAATGTCTGTTAATTTCAAAATGACCTGCGTTAAAGTTCAACGAAAATATTAAATAGTTGTTATAGCGGGTAATTTATTTGTGCCTAGAAATGCTGTCTAACACACCCATTTTTGTGAACTCATATTTTTGGGACTTGCCTTCAAGATGCTGAAAATCTCAGTTGACAAAAATGGATATTTATACAGCATTTCAGACAGTGTCAAGTAATAATCCACAAAATAATATCTAAATGAATCGTGTTCGTTTATGATAATAAATCCTCAAAGCGATAATACTGAATTCTATACTTGATACCTTATCCATTCGGAAGGGTGGCAGGGTGGTTATTGGGAGTTGTACATAGGAAGTGTGTCATAGAACATTCTAGAACTATGTTCAAATCTTCTCACGCTTGCACTTTCATTCAAGTTCTTGATCATGTGCAACTTGGTACCTTGGCAAAAACTTTATAAATGACTATACATAATAAATTGGTATAATTTACAAATTGATTACTCCTCCTAACCTAACAACATAAAAACGAACTAATTGTGTCGTTTTATACAGAGCAATCTTGTAGATACTTTAGAATCCTTGTCTTTTTCATTATGGAATCTGTTTTAGTCCTAATGAATATTTTAAATATTATTCTTAATTATTAGCTTTTCCAGGGATAATTTATTACTGAAAGTAATGTTTATATGCTTAAGTACAGTCAGTTGTGTCTTAGATGATTATTTCAAGGGATGGCTGTAATCAAATGCATAACAAAATAATAAAATGCATAACAAAAAATTTGCTAGACATCTGCTTAAAAGCTCGCAGAAAAACCGAGCAATGTTTCAGTTCGTCATTTAAATGAGATTGACTAGACACACCGATTTCCAACGTTCGGAATTTGAACACAATTAAAAGGACAAATCGTGACACATTATAAGGTATAGTTAAGAATATCTGTGGCGGCTCGGAGCCGTCGTGTGGAGCATTTGATTGCGTAACGCGATCATGCGCCGACGAGCCACGGAGCCACGACGACGGCGCTCATGCCCAGCATCCACGGAGCTATTCTATTCACTGGTCCTAACAATACACATTAAGTCAAATACAAATAAGTAATGAAGGTGCATTCAAGTTTTTGAATTGGTGTAGACAATGTCCTCCAATGTACCACTTTGCAAGCCTATGATAAAATGAATACATATCAATAGGACGGATGGATTTTGTGAAAATTTATATGATGAGAAAGATGGTGACTAAGATGAAGGCGAATACAGATCTATGAAAGAAAATGATATTTGCCTTCTTGGCAATATGTTTATGAGGTCTCGTGAACCTATTTTATGCTTTCCTAATCACAGCTGCAGTAGTGTCATAACGAACTGATTCCAACAAAAATTAAAACTGAATATTCCCCGTCCCAAAAAGCGGTACACACATCTTTGACATCGAGGCATATAAGCAACAATATCCATAAAGATAGATTATCTTAAATCTAACACCACACAGATTACGGCCCTCTCCGGAACATTGGTATGTACAAAATGTTTGTATGTGAATAAATTCTCTCGATTACAAATCAGCTGCACTTCCCGAATACTCTCCGGGGCAAAAGCGAATTGATTCTAGCTGAAGACACGTAAAGTAATAACGTGTTAGGTTTAAAGGGCCTAAAGGTGCATGAGTCAGGTTGATAGCCCACTGGCCTTAAGCGCAATAGCGGCCAGATTTTCTATCTTTATGATATTGATGGGAATGGCGGCATTTGCACTCACTACTATCATAAAATATTCTCTTAGCGCAGCGATATATCTACTGAAATTATGCGACTATGGATATCGGTGTACTGTTTTTCAATAAGCTATGTACCGACAATTCTTTGGGGCTGAATTTCCTTCGCGTAATTATCGTTGATTGTGTTACTATACTGATCAAAAAGGAACACTCTCATCCAACAATTTTGAAAATAGTTAAAGCTGAGTAGTTTTTGTTTACTTCTAGACAAAGGTATGTGTACATCATAACATCCTCCCGGAGGATGGTTTATTTTACAGCTTACTGTAAGCCAAGTGAAGCTACACGCAGTGATGTCACGAATTCAACACTGCCAATCGAGTTCGGCTGAAGGTAGTGTTGCGAGTTGCGAACAATACACGCTCCCCTTGCGAGCTAACAAGCTCCATCACCTTCATGCCATCTCATTGTACTATCGCCACGGGCTAATTCGTACTGTGACGCCGTATCCTTTGTCCAATTCAATACTACTCTCAAGGTAACCGCGGCCCGCTATAAAATACTCACTTAAGACAATAAAACACTTATCTTGCAGATATCGTTAAATGCTATATAATAACTGCAGATCGGCTAGCAATTAGGTATATGGAAGTTTTATCAAGAATAACGGAATTCTTTTTGAAAACTTCGCCACAGAAATATATATTTAAAATCAGTTTTTGAATTAAAAAATGTTTCATGTAATGGGCAATTCAATAAATGGCGCAAGTGGTGATGCTTTTGAAAATTTAAGCAGGTATTTTGTGCAGTTGAAATTAAAATGATTGGTAAAACTATATAAAAATGCTGTTAAATATTTTACTTGGCTTGCATATTTTGTTCAGCTTACAAACAATATAACTAACTACAAATATGTAGGTGTATGTATGTATGAGAAGTGTTTATTATAATCTATAGCAATAACCCATAAAGTTAATTCTGAACCGGATATAAGACAACTGTACCTATAAACTCGAGTACTTGCTACAGACCCCGGTTTCATAAGACAGCAAGTTTTTCTTCCGTTCATACCTGACTTGTAATTTAGCTTAAACGTTTTTATTAGTCTCAACATGTAATTTGAGTGACACAGAATCAGATCAACATTAACTTAGACCGACAGAGTGAAAATGCACCTACTCAAATGCAATTTATTGGAACAAAATACCAATAAGAATCTTATAAGTATTTGACTATTGAAGAAGCAACGCAGTATTTCTGTCTGATACTTATGGAAAATTCTCTAGGACTTTTTTATCGGCATCCTTGCCCTGTTTCCCATAGAAGAAAGAAGTTTACATAATTTCGCATTTCAATGCCACTTGGTACGAGTACAGCTGTATTTTTATCATATGTTGTTGTTATTTACTATTTATTTACATAGATTGCTTAAAAATGTAGTATCCTAATGCCATTTGCCACGGTTTAACTCATAGTTGCATAGTGACAGCAAGCCGCGTTACATTTCCATGTATAATAGACAGTTATTTTAACAATTTTCCTTATTCTTATAACTATCAGACAGGCTTTATTTGACTTCTCTCACGAAATCTATGCATGTGTCCGTTACCTACATTCCGTATGGTCAATCGTGAGAAAAATATAGAGAAAATTTAACGTATAGATACACTGTATGTCATATTGTATGTATGTAGTGCGCAATGTTCGCACGAGTTCAATAGGTGCTACTGCGCGTTGAAGTCTTTTGAACAGAACATGACACGGCGCTCGGCACAATGCGATCCTGGCAATATTTTGTGATGATAGGCGCCTAGATGTTCAAGTATGTTAACAAAATATGCTAGTAACTACTAGTATTATATAGTATTGTGAGTAAAATAACTATGTTTAAAGCCAGCTATGTGTGTACAGCATGCAACTAAAGGCGTATACGTCATAGCCGATGGAAACGTGGCCACTGTTTCTTTTAGGTTTCCTTCCAAATCCAGAGTTTCCTTGTCATTAAGCTGAATTCAAATAAGAAAACTGCATTCACATATAATGTTCTTATTCTGGTAAGCTCCAGACGTAATAATCAATGCAACTTATAAGGTAAACTATACAACCATTGCCTCACCGCCCACGTTTATACTCTCCGACTGTTTCATTAAATAATTACAGACTTTTTACTTCATCCGCGTTCATAAATGTCAATATTATTATCAACCAAATGATAATTTCTTCATCCGTGAAACATTAATTTAGCAATAGTTATCGCAATCACTATACTATACTGGTTTAAAGAAAACTTAAATATTACAAAGAATAAATATTAATAACTTGTTTCTATAAATTAAAATTAACAGGCATTCTTATTAGGTTCTTGATTAACTTGTAAGTAAGGTAAAAACAAAGTATAACAAACAGATAAACTAAATGCAAAACTCACCTTCGCCTGTGATGAAGCGATCCAATAAATATTCTGAAATCGGATTAACACTCCAGTGAAATAAGCACGAGTCGTAGCACTTAGTCTGTAGGTGTATGACGCGACAAGGGTCGTGTTCGCGCGGGGCGGGGGCACAGGGTGACAGGGTGTCAGACAGTCCAGGGTGGCTGCGGAGAGCTTCGGGGTGCCGGCGGCGCGCGGGTGGCGGTCCAGCGTCCGGCCGCACTACGCGCCTCGCAACGGTAAACTGGCTGGCAGCGCCGACACAGCCTCTCCCTCGCTTGTATGAGTGCCTCCAACCTCCCTCCCGAACAAATAGTACCGTACGCCGCGCTTGTGTCTCGCTAACATTTATTATACTTTTATTAGTGTTCGCGTGCGGTGCGCGTGTGTGCACCGACACGCCGTACGTGACGCGGCGTCGCTGTGTGGGTGTTGGAGTAGGTAAAGTAACTACCTATGCGTGCTTTGATCTTACGATTCGGTATGCACGGCCGCGCGGGCGCACGTAGCACCGCGGCTATACTTTACTTCTATAATATCTAGTCAATAATTTTAGTTTGGGTTTGTGCAACAGCACACGTCGTGTCGAGCCAACTATCTAGGCTAGTAACCGGTATTCACAACCATAAGTATCTTCACTTAAGAAATACTTATTTTTACGTAATCATAATGAACCCATAACCTAACAACAAGATAGCAATATCTTTAATTATACATTCGCATCAAAACTTCAACAAGAAATTAATCATTTTTGTTTAGCACCAGTTCGGCCAAACTGTACTTAATTCCATTAGATAGAGAAATTCTCTAAGAGCCGCATTAGCCTCCCCTCTATTACATGGGACTACTATATCAATGACAAACGATGAAACGTATCTAAATGTAGTCCATGGTTCCCTTGCTTACCTCTTTGGGAATACAGCAGCCTAATTGCGTAAGTATATTATCCAAAGCAAAAGAATCGATTCCTTCCCAAAAACGAATTTTCGTATCAATATGCACTACGTAAAGTCGGTTTTGGGAAAGAATCGATTCTTTTGCTTTGGATAATATACTTACGCAATTAGGCTGCAGGTGTGTACTAGGTATATCAGAAGAAAGACTTTATTAAAAGTTTTTAAGCTGACATGGTCACAATCATTAGAATTAATATCGAGCTCTCAACCAAAATCTAAATGTAAATGGTAAATATCCCGAAACAAAAATATTAACTCTAATGACTTTTAAAATATTTTCATAGGTTAATTACGCAACTTTTTTGTTTTTTGGGTCAATCCTCTTATATTTGCAGTGGGATATTAGGCTATAAGGCCTGCATGAGCCACGTTGGGTTATCTTATTACCTTCGAGTTAGTAGCTAACCCCCGTGTTGTTTAGGAAGTTTACGCATGTATGACATAATATTAATTTAACTTCGTAGTAGCAACTAACTCTGAGTTCAGTTTTTCACGCAATTGGGCATTAGTGTGGTGGGCTTTAAATACTTGCACAAAATATAATTATGAACTCTGTTCCTACCCTAGATATATCTATTTTATTACATATTGAATCACTACACAGACACCTGAAAAAAACACAAGCATGTCTAGGTATTTTCTGACTTCGCGGCACGAATAAATGCCAAGTATCTAGCAACGTGATATTTAAAATCACTCGACCTAATCTAGCGCTCAAACGCCCGCCTACTATAATGTTTTATCTTTTTATGAATATGGTGGCGTACTCATTGTACCTCCTTCATGAATAAGAGCATTGCCAAAAATAAAGTGTAACAGCAGAGCTGTAAATCCTCGATTATCAAGATAACTTTAGCGAGATGATTCAGATAAGGATCATCGCGAGCAAACGTGAGGGTAAGAGGTGGAGTTTACCTACGTGCTTCAATTTAGGTCACGCTTTACCTGGTAGGGTACTTCAACAACCCATACACAGGCAGTAATATTTGTAGTAGACTATGCACCAAGGGGATAAAGTAGTTATGAAAGAGGCAGCAGAAAGGGAGGAATAATATCCTCCGCTCAGTCAATCTGTATCCGACGGAGCCCGCTGCCGCCCCCATAAAGTGGACCTCGGGCAACAGACACAAACACTGACTAGTTTTGTCTACATCACCAACTATTTAAATGTAAAAAAGTAACGTAGAAATTTCATAACCTTTTGAATTATGAAATCTAAAAACATATAGTCGGACACAAAAATCATTTTCATAAGCGTTGGGCCATTTTTTTTTTCATCGCTCTTTTCGTAATTTGGTATATCCAGATTTCATTCATCGATATGAGAGCTACTGAACCCTCCAACAACGGTGTTCCTGTGAAGCTACAAAATCTTTCAGAGATGAGTCACAGCATGCCATTTCCACGACATGTCAGGCTTCAGCCGTCAGCCCTGCACATCTTACCTAACATCTTATCTTACTTCTTATTAAATCTTACTAATATTATAAATGCGATGCGATGCGATTGGATGGATGGGTGTTTGTTACTCAATTACTCCAGAACGGCTGAACGGATCTGGATCTAATTTTTCTTTTCATCTCGGTATAATGTGCCTCTGGGATAAAAAAAACTAGTTCATACATAGATAAGTAATTATTTAATAAATTGGCAGGAGATTTAGCCTAGCATAAGTACCTGCCAGGTGAATTGAAGCCTGGAAAATAAAGACATTTGCTGCGAAATAAATCCTAGTTATGTAATTACACCGGAATTGTGTTTTATATGGTAGTAGTAATGTTGTCTGAAAACTTGAAAAGTCCATAAAAATCCCACCACAGCAAAAAATGGGCTCTCAAAGGACGAGATACGACCCAAAATATTTTAGTTTTGTGTTTATTTTTAGTACTAAATCTGTGCTTCTTTAGGTGCTGTGTTCCACTCAGGATTTTTTTCGCAGATTACTTACAGTTGTTTTTCTGAGCTATAAAATATACTAACTATTAGGGTTTTCACTGACAAAAGAAAAATTAAATTGTTAAAAATGAGATAAATCCTTAACTTTGCCCTGTTTCATTACTGCTCAGATTTTATCCTTATTGACGACACTAACGGACGGTGTAATAATAATAATTCTCATCACTGACAGGACTATTGTTGCCAATAAGCCGGACATAGAGGTGATAGACGGAACGATTGTTGATATAGCGGTTTCTCCCCCATGAAGAGAACCTCGTGAAGCGCGAGAGATATAAGAAAAGTAAGTATCTTGATCTGGCTCGCGAGGTTGTCGACATGTGGATGTGAATACAGCAATCATTATGCCGATAGTCGTGACGGCCAATGGCATAATAGCCAAAAGCCTCGACGAACATCTCTCCACTCCTCAAGCACCTGCGGATATGTTGCTCCCTTTGGCGCTTCGTCACTAAAGTGCAAGCGACCCTTTATGGGCTACCATTAATTGAGTGTGCCAGTCTGCCATTTTATAGCCGTGTAGTTCAACAGTGGTCAGGCAGGGGCCAGTAGTCCTCCTATAGTTTTAAGTAATCGATCCACGAAACCTCCTAAACCCATAGTCCAATGTGTTTTATCTCAATACGAGCATTCTGCAATAGTCCTGCACCAGCCGGGGATTGACATTGAGTGCACTTGCGTAATGACTACTGCATACAGGGATAATCGCCGGTTGATGTCACATTTCATCCTATATGTCTAACATGGCCTCTGCGAGTTGGTTTCGGCCTCTGGTATGCTTTTTAAAAGGGCTGGGACCTTAGGCTCCCGAGAACATAAAAGAAAAAATGTGCAGTCCGTCCGTTGCCGAACTGGAAATCTCCAGGGCCGGACGGGCTGCATAACTTCTGGATAGTGGCTACAAAGGTCGCACGCTCGTTTGGCATCTCATTATCAGGCAGCCTTAAAGTCTGGTTCGCTACCCAAGTTCCAGTCAACAGGAATTATCCACCTGCTCCACAAATCTGGTAGCACCGCTGAACCACAGATAATCCTATAGCCTATCAATAATAATAAAATATATATATAATACTACAGGCTGAACCCAAAAATAATAGACCCATCACATGTTTACCGACAGTCTTTAGAGTTCTTACATCCATTTTGAGAGCTTTAGTAAACACATTGACAATAATTCCATCATGTCGGTCTCTCAGAATGGATGTAGAAATGGGTTCCGCGGTACTAAGGATATGGCCATTAGCCAACAGTGACGTTACCGAAATGCACAGAGAACTTAGAACTTATTGCCGAAATGATCTGTCGACATGTTGGATGGATTATAGAAAAACTTATGACTGGGTGCTTCAAACATGGCTCATGAGAGTGCTAGAATTGTATAAAATAGACACAACTCTACGCACCTTCCTGATGTCGTTGTGAGTCTTGGCAACCAATTTACATGAAGTGTTTTTATTGGATTTTATAATCAGTTTCTGTCTGGTAATTAATATATAATTGAATATTTTACGTGAATCTGGTTGGATTGAACTTTTTTTCTGGCTCTACTGTTTGTTGGTAATATACATTGCCAAAGTATTATTAAATAGTGCCGACAGATGTCGCTTTATCCAACTGAAAACGGCAAAGCAGTTGGTTTTAGAGATTGAGTTATGTTTCATATTGTTTTTAAGCGACTTCTATCAGGAAACATCCAATCTAACCCAGTTAGTAATTTCAATAATAATTTTATTGTTTTCAAATAATAATAATTGTACATGGCAACTTCAATTTAATCATTATTTATGTTTAATAATCTGTCTTCACTTTTTTATTAATCTGGCATCCCTGCCGGGTGTGTGAGCGACGTACGAATTGTGTATCTGTAATTTACTTAATTTTAAGTGTAAACAATGAGTTTAATAAATTGTTTAGTCGTGCGATATTGAAAATTACCCTAATTTCATTGCCAATGTCGTAATTTAGGTGTTTTATACGCTTTTTATATTGATGTGAGGTTCTCGTGCTTTGTCTTCGTGTGTGACAATATACTCAAAATGGCGCATCAACTCGCACCGTCTGTAAATTGTTCATTGGACGACATTGACCTCAGCGCACTAAAGGTAAACTGTTAAAGTAAACTATTATTATTAATAATACATCCTGAATATCCAGAACGCAGGGGCTCCCTAAACTTGCAGAAAAAAAGTAATCAAAGGGCAATGATCTCACAGGGCGTGAATCATAAGTGAAGGTTTACTTGAAAAGGCATAATAATCTTTTTATGCTATTTCATTTAATTTATGTGTCATTTCAGGATCCTGCTGGAATATTCGAACTCATAGAAGTGGTCGGAAATGGCACCTATGGACAAGTATACAAGGTATGTACTAGATTGAAAACAGGAGCTCAATAATAAACTATACCCGTACATATATCTACACCATTCTGTAATTAAATTGCTCTTATTGGATCTCTCCTCACGGTCTACTTAGAAGCTGTAGTACATGGCATGATGCTAGTAAAAATTAACTTAATAGGCTCCAATGAAAGTATTATAATTAAAGAGCACTGTCTATTAATGTCAATGAACTTCATTAGTTCCCATCAGTGGGCTTTCAATAGGTACCACTACATTTTAAAGTGTAGGATTATTATGTCTGTTCTTTACAGTAGATATAAACTCTCATTAATAGTACTAAATAGCTTAAATAAAAAGAAAATGATGTGATCTGTTAATTTATACTCTTAAAAATGTGGGTCAAATGGTAATTTCAATGGGTGTATTATTGTTATCTAATAAATGTACCTTGGTTCATGTTAACTTGTTGTAGCTTCACAAATTTATGACATGACCTACAAAATAATTTATTAAAATTTAAAAGTATATGTACTCAATTATTTAGATCATTATAATCCAACTGTGCTTTAAAGAGGATTTAAACATATAATAAAAAAATAAAATGGAAATAGTGGAGTATAGACCGTAATTACTATGTAGATAGCATTTTGTTCATGTTTGTTTAAATGATAAGAACACAGCTTGTAAGCTCAAAATCATATTTATCTATGGCACATCAACAACACGAACATGGACATATTACATTTTATGAGGTCTTATACTAGTTTTTATATCAATAATAAAAATACATATACAGAAAAAAATAATGAGAAGTCATATATATCATATTAATCTGATCAAAACAGTAAGTCATGTTATATTACAGCTGAGATTAGATTTTATCATCATTTATTATTATTATCAGCCTTAAAACAGTATTGAAAACATTATTGTGATAAATATTTGTCCCAGGAATATTGCATTGGTCACAGTGGTATATCTATTTTCTATAGTACTACAAAATATAGTCAGAAAATATAATATTATCATGGTTAAAAAAAAACATACATTAACAACAAAGACATTGCTGTGTACTATAACACATTTAAGGATGTGGTTAAAAATGGGTATACATAGGTGTATTTACATACATACATACATAAACTCATGCCTTTTTCCCATGGGGTAGGCAGGAACTACAGAACACCACATGCTATGATGTGTATTAGATTGGTGTATTTTCTGTGTTATGTAGTGGTCTTGTTATAAACAATTAAAACCAAGTTAAGTTAAATTAATTCTTAAAAGAGAATTATCACAATCATATCATTCCATTTCAATTACTGATTAAGAACTGCAGGATCATATACTGGTCTGAAAGCTTACTATTAAACTAAATCAAAACTGAGTGAACTTTACAGTGACACAGATTAAAATGCAAATAATTACATACAGTTTATATTATTTTAAGTCCATCAAATAATAAATTATAAAATTTTAGGGACGTCACACAAAAACAGGGCAACTTGCCGCTATTAAAGTTATGGATGTCACACAAGATGAGGAGGAAGAGATAAAGCTAGAAATAAATGTGCTAAAAAAGTACTCTAATCACCGCAACATTGCCACATACTATGGTGCTTTTATCAAAAAGAGCCCGCCTGGAAAGGATGACCAACTTTGGCTGGTTATGGAGTACTGTGGAGCTGGTAAGTGTCACATTTACTTTTTATGACTTATTTGTAATGTGGTTAATACCCTTGTAGTTGTGAGTCAACATTTCTGTTTAATTAGAACAGGTAAATTAACAGAAATGTCATAAGTTTTCTATTTCCATGTTTACCTGATGATGCACAAACTGATGAGTATGTCATATCTATTATTTCTTGAGCTAACTCATCCGACTGTTCCTTGCCACACATAAAGTGATCAAACTTAAAAGCCTCAGAAAGAAGTTTCATACTCAAACTCTGCCATGTTTTTTTAGGATCTGTGACAGATTTAGTGAAGTCTACTAAGGGGCAGTCATTAAAAGAAGAATGGATTTCATACATTTGTAGAGAAATCCTCAGAGGTCTTAGTTACTTACACTCCAACAAAGTAATTCACCGTGACATCAAAGGACAAAATGTCTTGCTAACAGACAATGCTGAAGTTAAACTGGGTATGTATTAGAACAAACATGTCAGATAGCATTAAATGTAAAATCAAAAAAAATGAAAATATCACTACTACACTAGTAAGATAACATTATTACTAGTGTAGTAGTGATATTTACATTGAGATTTCGTAAGTAAAAGGTATGTAGAGTGAGTTCTACACTTTGCTTCCATGTCATGTCATTAAAGAATGTTGTAATACTATAATGATACAAATTGCAACATGATGAATCATTTTGGAAACTATTTATGTTATCAGTGGATTTTGGAGTGTCGGCGCAACTGGATAGGACTATAGGTAGAAGAAACACATTCATTGGTACTCCCTACTGGATGGCGCCCGAAGTGATTGCGTGCGACGAAAACCCCGATGCAACATATGATAATCGTTCTGACCTTTGGTCGCTCGGCATAACTGCTCTCGAGATGGCAGAGAGTCAGCCGCCCCTTTGTGATCTTCATCCGATGAGGGCACTTTTCCTCATTCCAAGGTATTAATTATTTTGACATTTGACAACAGCACCTTCTTTTCTCACGTTTTTAGTACAAAATCAAATCAATATTTCTTGTAATTCCAGAAACCCGCCGCCTCGTCTCAAGTCAAAGAAATGGGCTAAAAAATTCCATAGTTTCATCGAAACTGTGCTTGTAAAAGACTATCATCAAAGGCCGTACACTGAACAGCTTTTGAAACATGCATTTATAAGGTAAATCATTATTTTATGATAATCGTTTAAAAAAAAACCGGTCAAGTGCGAGTCGACTCGCGTACGAAGGTTTCCGTACTTGGTAAATTGCGGTTTACGATTTATGACGTATTAAAAAAAACTACTTACTACATCTCGTTCAAACTAATTTTCGGTGGCAGTTTACATGGTAATGTACATGTTTTTTTTTTTTTAGTTTTATCATTCTTTTATTTTAGAAGTTACAGGGGGAGGGACACACATTTTACCACTTTGGAAGTGTCTCTCGCGCAAACTATTCAGTTTAGAAAAAAAATATATTAGAAACCTCAATATCATTTTTGAAGACCTATCCATAGATACCCCACGCGTACGGGAGTGACGAACAAAATAATTGAGTTACAGTTCTAAGTATGGGGGGAACCCCAAAATATATTGTTTTTTTTTTCTATTTTTGTGTGAAAATCTTAATGCGGTTCACAGAATACATCTACTTACCAAGTTTCAACAGCATAGTTTCGGAAAAAAATGGCTGTGACATACGGACGGGCAGACAGACATGACAAATCCATAAGGGTTCCGTTTTTTGCCATTTAGCTATGGAATGAGTATAACATCTAATCACCAATTGAGTATACTAATCATGAAATGCGAAATATATCTTTTATTACTTTTGTAGAGACCAACCGACAGAGAGACAGGTGAGGATACAACTCAAGGACCATATAGACAGGTGTAAGAAGCGAAAGCAAGACAACTCGGTGCGGGAGGACTACAAGTACTCCGGATCGGAAGGCGAGGAAGAGGAGAACGCGGTGGCCGGCGAGCCGTCGTCCATTGTACACAACGCGGCCGCGCACCAGGGCGGCGACACTCTGCGTCGGAACTTCCAACAAATCCAGGAAGGACCAAGGTTGGTCATAACTCTTTCAGATTACTATGCCTATTAACTTCTGTCGCTAAACATTTTCGTAATTAACCAGACCTGCCGAAGCGCCTCAACCGCAGCCGCCGCCGAAACGTAACAGCAAGCGTGAGGAACGTGAGGAAATTCCAGGTGACATAACTATCTAACTAGTTTTATGAGACATTTTGCAATAACTATGTGATATTCATTAACACTGTGCTGTTTGTTGGTACTGCAGAGCCAGGCCCACCGGCGAGGCCTTCAATTCCACAAAGACTGATCGTTGTACCAGACCCACAGGCACAACAGCCTAATAGATATAGGTAAATATTGTCTATTTATTATGTATTTGTCCTGTTTTGTTTGTCACTGATATTTTTAGTTACCTAATATAATATATATTGAAAACCAATAAATTTGTGCTTTGAGAAGTGGTTAAATAAAAGTGATAATTGCAGGCCTCTACCGCCAACACCAAAGTCGTCCGGCTCGTCGAACAGCTCGGGCTCCAACAACGGCACGCCACCGGCCAGCGGCCCGCAGCCGCCGCAGCGCAGCTCACACATGTTCAAACCCATGGTACGTGCATTTGTGCCCGCCGCTATTATTATACTCTGGAAAATATACGTTGATACTCATCACAACTGGACCTACTCCTGATGTTTGAGCTTGTATTTAAATTTCCAGTATTTCATACCTGTAAGCATAGTAGTTAGTTAGTTCATATATATGTTTTTTGTATTCTAAAAACCATAAAAAATATGTTAAGTGTTAATATCGCCAGCTTCAGTTTGCATTCAAAATGCAGAAACTAAGATCTCTCAAGAATATTCATGATGCTAGTCACTTGTATCGCGCTATATTTTACTGAGTATAGTACCGACTTGATTGTGTATCTTGCTAAATAATTTATTGTATGTATTACTTTGTTACTTTAATTTTATTAGCTTTTTGTTTTTATTTTCATGTCACGCTGTTAACTTTCTTTGCACATCCGATTTAATCTGCAACTGCAGCTTCCACCGAGAAGGCCAGAGGTAGGTTGTTTGAGTTGCGTTTATTATTGAGATGATTGTATCGCTACGATAATTTAATTTTAAAATGTTGTTTCATATAATTTTGCTACTCGGCAGGACTTGGACAAGTTGGCGGCACAACTGAACGAACTCGGCGTCGTGTCTGGGAACGAGCCTCCTAACAGGCCACCTCGTGCTCCCACTAATGGTCAAGGTAACTTTAGTTTTCAAACTTCCATTGTTACTATAAAGTTATGAATGATATCATGTTTGCGGTTTTACCGAATGGCATTTGTAACGTGACTAGGTCGCGAATCAGCACTTGTCGCGTATACTCATAATAACGATAAACTTTCGTGCAGGACCACCCGTGGAAAGAAACCAACCAGAACCGGCGTTCGAGGACTCCGATAGCGATTCTGACGCCGAAGAGAGTGGTGGACGAGTGCGCAACGATGGCACCTTACTCGCTAGCGACCCGCCTAAACCTCTGTAAGTAACTCAAAGAGACACCTGTATGATTTACTCCTTTGAATGATCATGTGCATATTATTCATTATCATTTTATAAAAGTGCAACTAACCATGATTTGTTTTATTTTCATTTTGTTTGCATATATTATTTTTGGACCATATTTTTGTTCACCCTCCCCATCCTGTTCGGTTGTGTTTGCCTGTCAGTCCCGAGTTCTGTTACAGGCCAGGTCTGAGCGCGGTGTCGGAGGATGGCGGTGGCACCGCGGGAGGGGCCCCCACGCGCCCCCTGCCGCCCACTCCGGACGACGACGACACGCACGCCGATCGCACTCTCGTCATGAAGCGGGTAAGTCCCACCTACCAGCACACACTATCCCCGCTCAATGCTAACACAGACACCATTCGACCATTATTATTCTACTACATTACATTGTGTTGTAGAATCATGACGCTGAATCCATGGCCCCTTTTGACTAAGTTCACACGAGCAACACTTAGTCAGTGCTTAAGATACCTAATTTGCATACATAGCCTATGATTACTCCTGCTAAATCTGTTAACATATTAATATTATCACCACATCTGTTTTTACAGATAAATACGCCAGGTGAAATGAAATGGATATTGTAATATACTTTTTTTCGAAATATAAGGTTTTATATTATAGAATACTGAACTTATTTTTCGAAAATTTCCTATTATTACTGAACGCCGTTTCATTACAACTGGTAGTATTCGTGTGGCATTTGTGCTATATTGTGTGTGGCTTGATCAAATGGCAACTGACAGAATGGGGCCCCATGTGAAAGAAATGGACTGTGTTTTATTTGGATTTATATTATGAATGGTTTTCACGCCAAAGTAAGATCAGTGAGCATAAAATATTGCTAATTCGTTATTTATTTGTATGTTTCTTGGTTCTTATCATTTATATGTACTTTTTGTATCGGACATGTTTGACAAACATCAGAGAGAGAATACCGAAAACGACAAAAGACAATCTGATGTCGATGAAGCAGTATTACTCAAGGATTGGGATTTCGCTCGATTTTTCCCTTCAAAGAGTTCTGAAAAGGAAGAAAAGCGTGATACACCAAAAGATTCCGAGCAGAAACGAGCGCAACTGCAACGTCAATCACGGTTAGAAATGGAAGATGCATGGTCTAAGTATAAAGCTATAGCCACTCCTCCTGCTCGACACAAGCAGCTATTCCAAAAACCCACCGAAAAATCGACACAGGACAAATTAGCCGATATACTGAAGCACAAAAAGGAATCGGTACCAGACGTCAATTCTCCGAACCGCTTTTTCCGCGGCTTCAGAAGAGAGAATTCCGACCTGTTCCCGCTCCCCAGCACACGTCACTCCGCTATATTCTTTCCGAAACATGAAAGCCCAGCAGGAGCAACTAAACAACTACGATCCAGTGGAATTTTTAACAATTCGCGCAAACAAGTTATGAAATCGTCGGCTGGAGAACCTATTTTAACAGATTTCATAAAAACTAACGATAGTTTAAAAATGTCAGCACAAATAGATGCGAGAAAAAGTGAAAAGAAAAGAACTCCCGATCGAAAAATTGCAGCCAGTAACCCTATCGATGCTCTCAAAAATGTAGCTGCACTTATCAGACAAGATAATGAAAGCAACGGGCCAAGCCGACAAAGCAGCGTAAACAGTGATTCTCCAGCAACAAGCATATGCTTCACGAGTAGCACATCTTTTGAAAAGGCTGGGACGCCGGACTTGACAGCGAATACGCACGAGAATAAATCAAGTTCGGATGTAAAAGAAGCCAATGTGGTGAAACCACGCAGAGAAAAGACTGAATCTGATATAGTTTTCCGGAGAAATTCTCAATATAACCGGCATTCAGAGATTATGGCAAGTTGTGGGCAGGAAGCGGTACTCGCTCAGGATCAGGTAAATTGCTCCCTGCTCAGGATAGTTTGATTAATAATTTTATACTTACATTTGGTATGAGGGTTTGGTTTTCTAACATGGTTTTCACTAACATCTACTTAATAATATAATATGAACGCTTTATAAAAGAAATGTATGTTTTGTATTTAGTTTGTAGTGGTTTTGGTTCGTATAATAATAACAATTACTTAAATGTATGGGAATGGTATACGGCTCTTGTTTGTCATACTTCATACTAAAATATCTATTTCGTCTATTTATCACTTAAGGTGAACATTGGTTTTAGATATTGCTCACACGTCTTACATTTTGGCGTGATAATTCTCTTCTAGTTATTAGAAAGTACTTAGTCTTAGTTCAGATCTGTTTGGGAAGACAAAAGGTACAAATAGGTAGTAAGTAAGAAATTTTAACAGAGTAGACAAATTAAGATCATAGTATCTAACAATCTATTAACAGCTTCAGCACCTAACATGCGAATCAATGCACTCATTATTAATGTTAACTAACCCGTTCTTTTATTCATTGTCTAAACGCGATACCGTCTTCCTGCCAAGAAATCAACACTTGCGATATATGCGATACCTACTTACGCCATCAACACTTGAAAATTAACCATTTAGGAATGCTGCCTAACGACATGCCACAGAAGCTGGCAAGAAACAATCATCAATTTGTGAATGTGTTTTACTATACTGCATGTTTGGCTGCCGTTGTATGTCGAGCTCTGTTGTTGTCCAAATTATTAATATTGCTATACTTACTTCATACAAGTTTGTCTAAGTTTGACATAAGTTAAAAGTAACATAGATTTATGATGTTGTGTAAAATATTTGTAAAACTTGTGTTATTTTCGATATGATTATTATTATTACAAGTTAATAATGAAATTACTCTGAGGATTCTGTTGGTATTTAATAAAATATAAAACATTGTTAATTAATTTAGAAAGAAAACATTTTTAATATCATACTTTATCAAATTCCATAGATCTCCATGTAATGAATATTGATTTGAATGTTTTAACAGAAGTACTTACCTTTAATTAAAGTCTTGAATATGGACATGTTCCAGAATATAGTAAAATGTTATGTTGGGTGTAGGGTCGGTCGAGCGGTGCCAATGAAGGCAGCGGGTCTCGCACGAGCTCGGTCCTCCCTGACCTGCTGAGCCAGGCCGGCCAGCCCACCACTCCGCCGCGCCACGACAAGTCCACCAGTGAAGAGGTACGTTCAACTGCATTTATAACTATACATGCGCCTCTCATACGCATTTAATGACCAGAGACATATTTGAACGTTGATCCGTTCGATTCCATTTACAAAAATATGCATACCTTTAATATTATTATGCAAAGTATAACTCCTACTCGATTTGTAAAAGTAGCCCCGGTTTGCTGTACACTGGTGGCTATTGTCATTACACAATAGATTTTACTCATCGCCTAGATAGTACTACCCATGTGAATTTAAGTTATAATTTTGTGATTGCGTGGCATTTCACCGTACACGTGCTTCAAGGTTTAATTTTATTTACAAAGGGATCTCTAGTAACATGCCATGATGTATTCATTATTAAATATTACTGAGGTGCTTCCAACGCTAGCTGCTTCGTATATACATAAGCACATTTATATGCAAAATGTATTCCCCATACTTTAATTTGCAATTTATCAGTAACCATTATTGCAAAGTCAGATAAACCAACAATCACTGTTTTTACTATGAAATAAAAGTACAATACTTTCTCACTCATCTAATGTAACCGCCGAGGTATAACAGTAATTAATATTAACATGTGAGTGTAAAGCTGGGTACAAATTATCGGACGCGGCTGACGGACGCGACTGCAAGCTGCGACGTATAGAGTTTCTGGGTAATGAATATACATTGCATTGTGCAAACTATCGGACGTAAGTCGCGGACGTGATCTTGGGCGTTCGGACGTCCGATAGAAATCTGGCCTGCTGGATGTTTTTGTCAGCCGAGAACGTCCGCGCACGGGGTGCGGGACGCGTCCCGACGTCAGAACTACTCAGACTATACGTGAAATCTCGCAAGTGCGTGCGAGGTTTTATAAATAGAAATGAAAGAAAAACTGATCGAGTGTGTTCGCAGCAGAGAATTGCGTCCTCACTTTTACTACTCGACATGTTTCTACGTAAACATAATCTTCGTTGAATAGGCTATATTATCTATGGAATAAGCGCTCAGACGCGGCCGCAAGCCGCGTACCATACGACTGTGCACACAGTCGAGGCTGTAAGTCGCGTCCGTCAGCCGCGTCCGATAATTTGTGCCCAGCTTTAAGCTGTACGTTGGAAGCTCCTGGTCCGGATCATGACTGTGTGGTGTCTCAAGCTTTTGGTTTATCGTATTAATGTGATAATGGTTGTCAATCATGCAAACACCCTGGAGCCACTGCGCGACCGGTTTGCAGACACCTGTTAACACTGCGTAAGTACGAAACGAATTGATGCAAGAGGAAATGCTTAAGGTTCTCATAGATTGTTGTTTGTTGAAAGTTAGATCTGTATCTCACTTCTTCTTTGTATTTATGCATTTTCTAGATACGCTTTCATTATGTTCGAAATGTTTGGTTGATCATCGAATGCAGATCGATACATTTATCAAAGCTTTCTAAAGTAGTCCAATTTACTTAAGGGCTGCTTAATAACAGTTGTAACTATAGCAATGGTCTTTCGGGTACTTAATGAATTGCTATACAGCTCGTCATTTGGGGGCTATCGTTAAACTTTAAAGCAGTAATAAGTGACGTTTGATAATATATAACTTCACGCACGCTGTGACGCAAAACGTAGTAAAGCTAACTACAAAAAAGGAAATATTTTGTACAAGCAATTTGTAATCATTTTGAAAACAATATATGTATAAATATAGGAGCCAATGCAATTAAAATAATAAACTAAATGGGAATCATCAAAGTGGTCTTTATCAAATCTATTCAACGAATGCATACTTATCTACAGCATACACAGCGAGTTCATGCCTGCTGCAATTTCACGTCCATTATCACATTTTATGTTATGGTCATGAATGTAGATAATAGCCATCAAGCTAATAACTTTCCAACTGTATTTGAAATGACAACTAATCAATGGGAGATGGACTTATTTGACTAACCATCACGTATTAATCTACACGGTTGATGCTGCGGCGGAATGTGCTGCAATCATTTTATTGATAGCTCTTTACTGCAAAACTTATAAAGTAATATTTGTTGTTTTCTCTGTTCCAGTATAGGCAAGCCATTGCCGGAGGCACGCCTCTCGCCCACCATCATCACCATCCGCCCCCATCCTCTGTCCAGTCCACGCCATCCAAATCTTTCGTAGTAGGCGTCGCTTCACCACACCCCCTACAACATTCCCCCTCGAACTCGTCTGTGGGGTCCCAACAACAGTTCCTTCCCTTGCAACAGAAGCAGCGTTCGTTCCTCACGTTCGGGTTCGGCGCGGGCTCCACCGGCAGCGGCGGCACGGGTGGCTCGGGTGGCAATGCCTCGCGACGTGAGAGCCACGTCAACGTCAATGTCACGCCGACGGGACATGACCTGTCCTCCGATACGCCTGAAATACGTAAATATAAGAAGAGATTCAATTCGGAAATCCTTTGTGCTGCACTATGGGGTAAGCAAACAATGAATATTGTCTTGTAGACATTTCTTTGTCGTGTAGTGATCATGTATGCTAATAAAATCTTAATTTTGTAGGAGTCAATTTACTCATTGGAACCGAGAATGGTTTAATGTTATTGGACCGTTCAGGTCAAGGAAAAGTATATCAGTTGATCTCACGACGCCGCTTCCAACAAATGGAAGTGTTAGAAGGACAAAATATTCTTGTGACTGTTTCTGGAAAGAAAAATCGTGTGCGCGTATACTACCTTAGCTGGCTTAAGTCCAAAATCCTGCGCACCGACGGACTTAGTGACGTAAGTTGGAAATTGTTTACTGAACAACTAAAATTCGTTTCTAATAAATGGGTCCCATCGAAAAAAAAAGTATTAGTGCACATTCTAGATTCTTAATTTCTAGGAAACCAGCTGCTGGAATATTATTAGTTGCTAAATTATAAACTTAAAGCCATATTTCAGTAAAACATAACATGACTATCAAACACAAAACAAATTTTAAAACGCAGCATGCTTTATAAAAGCAGAATAAACTGGTTTTATAAAATAAAATCATAAAACTATTGACATTACAGCAAGCAGAAAGGAGGAATGGTTGGATTAACGTTGGAGAACTGCAAGGTGCAGTTCATTTCCGCATCGTGAAATACGAGAGGATTAAGTTCCTTGTTATCGCCTTGAAAGACTCCATCGAGATCTATGCGTGGGCGCCCAAACCATATCACAAATTCATGGCCTTCAAAAACTTTGGAGAACTTCAACATAGGTATGTATAAATTGCTATGTCTTTTTTATCGACATTCATAACTAAACATTTTCGAGATTATTAGAAGATTACATTAACTTGCATTATTCTCCTCATAATTATAAGGTGACCATTACAATGTAATTGTATGGACTAGGTCCTCTGAATTTGTTTGGTCTTTCTTCTAAGAGAGTGTGACAACAAAATGTATTTTAACCAATAGTTACATTATCTTGTGTGTGTATTATTTACTAAGAGAAATATATGATTTTATTTTACAGGCCTCTTTTAGTTGATTTGACTATTGAAGACAGCACAAGACTGAAAGTAATTTATGGATCAGCAGATGGCTTCCATGCCGTTGATTTAGACACTGCCACTGTCTACGATATTTATATTCCAAAGCATGTAAGTACACTAGTTTTCTTCGATAGAGTCGCCAGATCGGAAAAGGACTTTATATCAGAAAAATTAACAGATTTTTATTAATTAACCAATACACTAGTTCATCATATGTTAAACCATACTAATTACTAATTTTTAACTTAAAATTGTAATTTGTCAGGGAGTATAGTTGTTCTATCTCACGAAGAAGGGTTACGTGACTTTTATGTAGCCGAAATAAGATTCATTTTGCTACGATTCATCCGTCATCGTGAGATAGAACAACTATACAATAAATAGTATTTCTATTTATTTATTATACGCTTTATTGTACACCATAAAATACATTAATAAAAAAAACTTAAGTCTAAAACACATACAATGGGCGGCCTTATCGCTTGCCGCGATCTCCTCCAGGCAACCTGGTATCATACCTAATATCTATCTTTTAATTTTTACAGACACAGGGAGCGATTGTCCCACATTGCATCGTGCCCCTACCAAATTCTAATGGAGTTCAATTGTTGTTATGCTATGATAATGAAGGAGTTTATGTGAACACGTATGGACGAGTCAGCAAGAATATTGTTCTCCAGGTTTGTATTTTCACCACATTCGTATACTTACGACAGGTATTTTAATAAAAATTTAAATGATGTGTATTGGTCTTCTTCCAGTGGGGTGAAATGCCGACATCGGTAGCCTACATAGGCACGGGACAGATAATGGGTTGGGGCAACAAAGCGATCGAAATTCGTTCAGTAGAAACTGGTCACCTCGACGGCGTATTTATGCACAAGAAAGCACAACGACTCAAGTTCTTATGTGAGCGCAACGACAAAGTGTTCTTCTCTTCCGCCAAAGGTGGTTCGTCTTGTCAGATATACTTCATGACGCTCAACAAACCCGGCATGGCCAACTGGTAGTGTAGGGGCGCGCCGCTCATCTGTGATCGAAACCGCACGCAGCACGCAGTCCCTTACAAGTGCATGCCCGTACTGTACAAGATAATGCCAGTAGATTAGTCAATATTACAAAATCATGTGCTTTGGCCACTCGAAATTCAAAGACTTGTGATAGTGACAGAAATTAGTATATGTGCTCAAAAGACAATCCACAAAATAATATTACATTCAAGTATTCGAGGACCTTCTTAGTAAATGTGGCATTTTGTACTGATGGAGATAATTTTCATTACAAGCTATTAAGAAATATATATTATTAAGCAATAACCTTTAGGATAAATGTTTTGATATTGACAATTATGCGTAAGTAAGTTAATGTGCTTAGGTTTTATATTATGTTGCAATTGATAATTTCTAAAAGAAAATGTAATTGAAATCAACTATTAATTCATATATGCCATATTGTTTATAATGTTAAGATAGTTGGGTGATGATTATTATTAATTGGTTACATAATTATTTTTATGATATTAACAAAGAAAAATGCCATGTCTGACAGGTTATAAGAATTATAACAAACATTCGACAAAACACAATTAGGGGTAATATAAAATTATTCTTCAATTTACATTTGTAAGGTTCATTCACTTAACAAATTGGCATTTAGTCAAGTCACTTTGTATCATAATTATCTCACCAAACTACATTTTTAATAATGGATAAATCCTAAAAATTTGGTAATATTTATTATTTATTTGTTATGTACTATATTATTTACATGTATAAAGATATAACTGTGCATATTGAAATTATATATTTGACGACTTTTATTTGAAATACCTTAGCCCAATAAAATTTAAAAACATAATTTGAGGTCCTTTTATTGCAATTCTGTAGAAAGTTAGTACTCAAATAATAACACAGCTATGCTTTGAAACTATTTTGACAATAAGAGAAATCATTTTGTCGATTCCTGTCTAAAACACTGAGCACCTGACCAACTCACGTTAGAATCGCTATTGGCTCGCGAGGCGCCGCGCGGGTAGGCGGCACAGAGAAACTTATATGTAAGCGGGTGTGGGGTCGTTTAACATTTCAAGTGCTCCACTGCAGACCCACCGTACCCCTGGTGGTACGGTGGGCTCAGTTATCTTTACCGTGCTGTAGAAAATGGAAAGTCAGAAAGCTCTAAAGCAGAAGTACCTTAAAATATTGGTGCCACCAATTTTTACTCCTAGGATTTTTATTTTTTTATTCCTAAGTTTGTGAAACTGATGGTACACTAATGACATTTGCCTGATCCGGGAATTGACCCAACTTAAATTAAATTCTTAAAATCTATAGATAATAGAGCGCGAGCGCATTTGTGTGTGAGTGTGTTTATGTATGTGTGTAAGCAAGGCACTGACCTCTAATATACAAGTACGATGGACTTCATATTATCGTTGACAAAATTAAGACATTTGATTTTCGCCATTTTGGCGCTGATAGCAACGTGACTTAACGTGAGATTCCATGGAACTAATATTAGAGATGGGACATAGCCTTCGGTATAAAAATACGTGAGAATAATTTAATACTTAGGAGAACAAGAAAATCCCAATTATTTTAATTGAGATTCATTTCTAAGTAATAGAAAACTTCTGTAAAGGTTAACTGAAAAATACTTTCAATCAGATTGCAAGCTATAAACTAGTGGATAGCGTGCTACTAAAGTTATAGCGCATTACTGTCAGATCAGTGAGATTTAAATATGGGGATAGGCTAACAACTTATCCTTAAAACTAGTATATTTGAGCAAGTATCTGCTCGCTCAAGTATACTAGTTAGTTAATATTTACATTTACAATAGTTTGGATTCACTCGGTTGGAACATCATTCATACAAATATTTGCGTACGAATGAGATGGATAATAATTTACAACGGACATATTTCTCGCTCTCATCGCTGAGATCCTGTCTCTGTAGTGTTAAGGTGCAAATAAGAGTGACATCGCATTCCAGCGACGTGAAGACTTATATCAGTTTTCAACTCTGTTTCAGATGCAGATATCAATTGTTTGACTTAAAAACATTTTTTAATACAATTATAATTATCATGATATTATTCCAGAATTAATTCTAGACAGGAACGAGGTGATTGATACAAGAAGAGAGAGGCCTGTGCTCAGCAGTGGGCGAAGTCGGACTGTGGAGGATCATGATGATTACTGATTATTAGGCATTCATATAACATTCATCACTAATACCAATATGAGTTATTTAGTTGCAACATATTAAGAGAAGTCAATACAGTAGATGAGTGATACACCTTGCCAAGTCTACAATTTTGATATTAGTGTAATTTAAAAATATTACTAATACTCATATACTCGTATTAGTTAAAATAATATAATATTTGCAGGCGAATATATTAGTATTACCTAATCTTGAGAAATATCGGTATTAACCTATATCTAAATGTGTCAATGTTAGTTCCTGAGAACCTCGAGTGGGGCGCTTTGATTCGGCACAAAAATCAACTGTCATTTCATCTAATATATGTAGTCCAGCGTACTTGTATGATAGAGGTCAGTGAAGCAAGGGCTAGGCATGAGATATACCTGCAACATTCTATACCCGGCCTCAAAGGTATGGGTATGGCCATATACCCAGTACTAAAACCCAGTATCAAAATACCCATGGGTATGTTCAGTCCTTAGAGGTCGTCTTTTGGAGACTCGATCGATCGACCGTTGAAAAATTTAGATCACTTTTTTCAAGGAAAATAGTTCAATCCGCCATCACAAATGACACATAATAAAAAATAATAAAAAAAGAGAGCTAGAGTAAAAAAATTCTGTGCACAAAATTGTACTGACTTAAAATTAAAAACAATTTAAAATAATAATATTATAATTGTCGACTCAAGTACATTATATCTAAAAATATCTTAAAATATTTTCATACATTCTAAATCACCTATATCTTTATTAGTGTAAAGAACCCTTTTTCTGGAAAAAGTAATTCAAAATAAATAATACTCTTTAATGTTAATACGAAATTAACTTCCTAATTAAAATATAAATAAAGAACCAATTTGGATCAACGAATTATTTGCTATGCCTAAAATCTTACGATTCAATACGGTCTCGATCGGGAGTATTCGGGAAGCGCCGTAACCTTCGGGTAACTTCGTATTTTCTATGGCAGGCGGTCGAGCGTGAGCATTAGAGTCCTTCCAAAGAAAGAAGTTCCGTAGACGCGGCGCTAGTTCCTATGCAACTGTACGCTATCCTATAACAAATCTTGTTAGTTCCATGTATTTCCGCAGGACTTTTTTCGTTAGACGGACTCTACGAAATACTGCGCCGCCGCACCCGCCGTACTGGGTATGACGTCATACCCGATACGGCAAGTGTTCAGAGGGCCTGCAGTCTCGACTTAGTTAGCGATCGATAAGTGAGCTAACGATCGTTAAGTTTTACCGATAAAATACGCTTGCCGTAACGACGCTAACGTTAAATGCAAGTCTCGACAGCTGAGTTATCGTGCAAAATCGGTCACTATCTTGACTTAGCGTTGTCGGTACGATAACGATGTTCGTATTCATAGTGCGGTGATTTTATTGCAAAATTATGGCAGTTGAAAAAAATCCTTGTATTTTAGGGAAAATTGGTAGACAAGATATTCAAAAAAAACTATTTTTCTTTGAAAATTATGCTGAAGATAGGTAAACCTTATCATGTTAACAATTTTTTGCATCGAAACGTGTAAGCAGCTTATGCCGTTTTTAAGTATACGCATAACAAAGAAGAAAATAGTTCGCTTCCTTGCAACACAGACGTTGAACATGGGAAACAAACTGTCAATGTCAACTTTGTTTGTACACAAATTATGACATTGAGATAGAATTGGAATTGATAGAAAACCTGGCAAAGAACCGTATTTTGATGGTGGAGGATAGTGTCAAAGGCGCAGGCCCAAGCCCGAGTGCCAGCAGCGTGAGCGTCAGGTAAATACAACCTACAACAATTTTCGATTTCAATTTTTGGTACTAAATTGAATACTTTGCGTATTTCCAAAGAAGTTCGTGTTTATGTTTACTTAATGAATATCTTAAATGTTTCAGGCGTACTTCGGGGCAGATTGATCCGCTTTTGGCGACTTTAGAAGCCCGACCATATCCCCACACGGGCAAATTTTGAAACAGGCTGGAAGGAGGTTGCCAAGGAATCCATCAAGTAGCCCGAGCAGTGCATGACGTTAAATCACAAGTTGCTTTTTAATTGTAAGTACAATCCACGTCAGTTTTATTTATATTTAGTAAAATACACTATTCTAATTACAGCTTCAACTAAGGCAGCAAAATTAAATAAATAAATCATACAGTCTGGCAACCGAGGCATCATCACTGCTCCTTTGACTGAGGTGGAGAGATGTATGACATCCTTAATTGGTGTAGAGTACACATTTGGCATCGACTGCCCGGACGTTAAAAAGTTTCAAAAGAGTAACCGTGGAATTTCTTGAAGGTTCTTCTCCATAGGAAATGACCAACCCGAACTGTGCACCTTTTGTCGACCTTTTATAAGTGCCCATGAAGGCCTATGTGAAATAAAAAGAAATATTTTGATATTGTTATGCTATTTCCTTTTTAACACGCTTTTATTAGCTTGGTATGTATGTATCTATGTTTCAATTTAACGGAATCTTTGAACGTGATTTTCACCCACTTCAAAACGTTGGATTGATTTGAAACTTTGCACACTTATCAAGGACCGATGACAATGCAATAGTTTAAACAGTTTGTCTTACTATCCTTACCAATAAAGCGTGTTTTTTAGTTTTTAGAACTACAATTTTTATTTATTATTAGAATCACAAGCACGCTAGAGGGTATTAAGAGACATTTTTAGTACATCTAAATTTTTTACAGATGCTGGCAGCTGCAACTCAAGTGCAAGCAGACGCTGCCAAGATGCAGGCTGAGGCAGCCAAGGTACAAGCCGAGGCGGGAATGCTATTTGCATAGGCTGCAAATAAAATAGCTGATGCTTTTACAACATTTGTAAATAAAATTATTAAATGAATTTATATGTTTTTTATTTAAATCACAGAGGGTCAATAAAATAAAATGATGTAAATCTAGTATTAATGAGTCTTCTTCTTATGCACTCTGCAACAGCTCGCCCAGTGCACGATACAAGTTCTGTATAACAAAAACAAGATTTTAGGAGTATTCATACAATCGTGTTACATAAGGCGGACTTGATGCTATAAGTCATTATCTATCACCTTTGGGTCAAATAAATGGAGATTCCAATGAAGTAGGTATAAAGATCTGGGGAAAATTATATATTCTGCAGATATAGGTAATTAATAAATAGAATATATTCACCGGTAGCTTGGATCCGATACCGGTGGGCTACTATATTTTATATGTTTTTTTTTATAAGCTAATATTTTAAAATGATTTTAGTATGTACATTAATTGAATAAAGGAAATATAATATAATAAAATATTAAATGAATACCTTAAAATAAATCAATTGATTTGGCACCTGTAACTTCTAGGCCATCATCATGAACTCTACCATAATTGTCCACTATTTGCATAGGTGTAGTGACCTCCGGTTCATGTAATTTATATTTTATGTGCATGTTGTGTATCACTGCACATGCATTGACTATTAGGCCAGCAGTGTATGGCTCATATGATGTATGAGCCATAAACCACTACCCCCTGGCGTTGGTGGGATAGATACCTAAAAACAGAATTTAGCACACCAAAGCATATTACAACGACGTTCATGGCTGAACAATGAACATTTGTTTATTGATACTCCGGTGTACCCAGGGTGTTGCAGCATTTCTAAACTTCTCTTTAACTACCCACCGTTCTTCTTGGGTTATGGGAAATTTGACGTATCTTCATAAAAGGTTTTCATCGATAGCTTAAGTTATAGCATGTATTTTGGCTTATGCTGCATCCCCACTACAAGCTAGCACTGGTAATGGCACTGGTAGTTGGTAGCACCCTCTTGCGTAAAATCGGAGTGCCGTCAGTATCTAATAAAAAGAAAATTTTATGTACATCTTGGATATTAGAAAAAATTAGAAATAGAACACACACAGAAACTTGAATGAATAGATGGGCGAAGTTCATGAAACATGTCCTTGTTTATTCGGTAAATATAGAGAATTTGGCCATCCTCTAAATCCAAAGGGTTTTCACTTTCACGCCGATTTTGTGCAATTTGCCACCTCATTATTATATCGCGTCTGTGTTGAAGCACGACTAAATACTCTAGAGCTATATTTCTCTAATTATTATTTATTTATTGTTGCGTAAACTCAAAAAACCAATGATAACGATCGTTACGAATACTTATCGGGCTGTCAAAAATGCTCGCTAGGAAATCCGATATCATACCGATAAATCGTTAACTTATCGTAAATATACGTTAAGTTAACGATGACAAACGTCAAAAATCGATAGCTTTGAAAGTCGAGACTACCAAAAATCCATATTTAACGATCGTTAGGACTTATCGACCGATCGTTACGAGTTATCGATCGTTATCTATGTCGAGACTGCAGGCCGGGCGGGTATGTGGTGAAATACGATTTAGTTCGGTGCGTAGCTCGACATTATACCTAACGGGTACGTACCGGGTCTCTGCTGGACATACCCGGTCTGCGTACTGGTAAGATCATACTGGGTTTTTATACCTGTACCAGTAAATACGCATCATCCCTAGCAAGGGCATTGGATTTGAGTGGGTCTATGTTTTGAGTGAGTGGTACAATATATACATACTTATCATAATTTAAATTAATTAAATATTTTTCTGTTACGTCGTAGGTTTTATTTTGAAGGAATATGCGGACAGACTTTTTCCGATTATGATAAGACAATTTATATATTGGTAAATTTTTGATTATTGTATTAAATAGAGACGGACCTAAATAATAAAAGAATATTCTAGTTAACGACAAGCGAGTTTTTGGAGGATACATATATCTTTTCGGCGTTTGGTAATTTCTAATATAGGGAGTTATGCGGTGCTGCAGCAGAATGAATTGTAAAATAAAGTGTTGCCGCAAGTTGAGAATGTTGCAGTTTTTGTATAACTGATTAGTTGGATAAATTTGTGGACGGAAGTTAGCCACTCACACAACAACTTCCAACAGTTTAAGGATAGTTTTTGCAGCACCACCCGAACAGGGAATACAATAGGTAATAATAGATAAGCAAGGGCAAAGTAGACATTACGCATAATTATAGGATTAGCTTGAAGATATATAAGTTTGCGAACTCTGCCAGTAAGGAAATTAACACGAGATTTAAATTTAAGATCCATAACTAGGTATTTGATTTCACCCGTAGAGAATATAGGTGCCACTGTGGCATAAAGCTTGAATTTGCAAATTGCATGTGTGAGCTTTAATTGATATTGTGGGTTTGTTTGGGTAGCAGAACTTATCGAGTAGGTAATGAACTTGGTTTTGGATGTATTAAGTCAATCAATCAAATCATTTATTTGCAATGAATGTAGGTTACAGTAAAATACAGGTGGAGTAAATAGGAGTGAGCCACAGATAACTATATACTAGTCAGAGACAGATAGGACAGTGGTATGGTTAACGATTAGTTCCATAAATATGCGTCTAAGCGATAGTGTGTTTTATCGCCTGGTGATGCCCAGCGTACTACAAAAGTATGTCGTAAAATATCGATAGCATAGTGATGTGCCACGAAAAATTCTGTGAGAGGGTTCTCCTAATTTATTATAAAGGTTCAGAAATTTTCAAATAAAACGACTTATAGAGTTTACTTTTTATTTATTTTTCCTCTTAACCTATGGGCTTTATATTTCTCAAAGGCAATTCGTTGCGGTGCACACATCTGTTTCACAAGTTTTTCTTGAATACCTCCTTTTAAAATCTTATTTATTTATTATGTTGCACCAATTATGTACATGGGTGCGTATCATAAGATTAAGTAACCATTCCTGGACATCGTTTTTATGATGTGTACACCCCAACCAATTTACCTCATTTTTTCTCATAATTTCACTTTTTAAATGTATTTTTACGTGTTTTTTGTATGAATATTTATTTAAATAATCATGTATAAGGCCCGAGATATCCCTGTATAGTACTAAAAACCTCTTTGAAGGGTAGGTTAAATTACTGTGTTTTAGAAGGGTGTATTCTCGTTGTTCGATCCATTTATGAATTACATCTCTTTTTCTTTGGGTATAAGTCTCAGAGCACTGTTTACAATTAAATTTCTTTGTCACTTTCCTGCACATATACCCTGCTGTATATGCAGAAGAATGCACGCGCAACCTTTCATTTCCTGGATTTAGCGATTGGTCGCTGCTAATGTTTTGGGTCATTGTTATGGGCCCACCACACATTGAATTTTCTTTATCCTCATCAAATGTTGATGCGGAACTCTCATCAACATTGGATGAGGATACGAATTTTAAAAAATCAACTACTGTCTCCCCTTTATCTTCCTCACAGTTTGCGTATATTGAATGTGGACCCATAACATTGGACATTAGCAGCGATTTGAATGCGTTTATGAACGCATTAGCATCAGGATTGACGTTCCTATAGTTAATGGCTCTGATTCTACCAAAAAAATTCTCTAGGGGATCCTGATTTATATTTCTCGGATAAAAATACTGTATTTCATATTTGTCGAACAACAGTTTAGACAACCTTTCAAAACTTTCTATAGTTGTAACCCATCCATCAAGAGAAGGAACTCGAACCTTATAGGTTTTCTTATATTTTCGCGCTTTCTTGCTACTAGTATCAATAAATTCAATATTTTTCAATATTCGTTTGGCTTCTGACCAAAAATTTAAAATTTGATGCGAGTTCGGCTTTACAGGTCCACGCAGTTTACCCTGCACAGTGCTCCCTCGAGATCCATTTACACTGTCAAACAGCTTATCAATAAAATCCACAGCTTCGCTTGTCGTGGCCATTGTCTCACTAACATTTTCACCGGTGCCCGTAGTTTCTGAAATATTACATAATTATAAGTATAACACAAACTATCAAGAACAAAGTGTTTCTACCCTATCATACTATAAGATATTGCAATGAATATTATCCTTAGTACATAAGATTAGATTGTGCCTCAATTACTAGGAATCTTATTTTTTTCACAAAATATAAATAGATAGTGTAAATTCATTTATTCCTCAATAGATAAACAAAAATGAAATGAGTGAGTGATTAAGAAGATGGTCATTTAAGTAGCATAATTAGATTACATTGACAAAAAACTTACTGAATAATGCAGTGTATAGCAATCCACTGGTGGTTGCACTCAGAGTTTGGGCAGCTACACTAACTTTCATTTTTTTCATTTTCTCTGCATAAACATGGTGCTCTGTTAGCTTTTTATGCATTCTTGTATGACCTAGTTGGCAATCAGAGTCAAATACTGTTTGAATATCTTTCCATTTAGCTACTTTGCCTTTGAAAATCATGTCTTTGGTTAGAAGGTTATTTCGAAGACCCTTAAGTAAGTGTGGAGGATCATAGACCACACTTAACTTTGTACTTGATATATCAATAGTTCCGTCTGCAAACAAAAAATAAAATAAGTTGGAGTTAATTTGATTGATTAATGAACTGTGGTTTAAGAGCTACACATTTGATGAAATTTAGCAGAAAGACGATAACCTGGACATAATATGAAAAAATATATATTTATACAAGTAATGATGATGAATACGTTTTATCCCAGATAATTTTCAACTCCTACGTATACAATGTGCATACAAAGGCTATTTGTTAAGAAAGTTTATCTACTCACCATTATATTCCTTATTCAAAGTTCTTACACGTTCAGTGTCCCTTTTCATTGTATTTATTGCTGTTCTAAATGTAGAGCCCTGGTCACATACGATTGCAATTGGTACCAAATCTGAGTCTAGCACTTTTGTGACCACTTCCTTCAATATTCTTACTACAGTAGCTGCTGCAGTTGTTCCCTCACAAAAATAGGAGGCAATTGGCTGTCTCCAGTTTGAGCACACTCCTTTTAACATAAAAACTAGAGCATGGTCGGTAAACCTCAAATCTCTTGCATATCCGAAGTCTTTAAAGCCTCTTATCTCATCTTGGGATTCCACATATGTGAGATGAGGTGTTAATGCAACTTCATCAAATAAAATAGAACATAATTTCTTCTTAGAGTCCCATTTTTTTGCTTTGTGCTTTAAAACTTTAAAAATATTATCATTAAGTCCACCATTAAATATTATATCTTCTGCAAGACGGTTTAATGTTCTTTTACTGGGTAAATTAAATAGTTTTTGCAACAACCTATACCCTTTCGGGCTTTCCTTCATGAGGGTCAACGCTAAATGCTTTTCACTGGTAGTGTATCTCATTGCTTTCTTCTTTCTGTTTGCCATTTTTAGCTGCATGAGTAGAAAGTCTTGGGCTTGTTGTGACATTTGATCAAACTTATTATTAAACAGTCGGGTACAATTTAGAGCCTTAGCAGCATCCAATCTTTGCAAATTTGTCTTCGGAGTCTTGTCTTCCTCAACCGCAATAGTTCTCATTTTATTTATAAAGCACCTGCATTTTTCACCGAACTTATTAGCTGCAAAAGAATAATTTCATTATTCAACTAAATGATGCACCAAATAACAGTATTAATATAAACTTTGACAAAATACTTTTTTAGATTTTATTCACGTAGCGAAAAAGCGTAAAGAATATTATCATATCTCTTGGTGTAGAATGTTTTAAACTGTATTTTAAAGACTTTAATTTTCTTTAACTAAGAATACTTAGCTATTACTGTGAATTTTGTAAAAAGCTCTTTAAGTTTATAAAATATAATTAAAAATATACCTCCTCTCCTAGGACGAATTGTTTTTTGTGCTTTCTGTTTTATTTGGATTTGCTCCACACTGCGAATCAAATCTGTAAACAGAAGAAACATAATTTTTAGCTAGAGCAATTCAGGAATATCAGGTAGGTACTCGGGTATTACTAACTTTAAATGAAGGCGTTATCTATTATGTATGTATTGTATGCTATATAGTTGGAAATGCACAATACTCACACGGTAATGTGTAACTCTATGTGGGCTTGTAAACAGATGTGCCAAATGTCATAAGTGTATATATTTTAAATTTTTCATTTAGGGTGGATTAAGCATTCAACTTAGGGAACAGTGTAAGTTTCATCAAAATCGGTTCAGCAAATTTTCAAGAAACACACAATGATGATTTTACTGAAAATATAGAAATATATATACCTGTTGATTCTGCTTCGAACATTGAAATTGAGTGGTTTGAGTCAATTGCCACGAGTTCTGTCATTTGCAAGCCAGGTGAAGTAGTGTGTCCTAAAAAATAAAATTCAGGTTAGTGTAAAGAAACCAATTTTAATTCACTGGTGTCTAATCAAATCAAAGTAGGTAATCTTTTGTGAACCTTACTAAGGCATAATGAATTATAAATCAAAGTAAATATATAATTCAAACCTTGGGATTCAAAGGAGTCAATCGGTTTGTTATTTAAACACTTGCTTGTTGATGGTATTTCACTTGATTCAAAGACAGTAGTATAATCTGCAATAAAACATATAAATTTTGTAAAATAATGTTTTTCCACACATGATAAAAGAATTGAACAAGACGCTCTCATCAGAATCAATTCTTACATACTAGTATACATATTATTGCAAAATATTAGCAGATGTCAACTTGATAGTTTTGAACTGACTGTTTTCAATTGAGGTTCTACACGATTTGATAAATATTAAAATCAATAACTGAAAGAAAATAATAATATTCAATATGCCTAGCCATTTCTCAACTATGTTGGGGTCGGCTTCCAGTCTAACCGGATGCAGCTGACTACCAGTTTTACATATAGCAACTGCCTATCTGACCCCCAGAACCCAGTAGCTGGGTAACATGGTACTACTTGACAAGACAGGTATCAGATTTTCTGGTTTCTGAGTACCATAAGAACTGTCAAATATATTGAAATGACAGCAGAGATCAACAGCTTTAACATGCTTTCGAGGCATGGAGCCATCTCGCTATGTAAAGATGGTCACCCATCTTCGGATCGACCTCTGCATGCATTGCTCAACATTAAAAATCTACCCGTGCGGCTATTATTATTTACCTACAAGCATATAAAATAATAACAACAAATAAAATACTTAAAAGTTGTTAAAATTAGTACCTGTATTGAGAATTGAAGATTCAGGTGGATTTGTGGCTGGTCTTGAATACAAATGATCAACTGGATGCTCTATAATCAGAAAAGGGGTATGAGAATCGAACCAATACATAAGTACACCAAACAAAAAGTTTCGCCAAAGTATGACTAAGACCGGAAAATAAGTAAGTAAGCGTGCTACATCGTCGACCACATGTGTTGCCAACTGCTAGCGTTACGCAGTTTTTTTTATTTTTTTTATTTATTGAACAAGGCACACCAACGACTCATTTACAAATTAATATCACAAAATAACTTTCAGAAGAGATCCTGTGTAAGCAAGTCACTTACAGGCATGCACATCACTGTCATAGTAGGTAAGTCGTTTAAAATAAAATAAGAATTTAAACAATAATAATGTAAAATCAAAGGACATAAAATAAATTAAATTAGAATAAAATAACACAAATTAAACCAAAATAAAATAATGTCAAAATTAAATTAAATTAAATCAACATCAAATAAGATAAAATTTACATATACATATCCTTGATTAAAATTGTATTAAATTAAATTTACATTAAAAACTAAATTATATAAAATGTCAAGTTATAACTGAAATCATTGTTAGGGCGCACATATACATTACTTAAAATTGCATTATCAAATCATATTACATTATTAAAAATGAAATAAAAATTTGGAATAAAATAATATTACAGATTTTAGATATATAGATTAGCAGCAGGAGTAGGCAGCTGATTACAGATCAATGTCCACGATTTTAGATTTAAATTTTGGCAGAGTATCAAAGAAAATATCTAGTATAATACTATAATAGTTGCTAGACAATTTTTATAATGTTGCTAGATTGCCATTTTTTTTACCCCAAAAAGTTGCTAGAAGTAGTTGAATGTTACACACAGTAGGTAAGTAGGTTACAATGAAATTTTTATTTTCATTACTTCCAACAAGAGAGTTAAAAATGTCTTGTGTACGTAATTGAATAAAAAAATAAATGAAAATAAATAAATTAAAGAGGAGGATTACGGTTTCTTAGCTTATTTTTAACTAAATTCATTTGAGAGAAGAACCTCTACCTCTGCATTAGAATATGGCAGTGAAACGCAAGTTCAAGCAAGAGTACTTATATCTTGGTATATGTTGTCACCGGAAGATTTATAAATTTTTGTACTTCGACCCAAAATTTAACTATATTTTGAGAATGCCACTTATTCATAATAGAATGTGCCACTGTTGCATTATTTTGTCTATTATTTCTCACATCTCATGATAAAATGAAAAGTTGCTAAAAAAAGTAGCTAAAAATTTTAGCTACAAGTTTCATTATGTTGTAGCTAAACTCCAAATAATAGCTAGATGTAGCTATAAAGTTGCTAAGTTGGCATCACTGTACACATCATCGCTTACCATCAGGTGATATAGTGGTCAAGCGCGAACCTATCACAAATTAAAAAAAAAAAATGATTACCTTGGGCAACAACTAGATCTTCAGCGATTTCCTCTATGTCTGCCTGTTTACAGTAGTTATGATCTGAAGATGAATAATCACCTGAAAATAAACAAAATAAATTAAATGCTTGTATAACAAACTAATAATAATGTACAAGCGTGTTTAAAGGAGATGTAAATGAGAAATGTGTCCGGAATGCTGGAAAAGTTGCCATGTTGCCAATGCAGGTTCTTTGGCCAAAGAAAAGGCCAGCCCTCTGGTCACGCGAAGAGTCCATATAATGCTTCCTGCTATACCAAGACTCCATGGATACTCGGACCCTATGGGCCTAAACCAACTGCAAATGGCTCAAATATATACAACTCCCAAAGCCGCAGCAGCAGCCTTCCCAGATACAATTATTAACCAGGAAGATTTACCTACAATAATATTAATTGAGCTTCAAGAAGTATTTTAATAAGATTATTTGAATGAAAAATTTAACCAGCTCAGCAAAGATTTACAAGTAATTTAATATGCAGAGCTAATGCACTTACCGGCTATAGGCAATCCACGCTCGATTTCTTCAGTAGAAAATAGACATGGATAACCACATTTGAGGCGATTACCCTTGTAATCCAGTTGGTATTTGTCGAAATGTTTTTGGCACACACGTTTATTCAATAACTGATCCTTTGATAGACCAAGAAGTCTGGAATTCACAGGCACCAAAAACGACAGCCACAAAGCCCTAAGTTTATCGTCCTTTGGTAAATTATAAAGGCGATGAGTTACGTTGGTTGAAGTACAACCCACAACACAGCACTTGATAGGAGCCATGGCCGCGGACCAAAGCACTGGAGTTCGTATCGAACAAGGAACTTGGAATTATTTATCTCAACTCAAGCAATAAAGCGAGGAGAAAATAATCCAGTAGGTAGACTAGTTTCGAAATGAATGGCGGTAGGTAGGTACTCAACTCAACTATCAAAATGGCTGCCACAGATAACTTTACACGATGGCTGCCATTAACATGAAGTCAGCAACATACCACAGTACCATGAAGTTACCGCTATAAAGCCAATAGCGTTCTGCCACAGTAGCGCCAACCAAAATTTTTGGAACTAAGCTGTCGCAGGCCTGGAGTGAGCCATGTACATTCTGCCAGAAATAAGAACGCAAAAATTCATAAAATTGTTAATTAAGTTTAAAAAAATAAAATTACAAATTAAAATGTCACAGAATTATTACAATACATACATTGATTAATATTGAAAAATGTCAAAAAAATATTTATGTTAAAAAGTCACAGAATTATTACAATACATAGGTACACACGGGTGTCACAAATGGTTAGTTTACTGAATGTTTGACAGACAGGGCACTCACACATCCACAATATATGAACTACTCATGTGTGAGTGGCAAGCACATTCACATCATTAATCAATATTGAAAAATGTCAAAATAAAATTACAAATTAAAAAGTCACAGAATTATTACAAATACACATAAATTAATTAATATTGAAAAAATTCAAAATAAGATGTTACTATTCAGAATAAAATATACACATTACTGATTAAAAAGTTTTGTCCATAATGGGCGTGGGGTGATTGAGGTATGCTGCATTCTATATTTCAAATCCTTTTTTTGTTTTGCTTTTATTTTGGAAGTGACGGTAGTCGAATATTATTTGTGTTGTTCTAAAAAATCATTAATCGAGTAATCAAATTGTTCTGTTAGGAAGGTCACTAATTTCTAAAGTTTCTAATTATATAATTTTTTATTACTTCCGTCAATTTATTGTAGATGGTAGGACCCATACAAATAACACTTTTTCTTAATAACGCTGTGTTGCAGGACTCGATTTGTAATAAATTTTTGTATTGATTTCTAACGGGTCGTTTATTAGTTTCTGATATCATGGGAAATTGGTTTTTATTGGTCTTTACACATGGCAAAAGTGCTTACATTTCCGTCATTGTATATTCTGTAATATACAATGACGGAAATGTAAGCACTTTTAGGGACTTATACTTTGGTTCGCAACTGTCTGTGGTCTTCAAACGACACATCGCTTTTGCGCTTTGAATATAAATTCCCTTGAGCTGCAATTGCCCCAGAAAATAATACCAAATCTTAGTAAGCGTATGGAAATAAAGCCAGTTTAGCGCTACATTAAAGCTGTGCTGTGCCTTGTCTTCAAGTTCAGACCATGTGTTAGCGACGAAAGTGATAGCAGTGTCATCTGTAAAGGTGTTCATCTTGGCATTTGTAATACAGTCAAACCTGGGTAAGTGAGAACTGGATAAGTAAGAAAACTCTATAAGTGAGAGTAATAGCCAGGACCCGTCATTTTGCGCTCCCAAAACCTCTATTAGCGAGAAACAGAAACCTTTGTAAGAGAGAGTCGTTTTTCCCTCATGGACCTCCGTAAGTGAGACTGCTACTTATCTATACCTCTATAAGCGACAGTCGAGCTTTATTTATTTATGTATGAATATTATTTAGGAGGAACAAATGACAAAACAAATTACAAATTTAACATCTGCTATTTTATGACTCATTCTTAACTTTCGTGGAACTTCTTACCATTGTTTTTGTATTGTTTCCTCGTCAATATTGTTCCTATTCTATTTCGTGGAACTAAATAACGTTGTTATTTTATCGCATTCTTTTCAAATGTACACGTGTGCCTGTGTACCGTTCTGTTTGTCGGACTTACTCAGTTTATCGTTCATCAATTGATGAGGAAAGTTCTGTTCTGCATCATGTCAAAACGGAAAATTAAAGAACTGTCATTAAGTGATAAACTTAAAATAGTGAATGCGTTTGAATCCGGAAAATCGCGAAAAGAAATTCAGAGGGAGTTTATGAGTTAGAGAAAAACATTCAAAATACAAAAACAGAAACCCAAACGAAATTGACGGATTTTTTTAAGTGTAAATAAGTTCTAAATAAAATAAAATTACATAGTGCATGAATATATGTGTTGTTATTGCTGCGTACCTCTATAAGAGAGAAACGCTACCCATGTACCTGCATTAGCGAGAAACTCGGGTTAGTGAGAAACCTCTATAAGCGAGAATGAGATTGTGCTCCCTTGAACTCTCGTTTATCCAGGTTTGACTGTATTCATATAGCATAAGTCATTTATAAAAAATAGAAATAAAGTTGGTCCCAATATGGTTCCTTGCAGAACGTCATAGTAGATGGAGAGCTCATTGCTGCTGTGACGATCAATCTTGACTATCTGGGCGCGCTTTGTGAGGTAGTTTTGAAATAGATCATGTTGCAATCTCCTGACACCCATCTTTTCAAGTTTGAAGAAATGTAACCTAATCTATTTGACATGTTTATATAATTTTAACTATTTGAAATTGATTGTATTTTAAAATCGACAATGTTGTAATATATTTGTACGCCTCCGTGCAAAACATAGAGGATCTACCTAAACTCCACGACCTCATCCCAACAGCCCCCTTCTACCATCGGACATCTAGACGCACTGCAAGTTATCATCCTTACCTTGTTGCCATTCCACCAATTCGAACCAAGCGCTTCCAAACATCCTTTATAATGCGCAATTGCGCACAGCGAATGAATGGAACTCAGTACTCACGCTGGTACGCGCGTGAGTGGCAGAATAAAATTCAGTCTTTATTTGTAAACTAGCTGTGCCCGCGGCGGCCGCGGCTTCGCTCCCGTCGTCTGCCTGCCAACCCTACCCTACATACCATTTTTTTTGTAGTGTCATTCTTTCGCGTAGAATCTTAACACCGCGATTCAGAAAATTACTTTAAATGTATTTTATGGTGTACAATAAAGCGTTTAATAAATAAATAAATAAACGCTATCTATCGAATAGCGAGTTCAACTGTAACTGAATTGCGTGTGCTGTGATAATTTAACTTCTTGAACACTTTAAATTCATCTAACTTTTGATAGAGTGAACCGATTGCGATGAAACAAAAACTAAGTAATTCTTCAAGTTACGCACAATTTTTATGTATAAAAGTTATCTACATTGGTTTCGTAGATTTCACGTGATGCGTGCACAAATTGTTTATTTGACAAACAGACAAAAATTCCAAAAATGCTGCAAATGGGTTCTGTTGGTTATCCTTTAACACCCTGGCTATTTTTTTTGGATTTATTTTCGATGTACAAAAAATATTTTTCTACAGATTTATTATATGTATTGATGATGATTAGTAAAAAGTAATATTCGTACTTTATTTAACCAACATCATAATATCATCATGCAGGTAACTACACTGACTTATAAACCTATGGACTTGCCATACCTACGAAATTAGCGTGCTTACCTACATAAATAAATCGGGCAATTAAGATGGCTGCCCATTTGCCAATGAGGTAGGCCATTTGCAACTGTTTGACAGCACAACTGTGTAGTTGTGCTGTATATGTACGTTTATCTGTGTAGATATACGGCACACAACTACCAATTTTACTCGGCAATTAACATGGCGACCGGTCACGCATAGACATGATTTTGACGTCACTCAAAAGTGTTACCAAGTTTAGTCCTTGACAAACATTTAGATGTCTCTCTTTTCATATGCAGCTCTTGGTTAGTTAAAAAGAGACAAAACGCTTTTTGACATGCGTGTGTCGATATTATAGATATTTGTATAACTATTCTTCATATAGTAGAATATGCCGTCTCCATAGTTATCCTACCTCATTGGGTAACTAGGTATTTTTTTGTAGGAAATCTTCCTTCCAAACAGGTAGTTAACTGAGGTAGGTGTAGAAAGATGTGTACGACTATTTTTAGGGTTCCGTACCCAAAGCGTAAAAACGGCACCCTATTACTAAGACTCCACGATCCGTCTGTCACCAGGCTGTATCTCATGAACCGTGATAGCTAGACAGTTGAAATTTTCACAGATGATGTATTTCTGTTGCCGGTATAACAACATAAAAAAACAGAATTAAATAAACATTTAAGAGGGGCTCCCATACAACAAACGTGTTTTTTTTTTGCGATAATGGTACGGAACCCTTCGTGCGCGAGTCCGAGCTCACATTTTGAACCTGTAATATTTGTAATAAATATCACCCGGTCTTGTTTTTATTATTATTAATTTGTACTATCTGTCAACGCAAGTACAAGCGGCCCAGGGTCGGACTGGGACTGGCCCCATAGAGTACCGGGACTTTTCCCGGTGGGCCGGAGGGCCCGCGCCACAGCTTGACCGGCCCGCGGACCGACCCGGAGAACAATTTTTCCTTCATTTTTATATAGAGCCAAGCCCTGATTAGTGAGAAAGCGATAGGCCGGCGCGGCGGTTAACCGCTCGCGGTTTTGAGCTGCGTAATTTTGTGATGTTCCTATATCAATACAAGCGACCGCACTGGCGGTATTTTTCCGCGACTGTTTTTTAAACTGCAGGTAGCTACAAAATGTGCGCGGTCAGGCTGTGGCCCGGGCCGATCCGGCTGGCGGACCGCACCGGCCTGGGCCACATGCTGACCGGCCCGCAGAGTGACCCGGAGCCAGCTCTATCTATATATCTTTAAATATTTTAGGCCCAATAGGTGGCCACGCCAATTGTGGCGTCAGTAGCAAGCATAAGGCTTCCAAAGTGCAGGTGTATGGGCACTTGGGACACACCAGCATTTTTGTGTCATAGTCTGCAAATGGGCATCGCACTCACACTAGGTATCAGTATCAGACAGGTCTATAAAACCGCCAAATTGTGATTGCAACGGCCTATCTGGGGCCTCAACCAATTGAATGCTGCTTCTACGGGTACGAAACGTAGAAGGTCACAAAGAACTGGACTTTTGGGGAAAAGACTCAGGAGTGTGGCCTTTTAACCTCACTAAAACCACCCCGGTGATCACCATCAGCACGTAGATACATGGGCCCGTAAGCTCTTAAAAGACCACCCTGGGACTTCCCTGGGGAGACCGAAAGAGCTTATTCCGTGATCACTTTTCCAACGTCTTTCCAGGAGTCACTTGATGGGTGGACAGAGTCCACAGTCTGAGCGCCTGCGACCCCGGAGCCCCGTCTGCTTATGATGCAGACGTGGTTTCGGCGTTCTAGGGAACGGGGCGGTTATCTCCCCGACGCCTTCTCCGAATGGGTTCAGCCCTCTCACGGTCCCGCTCCGCGGCCTCCGGCCTTCTGGACCATCATGGTCTCACAGAAGAAGGCCATTTCCCTCAGGTTTTCTGTCTCTGCCAGTAAGGTCCTCACAAATGCTCGAGGGTGGCACGAATTCGGCTATAAACCCTCGCATCGATGTCCGCCAGAATGCCCAGCGGAGAAAAGCGTGCCAGTACAGTTGCAGCCTCAAAGGTTACCGTTCGGTAACCTCATGCGATACGATTGGCCACTTTCCGCTCTTAGGCCTGCAGCGTCGGACAACTGATAGTCTGCTTGACCAAACAGGCGCAGCTTAAAAGTTGATGGACGGCACGACACCCGCGTAGAGGCGGCGAACTTCTGCCCGCGGTCCCCCGAGGTTGGGCAGCAGTCTATGCAAAGCTCCACCGACCGTCCAGGGGTAGGACAAGATACTTAATGTATCGACTCACCGTCCTGTTCTTGCGCATGTCTAACTGTCACTGACGAGCTGGGTGGCTTTCCGCTCCTCGGCAGTTTATAGAACATAGCGCTTCACTTTTATGAGCGGCTTTCTCCAAAACCAGCTCGCGGATCGACGCCACGACTCTTGCCACCTGTAACACCACACTAAAGTTTAGAGGCACTCTGTGATATAGTGCCGCCCTAATCGCATCCCATGGCAAAAAGTTAAGACCGTTGACAATATCCAAACATACCGCCAACGCCACTCCACTCCGGGAAAACATTAGTTCAAGTCAACGTTTTCATTTGATTTCATGTAGGAGCTCATGGTTAAATAATAACAGCCACACGAGTATATCTTCAAGGTTAAGCAAAGCAATGCTTGCAAAGTTTGGTCCGTGGTTTGGTGACCATCTTTACTTAGGGGGATTCTTCCGAGCCTCAGAAAGCATGTTAAGGTTTGGTTTGGTGTAAGACCGAGAGACTGGCAGCCGATCCCAATATTAGTTGGAAAAAGGCTAGGCAGATTGATTTGATTTCATGTCAGAAAATTGTGTACTCATAAGTAAATAATAATTCAAACATAGCCTCCGATAACTATTACATTCAGCCCTATTTTGTGTATCTTTGCCTAGTGTGGGCCGCAGTAAAAAAAAGACGTACGACAGTAGTTATTTTGGTCCCAGCCCCATGCTGAAGCCGCCATTACAGATTCTTGCTTGTACTAAAAGTACCTTAGAATTTTGATAATTGGTGAGTGACAAAATTAAGGAATTTTGACTTGCAATAATGCCTTAACTACAAGATCAAATTGAATGTAATTTGGGATTATGCCTAGTTATATTATGTTCTCTTAGTCCCTGAAAATGTAGTCTTCTAGCTGCTTTATCCACAACGAAATCACATGATTGAAAATGTCCTGTATGGCTTTGAGAAAAGGATGGTATGGCTGTGCCTTTGTTTACTTGACTTGTTGGGGGCACTACTGTGTCCCCAGATATTTTCTTAGGATACCCTAAAAAATCTCGATACATATAGTTGTTTTTGATTATATAGTTGTTCTTCAAAATATAAGTAACACCACATGCTTCCCAAAACATATAATAATTTCAGATTTATCCATTCCAGTATTTATTTAAAAGATCATCCTGTTTATATAATCTGATTGATTGGTTTCAGTAGGAGTCCATAGAACATAGGATTAAAATGAAAGACCACGTAAAGTTAACCATATATTAATTTGAAAACACTAGGAAGGAATTAACTTTGAACTGGATAGACCTTCAGTTTCTTTTGATGACATGGGAACTAGCATCAATCCAGGTACAGGTGGCTGCATTTCTAGATCCCGTAAATCATTAACCTTAACTCTGAGTTCACTACGGAGTTTGTTTATGTCTATATTTAACTGTTTTTGGTCTGCTTCCAGTAACGACTTTGCCGCATCGATACTATGTTTTATTAAAACAGATCCTACAGTCACCCAACATTTGTGTTGTGAGGATTTGGATAAATCCCGCAAAGCTTCACGATTGTGATTTCTTCTTTTATCCAACAGTATAATTTCACGCTTGTCTGATAATATTTCATTCGCTAGTTTTTCGACTGAAACTAAGTACTTTAAAACAGTTTCTTGATCCTGCATTGCTTCGAAACACAGCACAACTGGATTCACCAAATCAGCACTTCACGGTTGATGGTAACAAAATTTTAAATGGAACAAGACAACAATAAAATTTCTTTCAAGATTTGTTTTGTAATTTGTGGCTGTAAATTGAAAGTATTGAAAATTGAAACTTCACTCACTTCCTCACTTCAGTGAATGTCAATGTCAGGTGTCAAACGAAATGTGAAATCTACATTTTTTTTTGTGAATTAAACGGGCATAGGCATACCAACAAACAGCTTGACAATTATACAGACACATTCTTTAATATGCATTAGAAATAGAATGCGGATATAACAGATTCTAATTAGATCCATAATCTGTTCATGATCTTCTTTTTTATACCATATCCGAGCGTGTGCTGGTGTGTCCGCGGACATTATTATTAATAAATTGATTCCGTCTCGGTCCAAACAAGCGTGTGTAAGCGAGAAAGCATTTGTACGGCCGTACCAAATTCGAGCGTGTGTTATCACTTTAATAGGACAACGCTTTTGCTGTAATAGTGTTAACACACGCTCGAATTTGGTACGGCCGGACCGACTCCGCCCACAAATGCTTTCTCGCTTACACACGCGTGTTTGGACCGAGACGGAATCAATTTAATAATAATAATGTCCGCGGACACACCACCACACGCTCGGATATGGTCGGGGCCGGACTAACCCCGCCCACAAATCCGTGGTCGGTCCGTACCAAATCCGGACGTGTGTTAACACTTTAAACTAAACTTAGAATTTTCTGTGCCATAAACAACAAAATTCACCCATACGTCTGAAAAAAAAAAAGAAATTGTGTTTATCCTACGTGTTCAAAAGAGCATTACGAAAGTGATAAAGAGAGCTCTCTCTTGATGAATATCAAAACGCTTCAATACAGCATTAGGCTTAGCTAGCATTGCGTTTTTTATTTGCGCGAATTTTTGTCCGCGTACTGAATTTAAGTAACACGAACTGCGGATAAAATTCCGCGCGATTTTTGTCTCCTAACTGTTCATAGCACGTTCATAGAGTACAAAATATTCGCGCGAATGTAATCCGCGCCGCGGTGCGGTGGATTCTGTGGCAAAACACGGATTGTCTGCGGTTTTCTTTCCGCGCGAGTTTTTTACCGCAATGCGTGCAGCTTCATATAATTCCATAGGTCGCAGAATGTGCGGAAAAAATCGCGCGAATAAAAATTGCAGTGCGTGCTAAGCCTTATTTCAGCGCGATATTTTATCGCTATGTGTGCAGCTTCATACAATTCCATAGGTCGCAGAATGGGCGGCATAAATTCTCACGAATAAAAATCGCAGTGCGTGCTAAGGCTTAACACGCACTACAAATTTTATTTGCGCGTGTTATCCTTTTTTAGCGAATTTTTGAGTACTATTTGAGCGCGATTCTTTTCCTCAGTGCGTGCATAGGTCACATAATGTGCGGAAAAAAAAACACGCGAATAAATATCGCAATGCGTGCTATGCCTTAATGAATGAAGTATTTATAGACGCGAAGGGTCGGGTCCATAGACTAGAAAATCACGGAATATCCGGTACACGGATTGCCGGTTACGGATACGGAGTGGACGTGCTACTTCTTGCCGCCATTTTGGTTTGGCTTTTGTAAATTAATGGCCGCCGGCACTGACTGACGCTTCTTCTGTAAATTTTTTCTATGCGCTTCTGTCTTATATATCTTCCTCGTGTATCGCATTCGTGACTATTGATTGATTTTTATCAGATTCAGCCGCGGCACAACACAAGTTTCGGTGGACAAATATAGCTTGCCTAACAAGCACTCATTCACTGTTCAGTTACCTACTTGACTTCATTTGGCGACTGCATCCATAAAAATGGATGGGCCGCCAAACCGAGGCTTTCGTGGTGGTGGTCGTGGAGGACCACCAGGTCTTAATCCAAGAGGAGGAAGAGGTGGTTTCGACATGCGCGGGCGGTAAGATATAACCTATTTTAACCTTGAAAGTGCCATGAATTTATTAAATGTTAAGTTGTGACCTGTTAAAAATAACCACATCATTATGATCTTAGTTTTACAACTTAATAATTTATTCCTTTTAGGGGTGGACCCGGTATGAGGGGCAGAGGTGGCCCGCCACGAGGCGGCCCTCCGTTCCGTGGTGGACCACGAGGTTTTCGTGGCGGACCTATGAGAGGTGGCGGTGGCGACAGAGGAGGACGCAGTTTTCCTCCAGGTCCACAGGGTCCAGGACCTCACCCAGTGCCCACTATTGAATCACGTGGAGCACCACCCCAACGTAAGATTTATACATAATTGTCATTCTTAGCAACATTTTTTCGTTCAATAAGTTAGCAATACATATCTGAAACCTACATGCCCCACTTTTGGAACTTGAAAGTAAAACTTGTATAAAAAAGAATGGCGACATGGCATGAAATTTGTAACCCATTGCTACGGGTAGCAAGCTAATAAACTTATGAATAGATACCCCCCAGTGTTTTTGGCCAGTCTAAATTTGGCTATATAGCTATGCATTATTAAATATCATACTAAAACAGCAGCGCAGCATGCCATGTGCATCAAAAAGTCTATGTTCATCCTTGCTGAAAAGATTGGGGATTACTGTATAGAGAAAAGAAAGTTATGGAAAGTAAGATTATGTTATGTAGAAATTGGGCGAAACATGATAAACACCACTGAATACAAAGTTTAACAGCTCGGCTCCGGCTGGTACCAGGTTAAACAATGATGCAAATAATATTATAAATATACCACTTATAACTATGATGAGACAAATCTATAAGATAGGAATTGCCGTCTGAAACACAAATGCAGATAATATAGATTCTGAAAAATTACTTAATTTTAGACATGATTTATTGGTGAGGTCCAGATTTCTGAAATGGTTTTTATTTTGTGATTAGGTGGAGGGTTCAACAATCGGGGTGGGCCTGGTGCTATGAGAGGCCGAGGTGGCAGGGGACGAGGAGACTTTGGTCAACGAGGTGATAGGGGTGGCGGACGTGGGGGTATGATGATGAGAGGTAAATACTTTAAAAACTTAAAATTTTGTTTTTATCCAGTCAGTAATAAACAGAATGCCAGGCAAAGCTTTATACTGACTTCATTTAGTAAATAGATGCAATTTCGGAATAACTGAAGATGAATAAAACATAAACTTTTGTAGGACGTGGTGGTCGTGGGGGCCACGGAATGTCACCGGGTGGTGGCCCACCCAGTGGTCCGCACCCAGGCGCCGGGCCTATTGGCCCACGCCCTGTGCCTCCGCACGTCGCACCTTCAGTGCCGCCATTGCAGTCACAACCTCAACAAGCCTTCAAGAGGGGTGGAGGCCCTCCGCATGGAGGTCCTGGTGGCCCGCCAAAGAGAGCAAGGTTTGTACATTCCGATACCACAAATATTCCATTTAACAACAAAACATTATAAATATTTTCAAATTTTATGTGTCAAATTGTTTTTTTTTTTTTTTCAATATCAAGGTGTTCCATTCCTGGCTAGGAATATTGATTTTGATGCCTGGCCAGGTATAATCCAATAATGCAGTTTTGGTTTCATCAAAATCGTACATGTGACTCCTCGTGAGTGTTTTTAGCTACTCCTCATAGTTTCAGATTTGGACATCCACACCCACTTGAAAAACTCACCTGGTATACTTACTTACTGCACAGAATTTTTTTTCTGCACCACATACATTAATAAAATTGAAATTATTTAAGTCTGTGGTTTTTGTATTCATTAAAAGTATAGTTTTATTTAGACAACTATTCGCCCAATGTCAAATAATACACTATTTTATCTCTTAAGTAGGATGTGATAAGTAACATTTATTTTGAACTGGTCAGATTCGACGGCCCTCGTGGTGGTGGACGCCCGCCCCCGCAAGCCTACCAGCAGGCGCCGCCGCAGCACAACGTGCCACAACAAAACAATGGCTATGGACCATCGTACGTATTTGGCACATATACCAGACTTTTCTCTAAAGCTGTCTCAATAATATAAATGATGAACCAGAAAACGATAGGAATGTGCCGTCTGAAACACAAATGACGATTTTCTTTAATCTGATATATTTAATAACATTATTATAGAGCTATTCCGCTTTATCTTTTCTGACCTAAATATAATTTTTACAGACACACTGGATACCAACCTTACGAGCCACCTGCAGCTGATCCTTATGCCCAGCCCTCTTACAACACGCCTAGGTAAGAATAAATTTAAGAACAGAAATCTCTCAGTCAACTATTTATTTATATAGTGTGCAAATAATAATATAAATCACTTAAAACCTATGATGAGACAAATCTATAAGATAGGAATTGCCGTCTGAAACATAAATGCAGATAATATAGATACTGAGAAATTAATTACATGATTTTAGGCATGATTTGTTGGACAGGTACATTTTTCTAACATGTTTTTCTTTTATGTTACCAGCTCGTATCAAGGCAACAGTTACTCGGCGCCGGCTCCGGCTCAACCCAACCCAGGGTACAATTCTGGTAGCTATGGCTCAGGTTATGGGTACTCAACTGGCGGCCAAGGCAGCTATGAAAATGATGGATACAAGTTAGTAAACCTTTATAATAAAATTAGTCTATTTTACAAATTGTTGACTGTCTTTCTTAATAAGCACTAAATCAATATTAGTACATAAATTAGTATTAAAGGAATACTTAGATAGAATCATAATATTTAAATATAATTTATTTGCCTGTATCCTCAGCAATAGTGGCGCTGGCGGTGCAGGAGACGCCGGCTATGGCGGAGCGGAGCCCGCGTACGGGGGCCAGGCGCCCGCCTACGACTCTTACTCACAGCCCGCCTACAACACTTACCAGCAACCGCAGCCGCAGTATAACAATAACTATGGTAAGTACCGGAGATACTGAATCCGTGTAGAAGTCTACTTCTGTGACATTCTAGTCAATTTTTTTATGTGATATCCCAATATGAATATTTCCAACTTCGTCCTAAATGAGCGGAAAGCATGATTGCGCCGCGTAACAATTGCATACATTCGTAAACGGTTAATAGGATAAGAAGCAATACATTATGATATTACACTCTTGATCCACATTGCTTGTGATCTGTGGGTTGTTGTAAAACTTCTGGTATTAGGAACTTGTTTAACAAATTGGATTAGCTTCTTGTGATTTCGGCGGTCATTTAGGACTGGGTAGGAAAACTTGCACCACTGCAATGTATCAAAAATGATAGATTTTTTTTAAGGAAGAACTTTACATCTCTTTAAACAGAAAAAAAACAGTATTTATTTACAGAGTTGACATAAATACTATTTGCCTGATGTAAAATATTAGGTATTTTTTTTTTTTGGCAGTAAATAAGTAATTTATTATAGAACTAGGTTAAGATAAATAAGTAATGAATGCAAGGGCTACAACCAACAAACCAGCAAATGAAAGCATAATATTATGGATAGCTATAATGATCGAAAAATATGCCAAGAATGTTGTGTATTACAAAATCAAAAAATGCTAAAAACATTATTTTTTAAACATAGTTAATGTTCTCTGACAGTCTCAAAGGAGTCTGAGAGATTGGTATATGAACCAACAGAAATGTGGATTGTAGTATGTACGTATAGAGTTGTAGACGATCATTTTGTAATAATGACGTCATCAAAACCTGGTCCAACAGTTGGAAGATAAAACAAACATGATGAAATAAAAACAAAATGCGAAGTAAGCCAGTTTCTTTTGAGTTGCTACTTATGGATTCAGCAGAAAAAAGATCCGCCGTAGGTACTTGCGGATTTTAAAATATCCTGTCCAATGGTCGCAAACATCACCATAATACTAACTTACAGAAAACTCTTTTAATAATTTTAAACTGGAGTATTTATTTATGTGCTGCGGCGACTATCGTCCGCAAGCGTATATAAGCACACGCTTGATCATGCTCGCGCGGCCTACGTTCCCACGAAGAACATAAATACGAGTGACGGCCCTGGGGAGCTTGACTGCTGCTGCACACCAGACTTGTAGTCAGCTGCCGTTTGTGAGCACTACTGTGAACGTTAAGTTAAAAGCGTATTGTCAGTTACGACTGAATTTTTAACCTTCGCTTTGGTTTCGGCCGAAGATTGTGGCGATAGCCGATTTGGTTTCTGCCGAAGATTGTGGCGATAGCCGATTAATCGGCTTCCAAAACAGAAATCGGCTTTCGGTTGGACACTATTATCTACAAGGTTAACGCTTTCCCAGCCGGAGGTTGATAAAAAACGTTTGCTATGAACGCGACCATAAAGTTATGTAGCAAACAATGGAAATGGTATTCTTCAATAACTACCATCAGGTTTTAATGACGTCAAAACAAATGAACGTGCATATCAAATTTTGTCTAGAATTCTTTATAAGTATTAAATTCAATGAGAATCAGCTACCAAATTGGAGTAAGCAACTGGGGGTCTACTCCCTAAGCACGAAACAACGCTTTTTCAGTATCCCCTCCGGACGGATGATTGCTAAGAATGAATGACAATGCAATTTGACAATTGTATCTACTCCCGATGTGGTTTTACCCGTCCGAAAAATTTAACTTGACACTTGTTTTTCATTCCGAAGTTTCGGAATACTTTCGGACGTTGCCCGTAAGTTCGTTGACGGAGATAGGGAGTAGACACCCTGAGCCGGAAAATATTAATAAATCTTGCAAGTCAAAATGAAGATACAATAGGAACATAATCTCACAATAATTATTTGGTAGAATAATATTGATAATGTAAATCCAATTTCTTAATTTTAAAAAACAATTAGTTAAATATACACCAGTATTATAAACCAAATGTAAGGTATTTAATAGAAAGCATAGTGTAATTGATTACTATCAATCGATTGCAGCAACATAGTGTTAAGTTTATTTATTTTCGGATAAGTTTTGACGTCTATTATGATTGTTTGCATTACAGGCAGCTGGTGATCTGTATGACTATACAGAATATCATTTACGTCTTTATGGTACACATTCAAAATAAAGTATCTGGATCAATATATTGAAGCTAATGGATGTACTACTATACAATGCAGTTTGCGATGTATACGTCACGTTTTAGTTAGGTGAGAGTTTGGACAGTGATAAATATTATGTAAATGACTGAATGAGACCATTGAGAAGAGACAATAAATATATTGGGGTGTTTTTTTTAACATTATGAGAGTATCTAAACAAGTAAGTTACAATTTCACAAAAAATAACCTCACGAAAGAATATTTATTAATAGGGCTTTCACTATTTTACCGTGCAATATTCATATACAATATTTAATTGTTGTAGCAACTTCAACTTGGCTCATTTTTTTGTAACAAAGGTATGGTCATGTACCAAAATGTTTTAGATTTAAGGACTCAATTCACAATAAAAATATAAACTAACTTATAATGTGTGTGCTTTATTTCAAAGTGAGCGAAGCTCATGCTTGCGTAGCACCAGTTTTAAAATTATTTTAGTTATAAGAACGGTAATTATATATCCCACTGACCTGACACACATTTTTGCAAGCCTTAGCCATAGGAAATTATAAGTAAGAATACATTCGAAGGATACTGTACATGATAATTATTACAATAAGGTGATACTCTTGAAATGGTTACTTAATAGTTATAAACGCTTTCTATATTTACCAAGTCACAAGAAGATATAATACGCGAGATTACATGTACAGAAAATAACTGGCACTCAATATGAATAGGTGAATAAATATCTGATCCAATATTACGCCTTTCCTCAACAATGGGATGATGCAGGCAAAAAATACCAGTGTCTGTTTTACTCCAAACTGCTTCAGACTAAGTTCAAACAAATGAATGAGCCCGATGATTTATAAACAGACGAGAAAGTTATTTTAGCCACTGTTATTATTTGCTTTTCATTTTGCTGGTAAATTATCTGTTTTGGGCAAACATATTGATTCTAAATATCAGATTCTGAACTAAGAATACAAATTAAGTATTACGAAAGCGTCTTAATCTCTGACTGAAATTGTTGGTTTAGTAACTTTAATTTGAAATAATGTATCCAGATAATATACAATTATACAGGTGAGCAAGGTGATAAATTGAACCAAATACCCTATAATACAGGGACATGAAGCGTAAGTTCTGCATTTTATAAATGCAGAAGCATTTATTTTTGTGGTGTAAAATGTATTTAGATATACAAAAAAGCATTGTTCTTAAAAGAATGGGTACTCATATGGAGTATGTTTCAAACTATTTAATTAGTAATATAATAGAAACTTGTCAAGAACAAAAATGTAGAGCTATTTCATATAACAGAGGTAATAATATGGGCTATATTTATTGCACTAATGTTAAACAAGGTAAATATTCTCTAGTACAAGGTATTTGGTCTGCAGAACGAGAGAAACTTACACAAGCCTCTACTTATTTTTGCCTACCTGGTTTGAAGAGACATTTTTAGAATACAAAAATAAAGACAATCAGGTAACATATTTTTCTTTAAACCATGATTTTGCACAGTTTATTATAGTAATAAGGTTATACATAAGTATAAGTAAGTATATTAGTTTTTCCTTTCATGAGAGGAAAATGATTCCATACTAGCTCAATAACCACTTGATTGCAAAGAACATTATAAATGTCGCTTTTGAATCCCCTGAAAGGGTAGGCAGAGGCTTTTATTCTTACCGATGACGATATTATAGGGATACCTTAGATATTATGAGACTACCCTTGTGTTTCCGTTGAGTTACACCATTTTGTGTTACACTGTTACTCATTGCGATAAAAATTGCCGATTAGTAACACTGTAACAACACATAACTCAATGCCACGTTTTTTTTTTCCATTAATTTACACTGCAACTTAACTAGTATGTGACAGAAATATCCTCCTTATCTCCTATTTCTGTCTGCAGCGTTTAAAGTAACCTATCACGAAGGAGATGACGGTAGCTGACTTTTCTCGCTCACTTCAGCTCCTGTCATCTCCTTAGAACCTAACCTATCCGTGTCGGGGTGCCCTAAGTTCCCGAGCTCTCTTCGCTCACTCTGCACAGCGATGTCACCTCGTCGGTTGTTCTGCTATTTTATATATAATAATATCCCAATCTAACCCTATTACGTACTATTAGGTTGTAGTGTAAATGAATTAGATAAAAATGTTTCATTGAGTTACAACAGTGTTGTTACAGTGTTACTAATCGGTTATTTTTATCCCAATGGTAACAGTGTAACTCAACGGGAACATACCGAGACTACACTGTAGAGCTGGTGTGGTACAATATTAATTTCTTTAACAAGCCCATGCATCGTTATTAAACTTCATAAGGCAAATCAAAAAGGTTGATTAATACCTATATTGAACCAAGAGGTAATATACTATACAGTTCGCATAAAATAACTTGACCGGTCTGAAGTTTGCTACAAATGACTGCTCAGTACTAAATCTCATACTAAAACAGCAGCGCGCCTTTCTACGTACGTGCAACGGAAAGCCTGGTTTCAGAACGAACAACTTATTTTACGCAAACAGTAACTTATGAACACTGCTGAAGCTAATCATATAGAAAGAGCCCTAGTTCCCTATTACATCATTATGTGTATACAGACTGAATGGTGAATTTGTTTAAAAACTTAAATCTTCTCTACAAAAAATCTAAATAAACCTAAATATTCGAGGCTGATATTGCACCGACTTAGCTCAAGTTATACATGCATAATTGACAACTTAAAAACACGATTCTTAACTCAGTTTTTGTATAAAGCCCTTAATAATGTACAAAAAAACAAACACTGACTTGAAGATTCGCTTGAAATAAAGTTACAAATTCGTTTCGGAATGAGTTGTTCTATGTCTAACAGGTTACTAATAATAGGTAAGGTACTATGTAATTGCATTAACTGCAGGTCATGATCAAAGAACGTATAAGAAATAATAGGGTATTTTACTCTAAAATAAGGTAATCCTTATAATAAAGATACGAATTTCATGACTAGATTAGAAAGACAGAAGGAATGTAAAAAAATAGGGTTTTTAGGTAATTATTACTACATTGACATTCCCAAGTTGTCACCCTGAGATGGTCATTACTCAAGCTAGATTTCCAAGAAGCATAAAACGCAAAGATAGACGGCAGAAACTTGCAAACAAGTTTCGTAATATTCTCTCTGATACAACATTGGGGTGCATGCGTACTAAGAACAAAATGTACCTACCTTTTTTTGGAAAGTAATTCTATTCAAGTGCGTACACTTGATCCGCAGTTATGTTGAGATACAGTATAATGTAGAGTTCATTTGTTTAATAGTACTTGCTGATATTCATTTTATTTTAATCCTTTTACTCACTTTTCAGGAATGGGATGAAATTGATCAACCCACTTAATCAACTGATATTGATAATATTGAAAGGCTGCAGTCGATAGACTGTAGAGGATGAGAAGTCTTCCTAATCAGGTAAGTCGCAAATATATTCAACCCATCATGCATTAGGGTGCTTTGCCACCAAGATGTGCGTGTGGAAAAAATCTACCAATGGAATCATTTCCTGGCTTATTGCAGCTCTCGTGGAAAAGCACCCTTAATGTTAAAATTAGCAACCTATTAATAATATAACGTTTATATGACACATCAGTAAGGTTCGCACCTTAATTATTGTAACTCTTTGAAAACGTTAGATTAGGTGACTGCCCCACTTACTTGCTAGTTTGGAGGTATGCGGAACAGTGTGTAAAGTCCCGCAAACGTTCGACCAGACGGGTGTTGCGTATGGTCCGGGCAACTGCCCGACGGTTGATGTCGGACTGACAAATACGTCCAAATCGCGCCGAAGACTGATTGCGCGATGCAGATTTAGTGTGTCATAAGTTCGTAGGTAGCGGCGTTGCTGCCGCTATATCAGCATTCATAGATTTTGGTAAAATAAAGTCTACTTGAAAAATGCAAATCTTTACTTTAAATCTTATTATGACTTCCCTGGACCACCTGAGATACGATTAAGAACACCCGGGGCGAAAGCAACTATTCTTTTAAATAAAATTACAACTTTGCCTCACTCCACCACAAGCTAATTAATTAGAAGGATATCTAAATAAAACTTAATTCCACACATTCCAATGAACAGTTTCGACATAAATTATGTTACAAATAATTTTCATTCATTTACGTTCTTGTTTTATATAACAAAACCAGTAAAAATTACATTGGGGTTGTCATTGGTCGCTTTTGAGGCGAACACGTGACGTCACTAGATGCGTTCACTTAATAATTGTATTATACTATAGTGATCTAATATAAAATTATGTTGTTCTCAGGGTTGGCAGTTCCAGGAGAGAAATGGCATTGATGTGTTACAAGCGTTTGAAATAATAAATGTTATAAAAGGTCTTTTTATTATTTTTATTACCCAGCTGCACGGAAAGGGTAATGTTTTTCGCGCATATCTTGTATGTATGTAATATTCTTTTTTACCTCGTATCTTACAAAACACTTGAAGGATTTTTATAATTAGGACATCGTTTGATAGGTATTGGCCGCCCAAGGGTTCTTAGATAAGTGCCGTTACAAAAAAAAATGGCGTCTTTTGGGCGCCATATTGTGAAGGTTGCAATTATTTTTTGCCGAACCTATCGAGTAAGGTATCAAAATGAAAGGTTTTTAGAGGTGATATATGCCACTTATATGTTTAAAAGTCATTCGATAAAAAAGGTACCTAACTAAAAAGTTGTAAGTAAAATCAAAAAACCTGACTGCAAAGATGGAAACAAGAAGAACATCATGCTTTTCAGACGGAGGATATTTATAGTTTTGGTCAGTCAGTTCGCGAATATGTATTGTCACTTTTATTGTCAAATATGGAATTACTCTTTCAATATTGGCATTTTGCAGACCAATGTAGGGTAGAGTGCGCGCAAGGCGCGTGTTAGAATCATGAATGTAACTCTATATAAAAGTATTGATATCTACCAAGATAGCAAGCTTTGAATGTCAAGATGGTTGTTGGTTATTTACTATGTGTCATAGTTCCAATGTATATGGTGTGTAAGGGAAGGGTTTTATGAATAAAAGCACAGGAAGACAAGACTAGCTACCTATTTATTTAAATAAGGCTTGTCAATTAATTCATATTTAGAAGTTTAATCGAGCTTACTGCCCGTTCGCTAGACCTAGTTCTCGTGTGGAAGAAGGGCAACAAACCCCACTGAAGCTCTTTCATAGTTTCGATATATTTTACAACCACAAAGTGTTTTCAATATTATAGAATCAAAATAACAAGGATAAGGCAAAGGATATAAATACAGTTTCAACACAACCATTAGCAATAATAAAGTTATAATATTAAATAACTTACGTTAGTTACGTAGTCGATCTTACACCAATTATTAATGATAAAGGACATATAGGTAATAATATATCTGGCCTGTACTGACTTGTAGTTCACATGAAAGTAAGTCGGCATAACCATTACACAAAATTTTATAATCTCTGGTCTATCTGTGTCTCAATACGTCCAATATGAGAAAATGGCGCGGTATCCCGCCATTTTCTATATTGCTTTAAATAATCTCACAATTAGATAAACAATAATAAATTATCATGTAATGAATCCATTTTAAAACGTAACAAGACAATTAAGGAATTTAATAACACCTCTTTAGTCATTCTTAATCAATATTCGATAGAATATTGATATTAACAGACAGTATTGTACCAATTGATTCAAAGGACTTATATTACTAATATAGCAATATAAAATCCAGGATCAAGGAAAGTGCTATTGATAGTTTTCATGACGAGGTAAGTTATCACTGTCAATAATGTCAACAACTTTCAAGTGTTTTTCAGTCAAACTAAACACATCAACACGGTCTAGGGATATTTCATACTCAATTAAATAACTCTAAAAGTACTGGCCGCATTGGAATCTTTTATACACCGATTTGTTTGTAATTTATCTCAGACTAATTCCAAATTCAAATTTTTGAAAATTCTTTTGTTTCGGTGGCATAAAAATGTCTTGATGTGTAGGAGAGGGAATTTTCATTTGTGCGAAATTTAGAAAACAATACGAATGACGTTTAGTTACAGTTTTTTTTCATTTTTAAACGAAAGATAAAGTTAAAGTTGAGGTATTGTAGCCATGCAACGCCAACATTTGACGAGGGCGGAGATGTTACGAGCTGTGGGAAAGCTGGGTCTGTTCAGCGTAATGTTGCTGAGGCCATAGGGACCCACCAAAATGTAATTTCAAGATTGTGGACACGCTATCGTGCCACAGGTGAAGTAGCGGAGAGGCACCGGGGGCCAAGTCGCATCACTACCCCCAGACAAGACCGATTTTTGCAAATTACTGCGCGAGCTCAACCAAATGCAACGGCGACTCAATTGGTCCAAAGGCTGCGAGTGGAACACCAAGTGCTTGTGAGTGACCAAACTGTAAGATAGCAACTGCATGAAAGCAATCTACGCTCTCGTAGACCACTCCGGGTCCCACCTTTACGGAGAGACAATCGTGGACGACGATTAGAATGGGTTCGGAACCACGTGGACTGGGGCCGTGAGCAATGGTCCAATGTGCTGTTCACGGATGAATCCAGGTTCGGCATCCATCCAGATTCACGAAGGACGCGTGTTTGGCGAGTTCCTGGACGATGGAGCCGTCTTCAGAACCCTCAGGAAGTTCACCCATACCAAGGATGAACAATTATGGTTTGGGCAGGAATTCGTCTTGGAGGACGGACGGATCTCGTTTGGGTGCGGGGCAATATGTCGGCATAACGATACGTCCAACAGGTGCTGGGGCCCGTAATCTTGCCCCACCAGAACACAAATGGGGCAAGATTTCCTGCTCATGCACGACAATGCCCGGGCACACACGGCGAGAACGGTAGCAGCTTGGTTACATACACACAATGTTAGGGCCTTAGACTGGCCTGCTCAATCGCCAGATCTAAATCCCATTGAGCATGCGTGGGATATGCTGCAAAGAAGAGCTCTGAAGGAAATTCCTGAAAATCTGGCTATAGAAGATCAACTTTTTGCGCACCTCAGAAGGACATGGGACAATATTCCGCAGCAAGACATTGACAACCTTGTTCTGAGCATGCCGAATCGTTGCCGATGTGTTATGAACATCATGGGCGCTTTCTCAGACTACTAACTTCAAGTTTATAAACACAAAGTAAATGATTTTTCTCTTTTTTTCAGTTTTTACTCATAATTTAAAAGTTAATTCATATACGGTTTCCGTCTATGCTCATTTTTTTTCCATAAAATCCTGAAATTTTAATTGAAGTACCTTAACCATTATTAAAAAATGGTAGAATATTAAATAACGTATCTTTTAAATTCATACATGTCATATAAATAATTAACACATTGATAGTAATTCGCTTTTTTAAAAATATCCCTAAACCGTGTTGATGTGTGTACATAATATGTACAATTTTATATAGCTTATTTAATAATAGCATATCAATGAAAACAAAAGTTAATGTCACACGACTTTTAAATTTAATGGAGCTTGGATCACAATAGTGACTTTAATAGTGTTAACACACGCTCGAATTTGGTACGGCCGGACCGACTCCGCCCACAAATGCTTTCTCGCTTACACACGCTTGTTTGGACCGAGACGGAATCAATTTAATAATAATAATGTCCGCGGATCACTCTACACACGCTCGGATATGGTCGAGGCCGGACTAACCCCGCCCACAAATCCGTGGTCGGGCCGTACCAAATCCGGACGTGTGTTAACACTTTAAACAGAATAAGTGTTTATGATTATTATACCAAAATCTTACTAATCATATCATTTTTACTTTTGTCACATTTATTAATAACTAGCTGTCCCTCGCGGCTTCGCTCCCGTCAACTGGTTACGTACCTACTACCCTACACCTACCCTACGCCAACCCTACACCTACCCCACACCTACCCTATACCTACGCTACAGCTACCCTACATACATGATTGCATAACTGAAACCGCAGCGCAGCGCAAGCAACGGAAACCCTCAAAAAGTAATATTCTTTCCCGTTTTTGTAACATTTTTCATTTATGCTCCGCTCCTATTGGTCGTAGCGTGATGTTATATAGCCTATAGCACTCAGGAATAATGTAGCTTTCGACCAGTGAAAAAATTTTTAGAATTGGATCATTAGTTCCAGAGATTACCCCCTACATACAAACTTACAAATTTTACCTCTTTATAATATTATAATATAGATGAAGTGTTTATGAAATGTAGCAACCAATTTACATTCAGGTAAACAATGCCAGATGACATCGTGGTCACTTTCAGTCGTACTGAGATACACCATCAAAAATATTTACCAGATACTTTGACATGTCAATCACATTCACTCTGCTGGTGAGATATCAGATACCAAATTAAAGATTTATTAACGAACTAGCTGTGCCCGCGGCTTCGCTCCCGTCATCTGCCTGCCAACCCTACCATACTTACCAGCCTGCCTGCCTACTCCACATACTCAAAAAAACTTTATACAAAAAAAAATTTTTCACTTTTTAGTTGTACCTACCTAATAGGCAAGTTGTTTAGTAAGTTACCTACTCGTATAACGCAAGAATATATTACCCTAATATCATGAAACTTGAACATAACCAGTGAAATGAGAGATCTGCGTACCCCTTAAGAGCGTACTGGCGTGATGTTATGTTATGAAATGGTATAAACAACAAACAGACATGCGATTGCAGCAATCCCGAGAGATTTGCCGTTATTTATTGAAGATTTCTGTTGCACATCTTCGAATTGCTTCGTCAGTCCTACACCAAATTAAAATGGGACCAATTTCAGAACATACTCTTTCAAACAAAAAAAGATTTTTTGAAATCGGTCCACAACTGACGGAGATATCGGTGAACACTGAACATACATAAAAAAATAATAATAAAATACATAATGTCGATCATAGAACCTCCTCTTTTTTGGGAAGTCGGTTAAAAAATATACGCACTACATACCAATTTCTTTTTTCTAGGGTCATTCTTTCGCGTAAAATCTTAACACCGCGATTCAGATAATGACTTTAAATGCACAACGCCATCTATCGAATAGCGAGTTCAACTGTCCGAGTAACCGAATTGCGTGAGCTGTGATAATTTTACTTCTTGAACACTTTAAATTCATCTAACTTTTGATAGAGTGAACCGATTGCGATGAAACAAAAACTAAGTAATTCTTCAAGATACGCACAATTTTTATGTATAAAAGTTATCTACATTGGTTTCGTACATTTCACGTGATGCGTGCACAAATAAACAGACAAACAGACAAAAATGCCAAAAATGCTAGAAATGGGTTCTGTTGGTCATCCTTTAACACCCTGGCTATTTTTTTTGGATTTTTTTTCGATGTACAAAAAATATTTTTCTACAGATTTATTATATGTATTGATGTTTGAGCCAAATAAATGTGTACATCAGAATCGCGGGTGTACTTTTCAGATTTGCTAAATTTACTGCAGTTATTTGGTACCTTCTGTGTACCATAACGTACCTCTCCTGAAAATCTGTGTACCTACACCCGTAAAATGATATTTTAAAAATTAGGTACAACCGCCATCGCCATCCTGATGTCAGAACCGCGGGTGTACTGCTAAAACCAGTTTATGTAGCTAAGTGCGCTGTATAAGTAAATTTGGTACCTCTTGTGTACCTGCAGAAACACGTATTTAATAAACAAAATACTGTAAGGTTGCTGCGAAAAGAAAAAAAACCGATTTCCTTTCTTTGACGTTGTTACTATTTTATAATACTCTAATAATTATTATGCATGCAATACAGCGTACTTCCATTTTTTTGGAAATATTTAATCCACCTAATATAAAAGAAAATATAGGTGCCTATTTTCTTTTATCGATATTATCTATCTATAAAATCAATACCCGACCCGACTACATCCCTAATTGAGTAGCGAAGAACTTTCGAGAACGAAATAGTAAACACATTCAATTCAAAATAAACTTTATTTTATAGCGTAAGGTTGATTTTAACTAGACGTATTAGTAAATTTACTAAGATTTTATTAGAAAACAAATAAAATCGTTTTTATCGATGATACGAAACAACTCCATTTTTAAGATTCTTTCTCCTATTATAATTTTTGCACTTCAAAATGGAATAAAACGGCATAGTTCCGGAAAAATAAATTTGTCGCGAGATTAGCAACTCTACGCGATGTTAGAACACGACTGGAATCAGTTTTGCGTGGATGCGCTTATTTGTGGCACGTACAATACAACTGTCACTACGTCATAACAAAATGTTGCCATGATGAGCAACAACTGAAATATTGTTTTCTCTTTTGTCAAATACGATTACTACATTAGAAAGAATGAAACGAAACGATGTTTCAAATTCTGTATTGTGTTTCACTCATATTTGTATATGCTAATGTATGTATAGAACATCGCGGCGCCTCCATAATTTTCCTAGCTCAATGGTCAAGATACTGCAGTGGAGATGGACGTGCCACACAATGCGAAATAGGATAGAAAAGTGGACGAGAAGCGTAATTAAGTGGTACCCACGCGACGGGAAAAGGCGCAGAGGCAGGCAACACAAGAGGTGTGAGGACGATCTCCAATAGAGGTGGAGGAGATCGGCAAGGCACCGTAAAAAGAGGCATGACCTGGAGGAGGCCTATGTCGTGTAGTCAGGTTGTCCACCTGACTAAAAAACAGTCTAAATTAAGTTAGTTAAGGATAAATTTAAAAAAGAACTGTAAGTCAGTAAATAAAGGCAATTTTTGTTTATTTATTTTAACTTTTAATAATGTGTTAAATAGGTAATATTATTCAATTTTGTGAAAGTATAGGGGCAATATCCCTTTTCTACTTATTTCAGCTTAAAATATAAAATAGGTATACTCTTTGGAAAGAGTATACATTTATTTATCTAAGTGACTTTGACGTGTATCAAAAGGTCGTCGTCAACAACCAAGCTATATTTTTTTAGACTTGGGTACTATTACTTGGGATTATTTTTTCGTGTCCGTTACCGAGGCCAGATGTTGTCGAAAATGGTCATTTGAATCTTATAAATAATTAGTTTTGCGGCTTCTGTAATTGTTGCGCACATTTTTAAATTTGTTGCGCTTATAGTTTTTTAATTATTTCACAAAAACATTTCCTGCTGGGGTAACGTTACCCCAGCCAGACCTTTTTCTTTCTAATGGGAATATTTAAATAATTACTAGCTATAAAATTAGTTGTCTAGATGAAGTAAATGTTGTGCCTTATTTTGTATTTGTTCTTTCATCGGTTGCGAAGTTATTCGAGATTTTGCTGGGGTAACGTTTTTGGTTTTGCTAGATCTTTGAAATGGTTAAGCGGATTCTTATCATATTTTGTGCATGGCTTCTTAGGAATTAGTTTAAATTTGTTCTGCAATAAAAAAAACAAAATAATACATAGCTTAAAGGTTATTTCATTAAATAGAAAAACACTTCAATTGGTCCCAGCACTCTCAATAAGAGCTCTAAAGACTTACTTTAAACGTTATTTTAAAGCTTGTAACTGCCTTCAAATGTATGTGAAGTTTCATTAGTATCCTGTAAGTATTTAACAAGTTATGATGATATTGAGTTCTTCACGAGCACGGTCTTGATGCGCGCGGTGTTATTTGGCCACTGGATTGGATATATGAACTGAATGTTATGTCAATTATTAGTTTTTTAGTTCAGTTGTATATCAGTAAAATTTCAGCTCAGTACATTGGATAATTAATGAGATAATACGATTAAAGTCATCAGGAAATGAATGACCGTGGTAACCCGACCAAGTTTAGATGGTTACGAAAAAGCGAAAACGCAGAACATTATACTATCTTTTGAAATGTTTAGTATAATACACCTTACAATTTCGGTACAGACGCGTACACTGTTAAATACATTAATAATATAATAATATCTGTACTATGAAAACATTATTATTATCTTCCAGTTGCACAAACTTATCAAAAATCACTGATATAACATGTCGTTCGGTAGGACGCGGAAGGGGTGGGGTGAAGGGGCGCATTGTTTGCATATCGCACTAAACATGCTCCGTAATCACATAATTCATCTTGTAGAGTGCGCATGCGTTTCGGCAGTTCCGTTTCCTGTTTTTGCAAATATTTATAGAGTGCGTGAGAGCTAATGTAAAATAATAAGTGTGGCGAATTACTGCTAATGTGGAGTGCTTCTATTGATGATCATAGTTATGGTGCAGGCTGCTTGATGAATTCACGAACAAGGTAAGCTTGTATAATGTAACTACAGAAATAGTAGCAAAATTATTATTAATATGTACATGTTGTTAGGTACTTATCTAAAACTGTATTTTTTTAAGGCTTAAATATTTAAATTTAGGAACTTATTATTTTCTTTTCTTTCGTACTTAATTATTACCTAGACTGGAATTCTTAACAATGATAACGACATATGTATCCTTCGCTACATAGTACCTATAAAACAAAGTCGCTTCCCGTTTGTCTGTCCCTGTTTGCTTAGATCTTTAAAACTACGCAACGGATTCTGAAGCAGTTTTTTTTAATAGATAGATTGATTCAAGTGGAAGGTTTTTGTGTATATATTGTCAAAATATGACTTGAAACTTGATTAATGAAATTCATGACTTAGCGACCGATTTTTATCGTTATCAATGCCGGGAGTCGGGACTACCGCAACAGGTAGGTATTTATTTATTTCCACAAACTCCTTGGACACTTAGACTTTAAGAAATCCATAATTACCTTGTTGCGACACTCGCGTTGATATAAACTCGCAAATAGATGACGATTCGAGTTTCAAAATTACCTGTCAATAAAAATTATTTAATAATCACGTAGTTTTTTTTTAAACTTGTGTACATGTCTGTACTAAATTTGTAACACTATCCTACATATTTTAGAAGGTACCATTATGTTTTGCGTTTTCGCTTTTTCGTAACCACCTAAACTTGGTCGGGTTACCACGGTCATTCACTTCCGGATGACTTTAATCGTATTATCTCATTAAGTATCCAATGTACTGAGCTGAAATTTTACTGATATACAACTGAACTAAAAAACTAATAATTGACATAACATTCAGTTCATATATCCAATCCAGTGGCCAAATAACACCGCGCGCATCAAGACGACCGTGCTCGTGAAGAACTCAATATCATCATAACTTGTTAAATACTTACAGGATACTAATGAAACTTCACATACATTTGAAGGCAGTTACAAGCTTTAAAATAACGTTTAAAGTAAGTCTTTAGAGCTCTTATTGAGAGTGCTGGGACCAATTGAAGTGTTTTTCTATTTAATGAAATAACCTTTAAGCTATGTATTATTTTGTTTTTTTTATTGCAGAACAAATTTAAACTAATTCCTAAGAAGCCATGCACAAAATATGATAAGAATCCGCTTAACCATTTCAAAGATCTAGCAAAACCAAAAACGTTACCCCAGCAAAATCTCGAATAACTTCGCAACCGATGAAAGAACAAATACAAAATAAGGCACAACATTTACTTCATCTAGACAACTAATTTTATAGCTAGTAATTATTTAAATATTCCCATTAGAAAGAAAAAGGTCTGGCTGGGGTAACGTTACCCCAGCAGGAAATGTTTTTGTGAAATAATTAAAAAACTATAAGCGCAACAAATTTAAAAATGTGCGCAACAATTACAGAAGCCGCAAAACTAATTATCTATAAGATTCAAATGACCATTTTCGACAACATCTGAGCCCTTAGTGCGAGTTTTGACTCACGCTCAATCGCGTTAACGTTAACGCCAATTTGTAATGAAACTGGATAAGCGCCGTCTGGTGATTGCAAGGCAAAACCTCTTTTTTTGTATACATTTTGACATAAGAGATCGTTTACGTTATCACGAGTGAGTACGTTAAAAAACTCGCACTAAGCACACTGGCCTCGGTAACGGACACTATTTTTTCCTATCATTATTAATTGAAAGTAATTAGCTCATTTCTACTACGCTGTGTTCTAGTGTGTTAACTCAATTAGAGCTATATGAAATGAGATACATGTCTAGTTATTTCATGACGTCATTCTTTGACTTCAAGTCCTTGGCGCTCAGAACACGTAATTCTGATAAGGGATGAGGCAACTACACTATGCCGCAGTCTTTCCATCTTTGAATTTCAATACTCGAGACTAGTCGGGACGAGGCAGAACTTATAGACTGTGTAATGTACTATGAAGACTATATAATCCAGTCGAGTACGCCAAGTATCAAGCACGCACTCATGAGTCATGCGAACGTGAGGCATGTGTGTAACTCAACACACCATTTTGTGTTACACTGTTACCCATTGGGATAAAAATTACCGATTAGTAACACTGAAACAACACTTAACTCAATGCCACGTTTTTTTTCCATTCATTTACACTGCAACTTAATAGTACGTAATAGGGTTACATTAGCATATTATCAAAATCAAAAAAATCAAATATTTTTATTTTACATAGGCCTACATGGGCACTTATAAAACGTCGATAAAAGGTGCACGGTTCGGGTTAGTCGTTTCATAATGGAGAACAACCGGCAAGAAACTCCATGGTTACTCTTTTAAATTGTTTTGTTTACAATATTTCCATGTTACAGCATTAGTACTTGGATATGGGGGGACAACGTAGGCCCGACAATAAGTCGTACAAAATTGAAAAAAAAAAAAAAAAATGCACGAAATAAAAAGTTAACAAATGTTAACAATCATCTAGAAAACTAGAAAGCCTACAATGTTCACACATTCACAATAGGTAAAAGAATCTATACAAAGGTAAAAAAAAAAAAAAACCACAACACAAAATTTAACATGTGGCACAAATACTGTGCTGTAACTATTCTTAGCAAAGGGCTATAATGATGATTGAAAAATATTGTAAAAAGTCTAATTAAAAGAGAAAAAAAAAATGAGATTGAGAATAGAGATATCCATATATTTGTGCCGTTTATGAGTTACCAGGGAAGCCGCATGCGCAGAGGGTGTCAAAGCCAAATTTTTTATCTTCAACGTAGTCCTTGATTTTATAATATGCTTTTTTAACAAGGACACGTTTGATGTAGTTTTTGAACTTTCCATCGGTCAGTTCTATAACTGACTTAGGCAACTTGTTATAAAAGCGTATACTGTTTATAAGAAAAGATTTATATATTATATATAAAATAGAAGAACAACCGACGAGGTGACATCGCTGTGCAGAGCGAGCTCGGAGTTAGAGCACCCCGACACGGATAGGTTCGAAGGGAGCTGAAGTGAGCGAACTCAGCTCCCGTCATCTCCTTCGTGTTAGGTTACTAGAGTCTGGCAAACGACAGCAGAGCCTTTTTTTTAAATTTGACGTGCTTTTTCAGTACTTTCGTTTGCCAGACTCTATAAACCGTTTAGTCTACATTTTACTTTAATAACATAAAGCCCGTGTAATTTGAAAAATGCCCAATATGAGTAAGCAATATGATAAAAATTATTGAAATAATTAAATTGACCGGGCTTTCTGAATAATGCCCATCACTTAGTTATTGGGCCGGGTGATAAAAAGAAGTATTTTTTAAAATTATTTTATGGTTGACATTGGTTTTAATGTAGACAAATTCGACGGAGCCCTGCTGCGCGGGACTCCTATTTCTGTCTGCAGGGTCTAAAGTAACCTAACATGATGGAGATAAGGGGAGCTGAGTGCCCTCACTTTGCTCGCTCACTTCAGCTCCCGTCATCTCCTTCGAACCTAACATAACCGTGTCGGAGTGCCCTAAGCTCCCGAGCACGCTTCGCTCGCTCTTGGACTAATTCATTGACCATATTTATCAAATTGCCCAACCGTTACGTAGCAATATTCATAAGACTAGACAAAGTTTAAATATATTATGATTTTATGATCATTGATTTGTTGGATTTGTCTGCGCCCTGAATAGCAGAATAACTATTAAAACAACGAAAAAGTGAGGAGGCCGTTCATTTTTCCACTACATTATTCCACTGTTCGTTCAAAATAAAAAGTGATATCAATTTGTCTCATCATTATGTAGCCCTTTAAGGAAACAAACAAGTAAAAAAAGTAAATATTTCGAAGTTATGAGCGTCGAAAGTTCCACATTTCGACACTAATCTTAACGCATTTTTGGGCGCAAATAAATACCATATGAAGACGGAAAATTGCAAAACGGCCTCCATACAGGGATAGATTAGTAGTTCAACAATGCAAATAATTTTATTTTGAACAGATAGATTTAGTAGTTTTTTCATGATATCTAGACTGCCAAAGGTACGTTTATAAAATTTCGCGCGCTAGGTTTCGTCCTAAATCATTATCCATTTCGCTACAACTTTGCAAAAGTGTGTATTCGTACGCGAACTAGCTTCCTACTGCTCATCACAGCATTTATCTCTTCCGCACGTGTTGTCGGTTGATATAAAATGCATTTTAACCCCGCGCACAAAATAGTTCGTGCTGTCGACTAGTGTACCCTTAAATCTACTTAATGCGAAACATTCCAAGCTGAATATTTTCATAATATATTTTTGACTAAATGTTCTTATTTGTGCATTACACCTACCTACTTGGGTTGAGCCCGTAGCAAAAAAAATTCTAAATCTATGGTTGAGCCGGTTTCTTGTATTTTGCCGTCAAAATTATGACACCGTCGTTTTGACTTTTAGCAATATTATTCGATAACGCAAGCATGTATACTTTTGCAACTTTTTATGTTTAATACAAGCGTCAAGATGGACTGAATACAGTTTTGAGCGAGCTTATAAGTTTTCTCATTTAGGCGCTGTGATTTTTTTTCGGGTTTTCAAAAAATATTTTCTTAAATCTAATTCCGGCACAAATACGCACAAATCAAGAGCTACTCGTGTATGTTTATTCTACAGGCGCACATACAATAGTTTCAGAGATACACGATTCTGATAAACGTTACCCCAGCAGGAAATGCAATATCTCGAAAACCTGATTACGCACATATTATATTTTCAGCGCACATTCTTGCACAACTATAAGCTCTCTTCCCATGCACAATATTTCTCACTCCGATCATTCGTTTAGAATTTTCCTGCTGGAACAACGTTACCCTAGCAGGAATCGTTTTTTCCGTTTTTTTCAAAAACGACGACACGCACTAGTTTTTTGTGTAGCGCACATTCACAGCAGATTACGCTCTAAATTATACGTTCCTCTCATATCACTCCAGGAGTCACTTTCCTGTTGGGGTAACGTACACAAATTTATTTCACCCGCGCTCTGTCGCACTTGAGTTACGTCACCGCACCGCATCGGGCCGAAATCTACCGAAGCTGATGCGGAGCGAGCGGGTGTACGTTACCCCAACAGGAAAGTGGCTCCTGGAGTGATATGAGTGGAACGAATAATTAGAGCGTAATCTGCTGTGAATGTGCGCTACATAAAAAACATGTGCGTGTCGTCGTTTTTGAAAAAAACGGAATAAACGATTCCTGCTAGGGTAACGTTGTTCCAGCAGGAAAATTCTAAACGAATGATCGGAGTGAGAAATATTGTGCATGGGAAGAGAGCTTATAGTTGTGCAAGAATGTGCGCTGAAAATATAATAAGTGCATAATCAGGTTTTCGAGATATTGCATTTCCTGCTGGGGTAACGTTTTGCAGAATCGTGTATCTCTGAAACTATTGTATGTGCGCCTGTAGAAAAACATACACGAGTAGCTCTTGATTTGTGCGTATTTGTGCCGGAATTAGATTCAAGAAAATATTTATAGTTTTCAAGAAATCTCAATTTATTAAAAACCCGAAAAAAAATCACAGCGCCTAAATGAGAAAACTTATAAGCTCGCTGAAAACTATATTCAGTCCATCTTGACGCTTGTATTAACCATAAAAAGTTTCAAAAGTATACATGCTTGCGTTATCGAATAATATTGCTAAAAGTCAAAACGACGGTGTCATAACTTTGACGGCAAAATAAGAGAAACCGGCTCAACCCAAGATGGTAGGTGTAAAGCAAAAATAAGAGAATTTAGTCAAAAATGTATAGTGAAAATATTCAGCTTGGAATGTTTCTCATTAGATTTAGATTTAAACACAAAACTAAACATGTAAACAACGGCTGGTTATCCGACCAAATTCGAATGACTACAAAAAAGCGACGGATTCATACATAATGATGACCTTCTTAAATTTACTCACGAATCGGTTGAAACGTGTTGTGCCTGAGTACACTGAGGTAGAAAAGTATTAAAATAATTAACTTATTATTGGATTACATTCTACTAGCTGTTTCCGTGACTTGGCACTTGAATTACGTAAGAACATTAGGAAAGTAGTGCCAAGGTATAAGCTATCTTCTTTATTCCAACTTTCATTAAAATACATTCAGAATTTTGTGGACACATCCAGACATTTTAATTTGCCTTTATAATATTAGTAAAAAAAAGTAATTTAAAGACCAAAAATTTGATGGTGGTTGTTTTTAATAAAAACCGGCCAAGTGCGAGCCGCACTCGCGCACGAAGGGTTCCGTACCATTATCGCAAAAACGACAAAAAAAACACGTTTGTTGTATGGGAGCACCACTTAAATATTTTTATACCATTCCACCTCTAAAAAGCTTATTTTATACACTGAAAACAGTGAATAAAAATCACTTTTACTCAGTGTTTTAGTGTTTGAATTTAGAACACACCAATATATATTCGGCGTCCATCTCAATGCAAAAACAACAACAAATCGATACAAACTCCTTGTGCAAAGAATATTCGACTTCCAAACTTCTTCATCGATTTAATTTTCAGTTTGTTAATATTTAGGATTTCAATAATGATTTTCATGATTTTGATTTTAGTCTGGGATGTTTAGTGAATACTTATTTGGATTGTAATTCTAATATTAATTGCATTGGTGTTTAATTAATTATAATTATGTAACGTAACGGGGATAGTCACTAGCCCCTGAAAAACAGATGCTGTTACCTAGCTCAGCTTCAATTTACAAAAAATGTGAAACCCTGAGTTTTCAAATTTTTTGTAAATTTTGAAGGTAATAAAACATTTATTTATTAATACTCATTGTGATATTTGCTTAAATCTTTCTTTTTCTCGTAGTCATGGTATAAATTTATGCAATTCTTGAATAACACGGATTTATATCGAGGGCCATGAGTCACTCGCGTCGCAGGATTCTAAGACTTGAATCACTCGCTATGCTCGTGACAGTCATAATGAATCACGACCATAGCGATTCAGATGATAGAATCCTTTACTTGTTCGTGATTCATCTACGGCCCTCGCTTTAAAACCGTCCTTTATTCACTAGTTGCATAATATACTATTTTTATTCTGTTTTTAGTATTTGTTGTTATAGTGGCAACAGAAATACATCATCTGTGAAAATTTCAACTGTCTAACTATCACGGTTCATGAGATACAGCCTGGTGACAGACAGAGACGGATCGCGGAGTCTTAGTAATAGGGTCCCGTTTTTACCCTTTGGGTACGGAACCCTAAAAATTGTTTGAGATAATTAAATTGAGATTAATAGGTTTGTAATTTGATCTTTGATTTGATGCCATTATTACTTTAAGAAACATAATTTAGAGAAAATAATAATTTCTACATCAACAAGCTCTTTCATTTGTTATGGTCACAAGGTGCATTCAATGTATTTTTTAATTATCCCCCAAAAATAGTTCAAATCACCAAAAGTTTGAACGCGACTGTACGGACTACAGCTTAGGTTTAATACGTCCAATTAAGAAGGTCATCAATATGTATGAATCCGTCGCTTTTTCGTAGTCATTAGAATTTGGTTGGATAACCAGCCTTTGTTTACATGTTTAGTTTTTTGTTTAAATCTACTTAATGCGAAACATTCCAAGCTGAATATTTTCACGATATATTTTTGACTAAACGCTCTTATTTGTGCTTTACACCTACCTACTTGGGTTCAGCCGGTTTCTCGTATTTTGCCGTCAAAGTTATGACACCATCGTTTTGACTTTTAGCAATATTATTCGATAACGCAAGCATGTATACTTTTGAAACTTTTTATGGTTAATACAATCGTCAAGATGGACTAAATACAGTTTTCAGCGAGCTTATATGTTTTCTCATTTAGGCGCTGCGATTTTTTTTCGGGTTTTCAAAAAACTGCGATTACTTGAAAACTATAAATATTTTCTTAAATCTAATTCCGGCACAAATACGCACAAATCAAGAGCTACTCGTGTATATTTATTCTACAGGCGCACATACAATGGTTTCAGAGATACACGATTCTGCAAAACGTTACCCCAGCAGGAAATACAATATCTCGAAAACCTGATTACGCACATATTATATTTTCGGCGCATATTCTTGCACAACTAGCCCAGTCAACGGGGCATAAGTAACCCGAAAAATTCTCCTGCCAGTGAGAGTAGGTAGTGTGATAAAGTAAGGTAGTACAGATTACAGATAACAAATTATCCAAAAGATTTTGATAAGAGAAGTTAGGTATTTTTACCTAAACATGAAAATTGCTTATAACTCTCTGTGAAAAATTCCTCAGTCTGAAATAATTTCTGTATACGTACGAATGTATTAGTTAGAATAGGCAAGTATAGGCATCCAACATTTTTTCGATTTGAGAAACACTCCAAATTTAACTTATTACATTTTGCGCTATAACTTCTACTGAAAAATTGTTCTGGTAATTTTTATTTTTTAATATGGTTTTATTTTCTTAAATAAAAAGCTTTTTTAAGTTATCCAAAAGATTTGCCTTTAAAACATTTCTTTTTTCATTTTTACTTAATTACATCATGTGAATAATTGCTCAGGTTAATTTAATACGTTTATTAGTTATGAGTCGCTGTATTTTAATAGGTTTTTCAATAATCCAATGGAAATTCGGCCTAATACCAAAGCTTTTACAAACTCAATAATTGTTAAGTACAAGCATTGCCGTCGGTTAGCAGCGACCGGTCGCGGGAGTGAAGAGGGGTGCGGGGCGCTCGCGCAGTGGTGTGGCGACGGGCAGCGTGTCTCGCTCGAAGTATGAAACGGAGCAGCCCGGCGAGCTCGGCCTACTGTGACATGGCTTAAGGGTACACTAGTCGACGGCACGAACTATTTTGTGCGCGGGGTTAAAATTCATTTTATATCAACCGAAAACAAGTGCGGAAGAGATAGATGCTGTGATGAGCAGTAGGAAGCTAGGTCGCGTACGAATACACATTTTTGCAAATTTGTAGCGAAATGGATAATGATTTAGGACGAAACCGAGCGCGCGAAATTTTATAAACAGACCTTTGGCAGTCTAGATGTCATGAAAAAACTACTGAATCTATCTGTTCAAAATAAAATTATTTGAATTGTTGAACTACTAATCTATCCCTGTATGGAGGCCATTTTGCAATTTTCCGTCTTCTTATGGTATTTATTCGCACCCAAAAATGCGTCAAAATTAGTGTCGAAATGTGGAACTTTCGACGCTCATAACTTTTAAAGATTTTCTTTTTTTACTTTTTTGCTTCCATACAGGGCTAGATAATGATGAGAAAAATTGATATCACTTTTTATTTTGAACGTATATCGTCAAACAGTGGAATAATCTCTAGACTACGTTTGTATGGAAGAATTTTCGACTAGTGTAACCTTAAGTCACACTTTTTATCACAGTTTGGGTGATAAAGCCATTTTGTCTTAAATGCTAGCACGGCGGCGTGAGATATTTTCTTGACTTGTGGTATAACTTCTTGACGTTTATTTTTTTATCTTTTTCGGCAATTTTCCAATTTTATTGCAGTTTCGGTTTAACCTTGGCCATAAAAACCATTTAGGTTCTGAGAAGCATAGCCCTACGACGGACTGTTTCCGAATTATGGGCCTCCGAATCTTATTTTATTATGCATAAAACGCTCTATATTTCTAAAATGGTATCTCGAAAACGGTATGTCCTAGGCAAAAAATAACCAAAATTTAGCCCCCCCCTTTGTCACATCCATACTAGCAGCATCCCAACATAAATTTATGAAAGTTTTTTTTTTGCATGGTTTTCGACTTTATCTACAAATTCTTAAAAGAAAATATTTTCGGTCATGACAAGTTATGATAAAATATGTCATGTCTTACAATTTGTCTTAAATGCTAGCACGAGACAACCATGTGACACAGTTTAAAGGCGCGACATGCCTTTCTTGTCAGCTTTAAAATATGTCACATGTTTGACCCGTGCTAGCATTTAAGACAAATTGTAAGACATGACATAATTTATCATGTCTTGTCACAAATGTCTTGGGTACGCCCATGCTCGCCGGGCAGTTGTGTACCTACCTACTTGTGCATATTTATTATTTTACTCTTTGTACTTGTGCTAGGAACGTTTGTTTAAAAATGTGTGTGCTGTGTAAAAAACCTTTAATAGTGGGGTTTGTTAAAGTGACATAAAAGCGACTCCAAAAGACTCGACAATCAAGCCGAAGAAGAGATGTTGGATTTTGCTCGCAACTTATGGAAGTTTCAAACCTTACAGTACACGTGAAATGTCGAATATGATATATAAATGATGCCATGATCAAGGCGTTTAAAAGGAAAAAGATTACTATTCATGAATGCCACAGTGATAGAACCACCGGCAGCGAACATCCCGCCTATCGAATTCGATTTCCAGTCAAAATGTCTAACAATTATACCCCCACCGCAGTATCTCTACGTTGACGTCGTGGTGGGCTCTACGTGCTACAATGAACCCAAGGTCGGTTCCGGTAGATTCTACTTTGCCGCAACATGCCTTGGGTGAGGGTCAATACAATCCACAGGGCAGCTTTGTGGCGAGTTGGTGGGCAGTGGCGACCCCACGGACCTGATCTCTAGGCAGAAGTCTTATCCCTCGTCTCCGCCTTGCCTTTATTGGCCGGTCGGTGTGAACACCGACGGGGAACAGGGCTTCCACCTCTCTCTTGCCTTAATTGGCTGGCTTGAGTGGAGATTCGCAAGAGCATACGAGCTCGGAGGAAGGAAGTTAACCAAGTAAGATGCTGGTACAGTTCTTGATCGTACTTTCGGGATTGTCCTGATAGTCGTGGCGTACCCCTCCACTCCTCAAGCACCTCCGTATATGTTGCTCCCTTGGCGCTACGTCACTAAAGTGCTAGAGACTGTTTTGGGGAGGCCCATTAATTGAGTGTGCAAGTCTTTACCTGCCTTATTAAAGCCGTGTAGATCAATAGTGGTCAGGTAGGGGCCAATAGTCCATCTATATTTTTAGGTAATCGATCTACGAAACCTCTCAAACCCATAGCTCAATGTGTTTTGTGTCCATATTCTGCAATAGTCCTGCACCAGCCGGGGTTTGTCCTTTTGGTTCCCTTGCGTAGTGACTAGTGCATACAGGGATAATCGCCGGTTGGTGTCAAATTTCATCCTACATGTCTAACAAGGCCTCTGTGAATTGGTTTCGGCCTCTGGTACACCTTTCAAAGGGGACTCTAGGGTCCCGAGAATCACAAAAATATATCAAAAATAATAATACCACAAGAAGGCCTATGACTCAGTGATACATGATAGCTCATGAGGGTGCTGGAGTTGTATAAAATTGATGCAACTCTGCGCGCCTTTCTGACGTCATTTATGGGGCAGTGGATGACGGTCCTTCACTATCCAGGATGTCGACAGATTCAAGAGAACAGCGAACCTATGAGGATCAAGCGTGGAATATTTCAGGGTGATAGTCTGAGTCCGCTGTGTTTTTGTTTAGCTCTAAACCCTCTTAGTACACTGCTGGTGGGTTCGAGCCTGGGCTATCGGTTGAGAAGAAGAGGTCAGGTCATGTCACACCTCCTTTACATGGATGATCTGAAGCTCTTTGCGCCCAACAACTTGCAACTGATGTTATATAATATACAGATGGTAACAGAAACCATCAGTAACGCCATCAGGATGGAATTTGGTGTGGACAAATGTGCAGTCATGCATGTAAAGCGAGGCGAGATTATGGAATCCGTGGGAATACAACTCTCGAATTCCATAAACCTTAGATCCCTTTACTCAACCGAAACTTACAAGTATTTGGGTATGTCGGAAGCACTACCTAGGCATCGATGCTACTGGCGTGAATCAGTCGTTAAATGAATCGTCTTGATGTACACTTTCGGCATACTCAAATGGATATATAATATATAATACAGAACTTGACACCCTGGATAGGAGGGTCTGCACACTGCTTACCGCAAATTACATGCATCACCAGGGTCATCGGTGATGAGACTGTATATCCCGCGGAAGGACGGCGTTCGAGGCCTTTTAAATGCTAAATCTCTGCACAACTGCGAGGTATGCAGTCTTAGGGAATACTTCCAGAAAAACTACGTGGGTATGCATCGTGATGTGGTAGCGGCGGACAAGGGCCTTATCCCGCCCTCCTTGGCTATCGATAATATGCGCAAACCTATAGTATTAGATACCACAGGGAGGTATGGCAGAGCAAGGCGCTTCACGGACGCTTTTAGATCTCTTAGCATCCGTGGCCTGGTTGCGATTTGGTGACCTTTTCGGGGAAACCGAAGGTTTTGTCTTTGCGATTATGGACGAGTTATGATGACGAACAACTACCGGAAATACATCATGAAGGGCGGCACGGTTGACATTAGTCGGGCATGTCACCGGCCGGGGGAGTCCATCCGTCACATTATCTCCGGTTGTTTTAGTCTAGCTAACGGAGACTATTTCATAGACACAATTTTGTAGCCAGGATTATCCATCAGCAACTGCTCTTAAATACAATCTTGTGGAATGGGAAGTACCGTAATATAGGGATGTGGCCGACCCAGTTCTCGAAAATGACAATGTCACATTGCATTGGGATCGGTCTATCATCACTGACAGGACTATTGTTGTTAATAAGCCTGACATAGTGGTGATCGACCGACTAGAGCGTCGCTCAATGATTGTTGACATAGCGGTCCCTCATGACCAGAACCTCGTGAATGCTGAGAAAGATAAAAAACCAAGTATCTTGATCTGGCTCGCCGGGTTGTCGACATGTGGGATGTGAATACAGCAGTCATTGTGCCGATAGTGGTGACGGCCAATGGCATGATATATCTTGTTGGGCAGTTGGATCAAGGGCTTGATCCAGAAAGCGGTACTCCTGAGTGTGCGTTACCCAGGCAAAATGTTTTGCTTTAGAGAGATGAGACTTAAACAAATAATTAGTGTATCATGAGGAGCAATTTGTTTACTAATAGCAAAATTTGTTTGAATTGTAGTTTTTAAGTTATTTAAGAAAAACAAATTTTGCTGGAGTAACGTTTGAAACGTTACCCAGGCAAAATCGTCTTTCAAAAATTAGTTTCAGCACGGAACCAAATACATGAATAGATAGCTTTTGTTGAGTAGTAAATGTTTATAAATAGCAAAATTTGTGTGTGGTATAGTTCTTTAGTTATTTAAGATTTTGCTGCGGTAACGTTTTGGGATTTCCCAGATCTCGAAAACGGCTCAACGCAGAAGTTTGAAAAAAATACCAATAAAAGACCTTAATTTGTTTAAATTTGTTTAATCATTAGTTTTTGATTTGGTTGACGTAAACCAATGTAATTAAATGGTTTCAAAAATCAGAAGAAGCGGGTTTACATGTAAACCAATACACTTATAACCAAATAAACAGCTGTAAAAAATACCCGTGGTTCGACGCTTGTTTACAGCAGACATTTTAGATTTCATACTTTACACGTTAAGAAGATAAAAACAAATTTGATTTATTTTAGACTGGTCGTACTTTAGCGATCGAATACGCAGTTCCCATAACATTAAGAAACATGGCATACTTTAAACAAATTAAAATGATTCATGAAAATTCTTTCCTGTTAATTTCAGCCTTGAATTACGGCTCTAATGAAAGTTATCTCAAAAACAAGAATATGTCAGCAATTCTCTAATAAGCCGACCAAATTGAAAAGGTCACGTAAAAGCGACTGCACCGTACGTACGGGTAATCTTCGCAAATTAGCAGCTTGGTAACCGATGTTTTGTACAGTTAAGCAGAAAAACGTTATTCGTGAAGCCGATTTTTTAATATTTTTTAAGTGCAGTACCATATTACACAATTTTTACTAGTTAATAAAAGTGTAATATCATAGTGTATAATTTATAGTGTGATTTAAAACAATACAAACATATAAAGGGTGTAAGGGACAGCCCTCCACAAACTGATGGGGTGAATTCAGTATATCATACTAAGATGTCCGGTACAAGAAATTATTTCAGGATCGTTAGGGGAATCCAATAAACCTGATTTATTTTATTTCCTCATACGCAATGTAACGCTACCGTGACAAAACGCGCGCAGCGAGTCATCGGCCGTACTCTTACGCACGTGTTCGTTCGAAACACTGGGTTCGCTTTACAAATGACCTTTCCTAGAATAAATCTTTTGTTTCATAAAAAAAAGAACAAAAAATAAAAATGTTCCGCCGACCGCTTCCACTTAACAAGTCATAGAACAATAAATAGCGGCCGGTACCCGAAAAAAACAATGCTGTAAAACATGTGCGGAGCTTTCAATTCAGCATAACAGTTTCGTTTCATGTCATTCAATTCGTTTTCATCGTTTTTTGTTCAATCTAGAAATGTAAACTACTCGATACAAAAATCGCTAGTTTATCGTATAACACGAAACTAGTTATCCCGCTACATGCCTCGTAGATAGTTATTGTAACTATTGACGTGAAATAACGCCCATACCTAAAGCGCGCTCGCGCCACGTGACATCACATTGAAGAGAGCGAGAGCGAACATTTTTGCAGATAGCCGGCGCGTAACGAACACACGTAACACATCACAATACGTCCAAAGTAAAATAAAAAATAAAGAAAATTAATCCTACCTCAGAATCGCTCGGGTCGTACCTGACCAGAAAACTTTTGTATTCAACTGTACTAACAAAACATCTATATTATCCTGTTCATTTCAGATGGTTGCGCTTATGTATGGTGCGGTCGCTTTTATGTGACCTTTTCAATTTGGTCGGCTCATTAGAGAATTGCTGACATAATCTTGTTTTTGAGATAACTTTCATTAGAGCCGTAATTCAAAGCTGCAATTAACAGGAAGGAATTTTCAGGAATCATTTTAATTTGTTTAAAGTATGCCATGTTTCTTAATGTTATGGGAACTGCGTATTTGATCGCTAAAGTACGACCAGTCTAAAATAAATCAAATTTGTTTTTATCTTCTTAATGTGTAAAGTATGAAATCTAATATTTCTGATGTAAACAAGCGTCGAACCACGGGTATTTTTTACAGCTGTTTATTTGGTTATAAGTGTATTGGTTTACTTGCAAACCCGTTTCTTCTGATTTTTGAAACCATTTAATTACATTGGTTTACGTCAACCAAATCAAAAACTAATGATTAAACAAATTTAAACAAATTGAGGTCTTTTATTGGTATTTTTTTCAAACTTCTGCGTTGAGCCGTTTTCGAGATCTGGGAAATCCCAAAACGTTACCGCAGCAAAATCTTAAATAACTAAAGAACTATACCACACACAAATTTTGCTATTTATAAACATTTACTACGCAACAAAAGCTATCTATTCATGTATTTGGTTCCGTGCTGAAACTAATTTTTGAAAGACTATTTTGCCTGGGTAACGTTTCAAACGTTACTCCAGCAAAATTTGTTTTTCTCAAATAACTTAAAAACTACAATTCAAACAAATTTTGCTATTAGTAAACAAATTGCTCCTCATGATACACTAATTATTTGTTTAAGTCTCATCTCTCTAAAGCAAAACATTTTGCCTGGGTAACGCACACTACTCCTGACGCGGTGCGTATCGTTAGGAGATTCCTCTCTCAGGAGCCCTGACCACCGGTAGCTTGGACCCTGTTCCCGATACCAGTGGGCTACTCATCATCATCTGCCTAGCCTTTTCCCCAACTATATTGTGGTCGGCTTCCAGTCTTACCGGTGGGCTACTATTTTTATATTTTAAATATATTTTTATTTTATTATTATAAGCTAACATTTAAAAATGTAAAAAGTATTCACATAAATTAAACAAAGTCCCAATATATTTATCTCCATATTTAACAATAGTGCTCCATATTTAGCAATAGACTTGTACATCATGCTTGGACCCTGTTCCCGATACCGGTGGGCGTCTATTTTTATATTTTTAAAAGTTTGTTTTTATTTTATAAACATATTTTCTAATGTTTTTTTTTTTATTTAAATTTATAAAAAATATTTTAAAATGTACTCAATAAGATATGAAAATTAAATAAAGAACATAATATTTTTTTTTCCTCGATATTTACTCAACAGGAAAAAAAAAAAAAAATTATTATAATAATATATTATTATATTATATATTATAATATTTATAATTTTTATAAACATACTTTTTGACATTTTTTTCGCATAGTTTACAAAGTCCTTAAGGAGGAGGTCCTTAAGGAATTGCGAAGATTTATGAAGATGCGACGGATTTTAAATAAACGTTTTATACCTATCAAAAGTTTTTTAATATCCTTAAAAGTATAAAAAAAATATTAAGCGATTTTCTAAACGCCGTTGTACCGTCAACAGCACATCAGGTTATACAAAACTGTAAAATTTCTCCAAATGATTTTAAACCATAAAATGTTGTTGGTTAAGTTCAAAATCGAATAAGAAAATTTGAGATTGTGGTACTTGATGACTTTACATAAATTGTGCATATTAAGATAAAAAACATATTATTTGTAAAACTCGCCTACACTAATCCAAAAGTAGTGCGTGGCAAAGCAGCTCTAAGCGGTCAAGTGAAAGTCAACCCTTATGTTCTAGCATAAATCGGCAAATTATCCTAACAAATATAATGAACGTTCGAAAATTTGTTGGATTATTGATAATTATGTTTTAATATAAAATCATATTACTAATAAAGGTATGAAAATGCACGGAGATATTTTTCACGTCAAGTAATTAATCAAAAATCAAAAAAAATGTTTTAAAAAGGAAAATCTTTTGGATAACTAAACAAAGCTATCTATTTAAAGATATAAAAACATATTTAAAAATAACAATTTGCAGAGCATTTTTTCAGTAGAAGTTATAGTGCAAAATGTTAAAAGTTGAATTTGGGGTCTATCCAAAATCGAAAAAATATTGGATTCCTTTACATACTTATTCTAACTAGTACATACATACGTATAAAGAAAGTATTTCAGTCTGAGGAAATATTCACAGAGCCTTATAAGCGATTATCATGTTTAGGTAAAAATACCTAACTTATCGTAACAAAATTTGTTGGATTATTCTACATGTGTAATCTGTATTACCTCATTTCATCACATGCTAAATTTCAGAGGCGGGAGAATTTTTCGGAAGTCTCCATACAACAAATATCCTCGTTGACTGGACTAAACTATAAGGTCTCTGCCCATGCACAATATTTCTCACACCGATCATTCGTTTAGAATTTTCCTGCTGGAACAACGTTACCCTAGCAGGAATAGTTTTTTCCGATTTTTTCAAAAACGACGACACGCACAAGTTTTTTTATGTAGCGCACATTCACAGCAGATTACGCTCAAATTATACGTTCCACTCATATCACTCCAGGAGCCACTTTCCTGTTGGGGTAACGTACACATTATATTTTCAGCGCACATTCTTGCACAACTATAAGCTCTCTTCCCATGCACAATATTTCTCACTCCGATCATTCGTTTAGAATTTTCCTGTTGGAACAACGTTACCCTAGCAGGAATCAAAAACTTGTGGGCAGCCAGAGACCAATTAAAAAGAAAGAAAACAAAACCGATGAGGTTTTATTTGTGGCGTAGGAGACTGGGTACGGTTGGAACCATTTTGCTTTGAACGCCCGTAGCACAGCTATTTTGAAACATAACAAACTCACATCACATCTTATTAATGTTTCCACTGCTGGGTCACAGGCCACCTCTCTGTGTGAGGGTATGGGCCGTAATCCACCACGCGGGCCCAGTGCGGGTACCAACCCGCACTGGGCCCGCGAACGTGGTGGATCCAAACATTCCATGACATGTGACATCCACCAGGATGTCACATGTCTTCGAATGTTTGGTTCTAGTACATGCCGGTTTCCCCACGATGTTTTCCTTCACCGTTTTAAGAGCAGTAGTGATGCAATAATTTACCCAAAGTAAAGCGCCTACCTGGGCTCGAACCCACGACCTACATGTGACCTACAGGCAATGTGTTGTCGAACTATTGGTTTTCGAAATTGAGACCGTGTCGAAATAATTAACTGTCGAAATTCAGAATGACACCCGGTTTTTAGATATTGTACCGATATATAGATTTCGTAACTACCTATATACGGTTTGTATCGCCCACCGCTAATCAGAACCAGATTAGTAACAATTTAGAGTCAGTTCAACCAACAGATTCTTTACCTACTTTGGAACAAAAAAAGTACCTCCTCAAATAAGGTCTTGACAGGTCACATGTGTAAAGAAAACAATGAAATAATTTTTTTAAGTTATATTAAAGATACATCTACACCTGCGACTCAGGCAGTGTGGTGATGATGTCAGAATCGCCAGGGTCTGTGATGGCGAGTGTGCACACCCTATAGTACTTTCCGCATGCTGTACCCAACTCAATATTGTTTCCACTGTAGTGGTGGACACCAGTCTTGGCCAGGAGTGCGTAATACTCGATCTCCGATTTCCTATAACAAAATTAATAAGGTAACATAGGTTGGTTACATAATAAATTGCAATAACCAGCTAACCAATGTCAATTGCAGAGATATTTGTAATAAAAGTAAACCAGCAGCAAACATAATATTGAGAGCTGTTTTATATTATTATAAACTGGCTGAGACTGCAGCTTCGCTCCCATAATCTGTCTGCCAACCCTACTCTACTTACCTTCCTGCCTACCCTACATACCTACCTAACAATTTTTTTTTTAAGGTCATCATTCTTTTGCGGAGAATGTTAACACCGCCATTTAGAAAACGACTTCAAATGCACAACGCCATCTATCGAATATCGAGTTCAACTGTCCGAGTATCCGAATTGCGTGTGTTGTGTTAATTTTACTTTTTGAACACTTTAAATTCATCTAACTTTTGATAGAGTGAACAGATTGCGATGAAACAAAAACTAAGTAATTCTTCAAGTTACGCACAATATTTATGTATAAAAGTTGTCTACGTTGGTTTCGTACATTTCACGTGATGCGTGCACAAATAAACAGACAAAATATCCAAAAATGCTGGAAATGGGTTGTTGGTTATCCTTTAACAACCTGGCTATTTTTTTTGGAATTATTTTGGATGTACAAAAATTACTTTTCTACAGATTTATTATATGTATTGATTATTATTTTTGTAGTTATGTTTCAATCAAATTAGTAGAAAATCTTTTTTTAAGGAAATCGCCAAATGTAATTTTATTGCAGTTAGAACAGACAAAGTGGATTCTGTAATAACTGCTTTAGCTAACAGTATATTCATAATTTGATTCTCTACAACAGAGCTAAAATACAGTTTATAAAATACAGTAACTTTCTCACCTGTCAAAGTTCAGCAAATGGGTTATGACTACTCCATAGGTTTCCCATGTGGAATCAGAAACAGTCATGTTGTTGATGCATTTTATAATTTAATTGAAATATCTACATCCTATGAACCTGATGTACGATCTATGCAACATGTACTGAGTAGTTCCAAGCATACATCATGTGGTCAAATTGAAAAGCAACAAGTATCTAACATGTGCACTCCAGGCAATAATTAGAACATGACTGCTTCATGAAACACTATGAGGGAATCCATACTTCTTAGTCCAAAGACTCCATATGCTTCCCTTTGACAGACACAATGCTGGGAAACTCTACTTCTCAGTAGTCTCACCTTAAAGGAGGAGCGTTCTTGGCAATGATGACCAGCTTAGCTTTGCCCTGGCGGAGAGTCTTAAGTGTCTGCTTGTAGCCGAGACAGTACTTGCCAGATTTCATAACCAGGGCCAAGCGGGAGTTGATAGACTCGATGGTCTTTTTCTGAAAAAAAATAAAAGAAGCAGTTTTAAGACAAGGATCACAGGACATTTCAGGAAACTACTGGTGGGGCCTCAGTTATTTTTTAACCGATTTCATCCCTGACTAACCCCATCGGTATTTATTGCAATACAAATTAAACGCAACAAAACGGTGTATGGCGCTGGTGTAGATTAGATACTGCACACTTAACCTACAAATTGCATTAAATATGTTTGATACGTTCTCAACCTTACAAATTATGAAATTAGCAAGCCTATCTTGTATCAGTTTATCTTGGACTTAAATTTATTTAGGATTATCAAACACAAGTATAAAATAACCCCGTACAAGTCCACTTAAGTTTCAATACAAAACACGTGTAAGGCACTAACCTGTTTCTTGGCCGCAACCATTGTGTATGTTGTTGTAACCACGAATTACTGAAATAGAAAAGAAGAAATAAGCTTTTCTTTATAAATGGATCCGATTCCAATGACCAATAATGATATTTCCACGAGCACAAAATGTAACGCACCTCTCGTAAAACCGCGTTGCAAAGAAAAGAACGGGTGAATTTTTTTTAAGACGCAGACCATAGAGTAGAGGAGTGAGTAGAAATTGGAACTGAATGAAGCATGAATGAAGTGAATTATTACCACAGATTATCTATGAATGTAATATTTCCAACTTTTGATCGAATGAAAACAGATATAGGAGGCACAGGGATAAACTTAAAGCACTTATTACACTAGAGGGTATTCAGGGCTCTAAATACCGTGTCACTCCACCATTCCAAATCGATAAAGTCGATATTTTGGGGACCTAACCTACCTCCCTAACATTTATTACATCTCCCTAAATTGAAGTTTAGGGTTTTTTTTTTATTTTCTAGTGTTAACACACGTCCGGATTTGGTACGGCCCGACTACGGATTTGTGGGCGGGGTTAGTCCGGCGCCGACCATATCCGAGCGTGTGTAGAGTGGTCCGCGGACATTATTATTATTAAATTGATTCCGTCTCGGTCCAAACAAGCGTGTGTAAGCGAGAAAGCATTTGTGGGCGGAGTCGGTCCGGCCGTACCAAATTCGAGCGTGTGTTAACACTATAATAGTGTTAACACACGTCCGGATTTGGTACGGCCCGACCACGGATTTGTGGGCGGGGTTAGTCCGGCCCCGACCATATCTGAGCGTGTGTAGAGTGGTCCGCGGACATTATTATTATTAAATTGATTTCGTCTCTGTCCAAACAAGCGTGTGTAAGCGAAAAAGCATTTGAGGGCGGAGTCGGTCCGGCCGTACCAAATTCGAGCGTGTGTTAACACTATAATAGTGTTAACACACGTCCGGATTTGGTACGGCCCGACCACGGATTTGTGGGCGGGGTTAGTCCGGCCCCGACCATATCCGAGCGTGTGTAGAGTGGTCCGCGGACATTATTATTATCACATCGTTCCTGTCTGGAATTAATTCTGGAATAATATCATGATAATTATAATTGTATTAACAAATGTTTTTAAGTCAAACAATTTATATCTGCATCTGAAACAGAGTTGAAAACTGATATAAGTCTTCACGTCACTGGAATGGCGATGTCACTCTTATTTTCACCTTAACACTACAGAGACAGGATCTCAGCGATGAGAGCGAGAAATATGTCCGTTGTAAATTATTATCCATCTCATTCGAACGCAAATATTTGTATGAATGATGTTCCAACCGAGTGAATCCAAACTATTGTAAATGTAAGTATTAACTAACTAGTATACTTGAGCGAGCAGATACTTGCTCAAATATACTAGTTTTAAGGATAAGTTGTTAGCCTATCCTCATATTTAAATCTCACTGATCTGACAGTAATGCGCTTTATCTTTAGTAGCACGCTATCCACTAGTTTATAGCTTGCAATCTGATTGAAAGTATTTTTCAGTTAACCTTTACAGCAAGTTTTCTATTACTTAGAAATGAATCTCAATTAAAATAATTGGGATTTTCTTTTTCTCTTACGTATTAAATTATTCTCACGTATTTTTATACCGAAGGCTATGTCCCATCTCTAATATTAGTTCCATGGAATCTCACGTTAAGTCACGTTGCTATCAGCGCCAAAATGGCGGAAATCAAATGTCTTAATTTTTTCATCGATAATATGAAGTCCAGCGTACTTGTATATTAGAGGTCAGTGATCCCATACATTTAATATGGTCAGACACACATAGTCAACACGCCATGTGACGACACGCAATCACACGCGGTAACACGCAGTCACTTTGGATCAGCGTGTTGCCGGGAGAGGGGGCAAACACGCCACCCGATGACCCGACGCATCGGACACAGTGTGTTCCTAGTTAACACTCGATGCCACGCGTCAGTCAGTCGAGAGCATTCCTGGCGTAAAGATATTTTTTGTATGTTTTTATTTAAAATGTCGGATGAACAATTCATCGAATTAGTAAAACGGTACTCATGATTATATGATATGATTTCAGGCTAATATCGTGATCATAGTATTAGAAATAATACTAGAAACAAAGCTATGATATGAATTCAGTGGTGCCAACTTAGGGTAATTTACCATAATTTAGAGTAAAGTTTAGTCAGCAGGGTCATTTTTAGGGTCGGGTACTAACTCGGCGAGGGTAATTTTTATGTTTATGCTATAAGAGAAATCATTAACTTATTTGAGTCAAAATTTTAAATGGAAGTCGGTTGTATTTTTACCCGACGGCCGAAGGAGGGGAATGCGTTTATTGTAAAAAAAAAAAATTGTTTACTTTTTTGTGTGGCACATTACGGTACGGCACAGTTAATGTCAATTTCTATAGTAATCTTACTTCTTGGATGTATGTTTGTCAATCACGCCAGAACGGCTAAACGGATCTAGATGAAATTTTGCTGACAGATAGATTATAGCCAGGAATAGCACACAGGCTACTTTTTATCCCGGTATAATGCCCCCTTGGGTGATAAAGCACTTTTGACATGGGCGAAGCCGCTGGCAGAAGCTAGTGTACAATACATAGACATGCACTCCCGGGTGATTTGCGACTATATTATCTGTGACTTTACTAAAAAAAGAAAAAAAAAACAAAAAAAAATACAACCGACTTCCAAATAAAAACACTACAAAATGAAAATAAATTCTTTTTCAGCACTCGGTGTCAAAAAACGAAGAAAAGAAAACAGGAACACTGACTTCTGAAAAAGAATTCAGTTTCACTCTGTAATGTTTTTATTTGGAAGTCGGTTGTATTTTTTTGTAAAAAAGTGTATATATTGTTTGCGTTCTTTCTGCCATATATACGGCATTTCTTTATAAATTTCTATGTCATGGGTAAAATCTCTTCTGTATTTAGCGACATCGCAAACAACTCATACTCGAAACGTTCGCATGTTTCGAGTATGTGAGTGAGGAGTGAACGTTCACTGCGCTCGTTTTGCGACGACTGAAGCGCTTATTACACTACACGGTATTTAGGACCCTGAATACCGGGTCACTCCACCATTTCTGGTCAATTAGGTCGATTTTTAGGAACCCTAACTCCGTAAAAGTTTTAGAGTTTAGGGCCCTGAATACCGTGTAGTGTAATAAGCGCTTTAACTCTCTGACTCCCTTATTACAGGGTAGTGTAATAGTGTTAACACACGTTCGAATTTGGTACGGCTGGACCACGGATTTGTGGGCGGGGTTAGTCCGGCCCTGACCATATCCGAGCGTGTGTAGGGTGGTCCGCGGACATTATTATTATTAAATTGATTCCGTCTCGGTCCTAATAAGCGTGTGTAAGCGAGAAAGCATTTGTGGGCGGAGTCGGTCAGGCCGTACCAAATCCGAGCGTGTGTTAACACTATTAGCTTTCACACGAGCCGGCGTACATGACACGGGCTACCCGGCAACCGGGGCGTGTGAAAAGGCACTGAAGGAACAAAACGCGTACTTGTGTGATCGTGTTACACCCGCGCGACCCAAAATTTAGTAGTTTTTTGGCCGCTACGATGAGCCAAATTAGGGACCCTAAATTTTGTCATACGATTCTAAACCAGTATGTTAGGCCCTGAATACCGTGTAGCGTAATAAGCTCTTTACAAATTTGGGTGATTGACACAGCAAAGAGTATATAGTCCTCGGACTTATAAACCTATGGACTTGCCATACCTACAAAATTAGCGTGCATACCTACAAAAATCGGGCAATTAAGATGGCTGTCCATTTGCAACTGTTTGACAGCACAACTACACAGATAAACGTATATATACGGCACACAACTACCAATTTTTTCGGCAATCAACATGGCGACCGGTCACGCATAGACATAATTTTGACGTCACTCAAAAGTGTTACCAAGTTTAGTCCTTGACAAACATTTAGATGTCTCTCTTTTCATATGCAGCTCTTGTTTAGTTAAAAAGAGACAAAACGCTTTTGGACCTGCGTGTGTCGATATTATAGATATTTGTATAACTATTCTTCATATAGTAGAATATGCCGTCTCCATAGTTTTCCTACCTCATTGATATAGTCCATGGACACAAGTTTACTCATCATATTTATTTTCTCTGTTTTTAAATCAAATGTATTTATCATTGACGATTTTATACTATGTCTGAATGTTTTACAAAAAGGCATTAATTAGAGTCTGGCAAACGAAAGTAGACACTCGAATTATTTGCAAACTTTTTATATGGCAATGCTATACTAATGTCAACATCGATTTTTGGTGATTTGTTGTGGTCTTGATAATAGCATTTATTATGGGAAAAATGAATAAAACAATTAAAAGTGGATTACGGAAGATGTCGTTTCGCATGATGTCTAAATATCAAGAAGAACATCAGGAGAAAGACGTCGAATACGAACAAAAACAAGATTGTTTAAGTTGTTAGAATTCATAAGTTAGAATGACGCTAATAAGTTGTATATACCAAAATTATTACAGAATACGTTTGTTTTTTATTGAGATTGATATTTATTATCTAAAATATTACCTACCTCAATTACCTATAGTATTTTTATTCAGAAGAAATAAAATAAATCATTCTTAAGTATCAAATTAGGTTATTCCAGTTAAGTCATACTAGTTTTGGGGTTGCTATGCTGATATTTTTTAAATTTGCCGCGCTTTCTCAGTCTTTGCTTTCGTTTGTCAGACTTTATAAGCTAAACGCAATCATCAACTAAGGGCCAACACAATCTCAACTCTCACCATTACATTAATGATAATAATCAAATTAAAATATGCATATCCAATTTTTTTTCATAAAATTCATTAAAAAAATAAAATCAAAATAATAAAAAAATAACAAAACAAGGACATAAATTACTTATGATTTATGAAGTATTCAATCAAATTCAATCAATAACAGGTACCTTGTCAACAAACTTCAATGAAAAGTCTAAAAATGTCATAGCCAAAATTATTGAAAATAATCTACTTTATGTCACATTAATCATAGTAGGTATTTATGTAGGTATATATATATATATATGATTTATATCACTTATCATGATACATGTCGAACAAGGCATCTATGAGATGGCTCCGACCTCTGGCACGCCTTTCAAAGTACCGGGACCTCAGAGTCCCGGTACTTTCTAATTAATGGAGTAATTGAAATCGCGCGATAATCGCGTCGCGTCGTCCGTCGTTTTGTAGTTCGTAAGCATGCGGTTATAATGGTCTCTGATTATGTTGCTTATGAAATCATTTTATTTTTTGACATAGACATATAGATAATGATAAAATGCAGACCCATCTGCTCGTTAGTCAAAATATTTTCGACAAGGCACTTTGCTTCCTTCCCAAGTCTTTCTTTTTTCATTACTATTGAGATTCGCAAATTAGGTCATCCACACGTTTTCCGATAGTAGAGACTGAGTGTTTTCGTCGTCCTGCTTACCTGGACCTCGCGTCGTTAACTTGCGTTCTAGTACGACACTCAGATTTTGTGAACGCGTGACCCAGGCGCGGATCCATCCAGTCCTCAAAAGAGGTTCTGGTCACAGCCACCAGAAGATTGTCCAAGTGTGAGTTGCAGTATGAACTCGCTCATGATCGATATAGTGCGTTCCTTCCTACAAAGGAGATGTTTACACTATATAAGACGCCCTGACCAAGATTTTGAACAGTGGATATTTTCACGTGGGCAAAATTTGATTTAAAAACAGACAAAAGAAATAGGATGACGCGAACACTAGTAAATTAATAAACCTGTAAAATGTTATTGTGTGCGTTCACAAAAATTACAAAAGTAAATGTGTATTTGTTTTCACAACACAGTGTCACATAGACTTTAAACTACTGAGCCGATTTCGATGAAATTTTTATTTTGAGATTTACTACTGCGCAGCCATTGTAGCCAACTTCTGGGCCACCCTGAAGTTGGCTTTCCGATGCGCAAGGTACGGATCGGTTCTGTTTATTTATGAGATTTACTACTGCGCAGCCATTGTAGCCAGCTTCAGGGTACTGGGTAGTTTGTAGCCAAGAAATTTGGCGAGAACTATACTTCGCTGTGTTCTGAATCACGCACGATTAATTGATTTTATTTTATTTTATTAAGTCATTAGATATTATATCATCAGCCTATCGACCTCAATAGATTATGAAAGTGTGACGGTTTTAGTCTATTAGGATTGTGGGCATGCCCATCGTGCCCACAATAGTGGATACGCGCTTCACCGCGCTTGGCACGACCAGGTGATGGTCGAATCCGTTGTTCACGCGATAATCGCGTTTTATTGGGACAACGCCATACATAGTGTAGAAGAAATAAAAAAATTAAAATAAATAGGCCAACCACCAACACGATCTTTTTTGGATGGTGCCACGGCCAAGAACACCTTGTTCGGCGCAGCCGCCCTAGTGTGTAGAAGGGGGGTATTATAGTGTTAACACACACTCGGATTTGGTACGGCCTGACCGACTCCGCCCACAAATGCTTTCTCGCTTACACACGCTTGTTTGGACCGAGACGGAATCAATTTAATAATAATAATGTCCGCGGACCACTCTACACACGCTCGGATATGGTCGGGGCCGGACTAACCCCGCCCACAAATCCGTGGTCCAGCCGTACCAAATTCGAACGTGTGTTAACACTATTACACTACCCTGTAATAAGGGAGTCAGAGAGTTAAAGCGCTTATTACACTACACGGTATTCAGGGCCCTAAACTCTAAAACTTTTACGGAGTTAGGTATCCTAAAAATCGACCTAATTGACCAGAAATGGTGGAGTGACCCGGTATTCAGGGTCCTAAATACCGTGTAGTGTAATAAGCGCTTCAGTCGTCGCAAAACGAGCGCAGTGAACGTTCACTCCTCACTCACATACTCGAAACATGCAAACGTTTCGAGTATGAGTTGTTTGCGATGTCGCTAAATAAAGAAGAGATTTTACCCATGACATAGAAATTTATAAAGAAATGCCGTATATATGGCAGAAAGAACGCAAACAATATAATATACACTTTTTTACAAAAAAATACAACCGACTTCCAAATAAAAACATTACAGAGTGAAACTGAATTCTTTTTCAGAAGTCGGTGTTCCTGTTTTCTTTTCTTCGTTTTTTGACACCGAGTGCTGAAAAAGAATTTATTTTCATTTTGTAGTGTTTTTATTTGGAAGTCGGTTGTATTTTTTTTTGTTTTTTTTTTCTTTTTTTAGTAAAGTCACAGATAATATAGTACTATAGGTTAAGTTATTAGGCAAGTTCTATAGATCAGAGACATTGTAATACCTAGACGGAACGTGTTTAAGACGCAATTTTAATATCGGTATTCACTTTCGCACTCACAGATAACGTCATACGCAAAAAGAGATAGATATACTTTTGTCTATGCCATCTTTTGTGCCAGTGTGGCCGAGTATGCTATAGATACTTATCTATAGACACATATCAGTACTAGATCTGTGCCACTGTCATATCGATATTATTGAGTTTAGTTTTGGAGCGATCTACAAATTTGGTCAAATGTCTGTAAGAATCGTCCTTGACTGCGGCTAATTTTACGTTTTTTTGTAGGGAATCTTTATAATTATTTAAAGAGTGAATGTGTACTCGTACAAAGAGTGAACTTATCAGTCATTGTAAGAGTACAATTCCATTCTTTCGTATTTTTTCTGCGCATTATACGAGTTGTATAATAATGTTTATTCATACCTTGCGCAAAAACGAGGTACATCATGAGATCAAAGTGACAGATTTTGGTACACTCGTACGACTGTACAGACATGTACTGATCGATATACTGATGAAGGCTGAAAAGAAAGTTTACAGACGAGTATGTATATAAAAGGAAAAACAAAATAACAATATTGTTTAAATATAATAATTTAATTTAAAACAGTAATATGTAAAAATTAACATGATTCATCAACCTGTGTCTATAAATGGGTCAAGGGATAGCGATAGCATGATTCATTAAAATGCAGTGAACACAAGCGAGAATATAGTGAAGGTGTCCAGTTAGCTCGTTTTATATTCTTGATCCACTTATTTCTTAAATAAGTACTCTTAGGAAACCTGTGCACAATCGATATTAGATTAATAACCACAATAGCAAATAAACTTTATGAAATAAATTAAAGTAAGTCAAATAAAAATACAGTATCGATAAATCTTTCTCGTGACTTTTGTCACATCTCTAACATCAGAACGTAAGTACGTAAACTGTCATAGCTCTATCAGCGAACGTATAAAAGTTAATTATTTCACTAAATAGAATGGTTTAAATGATACTATACGTCCTTGACGTATTTAGAACTTAGATACCTTTATTCCAGACAGCCTATGAAATGTATTCCCTGCACAATAATTTCAATATGCTAGTCGATAACTCACCTGTGGAAAGATATCCTTTGATTATGTTCTGTTAATACACTCATTCTACTCTTGCAACCGATAGCTACACACGACATGGTTCATGCAGATAATTAAACAACAAAATTCTTCCTGATATAAACGATACTAAGGCTTGAAAACAGCGAAAATCTTTGATTAGAGCTGCTAACCGATGGGTTACAACAGTGACTAAAAAGTGGTCTCTTTGATGTTTAGGATGGTAGCGTTTGTCTATGTTTGTCTCTTTCTTTTTCATAGAGTTTCTCTATAAGCAAGAACGAAAGAATTGACAGTTTCTTTTTCGTCGTAAATACGTTCCGTCTAGGTATTACAATGTCTCTGCTATAGATAGTGTACCAAGGTTAACTGTACACATTTGTGTACCCCTTAAGAGCGTACTGGCGTGATGTTATGTTATGAAATGGTATATACAATAAACAGGCATGCTATTGCAGCAATCCCGAGAAAGATGTCATTTATTGAAGAGTTCTGTTGAATATCTCCAAAGAACTTCATCAGATTTTAACCATTTTTAAATGGGACCAATTTGGGAACTTTTTTTTTGTTTGAGAGAGTATCTCAAACAAAATATAATTTTCAAGATCGGTCCACAATTGAGGGAGATATCGGTGAACATAAATAAAATAAAAATAACAAACAAAGTCGGTTAAAAAAAAGACATGATCTCTGAAGGTTTCTTACAGCAGCTTTATTATTTAATTATTCCATTATAGCGGGCGTGCAACACTTGTGACGGTCACTTTCACTTCACAACAGAGTTAGGGCTAAAACAACCGGGTAGCGTAATAAGCGGCTCACTTTTTAAGAGGCCACGCCCACCCTTGCCTTAGGGCCCTGAAAACCGTGTAATGTAAGGCTTAGCACGCACTGCGATTTTATTCGATTTTTGCTCTGATTCTGCGATCTATGGAATTGTATGAAGCGGCACGCATTGCCGAAAAAATACCGCAAGAAAGCCGTGTTATGCCACAGAATCCACCGCACCGCGGCGAGGATTAAATTCGCGCGAATTTTTTAACTCTATGAACAGGTAGAAGGGGACAGAAATCGCGTGGAATGTTAACCTCAGTGCGTTTTAGTTAAATTCAGTATGCGGACAAAATCGCAATGCGTGCTAAGCCTAATAACCCTTTTAACTAAACGCACCAGTTGGTTGGCCCAACATAGGTTACCTTGGACGGGCTGTTGTCCCGTCTGTGTAGAAACAGGTTTAGAGAAACTCGGCAGCCACACCGATATATATTTGTATGGCCCTTCTACCGTGCCACAAACGCATGCGTCTGTCGTATCGCATCGTTCACAACCTTCACGCCATACTTTCTGTTTAACGGAAAAAAGTTTAAACCATAGAAGTCTTTAGATTCGAATTCTAAAGTCTGGTTTTTTAAATGTTTCGATGCTTGCTCTTGACATCGTTTCATATATCTTCGCTCGGTTGGCTCGTAAATAGACTTGATGTGTGTAAAATATGCACATTTATCAATATTAATAGTCGACTCGCCAACGCACCACCGCACAGGCCAACAGACCGATAACGACTGATCGCCCCACTACTCGGACCGGTATTTATAACCGAGCGACGTATGCGTACGAGACAACATTACAATACTGTTATCGGCTTGTAGCGCGATCTATTGACATCTACATACACTACATTCCCTTCCTTGTTTTAACCAGTTGTATGTAACCAGAATTATTAATAAGACATTTAGCATATTCTTATTTTTATTATTAATGAACTGGCATCTCTGGCATAACAAAATGAGAGCACAATAATATTTAAAAATCATTTACTGGTTTAATTTAGTGCTTCCTTTGACCCTTCCTCTTCTTCTTCTATTCCATTTTCTGATACCCATTTCAGGCCTTCTGATGAAGGTTCCCCCTCTCCATCAAATTGCTCTAACGTTAGTTGAGAACTCATGTTATTAATTAGTTACCTGGCACTAATGAATTAATACACGAATCGTCTCGCGCGCAGGCCAGACGACTTCAAGCCTCCGAACAGACTCCAGCACCGTAGACCACACACGTACGCTGCGGCAGGCTATACAGAGAGCCGAAGACAACAACCTGCCTTTCCGCTCAGCGTCTATGAAACACGTAAAAGTCCTCGACTTGATCGAGACTTGGGCTGCACTGCAGTCCCTCCAACGGCGCCAAATCGACCACCGGTACATCGAAGTGCCGAAGCGCCTGCACAAAAATTCCATTACGCTAGTCCGACCTTGCGACCTGGCTCCGGAACCCATCCCTCCGCAGCGAGGTGTGGTACAGGGAGACGCCACCTCCGAAACCTTCCACCGCTACACTGGAGGACGCCTTCAAGGTTCCGGGTCGGAGAGGGCCAGGCACCGAAATCAACGGCGAGCACTTCACTCGCCTTCGGTTCACCGATGATATAGCTGTCATGGCTGAGACCATGGAGGACCCCAGTACAACGCTTGATGACCTCAGTAGAGCTGCCGAAAGAGTGGGTCCAAAAATTAATTTGGATAAAACCAAAGTGAGGTTAAACGCCCATGTCGCACCCATTCCCGTCAAGATCGGAGACTCCACACCCGCAGCCGTGGACGACCATGCCTACCTGGGACGAATAGTCCAGCTAGGCATGCCCAGCCTCGAGAAAGAGGTCAACTGTCGAATCTCACTCGGCCAGGCAGCGTCCGGGAAGCTGCGCGGCATCCTCTCATCCAGGTTTGACGGGGACGGCCACGCTTTCTTTTGCCTTGGGGATTCCAATCCAGCGCTTTCTTAGGTATATGATCAGAGTCCCTTCGCAGCGTGTGGCCGATCCAACTCCATTTACGACGCTTGATCTGGCGGTCAATCGGGCTCTCGTGGCATTGCCCCAAAAGCTCTACGTTGGTGATGGTCTCGGGCCAGTAAATGCCGAGTATGCGACGAAGACAGCGGTTGACGACCACTTGGATCTGGCGTGAGATGTCTTTTGTGACCGTTCACCGTAAAGCAGCACGGATTTGATTTGAGAAAGTTTTAAGTTTGATCCTTCGGGTCAGTTTCCGCGATTGCCAAACAGGTCTCAGCTGTGCGAAGGTAGCTGATCGTGCTTTAGCAATCCTTGATGCGATGTCCTCTTCACTACCTGCAGTCTATGACACGACGGTCCCGCGGTAAGTGAATTTGCGGACGCGTGCCACTGCCTCTGTTCCAATCAGCAACGGTGAAGTATTCTACACACCAGATCTCATCTCTTGGGTCTTCCGGGTGTGACCAGTATGTACAAATAAAGTACCACTACTGCTGACTTCTCTCATTTTTTTTTCTTTGATAACTGTCTATTTAATGACCAGTAGGCATAATCTACTGCTATTATTGTCATTCTCTGATGACTGTCAATTTAATGACCAGTAGGCATAATCTACTGCTATTGTTGTCATTCTCTGATGGGGGTGCACGAGAAGAGCCTCCCCGAGCGACGTCTAGATCATAATAAAACGTCCGGCGCACCCTGGTAACAGCTGGCACTCGGTAACGCAGAGTCCAGCTGGCCAATCTTCTCACCACGATGATTCCCCAAAGGCTACTACCAGAGCGAATTCAATCGGAATACCTAAGATCCAGTGAAAACTGCTCCCAGATCCGACGCCATCGTCTGGCTAAACCCGCTCTGAACGTCATCTCGATAAATATAGAGGGTTTTTCTGCGGACAAAGCGCTGGTTCTCTCTGAACTATGCTTGGCTACTCAATGCGACATAATCTGCGTCCAAGAAACCCACCGGGACCACAATCAACCTAGGCCGCAAATACCTGGACTAAGTCTGGTTGCGGAGATTCCACATCCTAAATATGGTAGCGCTGTTTTCATTAAGCCTAACGTTACTATAGTCTCGGCTTCCTGCAGATCTGTCAATTGTATCGAAATGATAACCGTAGACACCGGAAAGTGTACCGTTAGTTCTGTCTATAAACCCCCTAACCAACCCTTCCAACTTTGCCACACATCCAACTTCCACGACCGAGACAGTCGAATAATAATTGGCGATTTCAATAGCCACAGTACGTCTTGGGGATATCGAAATACAAACAACGATGGCGCGGCGGTTGAACAATGGGCAGAAACGGAAAACTTACTCCTGCTGCATGATGCAAAACAACCTGCTTCTTTTAACAGCGGTCGATGGAAACGTGGATATAATCCCGACCTTGTTTTTGTAAGCCTGAACATAAGTCACTTTTGCCTCAAAACAGTAGAGAACCCAATACCACGCACACAACACCGTCCAATATCTTGTAAGGTACAAGCTGCTGTTAAACCAATTACAGTGCCATTCAGACGCCGGTTTAATTTTGCAAAAGCTGACTGGAAGCATTATGCTGAAAGCGTAGACATAAAACTGCACTCCGTCGTTCCAGCGCCCCACAACTATGATGCATTTGTTGCAGCTGTGCGGACTGCCTCCCGACAGTTTATTCCCAGAGGGTGCCGCACTCAGTATATTCCTGGCTTGAACCCTGAATCCTCGAGAATACTAGAATCGTACCAACATCTGTACACAAATGATCCCTTTGCAGAAGAGACTATCGCGGCGGGGGAGGAACTCCTCAGTAAAGTCAGTGAAAGTCGTAAAGAAAAGTGGATGAACACGATAAATGAAATGGATATGACAAGAAGTAGCAAAAAAGCGTGGTCTACTCTCCGAAAGCTTACCACCGACCCACCAGAGCCATCACCACCAAATCAGGTTACTGCCAACCAGATAGCGCATCAGCTCCTTCTAAATGGAAAACCCCCAAAAAGACTCCCTAAAACCCCCAAAGCCTCAATTCCATCTGCCGGTAGCACTGAAATAAGCAAACCATTTACGTTGTCCGATATAATACCAGGAATTAAGACACTTAAAAATGGTAAAGCCGCTGGTGTGGATGACATATGTGTGGAACAATTAAAGAACCTGGGTCCGGTGGCAGTTGCATGGCTTCTCGCCCTTTTCAACGCATGCTTGCTAGACGCAAAACTTCCCAAGCAATGGAGGAAAGCGAAGGTGACAGCGCTTCTCAAGCCGGGAAAATGTCCATCGGATCCCAAAAACTATCGCCCGATCTCGTTACTTTGTCACACATTTAAGTTATTCGAACGGCTAATTCTAAATCGCCTACAGCCCCTAATCGACCCTGGGCTGATCCCAGAACAAGCTGGTTTCCGTCCTGGAAAATCATGCACTGGGCAAATCCTCCGTCTCACCCAGTACATTGAGGATGGATACGAAGTCAACAAAATAACCGGTGTTGTCCTTGTCGACCTGTCCGCGGCGTACGACACAGTAAATGTGAAAAGGCTGTTATTCAAGTTAACAGCCTTAACAGATGACCATGCATTCATACGACTCCTAGGTGAAATGCTACGCAATCGACGCTTTATGGTCAGCTTAAACTCTGAAGAGAGCAGGTGGCGTATCTTGAAGAATGGTCTACCTCAGGGTAGTGTCCTGGCTCCCATTCTATTTAACATCTACACTAATGATCAGCCCAGTACGACAAACACGGAAAGGTTCCTCTACGCGGATGACTTGGCGCTGGCCACAAGGACGACAAACTTTGAAGATGCCGAAGCAAACCTTGAACTGGCCCTGGCGAATCTCAGTGGATACTACGAAGACAATGCATTAAGACCTAATCCGTCTAAAACGCAGTCGTGCTCATTCCACTTGAGAAATCGTCAGGCTGCCAGAAAATTAAACATTCAATGGCGAGGCGCTAACATCGAACACAATAACAATCTTGTCTATCTGGGTGCTACCTTGGACCGCTCACTGACCTACAAAAACCACTGCGATAGAACTAAACTCAAGGTCAACACACGTAACAACTTGCTTCGTCGACTCACGTCCACTTTCTGGGGCGCCTCTCCTCACGTCCTTCGTACATCTGGTTTGGCTCTCTGCTTCTCGGCTGGCGAATTTGCCTGCCCAGTGTGGCATCGATCCGCTCATGCCCGAAAAGTAGATGTAGCCCTCAATGACACGTGCAGAATAATCACTGGGTGCCTGAAACCAACTCCACTTGCAGCACTATACCCGTTGGCAGGAATAGCCCCTCCGGAGGTCCGTAGGGAAGTTACCTGTTCCTCCGAAAAGCACAAGCAGGAGACCGATAACCGCCACCTATTGTACAACGCGGAGCAACCACGGGGGCGACTAAAGAGTCGGAACAGCTTCCTTAAGTCGGCTAAAACAACATGCGACAACAGCCCTGGCGAAGCACGTAGAAAATTGTGGCTCCTCAAATACCCCCCTCCAATTGACTATATCGATCCTGCAGAAAAGCTCCCAGCTGGGAATAAACTACCATGGCCTACCTGGAAATCCCTAAATAGGCTGCGAAGCCAAGTTGGCCGCTGTAGGTACAACCTGGTCAGATGGGGGTACTCCGATCAGCCACAATGTGATTGTGGAACCACACCGCAAACGATGCCCCATCTTTTGTCCTGCTCTATGTGCACAAACACCTGCACCATGAGGGACCTGTGCGAGGCCAACGCTAGGGCTGTGGACGTGGCTGAGTTCTGGTCGAAGCACAACATCTAAATTAAAATTAAAAAATGGAATCATCGACACGATGAAGAAGATTCTCTGATGACTGTCAATTGAATGACCAGTAGGCATAATCTACTGCTATTACTGTCATTCTCTGATGACTGTCAATTTAATGACTAGTAGCTATATTCTACTGCCTGTCAATTTAATGACCAGTAGCTATATTCTACTGCCTGTCAATTTAATGACCAGTAGCTATGTTCCACTGCCTGTCATTTTAATGACCAGTAGCTATATTCTACTGCCTGTCAAATTAATGACCAGTAGGTACGTTCTACTGCATTCGTGTGCTCTTTGATTTATTATTTTAGAACTAATCATGTAGCTCAAATCAAATAACTAATCATGAGGTCACGGATTCGACTCCCAGGTCGGCAGTGTCACTCGGTTTCTCCATCAGGAACTTCCCAATAATACACCACATGCGTGAGTTTATGTTATGCCAGCGGTTGCCACCTAGGCTCACAGTTGCCACAAAGGCCAACTAGGCTATTCTTAACCAATTCAATTCAACTCTTTTAGAATTTGATTGAACACAGTCACAGTCATTCCAAAGAAACTTCGAAACTCTACTGCAGCAAAACTGCCAAGTCAACAGAAACCCTCGAGTAAAGCCTCTAACGCCACGGCTCTCAAACCGTCCAGCAATCGTATTGCCCTCACACAACGGTCTATCTAGACCCAGACCTCCAAAAGAGCTAAACGCAATATCGCGAACCTACGGACTACTTGTGTTGCCTCAATTATACCGATTTACGGCCAAGATTAGGCTTAACCACTGGTACGGTACATGCTACGGCTGATAGACTGAATTACTCGACCTTCTACAGCTTGCTCATCAAATATCATTATCGAAATCAACATCGACTGGAACGTGAGTACGTGATCCACTATCATCTTCCTAAACCTATCGTGTGTATACTTCCAAGTTCTAAGCGTGCCTATTTAAAGCCTTCAGTGTCTAACGATCACCGATAGCGAAAAGTTCCTCTAAGCCTTAGTAGTAATTGATCAGAAACCGTATCAGCTTAGATCATATACAACGCTCATGGCACGACTGCCGCAGCAGCTAGTGACACTCATGCCACCCATATCGTCACAACCTCAAGTGATCATCACACATCACTTCACATAGAGTCTACGACTTCTAGGTTATTACAAAACCAATACAACGAATCTCCTATGAGACCCGTGTCCCCGCTACACCACTAGCTGCCCATCGCCCCCTGAACAACTCACAAGTGAATTGCAGGTACGACTACAGAAAAGTGCGTACTGTGTGAGCTACGGTATGTGCTCTCCTGCTCGGTGGAGGAAGCCTCCTCACTGTTTTCTACGTTTAACTCGTTAGGAGCACAACTTAGAGGCATCCTTTGTATGCGATCGTGAGCGTCATTATTCATTCTACAATATTTACAGATTTCAAAAGATAGCGATCGCGGGATCTAATACTATCATCATGTTACTTTAAAAGTAAGCAAGTGAATTAAGATCTGAAGACAAAAATCGATCGATCGATATTTTTGAAAATGAATGAAAACGACTCACCAGATTGGCATAAAGAGCCGTGTGTATGGATCCACACATACACACGCTCCTCATTGACCTGTCCAGCTCCTTGTTTGTTGCTAGCTTTCTTGTTGCTCCACTCTGGACTTATTTTTCAGTATTCGAGATTCTGAGGGTAGTCTTAGAAAACGACGACTCCTTAAATTAGTCCCACATTGTTCCTGCCATGTAGACGCGAAGCAGAAGAGCTTACTTCTACTGCATTCAGTTTTGGTGGGACCAAACAATACGACGCAGACGGTGTTGTGTGCCAACAGTGTGCACAGTGTGTGTTTACGAGGTTGAATTCCACAGCACTACTCAGCAAGTGCACTACTTATCGTATACATTTGATGCGCTTCAAAACGAACCGCCACTGATTTTAACTGTCACCGTCACACACATTTTTTATCTTGTTTTATTTTTTATTTTTTTATTATTATAGAATAGAATGGAATATAATGCATTGTAACCAAAGTCTTCATGTTCCTTTTAGAGAAAAACAACTTTATTTTACTCTACGGTTTTATCCTCGTCGCCAATGTAAAATATGCACAATTATCAATATTAATAGTCGACTCGCCAACGCACCACCGCACAGGCCAACAGACCGATAACGACTGATCGCCCCACTACTCGGACCGGTATTTATAACCGAGCGACGTATGCGTACGAGACAACATTACAATACTGTTATCGGCTTGTAGCGCGATCTATTGACATCTACATACACTACAATGTGTTTACTCTCTGGTTGAGAATTGATTCGCTTCGCTGGCTGGGCCTTTAATAAGATCACAGCGGTTGCATTTGTTGGGTTTCTCTCGCCTTAATTTCGGTTAAATAAGCCAACGATCATAACCATGCGTCGCAAATTTAATTGACATGAAGGTAGCTTGTTATTATTGAAACGAAGTTCCTTAGTGGGGCTTGTATAGGAGTTACCTGGTAGAAATCGTCAGGTCAGGAAAAAACCCCCCTTCTCGAGACTTTCGGTTCCATCCGGCGTAAATCGCATAATATCGTTAAGCGTTGGCCACCATACTTGTTTAATACGTAGTATCTCTAAGTAGTCTGTGCTTGTTTACATCATACATGTAACTTTTATCCTTAGCAAATTACATTTGGTGGTGAAGATTTTATAAAGGTGGAAACACATTATTAACACCCGACCCGACAACACGCCACCCGACGCCTTCTGACGCGTTGAAGTACTAATCCATCCCATATATTTAATATGGTCAGAAACACATTATCAACACCCGATCCGACGCCACGCGACGCCACCCGACGCGAACCGTGCACATATACTACACCCCACGTGATGCTACAACACGCTTCGCTAGTATAGGGTTGCCATCTATCCGACATTCCCCGGATTTGTGCTAGTTTAGAAGGCGGGCGGGCGGGGTTTTATTTGTAGTCCGGGTCTAAATCACCAACAGCAATTTTTCACCGACTTCTCCGTCAATTGATGACCGATTTTGAAATTTTTTTTTTGCTTTGAAGGTTATGTACCTACCCGAACTGGTCCCATTTAAATTTGATGAATGTCTGATGAAGAAATTCGGAGATATTCAACAGAACTCTTCAAAATATTACAGCAAATCACCCGGGATTGCATGTCTATTTATTGTACACTAGCTTCTACACTAGCTGCCAGCGGCTTCGAACATGTCAAAAGTGCTTTATGACTCTAGGGAACATTATACCGGGATAAAAAGTAGCCTGTGTGCTATTCCTGACTATAATCTATCTGTCAGAAAAATTTCATCTAGATACGATTAGCCGCTCTGGCATGATTGAGTAACAAACATACATCCAAGAAGTAAGATTACTATAGAAATTGATCACTATCTATGCCGAACCGTAATGTGCCACACAAAAAAGTAAACAATTAAAACTTTTTGCAATAAACGCATGCCCCTCCTTCAGCCGTCAGGTAAAAAATACAACCGACTTCCAATTAAAAATTTGACTCAAGTAAGTTAATGATTTCTATTATAGCATAAACATAAAAATTACCTTCACCGAGTTTGTACCCTAAAAATGACCGTGCTGATGGGCCGTCAGGTAAAAAATACAACCGACTTCCAATTAAAAATTTGACCCAAATAAGTCAATAATTTCTATTATAGCATAAACATAAAACTTACCCTCGCCGAGTTTGTACCCTAAAAATTACCGTGCTGATGAAACTTTACTCTAAATTAGGGTAAATTACCTTAAGTTGGCACCACTGATCATATCATAGCTTTGTTTCTAGTATTATTTCTAATACTATGATCACGGTATTGGCCTGAAATCATATCATATAATAATGAGTACCGTTTTACTAATTCGATGAATTGTTCATCCGACATTTTAAATAAAAACATACAAAAAATATCTTTACGCCAGGAATGCTCTCGACTGACTGACGCGTGGCATCGGGTGTTAACTAGAAACACACTGTGTGCGATGCGTCGGGTGCCTCCTCTCCCGGCAACACGCTGATCCAAACTGACTGCGTGTTACCGCGTGTGATTGCGTGTCGTCACATGGGGTGTTGACTATGTGTTTCTGACCATATTAAATATATGGGATGGATTAGTACTTCAACGCGTCAGAAGGCGTCGGGTGGCGTGGCGTTGGGTCGCGTGTTGATAATGTGTTTCCACCGTGGACAGGAAACCAATAGACAACTAGATATCTTATGTCGCATTCACACAAGAAAAAGAGCAACTTACGCCGATGTTGTGTAAAGAAATGAAACAGAACGATAAGATCTTTTGTTTCACGGAGCGTGCCACGTTTTTTTAAGTTAAGCAAACTACTTTGATAAACAAAGTTTGACAGCTAACGCGCAGCTAGCTATCGTCTTCCTTAAAAATAAAGTTTTTACGTGCTTTATGTTAAGTAATTCATGTTATATTTTGTTTTGAATGATTTAGACTTACTGTTTCAACCTTTTATAAAATAAACATGGTGCGGTGTAGCGTTAAAGGGTGTAAAAGTGATAGCGGAACGAAAATGCCGGGCTTGTCTTTTCATTCGTAAGTATACTACTATTTATCAGTTAATAGGCGTTCAGTTATATTTTAGTATGTTCATATATTGTGCTTATCGTACTCTAGACGTAAATTCGTTGTTCAAAACCACAAAAATAACAATTATAACAGAGAGTTTGTATAATAACCTAGAGATAACATATTTAAGACGCAATTTCAACATCGGTATTCACTTTCGCACTAACAGATAACGTCATAAGCAAAAAGAGATAGATATACTTTTGTCTATGCCATCTTTTGTGCCAGTGTGACCGAGGATGCTATAGATACTTATCTATAGACATATATCAGTACTAGATCTGTGCCACTGTCATATCGATATTATCGAGGTTAGTTTTGGAGCGATCTACAAATTTGGTCAAATGTCTGTAAGAATCGTCCCTGACTACGGCTAAGTTTTTCTACGTTTTTTTAGGGTTCCTTTATAATTATTTAAAGAGTGAATGTCTACTCGTACAAAGAGTGAACTTATCAGTCATTGTAAGAGTACAATTCCACTCTTTCGTAATTTTTCTGCGCATTATACGCGTTGCATAATAATATTTATTCAAACCTTGCGCAAAAACGAGGTACATCATGAGATGTATATGTGAAGTGACAGTTTTTGATACACTGGTACGACTGTACAAACAGGTACTGATCAATATAATGATATAAAGTATGCTAGTTCTTGTGCAAGACTGAAAAGAACGTTTACAGACGAATATGTATATAAAAGTAAAAACAATAATAATAACAATATGGTTTAAATATAATAATTTAATTTTAAAAAGTAAAATGTAAAAACAAACATGATTCATCAACCTATGTCTGTGCACGCTTATGTGTACATTAACTGTTGACTGGGATTGGTGGAGAGAGTGAAACACTTTGGCTTACTGTATTTTGAAGATTCTATATTGTTGAGAGCTCTGTTACCGAGTGCCGACTGTGTCTATCCAGAGCCAAACGGACCTTTTTATAGGAGCCCAAAATTTAATTATTTCACTAAATAGAATGGTTTAAATGATACTAAACGCCCTCGAAGTATTTAGAAACTAGATTCCTTTATTCCGGACAGCCTATGAAATGTATTCCCTGCACAATAATTTCAATATACTAGTCGATAACTCACCTGTGGTAAGATATCCTTTGATTATGTTCTGTTAATACACTCATACTACTCTTGCAACCGATAGCCACACACGACATGGTTCATGCAGATAATTAAACAACAAAAATCTTCCTGATATAAACGAAATAAAGGCGTGAAAACAGCGAAAAACTTTAATTAGAGCTGCTAACCGATGGGTTACAACAGTGACTAAAAAGTTGTCTCTTTGACGTTCAGGATGGTAGCGTTTGTCTATGTTTGTCTCTTTCTTATTCATAGAGTTTTTCTATAAGTAAGAACGAAAGAATTGAGAGTTTCTTTTTCGTCGTAAATACGTTAAGTCTAGGTATTACAACGTCTCTGAATTATAAATTCTAACCTAAAAACTTTGGTGTTGCCAATTTTTCTATAAATTATTACCCACTATTATGGGAAATATATGTATTCTGCAGTGTGTATTAATTAAATATCTGAAATATTGAATGGCTTTTTGCAGTTTTCCCGAACCTGATAATTTACGCCAGAATTGAATTGTAGCTACAGGACGAACAGATTGGACACCAAAACCGTCTTCAAAAATTTGCAGCATACATTTTGAGAAAAAAATGTTGATCAAAAAGAAAAAACTTACTCTGCTATTCCCTAATGCTGTACCTATTCTGGTAATCTGGTTATATTCAGTTAATAATATATTAAGTTTCGATCCAGGTTTTATAAGATTTTTGAGAACTTAAAATACTATTTTCTGTAAACATGATCTTCCTACACTTTTATTGCATAAATATAAAAAATGTTTTTTTTTAGGAAGCCAATCTGCCAGCCTGTATTCCATCAACTTCCTCCATCAGTGTGCATGAGGAAACAATAATGGAAATTGAAAACAATTTAAGCATTCATGTAAGTACACTATATTAAATAAAATAATAAAATTTACCCCGAACTTATACAGTATTTTGCTATGTATTCTACAGTATTAAAATAAATTATCTTCGTTATAATCTTGGCACATTAATTCATTATCAAGCACTTTGATTGAGGGATGTTATGATACCAAAAGTGTGGCAGATTTAACATACAAATCGCATGATTCCAGATTGATAGTGCAGTTGACCTAATGCCGTCTACTAGTGGACAAAAGCCAGTTGAAATAGAAAACCCTCCAATATCTCAACAACCATCAATAGTAAGTATTATAACCAAAAATTTTTGAGTCTGTAACTAAGTTATGGTTGTTAAGCGGTTTTTTGGATTTTAGGACAAGACTCCAGAGTACACTCCTCGAACGTTGCGAAAGAAATGGAAAAACTCAGAAAAACTATAATCCGAACGACTGAAAAAATTAAAGGCTCTTCGAGAAAAAAGTAGACGTTTAACGAAAAAAGTAGCTAAACTAGAAAATGTTATTTCAGAACTTAAAACAAAGTCTTTGGTAAGTGAAGAAGATGGGGATTTATTGGCATCTGTTGATCCTGCCAATAGAGACTTCTTGAAAAAAATGTTGAACCCCGCTTCTAGTGGTAGAAAGTATTTCGCAAATTCGCTCTTTGCTTACAATTTATAAGTCCTCGGGCTTACAAGTATGTACGACAACAATTTAATACTTGTCTGCCTCATCCATCCACACTTACTACGTGGTACAAAAGTGTAGATGCAAACCCAGGGCTTACAACAGAATCTTTAGAATGCATTAAATTGGTGGCAAAGAACAAAAAAACTGAACTTTATTGTGCAGTAAGCATGGATGAGATGGCTATAAGGAGGCACGTCCAGTGGGATGGAACAAAATGTGTAGGTCTGGTAAATTATGGGGCAGCTTTGGATGGTCACAATGTAGCTGAAGCTAGGGAGGCATTGGTGTTTATGGTAACATTTATAAATAGTGGATGGAAGATGCCTATCGGTTATTTTTTTATTAATGGCTGTACTGGCGAACAGAAGGCAACATTGATGAAACAATGTATGGGCGTGTTAGTAGATTGTGGTGTTATTATAGTTTCTCTAACTTTTGATGGCTGTCCGGCCAACTTTTCGATGGCAAAAAGCTTAGGTTGCAATTTACATGACTTAGAAAATATTTCTTCCTACTTTGTTGCGGATAAACAGCACATAGTTATTTTTCCGGATCCAGCGCATATGCTAAAACTTGTCAGAAATACACTAGGTCAGAAACATAAATTAACAAATCTAAATGGTGGCATTATTTCATGGCATAACAACGGCAAAAGGTGGCTATAACAACAATCCAACAGCTTTTCAATTTCAAAGTGCCAACAAAAGACTAGTTATACATGGGGAAATAAAAGGTATTGAGTCAGGAAACTGTATACCTCTAGAAGACATAAAAATTCTAACACATACAGAAGCGCGATATGAAAATAAAATCAATATGTACTGTGCTCAACATGTCGAAGATTCGATTACAGATTTCCCCATAATTAATAATTTCTTTGTCGATGACGACCATGAGTATATTTTTAATCCCTCAAAATTGACAACCTTTACTGAAGAAATCATTTCATACATCGGTGGGTTGTTGTTAGGAAATTAAGAAAAGCTTTAAAATGTGAAGATTGTCTACAAGCTCTCATTAGCGACAAATATTTAGGTCTAATATTTATAAAGATAAGGGTGGCCTTATTTATCCTTCACGCGATGCTATTAGAGTATGTACGTTGGCAGAAAGAATATTTAGAATTCATTCACACAAGGGAATAACATGCTTTACAGAAAAAAATATTTTGCCGAAACTTATTTTAGCGACTTTTAAACGATGCCAGGATGTATTTATGACAAATCATTTTGAAAGTCAACCTTTTATTGGAAACTACAAAGTATTACTTATTAAGGCAATTTCCATGCACTATTTTGAACTCCGTATACATCACGCAACAAAAGGATTTGAACCCAAGCAAAAAATTAGAAACCTTCATACGAAGCTTGTTTTATTTAAAGGACAATAACGTTTTATATCAATAAAAGCTAGTTAAAAATAAACATGTTTTATTATTTACCACAATTTGTAATTCTCACAAATTGTGGGGTAAATTTTCCTCACACGTTAACCCTATATATAGTGACGTATTCTTTTTTGTCTCTTTCTGCGACACGCATTGCCGGTGTCTATTGATTTCTCTGTCTACGGTTTCCACCTTCAGCGTGTTGCCGGGAGAGGGGGCTAACACGCCACCCGACGCCACCCGACGCATCGCACACAGTGTGTTCCTAGTTAACACCCGATGCCACGCGTCAGTCAGTCGAGAGCATTCCTGGCGTAAAGATATTTATTGTATGTTTTTATTTAATATGTCGGATGAACAATTCATCGGATTAGTAAAACGGTACTCATTATTATATGATATGATTTCAGGCCAATACCGTGATCATAGTATTAGAAATAATACTAGAAACAAAGCTATGATATGATCAGTGGTGCCAACTTAGGGTAATTTAGAGTAAAGTTTAATCAGCAGGGTAATTTTTAGGGTATAAACTCGGCGAGGGAATTTTTATGTTTATGCTATAATAGAAATCATTAACTTATTTGAGTCAAATTTTTAATTGGAAGTTGGTTGTATTTTTTACCCGACGGCCGAAGGAGGGGAATGCGTTTATTGTAAAAAGTTTTAATTGTTTACTTTTTTGTGTGGCACATTACGGTTCGGCACATATAGTGGTAAATTTCTATAGTAATCTTACTTCTTGGATGTATGTTTGTTACTCAATCACGCCAGAACGGCTAAATGGATCTAGATGAAATTTTGCTGACAGATAGATTATAGTCAGGAATAGCACACAGGCTAGTTTTTATCCCGGTATAATGTTCCCTTGGGTGATAAAGCACTTTTGACATGGGCGAAGCCGCTGGCAGAAGCTAGTGTACAATAAATAGACATGCCATCCCGGGTGATTTGCTGTAATATTTTGAAGAGTTCCGTTGAATATCTCCGAATTTCTTCATCAGATCTTCATCAAATTTAAATGGGACCAATTCGGGTACATAACCTTCCAAGAAAAAAAAATATTTTCAAAATCGTTCATCAATAGGGAACTATCCGCAAAGCTGCGCTCAGATGGTGGCGCCATCTGAGCGCAGCTTTGCGGATTTCTGCGTAAACAAACTAGAGAAAACTGTTTTCGGTTTTTTGCGCAAACGGTTATGTATGTGTTTTCATATCGATATCGAAAACGGTTTTCAGATATCGATATCAGTAGTACAGTTTGCAAAAGTTAAAATGTTATTTAGATGAGCAAACAAACAACGAACACGAAATAATACTTAGAAAGATAGGTAGCGCATATGGTTCCTAACGTTTGTGAAGTTTGCGTTTTGTTCGTAGTTCGTACGTTTTCGCATTGTTACGGTTTTAAGTTTTGAATTATTCGTTCTCACACGCTAGTAAGGTTTTTATTAGATACAGCTTTTGTAATATCGCTTATTTTGATATCGATATCGATATGATATGATATCTTACACATATCCGATATAAGTTACGTTTAGATATATCGGACACATTCCTAAAAAAAAACAAACTGTCAAAGACCAGCGACAAAATCTCGCAGTTTACACATTACAAAACTATAAAACAAATAGTGAAAGAAAAATGAAGCTAACTAACTTCCCCAATATTATTATTTGGTTTTGAACACAAGTTATCTTAAAAACAGTAAAAAAGAGTTCGGTAATCACAAACAGATAGTAGACGTAAATGACGTTACAGCTGTCAAAATAACGCTGTGACGTTTATTTCGGTAACCACAAACAGTAGTAGACGCCATGTTGTTATGTTTTTGTTTACTCAGAGCCGTCAAGCGCCATCTGGCGGGAGCAATTGGCAGTAATGTTCCCTATTGACGGAGAAGTCGGTGAAAAATTGCTGTTGGTAATTTGAAGACCCGGACTACAAATAAAACCCCGCCCGCCCGCCTTCTAAACTAGCACAAATGCGGGGAATTTCGGATAGATGGCAACCCTATACTAGCGAAGCGTGTTGTAGCATCACGTGGGGTATTGTATATGTGCACGGTTCGCGTCGGGTGGCGTCGCGTGGCGTCGGATCGGGTGTTAATAATGTGTTTCCACCTTAACTCATTTCCTCGAAACTCTACAACGCGAACTCGAACTGCGCCATTTTAAATTTATTCTTATAAATATAGCCATAGTTCAAACATAGCGGGGCAATGGGCAAGGTGATCTAGGAAATTTGATGTGTGGGAATGGCTTTATCTTAAAGTTGACGTGACAAGTGAAACGTCATCCAATTAACGTCACAGCGTTATTTTGACAGCTGTAACGTCATTTACGTCTACTATCTGTTTGTGAAACTCATGCAGTGGTGCCAGATTCGGGGATTTTTTTGCTGTTTAGGCTACTTACATGGGAGTCGTGGCGACCATTTTTCACGATATGCAACTGGTCGGCCATTAAGCTACCTTACCACTATTACCTCACTATTATTACCACCTTCAAAAAAGAAGGAGGTAATCAATTCGACACCTATGCATGAAATGTTTTTAAAACTGCACTATATTCACATTTATTATATTCTACAAGGGGTTCTTATGTGTCTGTTTGTATGTTTATATGTTTGTATGTAAGTTTGTGTGTTTGTCCACGCATTTCTCCGAAACTACTTATCGGATTGTGATCATTCTTTTTGTATTGGATTGAGTGAGCGATCCAATACTAAACTTATTTTTAAAATACTAAAAACTTAGGTAAAAGTGCAGTTTTATCAAAATCGGTCCAGCAGTTGTGAAGATATGGAGCATACAACTGAACTCCTTGGCGACAAACAGCACGAATGTGTAAACTGACTTATTATGGGTATTTTGGCAATCCTTTAGGTACCGTACCATAGAAATTGCTCAATTTTAGCGATGGTGTACTAAAACTAAAAAGAGGGAAGTAAAAACTTTTTCACAAAAAATAAACAGACTTCAAAAGCAAAACACAAAAAAAAATCTTTTTTTTTCGGGAGTCTATGTCAAAACATGATAAAAACAAGAGGTACCAAAGGCACCGACTTCCGAAACGAAAGTTATAATGTTCTTTTCAGTGTTTTGCATTTGACGTCGGTTTTTGTTTATTCGGTTGACAATGAAACATTACATGGGATATATAGAGATTGTTAAAATGCTTATATTAATAAGAAAGATTCTTGTGACTAAACCAAACAAAAATGATATTATATATGCTAATAGTGTGTGAAGGACGACAGATGAATTTTATTCATGAATTTCGGCGGCTTATAATTTTTTTTTTCGTATGTAAAAACATCAAATTATAATATCTCGTGGTTGCAGTGAAAAGTGGTCTTCGTGTCTTTTAAAAATGGGAAAGCATGGAAATATGTGTTTCATTTACATTTCTAGATAGCATGTTTCTTGTAAAAATTGGAAACTTTGTAATAAAATTATTTCTTTTTGTGGCGAACATGATCTGTAGGCAATGATATTCTAATAAACAGATATGTTATACACTCACAAAACAATCGAAAAAAGTGTTTCGCGCAGTAGCGGCAGCACACATACACACTTTTCATTCATCTGACATTTTACTACAATTTGAAAGGGATGGCTTGAGAAAACCAACAAGAAAAAAGAGACAGCTAGTGTTTACCACTTGCGTGTGAATGTAAACAAACATTATTCTGACCACCAATGTTTTTTTCTTTTGACGTTTCGTGACATAAACTAACAAAGAGGAGAAAGGTCACAATTGTGACATATTCGAGTCTTCACAATGCGCGCGCTCATAACATATCTGTTTACTACTATTTCATTGTTTAACTTGCATAATATTTGCACGCCATAGCATTTGGCAAACATGTCGGAATCTTTTGTTATTTTTTGTTATCTTGCATGCATATTGTATGTGTTACCCATGTTGTTCATGTTTAGCAAATAAATATATCTTATCACTTATCTTACAGAGATTGGCGTTTTCGGTTTTTTGCGCAAACGGTTATGTAACCGATCAATGAGGTAGGATAACTATGGAGACGGCATATTCTACTATATGAAGAATAGTTATACAAATATCTATAATATCGACACACGCATGTCAAAAAGCGTTTTGTCTCTTTTTAACTAACCAAGAGCTGCATATAAAAAGAGAGACATCTAAATGTTTGTCAAGGACTAAACTTGGTAACACTTTTGAGTGACGTCAAAATCATGTCTATGCGTGACCGGTCGCCATGTTAATTGCCGAGTAAAGTTGGTTGTTGTGTGCCGTATATGTACGTTTATCTGTGTAGTTAACAGTTGCAAATGGCCTACCTCATTGGCTAATGGGCAGCCATCTTAATTGCCCGATTTATGTAGGTAGGCACGCTAATTTCGTAGGTATGGCAAGTCCATAGGTTTATAAGTCAGTGTAACCGATATACAGTTTTCATATCGATATCGAAAACTGTTTTCGGATATCGATATTAGTAGTATAGCGATATGGTTCCTATCGGTTGTGAAGTTTGCGTTTTGTTCGTACGTTTTTGCATTGTTACGGTTTTAAGTTATTCGTTAGTTCGTCGCAAGTAGTTTTGATTCGATACATACAGTTTTTGTGATATCGGCTATTTTGATATGGATGTCGATATGATATGACATCGAACTCCATATCCAATATAAGTTACGGGAGCTGAAGTGAGCGAGCAAAGCGAGCGAACTCAGCTCCCGTCATCTCCTTCGTGTTAGGTTACTTTAGACCCTTCAGACAGAAATAGGAGCCCCGGACGGAGCGGCGGGGCTCCGTCGACTTTGTTGCTTAAAGAGTAATCGTAAAAACTTTAACCATGGATATCTCCATATACATGGGGTTCCGTGGAGTGGGGATGGTGCAGGGGGGTAGCCCCCCAACCCTCCTTGCCCTCCCTCCCTCCCCGCGTCTCAAAACAATGGACATTTATGGAAATTTTTATTCTAACCTGAAAACTTCAACCATGGATATCTCCATAACCATAGGGCTCCGAGTGGTGGGGATGGTACAGGGGGGTAGCCAAACCTCCTCCCTCCTCCCCCCCACCCTCCCCGCGCCAAAAATCAGCGGCCCATAAAGGAAATTTTAACCGTTGTAAGCTACTTTGCAGTAATTAATTATTATATATTATTATAGGCGAATTCAGGCTACTCGGGACGACATTACGGCAACTTCGAGCGTAAGACGTCTTGCAACACCAAACTCATGTCATTTACTCCATAACTCCACACACACTTGCTCCACACTTCCACACTAACACACTTACTCGTCACTGTGTTTGTGGGAGAAAGTTGTGCTCTACGCTATATTATTTACTTATCTAATAATTAAAAGACCTGATTGCAAGTCACTATTTGAGAAAAATGACCGAAAAAAGTGTAAAAAAAGTTAAAAGCTCAGGACCCTCTGCTTTAGGAAAATTCTACCTTTTAGCATACAATGGTATCCAAACTTTAGGGTAAGTTCAAAGTGTAAATTCCTAAGTACAAACTTAATAACTATCGGATTTTCACCAAACATCTTTAAGCAACTGTAAGCTATTCATAATATTCAAATTGCAAGACAAAATGCCATATATAATACTCAAATCATTAATATTTCATAATTTTCCACTTCATTTTTCAGAATTTAAATGATTAAAAAAGACAAAAAGTTTTCCTTATTTAAATAGTGAATCTCTGAATGATCTTTTAGCCTTTTCTGTCGCACTGTAGGGCCAAAGCCTCCCTTTCTTCCGTTCAGTCCTCCCATTATAATAGAATTACTGTAAAAAGTATAGTATTTGTTTTTAGACTACATGAACTTTAATTAAGTACCTAGGCATAACATAATTTTGCCAGATCTCCACTGTTACACCAGGTGGATGGCCTATGTCTTGTAGATAGGAGAACAAGTACTTACCTAGTAATGTACACTTAACATAACTATTGGTTGTTCCTATATTTCAGATGGTCATATATGCTGTTGCAAACATTATCACATTTCTTGAATCGTGGAAGCTTGGACACTTTCTGGCCTTTAATCAAAACAACTGTGGTTATTTTCCAAAATGCCGCAGTTCTTGAGGTAATTTATATTCAATTTCTTAACAAAATTTAGTTTCTGCAGTAAACTACAGCTTATTTAAACAGGGCTAAAATATATTAATATAAGACACCAATTAATGTGGAAAATTAACAATGGTAAATATACTTAACTAGCTGTCCCATGCGGCTTCGCTCCCGTCAACTGGCTACCTATCTACCGTACATACATGAATGTTGACTTTAACACAACAGCGCACGCAACAAAAGCTTTCAAAAAGGAATAATTTTGCCCATTTTGCAACATTTTTCATTTATGCTCCGCTCCTATTGGTTGTAGCGCGATGTTATATAGCCTTCCTGGATAAATGGACCATCCAACACAAAAAGAATTTTTCAATTACAACCAGTAGTTCCTGTGATTAGCGCATTCAAGCAAACAAACTCTTCAGCTTTATAATATTATAGTATAGATATAGATTATAATATTATATAGATATTAAAATAAATTAAAATACCTTTAAAAAAAATATAATTGTAAAAGTACAGAATATTATGGCAGACAAAGAAGTTTTCCTCAAAGCCAAAACCAGCAAAATTTGTAACAAATTTGCAAGGTGATTTTAATTGCCTAGTGAAAGTACTCATGAATATTAACAACTTTCACTATCGGACCAAAGCTGAAACTAAAAATTATACAAGCTGTTCTCAACATTTTGTGAACTGTGTACCTGTACTTTTCCAAATGGATGGTAGAATTAATTATTATAACTTTTAAATTTAAATTTCAGTTCAAAAATTCCACTTAATGGCCTAATTGAAATAAAGAATTTTGATAACTTTGTATGGAAAGTCCATTTTAATGGGAGTGGACCATGACTTTTTTGACAAAAGTTCTTTATTTCCATGGACAGAAGCAGTATTTAAAATAAGGTTACCCAGCATGTTACACTCAGTTCAATTATATAGTTATTAAATATAAGGACTAGATAAAAAGATTGCCAACAAATTAGAAAGAAGTCACCTTGTATGTTTAGGTAATATTCTTCACATTATTTAATGTGTTGACACTCAAATCAGAATTTAAATAATTACTGGTTAGGTATTGTCGTGTGTCGGCATTTACTGACTAGTCACTGTATTTTAATCATTATTTTATATGAGGATAGGACAATGAATATGAATGGCTTGGGTGTTAAGAATCAAAGTGCATTTTAAGCTAAGAATTATTTAATAAATAATAAAGTAGGTAATACCGATTGTAGCAAAGGTTGCTTACCTTCTTAGGGAAATAAGCATGCTAAAAAGCGCTTTTAGCCTAGATAGAAAAAGAATGGCCCCAAATTACGTTCTAATAGTGATAGTTACAAAATCATTTGGCCATGATCCCTAAAAAAACAACTAAGTGGATTCACCAGTGTTACTTAATTACTTTACAGTTTTACCTGAAAAGGCAAAGAATTTATTTTGCAGAGAAGGTCATTCATGTCACCTGTTATTTTTTATAAGTTTCACATAACTTTTTGAAGTTGTTGATTAATTGGTATTTATTTATTTTAAAAGTAGAATTTTTTTGCTGCCCGACATCTCATTTATACCGGTCACACGCCTTGCTATTACTAGCGATTATGTAAGTCAGTCATTTTAACCCCATAGGCGTATTAACCGGCAATGATAGGCAGTATTTAAAAACTGGCCAAGTGCGAGTCGGACTGGCGCACGAAGGAAGTCACGCAAAAATCGGCAAAAAAAACACGTTTGTTGTATGAACGCCCCACTAAAATATTAATTTTATTCTCTTTTTAGTATTTGTTGTTATAGCGGCAGCAGAAATACATCATCTGTAAAAATTTCAACTGTCTAGTTATCACGGTTCATGAGATACAGCCTGGTGACAGACAGACAGACGGACCGCGGAGTCTTAGTAATAGGGTCCCGTTTTTACCCTTTGGGTACGGAACCCTTAAAAGCAATTTTAAAAACGAGAATGACAAGTAAGAATATCTAAGAAGGTAGGTATCATGCAATAAAACCAGGTTGCGTGGCAGGTAATACATACAAGTTAACGCTGTTGGTATTCCTTAGAGGAGTGATGTTATGTTGTTGTTATATACTTAATTGCATGCCGCAATATTACAAAAGATAATACGAAATGCTTAAAATAATTACCATATATTATGAGTTATATATAAAAATCAATTGCTGTTCGTTAGTTTCGCTATAACTCAAAAACGGCTGGACCGATTTGAATAGTTTTTTTTTGCGTTTTGTTCGCTAGAAAATACAGGAAAGGCATGAAAAATAAAATTGTTGACGTGGGAGTGTAGGTATATAGTTAGGTAGGGTTGACGGGAGCGAAGCCACAGGCACAACTTGTCTTCTATATAAACTAACTTACTTTTCATTTACCACATCCTACACATAAAGTGTAAAAGGTCAAAGAATATACACAAGTCATTTACACACATGTTACGTAATAGGTAAATAATGTCGAGAGTATGTTTTAACTTTTAACGTAGTCTTCAAGAAATGATTGACTGACATTAACATTCAAAGCGGGATATTTACCATGTAGGTAATATCGGGAACTCGCAACAAACAGTAAACATGGTAAATATCCCGCTATTAATGTTAATGTTAGTGACCATGACAGTTTAAAAACTTATAATGATTGACTGACTGAATGACAAGTAATGTAGGTACATAACCTACCTACCTATAATACTCCTATGAACCCTGGACCCGGTAGTTTAGTTAAAGTTACGTTGGCACTCCTCCTTGCCCGCGGCTTCGGGCCCGTTAACTGACTGCCTAGCCTACCCTACCCCACTTATCTTCCTGCCTAGTGCCTACCCTACTTAACTACCTACCAATTTTTTTTCTAGGGTCATCATTCTTTCGCGGAGAATCATAACACCGCCATTCAGAAAATTACTTCAAATGCACAACGACATCTAATAAATATCGAGTTCAGAATTAGTATCTGAGTATCTGAATTGCGTGTGTTGTGATAATTTTACTTCTTGAACACTTTAAATGCATCTAACTTTTGATAGAGTGAACCGATTGCGATGAAACAAGAACTAAGTAATACTTTAATTTATGCACAATTTTTATGTATAAAAGTTATCTACATTGGTTTCGTACATTTTACGTGATGCGTGCACAAATAAACAGACACTGATTTAAGTTTTTGCATGATTTATTCTGAGGCTTTGTTCTATACTGATTCTTGCCATTCTGCCAAGGTGGTCTAACATCTCGGTTTCATTTGCAGCTAGAAGGGTAGTATCGTCTGCATAACGGAGGTTTGTTAATTTACGATGAAATAGCCACCTGAATTTCAGATAGTAGTATGGAGGCTCTTGGTCAAATGTAACAATGTCCTCGCTGTCGTTGGGATTTTTGTAGTGCTCTTTGCAGTATTGCCTCTATCTCAGGTCTTGAAGTGGACTCAAAATCATCAAAATCAAATATTTTTATTTTACATAGGCCTACATGGGCACTTATAAAACGTCGAGAAAAGGTGCACGACTACCATCCTTGTCCAATCGAAACAGTTTAAACCAAAAACGTGGGGGCCCAACCACCCACATTTGACACATACACAGTCTCACTTTTTTGAACAGGGGGGTGACCATAAGCTCTTAGAGCGGTATCAATTTGAGATCGAATAAGGGACAGATGTATCTGACGTGTATACATCTGTCACTTACTCGATCTCAAATTGATACCGCTCTAAGAGCTTATGGTCACCCCCCTGATCTTGAAGTGTGATGATGTTTGTAACTTTACCGTATGGTCTTCAATCTCCTGGCAGATATTCTCGACAAAGTTATTTTTGTCTAGGCGGCAATACTTTTGTATCTTCCTACTCAAATCACTAAATTTTTCCCGGTCCTCCTGCGCCAGAAGTCCCCGCGTTTTGAGGTCTTTCCGTTCCTTCACCAAATTCCAGGTATCAGTGGTAAGCCATGTTTGTTTGCAAGTGCATTGTGTTATTTGTGTTTGTTGATTTATGATTCCATCCATGACTTTCCACGTGAACTCGTTGAGATGGTTTCAGTGTATATTCGCCCCGTTGTTAATGGAGAGTGGTATATCTGCAATTGCGTTCTTTTGATCCTCATCAAACGCCACTTTCTCTGACGCGGTCTCAAGGGCAGACCTTTTTTCACAGATTTTACTTTTACTCATTTTCGGAGGCCTATAATAATGTGTATATATTATATATGTTCTCTTTCAAACTTTACGGTTTGTTTTTTTCAGGTGGTGCACTCCCTCGTAGGCCTGGTACCGTCTGGTGTGGCCGTGGTGTTGCCACAAGTATATTCGCGAGTCTTCCTTGTCTGTGGTTGTCTGCTAGCCACGGAAGGCGCCGCCGTCAGCCCCGGCCTGCCTTTGTGTATACTTGCCTGGTCCGTCACGGAGATTATAAGATATGCCTACTACACGCTCAATTTGATCAACTGTGTCCCACAGCCGCTTCTGTTCCTCAGGTAACATATTGTTTTTTTCTATAAACATTTGTCAACTTACCCTAAGAAGTCCATTAAACCTGTTTTACATAAGACAGTACATACTGGCGTATTGCCTGTAATTATATCTAAAAATGTTGTTTTGATGAGAACCCATGCCTATTCAAAAAAAAATTTAAAAGAAATACGTACATGGATAATGTTCCACATACTTAAATGTTTTTTTTGTTTGTTTGCAGATACTCCACCTTCTTAATACTTTACCCCATTGGAATAACAGGAGAGCTCCTGTGCATGTACCACTCGCTGGATGAGATTGCGGAGAAACAACTTCTTACCATTTCTATGCCAAACGCGTGGAACGTAGCGTTTAACTACTATTACTTCTTAGTCTTCTATATGTTCTTATACATTCCTATCTTCCCCTTCTTATATGGGCACATGTTGGCTCAGAGGAGAAAAATGCTCGGCAAAGACGCTAAGAAATCAAAATAATTACTGCAATAATTTTAATCTCACTTATCACATTGATGAGTTTTATAATACGCACATAGGTAGATCTTTATTTTCATTTACAATACTTAACAGTGCCCTTTTGGGCTATAAAAATGCTGACTAAACGAATTCGCGCTGCTTCCCACCACTACGTAACGCCACACTCAGCGAACTTTTCTAAAGGTTTTGCATTGTGCATCTACCCGCAGTGAAAGAACTGAAAGCATTGCATTTACTTTTTTTTCTTTTAGAAGTGAAGGTCACTGCGGCAGAAGGACCGCATTGCACGTACACGTATCTCATTTGGTCTGATGACGTCATTCGCGCCTAAACGATACTTCTATGTGTCTATAAGTGTGTGTATATCTACCTTTTTAAAAAGAATTCTAAACCGTTTCTTGCCATCGAGCGGAATGTTTAAGGTCAAGTGTGCACATCCATATTAATTATTCGAATAAATATATGAATTGAATTACTTTGTAATTGTATAAGGCCACAGTAATTTATTCGTACTTGCTGAATGAGCAATCAAAGAATACTCGAATTGTTACATTGAATTCTTTTAATGACTTTATGATTAGCAGTTAGATTTACTTAAGTTATTAAAATGGGGGTCTGGGACATACAATGTTATTTAATTAATTTATGGTTGTTTGGGCTATGGGCAATGACATAGTAATAAATATATTATTATTAACTAATACTATCGTTTTATTTGGTTCACCACTGATTCGTTACCATGTTACACAACTCTGGTTAAGAGTGGCTAATTATATTGCAATTTCGTATGAAATGCTGGCGGCGGCATTTCTGTATCCCACGAAACCCTAGTTATTATTAGTACCTTGTAGTACCCACACACGGTTGGCGCAGTGGCTGAGCGATTGACTGCTGCGCTGCGTGTCGCGGGTTCGATTCCCGCACGGAACAAATATTTGTATGATCTACAAATAGTTGTTCCGGCTCTGGGTGTTTGTGTATGTGAGTTTATATGTTTGTAAACGCACCCACGATACAGGAGAAATTCCTAGTGTGGGGCAAAGTTTTTCTAAAAAAAAAAAAAAAAAAAAGAACAAGACCCAGCACAGTCATACCAACACACATTTTTTTTAGTAAATACACCAATGCACCACTTCTTTAAAAAACAAACGAAAAATGTTTACATTATTTCTTCAATTCAAAACACGCGTTATAAGTCCATGAAATAAAAACATTTACTGGAAAAAAATCCTAGTTAAATACTTTTAGCGGAATTACGTTCATTATGGTAGCAGGCACGTTACCTGAAAAGTCCATAAAAATCGCAAAGGAGTCAAAGGGCCCAACAATCTGTTAAGGATACACTAGTCGAAAATTCTTCCATACAAACGTAGTCTAGGGATTATTCCCCTCGTTGACAACGTACGTTCAAAATAAAAAGTGATATCAATTTGTCTCATCATTATCTAGCCCTGTATGGAAACAATAAAGTAAATATTTGAAAGTTATGAGCGTCGATAGTTCCACATTTCGACACTAATTTTAACGCATTTTTGGGCGCGAATAAATACCATAAGAAGACGGAGAATTGCAAAACGGCCACCATACAGGGATAGATTAGTAGTTCAACAATGCAAATAATTTTATTTTGGACAGATACGTTTAGTAGTTTTTTCATGATTTCCAGACTCCCAAAGGTGTGTTTATAAAATTTTGCGCGTTCGGTTGCTCCTAAAACATTATCCATTTCGCTACAAATTTGCAAAAGTGTGTATTCGTACGCGAACTAGCTTCCTACTGCTCATCACCGCATCTATCTCTTCCGCATGTGTTGTCGGTTGATATAAAATGCATTTTTCATTACTCATACTCTGAAAGTAGGTCTTAAGTTGCCTGAGGAGCGGGTTGAAAGTAATACTTTTCAGCCCTAGGGAGAATCGCTTTCAACTGACAGCTGTCAAATAATTAAAAAAAAAAACTAGTTCCTTTTCACATATCTATTGAACCATGTTCCAACTTTCTATACAACCACGAAGTAAAATTGAAATAACTTAAAGTTAAGTTACGTTAACTTTATTATGATTTAGTTTCAACAATTTCTTTAAAATAACTTAGATTTGGGCAAAATATTTACCATTTTTTCAATGATGAAAATAAAAAATAATGGCTGAATAGCAGGCCGGCCACAGAAAAAAAAACAAACAAAATTGGCGGGAAAGCGGCAATCATTTTTTCTTTAGCTAATTCATGTTTTTATTTTTATTTCCTTGTATTTGTAATGAAAAGCACAGTGTTTACCTCGGGTTAAAGACTTATTTAGTCCCTCGAACTATTGGCGCCCTCACTTCGTTCCGGGCGCCAAACCCCGTCTCGGGACTAAATAAGTTACTTTCACCCCTAGGATAACAATGTACTATTAACCCCGCGCACAAAATAGTTCGTGCCGTTGACTACTGCAATTTGTGCTCAGAGCAAGTTTATTCCTTGTTCAATTGTCCACAAAAACGTTCTACATAAGATTCGCTAATTGTTATTAATTTTCGAGATATGAGCTAAAATAAAAATAAATGTGTTTATTTTTTAATGGTCGTATGGTAATTTAGGCTAGCCAAATTATGTTTTTATGTGCAAGACAACCATTAACATTCGAAATGATGTTTTCTGGTATGTTTTCATGTTTTAACATCAATATTATATATTTTGGGTACTTAAAATACGGAATTAGAGAAAGTTACGGTACCGAAATATAGCTCATTGCAGTGTTTTTCATCGACAGTTGTAAAATAATGAAACAGTTTCCAACATAATGAAATGTGAGAAATGATAATAGGAAAATATCTGTCACTGGAGGCCAATCTGTGAATTTTGATTCCTGGTACAGCATTTTCACCGTTAATAAGTTGATTGTGCTAGTAGTAATACTAGTAATGTTGTCTGAAAAGTCTATAAAATTAAATGAAAAAAAAATTGACTGTCAAAGGTCCTAAAAATCTGATTGGTCGATTGGATAGCGGTCAAACTCTTTGCGTTGCCGTATTCACGTACGCAATACGGCTGCCGGTTCTCAAAAACCTGGAACCGGATGCGGTTCTGCATGCGCTATGACTTATACATAGGTACATTTTGGATACCAATCACATATAGACGGAAAACCACATCGCGTCATTCACCTCGCATGTGATTGGTCAATTGTTCATACTCTTTCATGGGGACTTGCCTTGCTGAATTGGCTTGAGCAATTAGGCTGTGTTTAGTCATCTTGTCTATGGGTTTCATTTAATTGGATTGATATCGAATACCTTTTAACGAGCAATTCTTGTATATACGTATATATATTCTATCTAGAAAGACATACATAGACCTTAGGTGGGCGCTCCTTGTGGGGCTCCACATCGCTGTCAATGCGGTGAAGCAGTCGACTGCCTCGGACACCATGGCCTTTCTTGTAGTAAGAGTGCAGGTCGGATTGCGCGGCACGCTAGCATTAATGATCTCATCCGTCGTGCTCTTGCCACCGCCGGAGTGCCAGCTGTCTTAGAACCCAATGGCCTGGCACGCGTTGATAGGAAGAGACCAGATGGTATGACCATAATGCCTTGGAAGTTGGGTAGGTCTTTGGTGTGGGATGCAACTTGTGTCGACACCCTTGCACCATCCCATCTTCCTAGCACGGTGGGCTGCGCTGGGGTGGCTGCTGCAGGTGCTGAAAACCTCAAACGGCGCAAATACAACAACTTAATTGGTAATTATGTGTTTGAGCCGTTTGGGGTTGAAACACTAGGGCCGTGGGGTCCGAGTGCACACCTATTATTTCGGGATATCGCCAAGCGGTTGGTCGACTATTCACGAGACCAGAGGGCTGGCCTTTTCTTTGGCCAAAGAATCAGCATTGCCATCCAACGTGGCAATGCTGCCAGCCTTCTAGGCACTTTTCCTGTTGACAGCGATGTGGACGAATTTTTTGACGCTCCGTAATTGTACATATGTTTATTCTTATTTTAGTTCTAATATTAGTTTGTAAATAATAATGTACCTTATAGGTGATGTTCTTCAGAAAGGCCAGGTGCGCAGTACTTGTAACCGGCGTGTGTGTATGACTAGATGTATGAATGTGAGTGAAGCAAAAGAAGTGTGTAAGGATCGCAGCAGGTGGCGTTCTGTAGTTTACTACCCCATGGAAAAAAAGCATGAGTTTATGTATGTATGTATCTATCTATCTGATACCTTTCAACGAGCAATGCTTCTGAATCTGGGTAACGGCTCCAATGATTTTCATCATGAAATTTAGTATGCAGGGGGTTTCGGGGGCGATAAATCGATCTAGCTAGGTTTAATTTTTACGTCGTTTTCTCTATTTTCACCCGAGCAGAGTTCGGTCGTCCAGGTACTTCAGTATTAAGTGACATATCTTTCTGATCTATGAATAATGCGACTACTCTACGACATAAAAACAACAGGGGATTATGATTCGCGTAAGTACCTACTTACCTATCTACCTATATTGAATTGATAACTGCGTTGATACCTATTATACAATGTACCTAAGTAACTGCCACCATATTGCTGGCGTAACACTAGTAGTATTCCATCGCCATTAATATTTAAAGATCATAATTCCTGAATTGTTATTGTTGATAACGCTGGCACAAGCAGATTATAATAACGTTAACCTCATCAATTATGATCTCTATCTGTAATGTATAATCGACATTGATTTGTAATGAATACTGATACATAAGTAGCTATGTGGAAGGTAATCGCTTTATCTTCAAAACTGCCTGGTTTGGGTCTATTAATTTATTCAGAATATTAACGAAATCGCAGTCGATAAGTTGTCCTTTGAGCATCATGGATAAAAAATATACCGCCTTGGTGCTAGCCTTCTTGGTGGCTGCGGCTGATGCCAACTCTATCAACCTGAAGAGTCAGCCTACTTCGAAGCTGTTGGAAGCGAGGTAAGTTATTTGTTTCAAGTTCCATCTATATCATGGGAATATCTACACACTCAGACTTACACACAGTACGTTTCCTGTGATTATTCTGCAGCACTACAGAAGCGAAACTCGATCTCGCCGTTCGTCTTTATATTCGACCATTGTCAAACTGAACATTTTAATTTAGGGAATGATGGCAGGTTATTCAATCACTTGGTGAAAAAAAAACAAAAGTACCTACCGACCTTACCTTACCTTACTTTGCGTTATTATACTAAGATACCGACCAAGTGCTTCGGGACCCATCCTTTGTGTGGGGTTCCGTATAATCGTAAGGTATTTTCGTTGCGTAATTAGATATCTACATAATAGGTGCCCTCACGCCCTCAACTATTGGATATCTAAATAAGAAGGTTTGGGTGTCTTACTAGGGTTAAAGATTTTTTTGGTAATAATCTTACAGTTAGCTTTCATATTTCTAACGTAGATAGGTACCTATATATTTCATCTGCGTAATGTAATGTACCTATACGTTTCTATTGTTCCTGTCCACACTACAGTGAGTCGTCTACCGTACCTACTATGAATCTATCTTATTTCAGAAATACATCATTTTCAAATACTCAGGTAAGTATTAAGTTTTACGTAAGGCCGGACTACGGGACAGGGCGCTCTTAAGGTTACAGTAGTCAACGGCACGAACTATTTTGTGCGCGGGGTTAAAATGCATTTTATATCAACCGGCAACACGTGCGGAAGAGATAGATGCTGTGATGAACAGTAGGAAGCTAGTTCGCATACGAATACACACTTTTGCAAATTTGTAGCGAAATGGATAATGATTTAGGATGAAACCGAGCGCGCGAATTTTTATAATCAGACCTTTGGGAGTCTGGAAATCATGAAAAAACTACTAAACGTATCAGTTCAAAATTAAATTATTTGCATTGTTGAACTACTAATCTATCCCTGTATGGAAGCCGTTTTTCAATTTTCCGTCTTCTAATGTAATTTATTTGCGCCCACAAATGCGTTAAAATTAGTGTCGAAATGTGGAACTTTCGACGCTCATAACTTTCAAATATTTACTTTTTTTACTTTTTTGCTTCCATAAAGGACTAGATAATGATGAGACAAATTGATATCACTTTTTATTTTGAATGTACATTGTCAAACAGTGGAATAATCCCTTGACTACGTTTGTATGGAAGAATTTTCGACTAGTGTACCCTTAAGCCCGCCCGAGAGCCCACCCGCTCTCAAGCCCGCCGACAACACACCGAAGATTAGCCCACTCTACATCATGCGGCATAATTCGAGTGAGGTACATTGTCCTTTGCTGATTGACTCCTTTCTTGCAGCCGTAATTGGGGCGATCTCGGGCAATCTGCTACAGTGAACGACTATGTCGACAACACCATTGAAATGATCGTGCCCTTCATCGCGAAGCATGGCCTGGACCCCATGGAGCTGCCGGACGTTGTCGAGGGTTTTGAAGTTGTAAGTATCATTTATTTATAGATATTAGTAGGTAATTCAAATTGAAATATATACAGTTGTGCTTTGAAGTTAGGCCGGCAACGGACACGGATAAAAGCCAGTTCTTTTTCTACTTTTGATCTTGTTAAATAGACTCAAAATTATTGAAGCATTTCATGATCGCATTAAAAGTGTAAAATTTCAGAAATTAGTATAATTTTACAGGAAGGCGTGGGTGTTTTACAGGTTTAACGATAAATAAAAAAAACTGAATGCAATTAAGAACAACATTTTTATTTTTTTATTAGTTATATTATCTTTCTTCTATTATAAGTTCTAATAATAGTATTAATTTTATGATATAGCAGGTAAAAACTGTTAAAATAAATAGTTTTAAGTTTTGATACTTTTTCAGTAAAAATGTATTTAGGTACTTAATTATGAAGATTTAAAAAAAACATCTGAACCGTATTACTTACCTATATTTTATCATAAAACTATACAGACACAAAATAACACTATTTTAAAGGGCAAATTCATTCAAACTTTACAACAAATTCTCACTTCCACCAATGCGCTCTAGCGGGGACTTGACGAACTACGTTCTTTTGTTTCTTCTGTTCTACGTTCTTAACACGCTTTTTTTTTTTTTTTTATTATTAGCTTGGTATGTATGTATCTATGTATCAATGTAACGGAATCTTTGAACGTGATTTTCACCCACTTCAAAACGTTGGATTGATTTGAAACTTTGCACACTTATCAAGGACCGATGACAATGCAATAATTTAAACAGTTTGTCCCATTATCCTTACCAATAAAGCGTGTTTTTTAGTTTTTAGAACTACAATTTATTTTCTATAGGTACTCGTACTACCAAATACGAACTTTTCTACAACCCGGGCGCAATAACTTGACACCTGGCTCGTCACGTAACGATAACAAAAACTCAACAAAAATAAATATAACAGCAAACGAATGACTCCGACACTCAAGAAATATTACGTGCAACGGTAACAGCGATCAGCCAGGTGTCAAGTTATTGCGCCCGGGTTGTACAAAAAGATCTGACGACACACAAATTCTACATCGCGAAATCAAAGTTCTCCGTGCGATTAACACATACAACAACCCAATAACAACTATCGAGCAGTTTTCCACCACATACAACAGCCGTCTGGTCGGAGGATCCTCCCTTTTCAATGTGAGGGTGCGGGACTTTCCACCTTTTGCCGCATACCTACTTATCTCTATACTAATTTGCTGATGTGGGTGTACTGTAGGTGTACCTCTGCATAACTCATCGGGGAGTATAGTCGTAATGTTATGTTATGCACAAGTGCAATCACACTACCAAAACAGCAACGGAAATTATTTTAAGGCAGAAGTATTTCAACTTTTCGTGGTTAGTATGTATAATCTATACTTTAATTTCTATACAATCAATTGTGGATATAACTTTTCTACAAAAACTAGCCATTTGAGTTTTGGGAGATATGACTGCACTTTTGACCCTTGACTGTACCACAGATAATATAATACTAGCATACAGATGCCTCATCCCGTACAAAGAAACCGTGCCGACGTAACTAGCGTTTTTCATCTGATTAATCTTGTTATTTTTGTAAGTACATCAATCGCGTTCGATCCCGTTTCACGGCAATAGATGGCGTTAGCAGCGACTTGAAAGTAAAAGGATTTATTAGTTTCGTGAATATTTTTTTCTTTAAATACAGTGAAGGTTCGTTTCATAGTATTTTTTTGCTCGTTTTTACAGTTTTTTGCACCAAAATGTGTTACAATGCAAATTTTAACAATCTAGCGTAATGCCTCAGATATTTAAAAATGCGCCATCTATTGGCATCAATTTTAAGTGATCCGTTGAAATAATCTTTGAAATGTGAATTAAGAGCTCAATATTCCATAATTTTATAGTTAGGAGAGTTGATTAAACAAGAAAATACAATTTTTATGTTGTAATTCCAGAAAATGATAATTTTACAGACATTCAATAACAGACAGGTGCATATTGCGCCATCTAGTGAGATTTATTTGAACCACATTTTCTTTGTTAGCAATGAGACCCCGTGACTGTACCTATGTAATAATGATATAAGTTTTTCCCCTTTGGGCTTTGGATTGAGTTAGCCGCGATTGCGATTGTTGCATTCCATTCCAAAAACATAACTTAATTTATTGGGCCTTATTTATAAAAATTTCGAAGGTATTTAGCCTCAACTGATGTTGACCAGATATTTAATACAAATCTTAAGTATCTACCTATGCATTTTTTTTGTATTATCTTTAAATTCGAGACAAAGTCAAGAGTTTTAAAAATAGTAACTGTCTTCCGCCTATTCAAGGCGATCGTGCAACTGAAGATTTCCTATTTACCAATGGCTTTCATCTAAATATTTATGATACTTCGTTGTCTCATCCATGAGTAGCGCGAGTCGTGCGTGTCCCTTTCAAGCATATAAAAAAAAAAATATAAACAACCGAATTGAGAACCTCCTCCTTTATGGGAAGTCGGTTAAAAATATGTTTAATAGCTTATCTTTAGTATTAAATTAAGATAATAATAGGTAGATTGATAATCTACACAAGTACCTACTTATTGAACGTGACCAAAATGACTAATGTTTGTCTTCTGGTTTTGTTGTAGAGGCCCCTTCTGATCACGTACAGCGCGTGGCTGAAGATTCACGATGGTTACATGACTGGTCTCGTGAATGTGTCCCGCTCTGGTGACCAAGAAGTTAACTACTTCGCCAAAATGCTGCGCGTGCGGGTTCAGCTGCAGTTCACCGATCTTCGGGTAAGATTTACTTGTGTCCTTTTATTTTAATTTCACTAATTTTAAATTTTCTATCCTCAACAGCGAACAAATATTTACAGGGTGAGTTCAGTGGGCGTGGATGGCCAAATCCGAAACTATGAGGAATAGCACAAAAACACTCAAAGAAGTCACGAGCCCGATTTGGCTGAAAACTCAAACTGCATCATTGGAATTTTGATATATCATTATTCCTAGCCAGGAATCGAACCCGTCGAATTCGGAAAAAGAACACACTCTGTATTATAACACCATCCGATAGTGTCGCCTATAAGGATAACATTTTAGAAAGTAATGTCATATGGGAAACTTGAAGAAAGACCTCATTTTACCGAAATACTTTTTTTTTGTAGGAATTTTACGAAAACTCGTAGATGAAATGAAAAAAAATAATGTAATTAAATGCTTGAGGTGTCTAATCTTGTTATTTGTTGAAAATAATGGCCATTATTTCATCACTTTTACGGTTTTATAGAGACATACTTAACGTAGGAAAAATAAGTATTTTGTTATAATATATGAGTCCTTCCATTAAGTTTGCCATATGTCATTACTTCCCAGAATTTGATCTTTATTAGCGACACTATCAGATTTTTTTTCATAATCAACGGGTTCGATTCCCGGCTAGGAATATTGATTTTTCATAATTCCAATGATGCAGTTTTATTTTTCATCAAAATCGTGACTCCTTTGAGTGTTTTTCATTCCTCATAGTTTCGTATTTGGCCATCCACGCCCATTTAAATAACTCATTCTGGATGGATAATAATGTGTTTATACTTCTTTATCTTCTTATTTGATTTACTTTAATAGTAAACACGATTAATATTATCTGGTGTTGCGAGACTCCCGGGAGATTTATTTCGATTTGTAAATAATTTACACTTACGTTTAACCATCTGTTTTACTCATTACAGTTCATTTACAAGTACTTGGTGAAAGTGATGAACATTGGACCAACTGGTGGTATCGTTGCCACTCTCTCCCGCTTCGTGGTAATCGTCGACATCCTTCTTGACTTCAACAATGACGAAATTCAACTCCAGCAGTTCAGGCTCACCGACCTCGGGTTTGTTCTCATTAAATATTGTAGATATTAGACTACGAGTATAAACCGACCCCAAAAAAGTTGGGCAAAGGGTACCTAGATATAAATGATGTCTCTATGTGTTTAACCAACCAACTCACCTTGACCCCGCGTGGTAAATTAAAGCCACTCTAGCTTATGGAGTCGCCGCCGCCGGTCTGCTGTGTCGCAGCAATGGATCCTGGAAACATTATAGGCTGTCTATGCTACGGTGTGTCTTTGGTGTTTTGGCTGATGGCCGGGCCAGTGGCCTCGGTGTCCTTAGGGTTTTAAACTTTTAATTGACGCTAAACTAATTAATTATAACTTTCGGCGCAGCGTCGAAGATTGCATATACAATTGAGCACGTTTATTTAGGTGGAGCTTAGATCTTTCACCTAATGTTAGGGGAACAAGGGAATGAGGCCGATATGCCACATGTCTAGAACGTTAAGTCAAAATTAGTTAAGCAATGAAATGACGTGTTGTTTTTCCTCAGCCGTCTCCGCGTGCGTTTCACCGGCAACATCCTCACTGACTGGCTGGTGAACCCCGTACTCAACGTGTTCCTGAGAATCTTCGACACCATCATTATCAAGATTGTGGAAATCAACATCCGGAACGCCGTTCAAAGCGAAATCGATAATATTAACTCCAGCGTTAAAGATGTCATCAAAGCCATTGAAGCTTTTAATTAGATCGTTATGAATTTATTTTTGCGATTTGAAACTGTAACTACTATACCTGCCTGTACCTATTAGTTAAGATAACGATGCTGATATTACTTAAACATAAACAATAAATGAGATTGTATGAGATTTAATTGACCACTTATTATGATTCTTCTTTTGCTCATGACTTCTCTGTATGAGAAGAGAGAGAACAGAGAAACCTTTGCCCTGCAGTGGGACAGTAAAGCTTCGGTCACACACAGGGAATACTCGCAGTGACAATACGCTTCCTCCCTGTCACACACAGAGTTCTACAGCGACGAAACGATCTGTAGCACGGGCGTGTAGTCTGGAGTAGCGATTACCCTGTCACACAGTGAGTAAAATTGAACATGTTGAATTCATCACGGCGAATAAATCTATTCGCAGCGAATTACCTGTCACACACGGCGAGTTCTCGCCATAGACTAATATATATAGGTTCTCGCAGCAACTGTCGGGTCAATTCATACTAGATAGCTCATCGAATCGTAATTCTGAAACTAAGCATAGCAATTTCAACCTTATCCCCGCATCGTAATGCACATATTTCTTCTCGAATAAAAAGACGACGCACGAATTCGCGCACATTCGACGGAATTCGCGCGTCTGAGACCGACCAACGCTGATCGTCACTCGTCAGCCGGAATTAGAAACTGACTTGTTACTCTTATTAGGGTATATAAGTTCCTTGGTCGGAGTTGATCACTGGAGCAGTAGGTATATTATAATGGATACGGGCGAGAAATTAATGTATTTGGCCCAAAAGTATGAATGCCTATTTAATTACTAAATTCACTACTAATAATGTAAAAGTGTACGAATGCGCGTGAATACGCGCTCATTCGTACGCTTTTACATTCGATTTGATTCTCTGCGCTAGTATGAATTGACCCTTATCGCAGCGAGTATTTGCTGTGTGTGAACGTAGCTTAACAGGTTGTTACTATTATTATTTACTTACGATTCAACATTCTAGTGAGATTATTTTATCCAATGAGGTAGGAACACTATGGAGACGGCATATTCTACTATATGAAGAATTAAAAAAATAAAATGTTTATTTCGGATTAGCCCTGCGACAATGTCTTGGGAAAAAAGTCAATGAAGACTTCTTTTACTAACCATGCTCACAACAACCCAAATGTAACTTATTTGGTTATTGCAAAGTAGATACAATAGACTCTATATCATTGTAGGTTTTAGTTTAAGCCAATCAGTTACAGCTATTTTACAGTCTCGGAGCTTCATGGAATAAATACGTAATTCTTTATTCAGCAAGTTGTATAGGTGAGAAGATTGCCTTGAGTATTGCCTTTTAGCGAAAGTAGATCTAACTTTGACAGGTGGAGGGACTAAGTAGTTCCTTCTGGTTGGGTATATATAGGGTTTAAAGAACATGACCTTGAGTAAGGTTCTCTGCGCCCTTTCAAGTTCTAAAAATTTCATTTTTGTCGTCCCTCCCCAGCAAGATAGACTGCACAATTTTTTTTTTTTTTTTCGTGTAAAGTACATGAGGATAGATTGGGCCAGTGATATGTACCTATACTTGCTTTAGAAGTTGCTTTGAAGCCGCATGTCGCAGTGTTTTAAAAGTCCATACCAGCTTCCTAACCCTCTTCATAATAAGTTCGGTATGCATGTGCCAGGATAGGCGCTGGTCAATCATAACACCTAGATATTTAGTATGTTGTAACCTGTCAATTTTTAGACAAGGCCAGGCCACAGTTTTTTTTTTTTTTTTTCTGGTTGGAAAATCCTCATTGGATGTCCTCCGCTCTGGGGAGGGCGGAGGGGTCTGTCAGACTCGTACTGACTAAAAACCACCCCGGTGTTCCATCTCACACCTACGCTGGGGGTCGCGGGAACAAAGATACTGCCGCAAACCCCGGCTAGTGCCGGCCCGACCTGCGGGCCTCGATCTCGGGTTGGGGGGAGGAGTGAGGTGTCAGACCCCCCCCCGCGACGTCTATGAGGAGCGCGCGTGGAACACAACGTGACGCCACCTCGGGTCCTGATGTGTGGGGGGGCGACGGACTTCCCCGAGTCCGTCATCCCTGGACCCATTTAGGGGTGCTGGAAGAGGGCGTTGTCCGCCCTCCACCAACGCCCGGCGCGTCTGCTGCGGATCGGGTTAGCGGATGCAATCTCCCTCTCCCTCTCCGCAGCCTCCTTCTGCGAGACGACTGTTTCGCAGAAGGATACCACCGCGTCCCAGGACTCCTCGCTGCCGACCATAGCCTCGACTACGGCCGGCGGCGACAGGTCACTGCCAACTTCAGAGATGAGGGCACGGCGTGGCTCCTCCCAAGCGGCACACTCTGCCAGCGTATGCCGCGCCGTGTCCTCCCGGCAGTCGACGCAGTGGTGACACCGGGCGTCCGGATCCCTGTTTATGCGACACAGGTACTTCCTGAAGCAACCATGCCCCGAGAGAACCAGCATCACCCGAAACGACAGGAAGCCGTGCCTCCTCCCAAGCCAGCGCTCGAGCACTGGCCGGACCGCCTCGATGGTAATGAGGCCGGCGGTTGGGCGTGAAAGTCTGTCCCGCCATTCCGCCACCAGGACCTCGCGAAGCTGAGACTGACGCAACTCCATATGTCACTGCATCAACCCTTCGCCCCGCGCCCGCGCTTCTTCGCGCCACCGATACAGTGACGCGAGTACCTTGCGTATGAGAATATGTGCCCGCCATCAATCTTCATGTTACAGAGGTTATTGATGTAGATAAGGAATAAGGTCGGTCCAAGGACCCTGCCCTGGCCGACTCCGAAAGTTACTGTTGACACAGAGCTGATATACTTCGCAATTTTAACCGTTTGTTTGCGATAATTTAGGTAGGATCTAAAAAGTTCAAGAGCGGAACCCCTTATACCGATGCGTTCTAGCCTATCTAAAAGTAAGAGGACAGACACTGTGTCAAAGGCCTTTTTGAGGTCTAGAAAAACAGCTAGGCACTTGGCTCCACCATCCACTCCGTCCACTATAGCAGAGGTTAGTGACAGAACTGCATCCTCAGTAGACTTTCCTTGTCAAAACCCAAATTGAGAAGGCGACAGTATTTTATATTTAGAGAGGAAATTAATTCTGAAAAATAAATCCTGAAGCTTCAAATTCTGGACCTTGAAAAGACCCGAAATGAATACGCTGAAACTATTAACAAGCTCGAGAGGCAACTCCAAGATATTAAACTGAGTTCGAGGTCATCTACCGTCGAAATTAGAAATGTCCCGAACAAAGACAACGAATCGGTTGAGGAGTTGATCAATATTGTCTCTCAGATCGGCAAAACTATCGACTTTGAAGTGCCAGCGTCCGAAATACGAGACATATATCGTTTGCCAGCCAAACCAGGCACGAACAAAAGTATTGTGGCCGAGTTTTCTACTGTACATACTAAAACCAAATACCTGTCGGCAGCTCGTAATTTCAACAAAAGCAGGAAATTAGAAGACAAATTAAATACGCAAGTAGCAGGCATATGCGTAGATAAGAAACCGATATATCTCGAAGAACATCTTCCCGGTTCGATGATGAAATTATTCATGCAGTCTCGAGACTTTGCCAAAAAGAACGGTTTCAGATTCTGCTGGATTTCTAATGGCAAGATTCTGCTACGCAAAGGCCCGGAGTGCAAAGAAACTTTCACTGTTAAGACGGAAGACTGCCTGGCGAACATTCTGAAAAAAATATGACAACTCAACCTGTGCTACATAATTACCCCGGCTCTCTTCTTAGCTATCTACTACTTAAAAATACTATGTAAAAGTCTTAAAATTACTATTGTGAATATTTTTAACATAAGACGCAATCTTCGCAAATATAACACCCTTATCATACACTGCTCAGCTTACACGTACGACACATCCCACATCCCAATTTCACCTTTTTTAATACTCGTACTTCTTATTTACATAAACTGACGCAATCACTGCCACACTACACTAAGTCCAAAACAGTCATTCCAACTATCTCAACACAAAAAACACTTCAAATAGACTTTCCTTTACACTTATCTTTAAAATTTATTAATATCAATTATAAATGGCTTCTATAAACAATATTCTTGATGAAATTGATCAACACGGTGTAGCTAACTTTCAAATATGTGCCCCTCCCGCATACACTTCTTTACAAAATGTAGCACAATCTTCGATTAAAATTATTCAAATTAATATTCGTAGTGTTCACAAAAATCTTAACAGTTTTTTGGTTGTTCTTTCACAGATGCCTATACAATTCGATCTTATTATACTGACAGAATGCCGGCTGAAAAATGCTGGTCCGACACCAACTATAGACGGGTATACGGCTTACTCCACTACAAAAAACCCAATTCAAAATGATGGAGTAGTAATCTATGTTAAAAATAACCTACAATGTACTGTTACAGAACCGTCTTTCTTTGTGGACGCAAATTGCTTAATCTGTCGTACTCAAGACACTGCAATCATTGGCATATATCGTTCACCTTCATATATTAACTTAACAAATTTCTATAATAGCCTGGAAACTGCTATCACTGCCTTGAAAAACAGCACATCTGTTATAGTAATGGGTGATTTGAACGTTGATATAAAACCTTATAGCGGGGACCCAAACTCACAACAATATCTTCTACACACAGCGACATTGGGTCTCTTGCCAGCTTTTCTACATCCCACTAGAACAAGTTCAAACACTTGTCTAGACCATATCCTGCTAAAAACTAAATCCCCATCAAACTCCTTTATATTTGAAATGAGTATCACGGATCATCATGCAACGGCTTTATGTATAGATAGAACCAAAGTGAACCGCAAATTTGTTCCACAGACAATCACATATATAAACTATACGAATGCAGTAAAAGATGTGGGAAGCGCTGACTTAGCCCCGGTGATGGATGCTACCGATGCTAACATTGCTGCAGATAATTTAATCACTACTCTCAAAGGCATTGTTCTAACACATACCTCACACATCAAAATCTCAAGAAAGACTAGGATAATCAAGCCTTGGATGACACCCGGTCTTATCCGGTGCATCAAAAACCGAGACACCATGCATTCAAAGCTAAATTCAGATCCGCAAAACACTGTTCTCAAAATAACCTACGTCAGATATCGTAATTTTTGTAATCGGCTTATTAATAAACTTAAACGTTCTTATGAAAAATCTCAATTTACTAGAGCCCAAAATAATAGCAAAGCAACTTGGAAGGTCGTCAAAAAACTCACTCATACAGAAACAAGTAATCAACCAGCTACAAATCTCTTAACATTATCCACGGACCCTTTGTCCTCTGCTAACTTAGTCAACAATTATTTTGCTAATGTAGGTATGACGTTGGCATCTACAATAACTGTCCCCCCTGCTGACAGAGATATGACACCCAAACACAGTACCCTTAACTCGATCGCACTTCTCCCGGTTAGTGCAAGCGATGTCGAGATAGTTATAAAAACCCTTCGGGACGACTGTGCCACAGGATGGGACCACATACCAGCCAAATTAATCAAAATGGCTCGAAACGTTCTTGTGCCTCCCATCACTCATATCTGCAACCTTGCCATATCACAAGGGGTATTCCCGAGGGCCTTTAAAATGGCGTTAGTCACCCCTGTATACAAAACTGGAGATAAAGATCAGATCTCTAACTATCGTCCCATCTCTGTCTTAAGCGCTTTGTCTAAAATTATGGAACGAGTTCTAAACAACTGCCTAACTAATTATTTAACCAAATTCAACATCCTCGCCAATAACCAATATGGTTTCCGACATGGCATATCTACGGAAGATGCCGTGATCGACCTCGTACATTCAGTTTCTGACAAACTAGACAATAAACTGAAATGCTATGGCATTTTCCTAGATCTCAGTAAAGCATTCGACACTGTCTGTATTTCTAAATTGATTGAGAAAATGCAAAATGTGGGTATACGTGGTCTAGCTCTTGACATCTTTAAAGACTATCTTTCTGACCGTAGACAATATGTCAAGATAGACAGTATAATTAGCACAGAGGAACAAATAACCTTCGGAGTTCCCCAGGGAAGTATTTTGGGTCCAACTCTCTTCCAAATTTATATCAACGACCTTTGTAATCTGCCTCTCGTCAACTGTGATATTTTTACTTACGCAGATGACACTGCACTAGTGGCATAATATGGCAAGTGCTGGGATGACGCTAAATTGCATTCGGAAAACGCATTACGGAGAGTAATGCATTGGTTAGCATGTAATCTATTAACCTTAAATGTCAAAAACACCAAATTTCTACGTTTTACTCTACCGCATACTTCAAAACCAGCTGAAGAAACCGGAAATCTAAAAGCCCATAACTGTTCGCAAAACACTGAAACTTGTACTTGTCTGTCGCTGACAAGAGTAGAATCTATAAAATATCTCGGAGTGTTCGTCGACGATAAACTAGACTGGACCACACAACTGGAGTCTTTAACTTCTCGCACCAGAAGACTAATATACATATTCAAAAATCTTAGGTTTTCAGCGGATAAAGACACTCTGCGAATGGTTTACCTGGCTCTGTGTCAGGCAATCCTGACATACTGTATCCCAGTGTGGGGGGGGACTCATAAAACTGAGCTAATAAAGCTTGAAAGAGCTCAAAGGGCTGTGCTGAAAGTAATTCACTTTAAACCACGCGACTACTCCACATCAAAGTTATATTCGGAATGCAATGTCCTAACTGTTAGGAAATTGTATATCTTAAGATCCATCCTCTACAAGCACTCTATGATTCCGTTCAGTAAGCTGCTTGTCAGTCAGCGGCGTCGTGGCTTTCCTTTATGTCCAACTGTCTCCTGTAGGACTGCCTTCGCAAGTCGACAGTTTAATAGCCTAAGTGCTAGGCTCTATAATAAAGCCCTCAAACAATATAACTACGCCTTGACTAAGCGTGAGGTAAAACACAAGATTAATTCCTGGCTACTGACATTGACATATGATGATACCGAGGAGCTTCTAACCACTGTACATTGAAATGAGATAGGTTTACACATAAAATAGGCTTCAAAAAAAAAAAAAATACAAACAGAAACACATACTCACTCTCATACACACACACATTCTATACACACGCATGCACCATCACACACTTACACACATTTTTATTTATTTTTTATTCTTACCTTTGCTTATCCACTGCACGTACCAATATTTTGTAACCGCAATAAGACTCATTTTGTATGGATACTCTTTCCTAAGATACAGACAGGTTTCCTGCCTAGTTTAGGAAGGGGAGTCCTCAGACCTATTTTATATTTGTTGTACTGATTTTTGTTTATAACATTTAAGTATTTGAGACAACTCTGTATGCCATGTACAAACTACTTGTTGAATAAATTATTAAATTAAATTAAATATAATTAGACGTGAGTTTATTATAAGTCTATCAAGGATTTTTGAAATAGACGGTAGGACTGAAATTGGTCTATAGTTAGACGGGTCAGTCTTGTCCCCAAACTTGTACACAGGCGTTATAAGGGCTACTTTCAAAGCATCCGGGAAAATTTCCTCCTCGAAGCATAGATTAATTAAGTGGGTTATGATGGGTACAATTTGTTCGTGTGCAGATTTTAGAAAGTTTTCTTGAATTTTATCCCAACCGGGAGCGCTATTCGATTTCAAGCTCATTAAAGTGGCTCGAACTTCGTCGGGGTCTGTGTCGAGAAGAACAAAAGATGAGGCCAAAGGACTGTCTGTCGAGAATGAGTCAGGATTGATATTTCTCCCTGCTGAGCACTAAGAAGTTGTGATGTTTTCAGCAAGAATTTTGCCTATGCCACAGAATCATTAACCTTGTCAACAGTTTTGTGGGGTAGTGAGTAGCTCTTGAAGTTCCGAATTATTTGTTTTATTTGGTTTGCGTTGTGTGATGTTGTTTATGATATCCCATGTTATGTTCCCATGCTTTCGTTGTCAATAATGGTAAAACAGTAATTACGATACCTTTTGTATGTGATTATCAGAACCTCGATGTCAAGTCTTAGTCTCTTTTGCATACGATTTCTACTCAAGATACAGCGCAATAAGCCAATTGTCATCCACGGTTTTAGGGTTCTATTTTTCAAAGGTATATTCAGAGTAATTGTACTGATTGTGACACAATTTTGTAATATTTCGATTAGGTTATTAGTAAGCGTGTTAGGGTTATCTAGTTTTAATAGGTCCGTTAGGTGACTGGCTTTGAGCAACTCAAGCCCCTTTTCCAAATTGAAAACTGTTTTTGTTTTTGAGCATCATAACCACTGCACTGTGGAGCGCGAAACCGGTTGAAATGGTTTGAGAGTAGTTATACAAATATCTATAATATCGACACACGCATGTCAAAAAGCGTTTTGTCTCTTTTTAACTAACCAAGAACTGCTTAAGAAAAGAGAGACATCTAAATGTTTGTCAAGGACTAAACTTGGTAACACTTTTGAGTGACGTCAAAATCATGTCTATGCGTGACCGGTCGCCATGTTGATTGCCGAAAAAATTGGTAGTTGTGTGCCGTATATATACGTTTATCTGTGTAGTTGTGCTGTCAAACAGTTGCAAATGGGCAGCCATCTTAATTGCCCGATGTTTGTGGGTATGCACGCTAATTTCCTAGGTATGGCAAATCCATAGGTTTATAAGTCAGTGATCTCAGATAAAGAGTGATTTTATCGCAGAAATGACACCCGGTCGTGCCCACAGAGTATTGAAATTTTGACAGCTTCGCGGCTTGGCGTGCTGAGCGCCGCGCGCCGTTCGCAGCCACGTATGAACGGATTTTTTTATTCTGTGGGTCGTGCCACATCCACACTTGCTATGCTATGTTTCGAGAACTATAGGTATAATAGGTATTGCTTCGGCCTTACCTGCGTGTATCGTCCAGAAGTAATGCGTGCCGAAGCTTCGTTAGTTTTGACACTAAAAAGTAATCGCGATAAAAGCTGTGGTCATTTTATCGGCTTCGATATTTTGTATGAACTATCGTACAATAATCCAAGATGGCTGAAATCATTTTCAAAGGTTTTACTATGGACGACGACTTTCTTTATACTTCTACATGTGTGTACAATGTTTTTTTTTTATAATTCACATTTTTTGGATCCCATATGATGGGCTTTGCTTCATTGGAGGCATCGACTATACAGCCTCTAGACGCCTAAAGCTTGATCGAATACATCAAAATAATTCTGTCAACTAGCTGAGGTATGAGGCACGGGACGACTGCGCTCTGATTGGTCCTTACCAACGTCATTTCGCCGAACTAGGGATGGGAGAGGTTTAAATAAAACCACGAAGGTATCAATATTTTTTTAAATTGTTAGTGTACTTAATATTTTTAGTTATTAATGTTAGCTACTGTTATTATTAATTATACAGTAATAACATAAAATGCAAAAACTAAAAACAAAATTCTAAAGATAACATATATTTTCGGCGGTTGTTTCATATTAAATATTAGTAAAAAAAACAATCAATAGAAAAAATACCTAAATTCTAAAATAAAAATATTTAACTATAAAATACAAAAATCAGTCTACAATATTTCCACTGCTGGAACAGAGGCTTTTTCTCCGTAAGAGAAAAAATTTCTAAGAGAATTCACCTATTTTTTGTGCAACAAAAATCACCACTATACTAATCATTTTCAACCACTATACAAATCAATATTCGTTTCACAATTAATTTAACAAATAATAAACTATTTAATTTAATGTCTCTTTTTGTATAATTGTATGTAGGTTTCTAGTTTTATCCATAACAGATTTGGTCATAGAATATGGTGCATCACTAGTTTTGCGTACCAAATTATAGAGGAAAAGAGATAGATAAAAAAGTACATTAAAAAGAAAGAGACGAAAACACAAAAGACATCAACGAGCGCGACAAAATTTGTGCTGTTGCAGTTTACACCTACAATAATGACCAGTACAAAATGAACTCCGATAAATAATATCAGAAAATAAATCTGATTATGAATATGTAACTATTAACTTACCGATGAAATGTTAAGCCATTTTTCGGGAAACTCGAGTTCTGGTTGTTGTAACCACACCAACGTACGGTACAAGGGGCCATTATAATATTTATTTTACCAATTTGTAATTGCCTGACGCGGCAGTGTTTACGGCTCACGGAAGTGGTCGCTACTAATTCGAAATTGTCGAGTGGCGACCTATATTACCAGTATATGATTATTTTAGTCATATGTGTTGACAGACATCGCTCGCCTGTTGTTAGGCGTCTAGAGGCTGTATGGTCGATGATTGGAGGCATTCCAGTACCATTTCATAGCTCCACTCCATTTTTACACAGCCACCCGCATACGTCTTAACTGATCGAAAACAACGGCCAAAATGAACAACGCTAGTCTGACCACGTAGCGCGATATGTTGGCGCGCTAAAGCCCTTTGATGTACCGCCACCCGCGCGAACGCACCACACGCACACGCAGCCCGAATGTTCGCGACGATAGCCGATAATTTCTAGCCGGTCACATCTGCGTGTATCATGTCATAGCGCGAAGCTTTGTGACGATACACGCAGATGCGGCCAAAGCATAATAATATGATTCTTGAAATTAATAATACATTATAAATAAGCGCAAAGAACAACCCTCACCGCAGTCGTGAAAAATCTTAAAATGCGACTTAAAGGCCTTAGTAGGCAGGTCATTGAATTCCCAAGAAAAAATAACTGTCATTTCACTTTACCCGTCACGGTATTGACTACCTCCGCAAAGCTTACTGGGAAGGCTGACTCGATACAATTTGCTGCCAAATACTCCAAAAAACATTAGAATATGTTACATCCGCATTCTAATGTTACTAATGAATTCAAGAAAAATACTGATGACTAGGCAGCATGGTCTCAGACCTTAGCCTGTTCCGTAAGGAACAAAAAAAAAAAAAAAAAAAAATTTACCCGTCACGTCTGTCAGATCTTAGATTGTCAATGTCATAATAAGCAGTGCACAATGTGCACATGTTTTCAACTTAGTTTTCAATCTTTTCAATGAGTTCATTTGATTTTACTTTTGTTAAAGTAAATTGACTATTTTTAATACATTTAAGCTAGAATTCTTCTATTTATATTGTGTGAATAAAATTGTGTTACAATGGGAAAGGCTAAAAAGTTTAAACCCTCTCAAATGGGGAAGAACTTAGCTTTAGCTGATCAAATCGAATCAGTGAACTCTGTGAAAAATAAAAACAGAAACAAAGAGAGGAACCGGCAGGATGATGACGAAGAGGTAAGAGACTCAAAATTCATTGACAACGTTATCCTGTCGTAATTCACGGCCCGAGAGATTCATACATGACTTCTTTCCTTGAATAACATTTGTGTTCGACCCATGTGCTATTTTTTTTCAGTTCGTAAATGCTGACTTATCCAAGAAAATCTTAAAAGCTGCTAGGAGGCAACAAGCTGAATTAGGCGACGCTGAAGCAGGCCCATCCCCTGCAAAACATGTAACACTACCAGCAACATTTAAAGGTGAACTTGGTTCAACAACATTTTAGGGCCAATTTCACCAATGAAATTAATCGCGATTAGTTCAACTAAACTCAGTTTATGCAAATACAGTGTTCTTATTGGTTGCAACCGCTGAGAAACTAAAAATGAGAATGCTGTATTTGCATAAACTGAGTTTAGTTGAACTAATCACGATTAGATTCGTTGGCGAAAACGGCCCTAAGTCTATCTAACAAGCTTTATTATGAAAACTGTATTTTTTGTTTACCTCAAATAAGCTGCTCTAAACAACTTGTACTTATACAAAATTACTGTGAGTTTTCCATAAAATACCTTTTATCCACACAGATGCTGAGTCTGATGATGATTCTGGATCAGACAGGGATGATTTGGAGCCAGACACATATTACGATAATGTAGAAATAAACGAAGAAGATGAAGAAGCTCTTAGAATGTTCATGTCAGCTAAACCAGAGAGGACTCGCACCTTGGCAGATATAATAAAAGAAAAGATCACTGATAAACACACTGAGCTGCAGACTCAGTTCTCTGATGTGGAAACATTGAAGTTACAGAACATTGATCCACGGTAAGTGATGTTATAATAGGGAGAACATCTGCCTGTTATAACATATTCTGTAAGAAAGTTATGTATTTATATAAGTTCTTCATCTTATAATTCTCTTAGATCCTTTTTCACAATATAAACGAAAACTGTTCCTCAATAACTAATCAACATTTTAGAATATTAATTAATTATTCAACTTTTCAGAATAAAGACAATGTATGAAGGTGTCAGAGATGTATTACAAAAATACAGATCTGGAAAACTGCCAAAAGCTTTTAAAATGGTTCCACACTTACAGAACTGGGAACAAATTTTGTACATCACAGAACCAACCAGTTGGTCTGCTGCAGCTATGTATCAAGTAAGTTTATAATCTATTTTGTTCGAAATTTTCTATTACGACTGGTGAAAGATGTTTTCTGCTATGTTTTGATAACCATAGAATGATTATTGGCAATAATATTGCAGAGTATTTTTAAAACTATTCACCAGCCAAGGGAATCCTTAAATGGAGTTTAACTTGTCCAGAATCAATTAGGTATTAAAAGTTAGCTAAAACACACCCTTCCAATTACAAATGGTTTTTTTCTAGGCAACCAGAATATTCGCATCTAATTTAAAGGAAAAGATGGCACAGCGATTCTACAATTTAGTACTGCTTCCTCGTGTGAGGGATGACCTGGCTGAATATAAAAGATTGAACTTTCATCTATACCAAGCCTTACGCAAAGCACTCTTCAAGCCTGGTGCTTTTATGAAGGGTATACTATTGCCGTTGCTTGAGGTAATTTAAATTTGTTTTATTCTATAAGAACAACTTTATATATCTGTTTAAGATATTATATTGCCTTGATCTACAAAAATAATTCGTGTTTTTTATAGGCAGGTGATTGCACATTACGTGAAGCCATCATAGTAGGTTCAGTGCTGGCTCGTAACTCAGTACCGGTGTTGCATTCCAGTGCAGCAATGTTAAAGATAGCAGAAATGGACTACACTGGAGCAAACTCTATATTTTTAAGAATTCTCTTTGATAAAAAGTATGCCCTGCCCTACAGAGTTGTAGATTCAGTTGTATTCCACTTTATAAGGTGAGATGCTCATTTTAATCTAAAAAAAATCAATTGATATTATTTATAAAACTACTATAATCCAGAGTTAGGACCTGTGTTTTCAAATCACATTACACTAATGTTTGGATTTGAACAGTGTTCATGCTTAGTTAGTGTTAAGTTCATATTTATGCATAGTTTTTTTATGTATTCATGTATAATACTAATAAATAGTATACGAGTATGTAGATAGTTCCATTTATTCTTTTTTGAAATTTTTCAGATTCCAAAGTGAACATAGGAATTTACCAGTTCTATGGCATCAGTCACTGTTAACATTTGTTCAGCGTTATAAGGCCGACATATCTACAGAACAGAGAGATGCCCTTTTGGAATTACTAAGGAAACAGTCTCATTTGACCATCACTCCAGAGGTAAATTAAAATGAATCATCTTATGCATAAAAAAATAGATTTCTATGTCTATCTTCATGGAGTAAATGTAAAGTATATGTTGAATACTTTCTGAGGATGTTTATTTGTATATTTACAGATCCGAAGGGAACTGCAAGCTGCTAAGTGCCGAGATGTTGAAATTAACGAATCAGTAGCAAGTGCAATGGTGGTTGAATAAATTTTAATGTTTACAAAACAATAAATGTATTATTATAAAAAATCTGTTTTAGTTTCTTTATCACATATTTATTTGTAACAAAAATACATAATAAACAGTTTTCAGATGTGGAATAATTTGTTACCTAATAATATTTTGAATTTGTATTGGCCTATCAATTTGACTTGTGACCAGATGTATAGGTGGTAGAACTGATGATCTACAGTCACATTTTCGCCCTGATATGTAGTCAAACGAGCCAATTCGGTTGTTACATTTCTGACAGTGCAGTTTGCCCTTAGTCCAGTCTTCATTTTCGATTTTCTCTTTAATCCATGCAGGCACTTTGTCCTCAATGATGTAAATGAACCTCTTTATATCATAACTTTCACATTTTTTGGGATCACACGTTAGAGAACTGTCCAGGATGCACGTATCGTCAAATAGTATGTGGCGGCATTTGTGGCATTTTATTGCTTGCGAATTCATATTCATTGCTTATCGGGCTGTTTCTTGTAAGGTTGTACGGCGCCGTTATAAGTGACTATTTACAATTTTAGGGTTATACAAATTACAAAACAAATTCAAAAGTAAACATGATTCACATGGCTTTTCGTATTTCTTTGTCTCGTCTGGTTTGGCGGACATCTGGATCTGACATGTAGTCTGTGCATCTCAATGAGGTAGGATAACTATGGAGACGGCATATTCTACTATATGAAAAATAGTTATACAAATATCTATAATATCGACACACGCATGTCAAAAAGCGTTTTGTCTCTTTTTAACTAACCAAGAGCTGCATATGAAAAGAGAGACATCTAAATGTTTGTCAAGGACTAAACTTGGTAACACTTTTGAGTGACGTCAAAATCATGTCTATGCTCGACTGGTCGCCATGTTAATTGCCGAGTAAAATTGGTAGTTATGTGCCGTATATGTACGTTTATCTGTGTAGTTGTGCTGTCAAACAGTTGCAAATGGCCTACCTCATTGGCAAATGGGCAGCCATCTTAATTGCCCGATTTCTGTCGGTAAGCACGCTAATTTCGTAGGTATGGCAAGTCCATAGGTTTATAAGTCAGTGGTGCATCTGACTGTCAATGACATTGACGTAACCATGACGATGACAGTGACACGGTTGCGTTCAATATTACTCGCCCTCAACGACAAGGTGAGGTGCTGCGTCGGCCCATAGATTCTCATACCTTAATCTAACAGAGGGTCTTCTGGGTTGATGATTATCATCATGGAACGCTCAAATTGAGGCAACCTTTGATAAAAATAAATTTATGGAGCAAGATTTTTATAAGTATCAACAGTCATAACCTAAATAAATAATTAATTTAAAACGTTCACAGTCCCATGATGTACATAGGCATTTGTTATTGTTTTAACTATTTATTTTTACTATATGGACAGTGAACCTGTTAAAGATTACTTAGATAAGACACATAGAATAGCAGTGGTGGCCGAGTGATAACGGCCCCGATTTAGGTGTAGGTTGTGGGTTTGAACCACTGACCTCTATCATACAAGTACGCTGCGCTGGACTACATAAATTAGATGAAATGACAGTTGATTTCTGTGCCGAATCAAAGCGCCCCACTCGAGGTTCTCAGGAACTAAAATTGACACATTTAGAGATAGGTTAATACCGATATTTCTCAAGATTAGGTAATACTCGCCTGGAAATATTATATTATTTTAACTAATACGAGTATATGAGTATTAGTAATATTTTTAAATTACACTAATATCAAAATAGTAGACTTGGCAAGGCGTATCACTCATCTACTGTATTGACTTCTCATAATATGTTGCAACTAAATATCTCATATTGGTATTAGTGATGAATGTTATATGAATGCCTAATAATCAGTAACAATATGTTAAAAAGCAATGTGTAATACAAAATTCTGGAATCATCATCATGATCATCCACAGTCCGACTTCACCCACTGCTGAGCACAGGCCTCTCTCTTCTTGTATCAATCACCTCGTTCCTGTCTGGAATTAATTCTGGAATAATATCATGATAATTATAATTGTATTAACAAATGTTTTTAAGTCAAACAATTTATATCTGCATCTGAAACAGAGTTGAAAACTGATATAAGTCTTCACGTCGCTGGAATGCGATGTCACTCTTATTTGCACCTTAACACTACAGAGACAGGATCTCAGCGATGAGAGCGAGAAATATGTCCGTTGTAAATTATTATCAATCTCATTCGTACGCAAATATTTGTATGAATGATGTTCCAACCGAGTGAATCCAAACTATTGTAAATGTAAATATTAACTAACTAGTATACTTGAGCGAGCAGATACATGCTCAAATATACTAGTTTTAAGGATAAGTTGTTAGCCTATCCCCATATTTAAATCTCACTGATCTGACAGTAATGCGCTATAACTTTAGTAGCACGCTATCCACTAGTTTATAGCTTGCAATCTGATTGAAAGTATTTTTCAGTTAACCTTTACAGCAAGTTTTCTATTACTTAGAAATGAATCTCAATTAAAATAATTGGGATTTTCTTGTTCTCCTAAGTATTAAATTATTCTCACGTATTTTTATACCTATGGCTATGTCCCATCTCTAATATTAGTTCTATAGTTCTAGTAATATGAAGTCCAGCGTACTTGTATATTAGAGGTCAGTGGTGTGTGCATCAGAATGGACATATAATGGACAATGGCATTTTTACTGTTCCAAGTACATTTTATAAGTTGGTCGACTATTACTCGTAAACTTGTAAAGCCTACTTATCCGTAATAGTTTTCCTTTTAATTTCGTGTTATATTTACTACTGCCCTTAGGAGCATTGAAAATGACTATATTGGCATTGCCCCATTCGGAGACTGCCTCCAAAGACAGGTTCAAGCGCTCAACCATGGCCTCCCGAAGAGACCGAATTCGAGGCCCGGTAGCCCGTGCGCCAGACACATATCTCTCAGCAACAGTGCTGTCGTCTGCATACCCAAAGGTTCCGGGTTTTAGCAGGTAATTAATGTGCAGCAAGAACAATGTTGCCGAGAGCACTGACCCCTGAGGGACTCTGGCATTAATACCTAACTGACCGGACGAGCAGCCATCAATTACCACTCGGATGGACCGATCCCTCAGGAAGTCTGCAATCCAGTCACACAGACCACTAGGCAGACCGAAGGAAGGAAGCTTACCAATAAGGCTCTCGTGCCAGACCCTATCAAAGGCCTTCGATATGCCAAGGCCTTCTCATCTGTCTCATGGTGTGGGGTATCGTTGGATAGGCCATTCAAAATTATTATGGGTTTGTTGAAACCACTTTTCGATTCAGAGATCCGTTTGCGTAAAATTAAGCTTTAAATTGCAAATTTATGTTAGAGTCAAGAATCCCCCCCCTGCCAGCGAAATGGTTGCTCTTGGCTATGTGAAAAAAATTACGGCAGTAGTAAATATAACACGAAATTAAAAGGAAAACTATTACGGACAAGTAGGCTTTACAAGTTTACGAGTAATAGTCGACCAACTTATAAAATGTACTTGGAACAGTAAAAATGCCATTGAAAAATTACTTAAATAACGTTGTTAGCTGTGTAAAACAGATAGTAAATATATGCATATGAACCAGTAAAAATATACAAACATAAAATCATAATATCCATAATAATAATGATTTCTAAATTAATAATGTTTAAGCTTGAATAACGCATTGGAGTGGCCGGAGTCGTTGGCAGTACCGGTCCGTAGTCCTTATGATGCGCCATAAGGACTACGGACCGGCGCGCGGGGGAGGCTATTTTGTGTTAGTGCAGAAGTATTTTCGACGTTTTGTAATCTAAAGACAAATTAGATTCGATTGCCAAGCAAATTACTTATTTTCCTTTGTCGATATCCATCTATAAAGTCTTTATTCAACCCGACTACAACACTAATTGAGTAGCGTAAAACTTTCCAGAACAAAATAGTGAATACCGCAGATTAGAGGTGAATATATAAGATTTTTTTTAAATTCCGAAAGAGAAATAAACAAGGAGCGTGCGCGCAAGTATCCAGGAACGAACCATACCATTCCCCGTGGCTCTAACGCGCGCTCGTATCGGCTCCTTTCGCAATTCGCACCCGCGGTGGTACTCAAATAGATAATATATTTCTAACTTCAGTTGCGATGTTGGATTTTATGATTACTCCTTCTTCAGTTACCAGTTAGTCCGTCTTTAGTTTAAGTCAAGAGTGAATAGGTTACTTCTAGGCAAGCGTGCTTCACCGTAGACCACATCATCGCTTACCATCAGGCGAGATAGTGGTCAAACGCGAGCATATAGATTTAAAAAAAAACATCGTCCTATGTGGGCCAGTTTTTAGACGTTGTGTGCCGCTGAGACTGTTTTAATGTTCATGTAACAACAACAAAACCCTTCTTAGTCCGCATTATTATGAAACTTCAGAACCCTATTACTGCGCGGGGCCCGACACGCACTTGGCCAGTTTTTTATTGTACACAGGACGAGTTTTTCAAGTGGGTGTGGACGGCCAAATCCGAAACTATATGGAATAGCGAAAACCACTCAAAAGAGTCAACAGGCCGATTTTGACGAAAATTATAACAGCGTCATGCGATTTTTTTTAAATCAATATTTTTAGCCGGAAATCGAGCCGGTTGATTTTGAAAAAAGAAAAGCACTGTGTGTGTGATGTGACCGGACCGGACGGCCAAAGAAAAGATGGATGGACTGTGTGAGGAGTGATATGAAAGAAAAGGGAATCAGGGATAGCGTGACGGGGGACAGGACGGTATGGAAGAAGAAAACGTGTTGCGCCGACCCCAAGTAATATGGGACAAGGGCAGGAAGATGATGATGATGTGTGGTGTGACCGGATACTTAAGAAAAGGGCCCAATTTCAAGAGATTGATTTTTTCCTACTTTAAGTACCTCTCTTTTAAACCTTAAGTGATGAAAAGATGACTATTTTTACCGACTTCAAAAAAGGAGGTAATCAATTCGACACGTATGTATATGATATTGTTGGTATTACCCAATATTCACATATATCATATATATAACTACTTAACATTCTAATTGGGCTTCTAAACATGTGTACCAAATTTCATAAGTTTACTAGTATACTTATGTATGTTTGTTTGTATATATGTATGTTTGTCCACGCATTTCTCCGAAACTAAGTATCGGATCGTGATCATTCTTTTTTTATTCGATTTGGTATTTCTAAACTTAGGGCATAGTGCAAGTTTCATCCAAATCGTATCACCAGTTTTCAAGATATGGAACATACAACCGAATTCTATAGCGGCAAACAACACAAAAGTGTATATTGAGTTATTATGGGTATTATGTCAATCCTTTAGGTATTTACCATACTATAGAACTTACTCTTTTACCCGACTGCCGAAGGAGGGTAATGTGTTTATCAGTCTATGTATCAAAATCAAAATCATTTATTTTTATTTTACATAGGCACTTATAAAACGTCGACAAAAGGTGCACGGTTCGGGTTAGTCGTTTCCTATGGAGATAAAAGCCGGCAAGAAACTCCATGGTTACTCTTTTTAAAAAATGTTTTGGTTTTACAATATTTCCATGTTACAGCATTAGTACTTGGATATGGGGGGAAAACGTAGGCCCGACAGTAAGTCGGAAGAAATTAAAAAAAAAAAGGAAACGAGATAAAAAGTTAACAAATGTTAACAAGCATCTAGAAATCTAGAAGGCCTACAATGTTCACACATTCACAAGACAATCGGTAAAAGAATCTATGCAAAGGTAATAAAACAAATAAAAATAATGTCTAACAAGACAAAATGTATGTATATATGTTTGTTCCTATGTGGCGTTCTAACTGACCTCTAACATACAATAATAGAGGGCAGTGGACGTTCTAGAGAACAAACGCGTTGGCCGATTTTGATGATTCTTACGTCAATCAATTCGTCTTGATTTTGAAATTGTCACTGGCTACATCAAATTTGGAAAATTGAAAGATGGCGGATTTTGGTCGCCATATTGTGGGGGCCTAATTTTTTGCTATCTGACTCATCGTTTGGGGTAGCTAAATAAAGGGTTTTAAGAAGTGATTTCAAAACTCAACATAATTCTTATATGTTTAAATGTATAAGTATTATGTTGAATTTGAAAAAAAAATGTTAACTAAAAAGTTGTAAATAAAAAAAGTTAAATAAAATAATCAAAAAACCCGATTGCTTCAGAACCGAACTTAAAAGACGTAAACAAGAAGAAAATCATGCTGTGCAATCGGAGTATACATCTGGTTTTGGTCAGGCCGCGAATTATGTATCCGCCGACTGCACAGCATGGTTTTCTTCTTGTTACGTCTTTTTAGTTCGCTTCTTATTATAGTGTACTAAAATTAATGAGATATATAAAAACTATTTTCAACACACTTGCTCATAAAGTGGCTCTAATTTCACCGCAATTAGGCACATAATGATACCTGTTATCAAACTGTGACTTTTTCATTGCTATTATTCACAATTGAGTTATAGTTTTTTTTTTAAATGGTTTCCTGCCTTCATTTTAAATACTTTTATATTAAACTAATTTTAAAAGTGTCACAAATGAATCCATGGAAAATTAATAAAATAAGTCATTAATTCTAATCCAGTTAAAATTCAAGTATTTTCAATATAATAAAATGTAACACTGTTAATCAATTAAAAGTGTTCCATTCGACATTAATCCCTTTCTATTCCGGTCATGGAAGTAGTACTTACTATATCCATAACATGATATGGGTAGTAATTACTATTTCCATGATATCCATTATATACATAAAATGTGGCAAAGATATCTTCTAGTCAAACAATTCAGCAAAATGCGAGTTTTTGGCGGGCTTTTTTCGAGTGAATTTCAGCGGCTGTTAATATTATTTGCAAATTGATTCCTAGTGGATATTGTGATATAAAAGTGGTGTAGTTTTGTGTCTCAACTGTCTACGCAACTGGACAATATGTGAAATCATTGACAGAAGCGATCTCGGTGTAATGGAGCGGAGAATTTTATTGTAGTATTGACTACCTCCGCAAAGCTTACTGGGAAGGCTGACTCGATACAATTTGCTGCCAAATACTCCAAAAAACATTAGAATACGTTACATCCGCATTCTAATGCATACTAAAGAATTCAAGAAAAATACTCATGACTAGGCAGCATGGTCTCAGACCTTAGCCTGTTCCGTAAGGAACAAAAAAAAAATTCAGCAAAATGCTAGAACCTAACATATTGCTTGCTCATTTCATGCAACTTCGTATTCAACTAGATAATATCAACTTATACGTGTTTAATAAATAAAACTTGCCCTCAAATATAACTTTTGTTTCTCTGCAATAAAGAAAACTTGAAATACCCCATTTTGTACGTGGCTAGTACGCTATCCGCGAAAAGCTAAAAAAAAGAAAGTAACCTCATTGTTTTAGTCTATAGCCAATCGCCATAGTTAGATGCGCGCGCATAGAAAAACTGATTAATTTACCCCGCCATTGCGAAAAAAAATTCACAACTCGTTTTCACTGTTGAAAATGATTTTTTTGTATTATTTTATTTACAAGTGTGTTGAAAAACGTCGTATGATACACGTGTGTATTGATGATTACCGTCCTCGGCTCTCTTAAGACCCTCACCTAAAGGCTCGGGTCTCAATGGCGCCTCAGCGGTAATCACCAACATTACGCACTTGTACCATAATGTACTATTCTCAAAAAAAACAAACCGACTTCAAAAGTAAAACACTAGTGCAAAATAACTTTCGTTTCTGAAGTCGGTGTTAAAAAACGATAAAAAGTAGTACCAAAGACACCGGCATCCGAAACCAAAGTTATTTTTCACTTATTAGTGTTGTACATTTGAAGTCGGTTAATTTTTTTGTGAAGAAGTTTTTTTTTTAAATAGCTTGATTGGACACTCAAGCATTGTACTGCAATCAGGATTACAATAATTGTGATACCGTTTAGAATATTCTCAATAGATTTTTTCATGACATCAATCGCATGATACGTAAGTCCTCGTAGATTTCCTACTAAAAAATGGCTGATCCCAGAACAAGCTGGTTCCCGTCCTGGAAAATTCTGTACTGGGCAAATCCTCCGTCTCACTCAATATATAGAGGATGGATACGAGGCTAATCAAATAACCGGTGTTGTTCTTGTCGACCTGTCAGCGGCGTATGACACTGTTAATGTGAAAAGACTGTTATTTAAGTTAATAGCCCTAACAGATGACAAAGCGTTTATACGAGTCTTGGGTGAAATGTTGCGCAATCGAAGCTTCATAGTCAACTTAAACTCGGAAAAGAGTAGGTGGCGTATTTTGAACAATGGATTACCTCAAGGCAGTGTTCTGGCTCCCAAACTGTTTAATATCTACACTAACGATCAGCCCAGCACAACAAACACAGAAAGATTTATGTACGTGGATGACCCAGCACTGGCTACAAGGGTGAAAAAAATTGAAGATGCCGAAGCAAATCTTGAAATGGCCCTGGCGAACCTCAGTTGGTACTACGAAGACAATACACTAAGACCTAATCCTTCTAAAACACAGTCGTGCTCATTCCACTTGAGAAATCGTCAGGTAACCAGAAAATTACCAGCATTAAATGGCGAGGCGCTGATATTGAACATAATGATAACCCTGTCTACCTAAGTGCTACCTAAGACCGCTCTTTGACTTATAGGAAGCACTGTGTCAAAACCAAACTCAAGGTCAACACATGCAATAACCTTCTCCGCCGACTCACATCCACCACCTGGGGCGTCTCTTCTAACGTTCTCCGCACATCTGGCTAAGCTCTCTGATTCTCGGCTGGCGAATTTGCCTGTCCAGTGTGGCACCGATCTGCTCATGCCCGAAAAATAGATGCAGCTTTAAATGAGACTTGGAGAATAATAACTGGTTGCTTAAAACCAACTCCACTTAACGCACTATACCCGCTAGCCGGAATAGCTCCTCCGGAAGTTCTAAGAGACGTTGCCTGTTCCTCCGAGAAGCACAAATAGGAGACCGACAACCGACACCTAATGTACAACATGAAGCAACCAAGGAGACGGCGATTGAAGAGTCGGAAGAGCTTCCTTAAGTCGACTAAAATAATTAAAGACAACAGCCCTAGCGCAGTTCGCAGGAAACTGTGGTTCCTCAAATACCCGCCTCCAACTGACTATGTTGAGCTCCCAGTGGGCCATAAACAGCCATGGCCCATCTGGAAATCCCTAAACCGGTTACGAAGCCAAGTGGGCCGCTGTAGGCGTAACTTAGCCAGATGGGGGCACTCCAATCAGCCACAGAGTGACTGCGGAACCAACCCACAGACGATGACCCACCTCCTGTCCTGCTCCTTATGTAAAAACACCTGCACCATGCAAGACCTTTGTGAGGCCAGCGCTAAGGCTATTTTAGGAATCATCGACACTTAGAAGAAGAAGACTAAAAAAAGTATTTTGTTCCTGTTTAGTCCTTATTAGCGACATTATCAAATGGTGTAATAATATAGTACCTACGTGTTTTTTTTTAATATAGAAATATTGATTATTCAAAAATCCATTGTTGTAGTTTCAGTTTTCATCAATAGAGGCCTCTTGACTCCTTTGAATGTTTTTCGCTATTCTTCATAGTTTCAGATTTGTCTATCCACGCCCAATTGAAAAACTTTATATAATAGTACTTGAGGGAAGGCTGCTCGCAGCTCAGAAATAAAACAATATGTCGCATGTGCGTGATATTTTATTCCACTGAACTTATTCCACGAGAATTTTGCGCTGTTCAATGAATGCAAACTTTTGATTAACTATGTGACTAATGTGCTCTGTTTATAATGCTCTAAGTACGTACATACAAGTTAAACATGTACTGTTTACGCATATTATTATAACAATAATGAACAAACGTTCAATAATTTGTATAAAAAGTATACCTAAAGCAAAAATTTGTGGCTTATAAATTAACTGTCATAATATCGTTCCAGTCAGTGCTTAGAATAACGTAGATGTAAATAAAATATTGATCGTTGTCACTATCATTATTGGGTGCACAAAATAAATAGTTGCTAAAGGAGTGAAGATCCTTAAAACAATGCGTTTCATGCTGGTTAATATCTATATACACTGAACATTGAGTAGTTATAGGTAAGTATAAAATTTAATCTGTAGCTGGGCAAGTTGAGATCTTGGATATTCATATAGATTTAGAATTTTATAAGAAGTAGGTACATAGGTTTTATTGCTTAGTACAAGATTGCTGCAATAGACGTGCTTCCGGGCTTTAAATAAAAACATTTGGGCTCAAAAGCGTCTTAATTAAAGATTTACAAAACTCGTTCAAACAAATAGGTATACCTACCTACTTCTTTTATTGCCTATATCCGTATGTGACTTTATTATTTTCAGCCTAACTAAAGAATCTTTAGTTATTGAAATAAGTAAGATACCAATTTTCATACATACCCAGATTGTTGACAAAATTTACGGTTATAAATAATACTTAGATACATTAATAAAATCACACTTTCAGCTTTCGCAAATAGTTCCTTAACACTGCAGTCTATTGCTAAAACTACCCAGAAAAGGAAATAAATGCAAAATAAATATAAAGTACCATTTGATCTATATTGTGTATTTAATAGAACGAGTCTCTCATATGTCTCGAATTCAATAATTTATTAGTAACGCCAGACTCACGTAAATAGGCATTAACTTATACGTATCCATTATTGATAGATCTTAGCCAACAATTTACACATTTCTCAATACAGCAGGTAACTAAACAAGTATTGTAAGTACAATCTTAATATTATAGTTGTAGAGCGGTAGACACGCAACATGCTTTAGAATAATGTTTTGTCGATAACAGAACTTGTTCATAACATAACTAAATGTACACTTTTCATTATAATTAGTGAGATATTTTAATAACAATAAGATATCTGAAAGGTTAGGAGATATTATACACGTGTCCCTATCTGTATTCACTCATACATTCTGTAATGCTTTTTGATATTATTTATAGGGACTTACAAACAAAATATTTACGAGTATGAAGGCAAGGTGACTTTATTGTCGATATTTTTGCGTATGTAGGTACCTAGGTATATAATAAGGTGAATATTTAATATAATTATCTCTTCCTTATTTAATTCGAGTCATAAAAATGATGAGCATAATGTAATTTAGTACCTACTGTGTATGTTGGTCATAACAATTCATATTATTTCATATACTTATGTACTTAATAAGTTAGGGATAGGGATCGTACCTATTATGACTAGAAAGAACATACCAGAACAAGTTGATACCCACAAAAATATGGTACAAGAAGTGTGTAGATCACTTGCAATGTTTAAATAAACGAATTATGGGTTTTTATAAGAGGCAGTAGGACAGCTTCAAATGGAAAACGGGTGATGAGAAACACATTGGTACAGAATGTATGACGCAATACATTTAGCATTTCAAAATAATTATACGTGCGCTTAATTTTCAGCTTAACAATATAAAATTTCGATCACAGACAAAATTACATAATACAATACACGCGTTAACTTTGCGCTTATGTTCTTGAAATATAAAATACTTAACTTATCGTTACAATATACTTATATAATTAGTGAGATTATTCGAAGCTGAAACAACCAGTTTTCTGTGACTAAAATATTTCAAGGCAACCATTTTTAAATGATTAAGCGAACATCTTTTCGCAAGGTGATGATTTAATCTACTTACACTTATAGCTATGTAATCCTGAAGGGCGTTTTTAGCTAAAACCATGGCACCTACAGCTATTTTATACAACAATTCATTATATTACGTATAGTCACAGAAAAAATCATATTGATCATAGTATCTACTAGTACAGCACGGCTCCAAATTGCTTTACTAAATATTTAAAGTTTATTTGCGACAATTTAATGTGTCTCTCACAAGAGAATGTAGGTACCGATTTTCCTTAAATGATGTCTCGTTTTGTAGTCATGAGTGCTACTGACGTGGCTATAAGAAGTAAAGTGGCTGAAAGATTATTTGTCGCAAAAGTCAGTTCTGTGTACTTAGGTTCACAAAGTTGTAAGGAATGTAGGTATTAAAAAATTAAACTCAAGCGCCTGGGTAGTGCGTATGCTGTTGCATAGACGGTTGGCTACAGCGCCATCATACCAGCAGCAATAGGCCTTTTAGATGGTTTTGAGTAGTGACAATAACAAATGATAAATCTTAAGTTCTAACCTACGCACATGTCAAGTTGAATCAGCAACAATTCATCGTAAATGTGATAGAATTATCTATGACGAAGAAAACGGCCAGTGTGCATTACGAATAGACTAAAAATAGGTAACACAAGTGCCCCGTTTATAGAGTCCGTGCACCTGTAAAATGCAAACATACTCAGCGTTCGAAACTTTACGTTAGTCAACATTAATATAGACAGTAGACACCTACGTTAACTTTATCGATGTTAGGTAGTAATCATATTTTAATATTAATATCTAGGATCTTAAGTTACCATTATGACTTATGAACAAAATTACACCCTGTGCTTAAGCGCTATTAGTCAATCTTCTAAATCATTCTAGCTTGTTCGCAATGTACACTTGTGACGGTTTTAGCAAGGTTTACAAAACATTGAACAAAAATTATGAAATTAGCAAATGATGGAAGCGAGAATATGTAGAGTTTGTATGTTTGAACAATATTTTGCGTTATTTTTGAAGAGCTCAGCAGCCGTATTGCGTAAGTGGATACGGTAACGCAAAGGGTTTGACCGCTATCAATCGACCAATCACACAGACGAAAATCCACATCGCGTCATCATCTCGCATGTGATTGGTCGATATGATAGCGGTCAAAGCCTTAGCCTTGCGGAATTCACTTGCGCAATTCGGCTGCAGGAGGGATGTGTTAAGAGCGTAGGAAGACTAGGAAGAGCATAAAAATAAAATTCTTTGTGAATAGATTTCATAACGCACTCCTCGGTGAGCAAGTTAAACAGTGATGTGTGATTGCGTAGTAGTCTTCTAAGAATTATGAAACCATTCACGTATATTTAAAGTTATTTCGATTTGCTTACTTTTGAAATCATTTTAATTGCTTGAGACATGTTGCGGTCATAATATTATTCTAATTTCACTCGGTTTCATTTTATTAATAGCGCTTATAATAATAAAGTCGGTATTGTATTGTTATAGTTAATTGTTGCTCAAAAGAAATCTGAAATGTAATAAATAACGAACATAAATATTTATCATCAACTGTTTTTATTTGTAAATAATAATTTAACATGATCTATTCTAGTTATTTTCATTTATTTTATATGTATCTCTGTTTATGCCTATGGCAAAATATTAAATTAAAATATGGAAATTTTTCATGATTTCAGAACTATAGAATTAATGGAAGATCGAGACCTGCCACATCCACGTGCCTGTTTGTGTATTAAACAAATAATCAAATATAAGCGGGTTACTTTGATGAGGGAGATCTTTGAGTTTCACTAGTGATCTAACTTTAATGTATGCTATTTTTTATATACATTATGGTATATATTTTATTGACAACTATTTAATTAAATGACATTCAGGCAAATTGTAATTCTATAACTACAAAGCAAATAACAATGCTTAAATGTAGATCTAGAATGCTCGGCATATAATGACAGTAATATTGAAGCAAAGCTTTTAATTTTGATCAACTAGATAGATTGAAGAATAAGTTTAACATCTGGGAATTGACCAATTTACAAACCTAAGTCTACCATATCTAAATATTTACATTAATTACAACCTACTATGCGCAGAAAATCAACTGTTGAACTAATGTGCGATATTCCATTCTCTTTTCAGAACCTAATAGTATGTATTATATTTTATTTTTAAATTCGACCACAGAACTTTAAATTACTGTATGTAAGGGTTTGAAAATTTCTCTTGAAATTAAAACTGTGACATTTCAGATAAACATTCAACAATATTTCTTTGGTAATTCACGAATGTGTGCATTCTTCACAGTGACTAGCGCATTTTCTCTGGACTGTTATTGTCTAGAGATTAATAATGATAAATAATAGCGTGAAATGTTCTTGTGTTAATAACATGGACTGTTGTGTATGTAATCATGTAAAGTGATTCTTTTGGCAGTTTCATTTCACAAACTTTGTTACTACCGTGAGTCGTCACAAAATCGGCATTTGAGTTAATATTGCCATGCGTTACAGATGGTGATTATTGCCTAAACATGATTAAATACAGGGCAAATAGGATTTTGTACAAGTAGGATGTATCCAAAGTTTAGCAATAAAATTTATGATGTCAACCAACAGTTCTCGTCTTGTACAAATAAACAATCAGTCTGAAGCATAATCGTTCACATTGTAAGGGCCTCGACAAAGTGACATTCTAACAGCGACAACAATTGTCAAAAACTTTAAAATTCGAACGACGCTCACCAGTTGGCGACACTGTTGACTAAGGCCATAAATATAGCATTTTTTTTTACAAAAAAAGGTGGATTAAATATTCCGAAATATAAAACTAGTTTAAGCGAGTCTTTTGTTTCAGAATATGTTTATGCGAGTTATGGCGCTGGTGTAGATAAGGTCTCCTTAATGTAAAATTTCACAGGTTTTTGGCTTTTAGCACGAGTTCCTTTTTTTTTTGTTTTGAATATTTTCCAAATATGGAAGTTTACAAACTTTGTACCTCATTTTACAACGCCCCTAGCGGAAAATTCAAACGAGGTGCGTCAAGTCCCAAACTTTTTGGCATTTCGACAAAGGCTATCGCCGATAGAAAGTCACTTGGATTAAAGCCCTTGATCAGAAATCTAATCTAGGTATTTATATATAAACTTGCGTTATTATACATTATTATATCTAATGGAATACCTCGCTTTGTGTACCTATCACAGATTCAAACGATACAATAATGTCGTGCAAGAAAAATACAATAGAATCTTTTGGTAGGGACTGTAGGTACCTCCGTAAGAGATCATCAGAGAGCATATCAGGAGGATTGGTTGATAAAGTGTCAGCTTTAAAATGTTGCAATTAAAATGACGAATTTCTATTTTTATTTTAATTGACCGGTATTTAAAAAGCAAACACATTAGTTATTTACAAATACGCCTAGCAGAAATAATTGGACTGTTCAGTAATCTCTTTAATTCGAAGTATAAAAAAGATAACATTTGAATTTATTCAATTTTAATATGAAATGATTAAAGAATGATATGATGCAGTACGATATGATGATCAGGGAAACGGTAGTATACTGGAGAGTCCTAAGTGCGACCACAAACAAACTGCAGTTCTATCTGGTCTCATTGTCGGGCACACCTTACGTTGGGTGTCAGCCACTTACGATTAACACGATGTACATCCTAAACATACGGTGGGCTTTATTATTGCTTATAATGATATATTGGCGAAATCTCTTACTCCGTAACTAGGATACACATTACAACATAAAGTTAACCATTTGAGCCACAATTATAGTAATTAAAGTAAAGTGAGAAACGAGACAATGATTTTAATATTAAGTATGAGTATTGAATTGGTTCTGAATGTTCGTTACCACTCGTCGTTAGTTTGCGAAGTACTTGACACCTGAGGGTCATAAATACTTTAGTAAACAAACACAAGAAATCGAAAACAGTTTAATAAAATATTTATGTAGATATGCATCATTGAAGACAATGCGGCAACTAATGTGTATACGTGTGTCGAGTGAAACCTCAGAAGCGCACTTCCACAAGGAGCAGTGATGTCGTCATAGTAGTGTTACACATACCTAGCTACTATGTAAAGGCAAGGAGCAAGGACGGGTAGAAAGCGTTATCGTTTAGTTACTCGCTTCTGGAAATACAGTTCACGGTATTTACGTAGTCTCTCAGTCTTATAAGCCTCATTCTGAATTAGCTGAAGTCTAGAATAGAATAATTACGTAGATACATTAATAAGTCAATTTGGATATTATATTTGGATTCGTTAACTTAAACACATTAACCGGAAGGGTTGTTGAAAATACGGTCAGACAGTGCTATTGTACACATACTCATGCATAATACATCATGTAAAAATTTACTTCTCTTATAATCCTGTAAATTACATACATAAAATTAAAGCACCCAATATATCCACCACTTATTGCATTTCTAACCACTCGTGTAGTTGTAAACTACAATATAATGTGAAACGGCTTCGTGTCTCTTCGTCGAACCATCAGAACCGGCCCGCTGGACAATCTTAAAGTTTTACTAAAGCGAACATTATTGAAATTTTATTGCGAATGGACTCGGCACGGGCGGGAGAGGCCACCCGCTCGCGAGATCGCGAGGACGTGTTTATTTAGGCGTTAACGGAAGTACAAAATTGGTCCATGCGTCGGGTGAGGGCCACGTCAGAGGAAGCCCCGGACTTCGGCGGGTCGGGCGCGCGCGATTCGCCGGCAGAAGTGAAAACGCCCGCGCGAAGGTGGGCGCGAGCCGCCGGCGCCTGGCGTCGCCTCCCCCGGCGACAGCGAGCCGCACGAGCCGGACTCGGCGAGCGAGCGCGACGACGGCCGCGAGCGGAGGGCGCTCGCCTCGCGCGCCTCACACTACCTGTAAAACGAGTGCGAGTGCGGCGGCGGCGGCAGTGCGGGCGGCAGCGGCGCATGCGGCTCCGACGCCGAGCGCTGCACGCCCGGCGTGCGCTCGCCGCGCTCGCCACGCCCACACCGCGCGCCTCTCTCTGACCGCTCCCCATTCCAGTTCCACTCCCACTACGCACACAAACAACAAATTATTGCCTATTCATTCCATGATTATGATAGATTGGTTGCACGTGGCAGTTGTCACACCTCATTCGTTTGAGGCACCGACAGAGAGGCTTTGGGCAGCACAGTGGAGGGTGTGTGCGCCGGCTGCGCGTTGTGGTGCGCCGGGCCCTCACGTGCCTGCAGCAGCTGCAGGATCCGCCGCACGTCCGCGGTGAGCCCGGACTCCAGTACGGCCACACGACGACTTAACTCTTCTAGCCTCGTAAGTACGGTCGCTACCGATGCTGCCGTCGCAGCGGCTCCTACATTTTGATACTGTGGCGACATGCTATCCTGTAACACAATTAGTATTGGTTGGTACGCGAGTCCTAATTTGATTTAATAAAAATGTGTGTATTTAAATGTTACCTGTGCGGTTGCAGCATTTTGTGCTTTGTCGTGAGACAGAGCGAGCGCGGCGGGGCGACCGGCGCAGGCGGCCTGGTGCAGGTTGACGGCGGAATGCGGCGCGGAGCGGCAGGAGGGGGTGCGCGGGGCGGCTGGCGCGGCTGGTGCGAGGATGTCGTCGCACGACACGTGCTGGTGCGCGGTTACGGGCGGCGAAGGCGACGCGTTAGTATAGTACGAGCTCGGGTTGGTGCTGAGGCTGGACACGGGCAGTGTGGCCGAGTGCGCCGGCGTGCTGACCGCCGCCTCACCCGCCGCCGCACACGTCAGCGGCGACGTGTCGTTGAGCGGTCCCACCGAAGACTGGCGCCGCACGCCCGCTCGACTTCTATACGTTTGAGGCGTGGATTGCGCTGGAAATTACGCACGTGTATAGTAATTTATAGTGACCGTTACCAGCTGGGACAGATACGTATTTCAAAGAATAATAATGGTATGAGTTCGAATCATAATAGCACGTTGCCGGCTATTTATTGATTTTTCTCATGTTTCCACATATGGTTTGATGGTAAAAATCCGTATCATGTTGCATATTCTTAAACTTGTTGTTGCTGTGTTATAAAACTGTTCCAAATAATTTTACAGCCAATTCAGTTATAATTTTGGGTGAAAATTCCGGTTGACAGGTGCGTGCCCATTTTATACAGATGGATATTTTACATGGAAACCATTCAACCGGTACTTATATGTGTCTAATTTGATTTTTATAAATCATTTTGGATGTTGATACATGCACTACAAAGTAGTATATAATATGCATACTTACAGTACTTGTTGTGCAGTGGCTGATGTGTTTTATGATGGTAGAGGTCTGGGAAGCTCCGTTTAAGTTGCGCTAGCATGCCTGCACACAAGGGCCGCGCTCAGAGCGGGGCGGGCGGTACCGGGGGTGCGGGGTGTGCGCGGGGGCCGCCAGCCGAGAGCCACGCGGCTCTCTCCTACTAGCCACTGACGGCCACTGGCGGCCATTCACGGTCACTGGCAGCCACCGTGAGCCCGTCAACAGTGCCGATATTAAGTGTAAGCCACACCGCATCCCCTCCCACGTCACCAGTAAATAGGAATATAAATAAATAAGAAAACAAGCGTAACACATGCTGCCCTAAATGAAATAAACTTTAATTAGTCGCTATTATTTTTATCGTCATATACGTATATTTTTAAATGTTCATGTCCAAATTGATTGATTACAATGATATTTGTACATTTGTAGAAATTTTGCAAAAAGTTAAAAACGAATTAAACGCATACTGTGCCCGAATACTTGATACCGATATAAACAGAACTTATGAAAACTTTTTGCAAAATATAAAAATTAATGATTGAAATTATTAAAAGATCCCACGACAAAAATTAACTCCCTTAACGAATCAAACAGAAAAATAAATTGAAATTGTAACGGATCACAAGGGATACAGTAAAGAAGAGACTTAAACATGGCGAAGAGAAATGCATATCGGTCATACATTTACTATAATATAATGTGTAGGTCATCTACTCTATGAATAGAGGAAGGTTTACCAGGACATGCCACCCGTGGTTTCTGTGACTTTGTTACACGGGTTTGTGGTCATAATATTAAAGAAACAAAGGGTTCATTCCACGTGGGTGCGCTTGTGCTTACCTGTGATGGAGTTGAGCGTGGTGGAGCGCTGCTTGCTGAAGTTGAAATTGAGCGGCGTGACGTCCTGGCCGGCCTTGTCAGCGGAGAACTCCAGGATGCCCCGGCTGGCGGGGGACTCCGTGTCGTCGTCGCTGCACTGAGAGTCCTGAAAATTTAGCGTACGACCAATGTATCCGATATGGACCAAGTGATTCATACGGCATTATTCATAATGCCCGGGCAATTTGAAAAATGCTCAATATGAGTCGGCAATATGATAAAAACTATTGAAATACTAAAATTGACCGGGTTTGCTGAATAATGCCCATCATTTACTGGGCCGGGCAATAATTAGATGTTTTTTAACTATTTTAATATTGACATTGGTTTTAATATAGTATAGGTAAGTAAGATTACTATTTAAGCAACAAAGTTGGCTATTTCTGTCTGCAGGGTCTAAAGTAACCCAACATGAAGGAGATTATGGGAGCTGAAGAGAGCCGATGCGTGTCGGAGTGCCCTAAGCTCCTGAGCTCGATTCGCTCGCTCTTGGGCTAATTTATTGACCATAATTATCGAATTGCCCAACCGTTACGTAGCATTATTTAAAATGAGCAGACAAAGTGATAAAAATAGAAGTTTAAATCATTATTCATTGCATTGCCCGATTTGATTTGACTGGATTCGTAATGCCCAGCATACATGGTGCCCGGATTAATCACTTGGTCCATGACATATCTAATGCGTAAACTGAAGCATGTGAACTATTGAATAATTTATACAAGACGAATATTTAGTTGACAGTTGGTATTTTTGAAAAAGCCGATGTCGTCATTTGACCTAAGTAAAACAAAAATGTACCAATATATGGTTAGTTTAAATAGTAATAGCTTGTTAAAACATTCTAAATGATGTATATGCACCACAATATTACATATGGTGAGAAATAATCATATTTTATTATTATATTATTATTCTTACTGATTACGTTCTAAGTCTCCATAGAATTAAGAATCTGTTATTCATTATCAAGAACATTTTATAGAAAAAGCTGATTATTTTTAACAGTTACTTCATTTTTATTTTCGGAAATATTAACTAAAATAAACTAATAAAGGCTGAAAACAAATATTACATTTGTAAATAGAACGCTAGACCCACCACTTTCTCCGCAAAGGTCTCAGTGTGCGGACGACGCGTGGTCCGCGCGTACGCTTCTCTTAACAACCGCGCATCGCACGGGTTCTCATAGCGCATCCGACGCTTTGGCTCGATACCACCCAATTCCTCCTGCAACATTCGACAAAAATGAAAATCACGTTTCTGTCTTTTATTTGGAGCATTCAACGTACTACGAAATGGCTACGCCGTCGTAGACGTGCTACGGTCGTAGCCACGTAGCCATGCTCGTAGCGCATGCTTATTTTGAGAAAAACTTTTGTGTATTTTTAACAAAGCTTTCTCCATGCTACGAAATGCCTACGCTGTCGTAGATGTGCTACGGTCCTATCTTCGTAGCCATACTCATAGCGCAAAATCTTGGTAAAATTTGCTACAAAACTATCTTGATATTGTTGTGATTTTCATTTTGGGAAATCATTGTAACTTGCGAATATATTAAAGTTTCGGCAATTTTTTTTTGTTTTTTATTATTCAGCATAGATATAACTTGAAAAATCTTCCTTTTGTTTTGCATTATTGAATTAATAACTATTTTATTACGTCTCTCATGTTATAGGTGATCTCCAGATTGTTGACGAAGAAGGCGCGGCACCCGGGGTAGAAGTCGAGCACGTCCAGTAAGTCGTCCCGGTGCACTCGGTGCAGGTTGCAGTAGACATACTCACGTCTCGCATGTTGTAAGTGATCTCCAGGTTGTTGACGAAGGAGGCGCGGAACTCAGGGTAGAAGTCGAGCACGTCCAGCAAGTCGTCCCGGTGCACGCGGTGCAGGTCGCAGTAGGTGAGCGCGCGTACGCGGCAGTTGCTGCGACCCACCGTGCCGTAGATACACGGGTTCTCGCCGAAGACGTCGTCTTTACCTGAATATTGAAAACATGTATTAGCTTACTACTAAGAGTTGAATCAAGGGTGGATCTTGAAAGAACTTGGGTCTATAATATTGGCCCTCACCCTACAGTGGGGCAGTTCTCATAATGAGGCAGTAGCCGTGCAAGCATTAATCACCACGCTTGCTTCACCCCTGAAGAAAGCGTTGTTATTGTGGTATTTTCGTACTGGTATTAATTAATAGTACGGCCTTCGCTGACATCGAATGCCACTGGTCTAGAACCTCAGATGCTTACATACTATCTCGCACACGCGTGACAGACAAAGAATTAAACTTACCGACAAAAATGCGACTCACCTAATATAGCCATAACAATATCATCCTTCAGGATTTCTATAGAGCCTCTGGATATAAAGTAAAGAGAGGTGAGGACATCGCCGCGATGCACCAAGGTCTCGCCAGGGGGCGCATGCGTCGTCTTAAATCTTAGCGATAGGGCTCTATAAACAAAAGAAACAGCTTTTTGAAACGTTATAGCGATACTCTTTGAATTTTTTAGGTTCATCGACGCCTTTGAAACCCAAGGCTGTTTTAGTTTAGTTTTGAAGTATTTTTTTGTTTTAGAACATGTTGTATTTGAAAAATTGTTGTTTTCATACTTTCTCTCCCAAACAAGTGAACTTATCTAGTATTGAATACTGTTGGAATCCTTAAATATTTTGTGACGACAATTTACCAAGTTAGCCGTTTAAAAAAATATTATAAATTTTAAAAATATTATAAGTAAAATAGTAAAATGCCTGTTTTTCAACATCATCTTACTTCCCAATTTTTTTTTTATAATCTTGCAGATGTAATAAAATATTTTAGTTATAGTTTTCATATAAGCACTATTTATACCACTGTTTTAGAAATTATATTACTCCACTTAACGTACATTTTTGTGAACGTTTTACTTTTCAATAAATTATTCTATTCTATCCCATACTATTATATTCTATTCTATTCCATTCCATTCTATTATATTCTATTCTTTTCCATTCCATTCTATTCTATTCTATTCCATTCTCTTCTATTCTATTCCATTCAATTCTATTAATTTTTTGAGTTCCGTACCCAAAGGGTATAAACGGGTTTACGGGACCCTATTACTACGACTCCGTGGTCCGTGTGTCTGTCTGTCTGCCTGTCTGTCTGTCCGTCTGTCACCAGGCTGTACCTTATGAACCGTGATAGCTAGACAGTTGAATTTTTTACAGATGATGTATTTCTGTTGCCGCTATAACAATTTAAATTAAAAAACAGAATAAAATAAATAATTAGGTGTTTTTGTATTCCCATACAAAAACGTGATTTTCGTGCCATTTTTTGCGATAATGGATAAAGCTTGTGCGATAATGGTGCGAGTCGAAGGGGAACCCTATGTGCACGAGTACGACTCGCACTTGGTCGTTTTTATTTATTTAATATAGGCTCGCGCTTGACCACTATCTCATCTGATGGTAAGCGATTATGTGGTCGACGGTGAAGCACGCTTGTCTAGAAGTAAACCTTGACTTAAAGACTTCTAGATTGTAGCTATCGGGAAACACAGACTCCACAAGGAATTCCACTCCTTAGCTGTACGCATAATAAAAGCATTCTCAAAACGTTTAGTGCGTATGGGTGGGATGTCCACCATGTACCGATGGCGCATCGCCGTACGTCTGGTAGTCCGATGATGAAATAATGGACTAGGTGGAAATAGATCATGCAATCGCACACTCCCCGAAATGTAACCGTTGCCAAGCTGGCAACTCGGCGACGATGTTCAAGGCTATTCTATTTTATTCCATTCTATTCTATTCCATCCCATTCCATTCTATTATATTCTATAGATAGTCAGAACCTACAAAATCTGACACTAGTCTTGTTAAGGGGTATCGTGGTAGTGGTAGCCAGTTACTGGATGTGAAGGACACATAGGCAGACGCTCCATGTGAATTAAGCTGCTGGCTAGAATCCGACCCCGAAATAGTTGAGCAAAGGCTAGGCCGACCTTTACGTATTTTATACTAATTCAGAAACTGCAGTGGCTTACCTTAAACATCCTGGACTAGCACCATCAAAAGCTGAGCAATTCGCGAGTAAGTTTCTGTTGAGATGAAGACAGATGTCTGCTTGGAGGCACTCGGGGAACCCCTTGAGTAAGCTGGACGTATCGATCCCGTTCGTGTAGCTCCAGGCATGTTGGAAGTACTCCTCCAGTCTTTGTCTTAAGGGGTTCCCTATCTACAAGTACAGTAAAAAAGAACTTAATTATAAACTTATTTTGTAATAGTTTTTTTTTTCCGAGGATTTGCACCTACATGCCTATCCGACTGGAACAGGTTTTATTTCGTGATGAAATAATCACCTTTTGACATAGTTTAATATTTTGTCATGAATGAGTTTAAAAAATCAGATTAGTACTGCCAGAGATTACCACCAGGTCGCGGATGAATTTGAAAAAGATTTACCGCGGCCCTGGCTCAAGCAACTGAAGGAACATGGGTGGGTTTTAGTCAGTAAAAGTCTGACACGCCCTTCCGCTTCATCCAGAGTGGAGAAGTCACTGGATGATTTACAACCCGAAAAAATAAAATAAAGAGATTACCACCTTATACAATTAAGCAATTTTACCTCTTTTATTCATTTGGATTGACACATCATTTAGGGCATCGCAGAGTGAGATAGCTCTATTCAACATCTATGCACTAAATAGAGGACAACAAGGAAAAAGGGACCCTAGACCAGTGTCATTTGTTGTCACCGATGACGATGGTTGAAATGCCAAAATGTAAGAGATTGATCACGTGATATTTTGGTGGCTCTTTTTGACATTTGTCCAATCGTTATCGCGACGTTTTCTTTGTTAGAATGTCACTTGTCTAGATATAGATGAAAATTTCATCTTTCAGTTAATTTAATTTATAGTGGTCAGTCTCGTACCTGATGAAAGCGAATAAATTCCCGTACTCTTAATATCTGTGTATGATAACGGGCCGTTCCTGAATATAGTCTCTGTATGATAGCTGATACGTTACCGAAGATACTGGCATACATGAGAGCTGCAAGAAGAAAGTATTTCTGTGATTTTCATGTTCTTTAGTGCAGTGCAGTGAGAACAACTTTTCTGACCGGGTGACAGTATTGTGACAACATATAATAAAATATTATATATATATATATATAGGTTACAGTATTAATAAAGCTCCTATTGCAGGTAAAATCCTCTTCTAGAGGCGTGAACTAAGCATTGATCTTTATGTGATTCCTTCAATATACGTTCACGTTTAGGGAAACTCAGACTATCGTACTTCAAACTAAATGATCCCAACTCTCGAATCTTCGGCAACCCACGAGCCTGTTTAATGATTTTGTTGACACCGGGCCAGAGAAGTTGGTTTGGTCAATAAGTAAAAATACTTACAGCCAACCAGCATAACAAATATCGTGAAGCCCTTCTCCATGTCAGTGTTCGGCGCAACGTTCCCAAACCCAACGCTTGTTAGCGAAGTGCACGTAAAATATAAAGCGGTTATATATCTAGATCTGAAAAGCAACATTCCATATTAATTTTACATTTAAATTGATCAAAATAATGTATGTTTTGGGTTATTACCTCATGGATGGACCAGTGGAATTGTCATAAGAAGCTTGTACATCGTTGGCTAAAGCGTCCAGCCATCCGATTGGCGCGTGCAGCTGTGGGCGTTCCCAACTGCCTATAGCGTACCTGAGAAACGAGATGAGCAATGTAGGTTTAAGTTAAAATTATTGAACTATGGATGTCTCAGTTGTGTTAGTATAGAATTTGTATGTTTGTGTGTTCTATAAGTACTTCTAAATAGGGCTATTCAATAACAACGAGGTTAATGAGAAAAACGTCTTCATTACATGAAAATATTGACTGATAGTTTATTGCACAGAGATTACGATATACCACGTAGAATAAGGGATTTACTATAGCCTCGTTATTTTGAATTTCCCTATGTGGTACAGGTATCTAAATACTCACCATAAGCAGGCCAACCAATGAGCAATAAGGACAAAAGTGGCCATAAGGAGAAGCAGTACGGCGGTGCCATATTCGGAGTATCTGTCAATTTTGCGCGCGACGCGCACCAGTCGCAGCAGGCGCGCCGTCTTCAGCAGTCCGATGAGGGTCGTGGTCTGCAAGCACCACAACCACACCTCAGAACCCGACAGCCGCCGTGCAATGCAACTTAGCCGCAAACCCAACTCAAGCGTTATATGAAACGTTCGCTTAAAACTAAATAGCATCAACGAGGCCTCGCAGCGAAAACCACGCTAACTAAGCAAAAACTGGCCTATGAATGCTGCTGAGCTCAAACTTAGATATATGTATGTAGTTTGCAGAATTAAAAGCGATTATTTTAAAACTATAAAATTAGCTGGCTTCGTACAGAATGCGGTGCATAATACTGTTGATTACTGATATAACTGCACTGTCATTACATAGTCCCTCTAGTTATCTGAGCGCGGTGAGACTACACCGTGCTGTTGTAGTGAATGTTTAATGGTCGTGTGAGTTTAAGTCTTAAGCGAATACAATAATTAGAAATATGTACAAAGATTAGTCATTTTCATAAAACTCGGTGCATTTAAAAACTCTTGGCAGAATTATTTTGCAAATATCCGAATTTAGAGATTTTGTGGACTTACCTAAAGTTATCAACTTTTTCGTCGTTGAATGATTATATCACAAATAAAGGCAGGAATCAATTATTACCTAGAGGCTTTCTTATTTATTACATTAATTTAGGTTTTAGAAGAGCTCTTAAGATTTTATAAACAATAAAATTAATTAATAGAATCATATTAAATGTGTTTAAAGCTTTGAATTGACGATTATGTAGTAAAGGGCACACAAACAGATGTTTTGTTTTATATTTATATGTAAGTATCGTAAATAGTAGTATCATTCACACGTGTGGTCGGTTTGTGATGTATTATCATGGGAAGCTTTGCTGTGAAGCTGATGCTGTCAGTCGATGAATTGCTCTCGATGAGTGACTTAAAGTTGCAGGTTTAGAAACGTACCGCCCATCTCTCATGGGTTCTAAGGACGAACCGTGCACTGAGGGTAGTTTTAGTTTTGATTTAATTTTATGAGGTTTGGGTTTGGAAAAAAGGAAAAACAAAAATAAATAAAAAAGTTTCAAAACAATTTATTTTAATTTAAAATAAAAATAGTTAATTCTTATGTATGTAAGAAAATAAATAACAATGTGATGATCATTTAAACCAATTAGTAAATTTTAACAAACACAAATAACGATGAGTAAATAAATGTAAGTGGTTATACAGATCAGTGGCGGATACAGTATTGCACATCAATATATTGATATATTGCTTGATGTAAGGTGGGTGCTTCAAGTAGTTATGTAAGTTTGGGACGGACAATATAACTTGGTGCTTCTTGTCGTGAATAAGGCGATCTATTGATCGGTACATAAGTCTGGGAAGTGTGAGCGTAATTGCTACCAAGCTCTGTGCATATCGTGACTCTTGTACGTACTCTTACTAAGAAAAGCCAATGAAAAATGTTCCACCAATGATTTTATTATAAAATCATATCTGCATGACAAAAATCATATATTTATTCCTTTTTAAATTTCTAACTAATTACCTACTTGATGCCTTCTAAAATAATTTTCGTTCTTGATGCTATTTTGGTGATTCTAGATAGTGGTACTAAACAGTACGTAAATATGAGGTTCTCAACTATATCAGTAATTATTTATGCAAGTAATATATCATTACAAATCTAAGTATATAATTTTACTGGTATGTGCTAATAAAGCTAAAATATTATGCTCAAATATAAAAAAAAATGATATATTTTCTGAATACCAAGACGCATCTAACTCCACCACAGTAGGTGTTCTCTTGACAAACTTTTCGAACTCAGCTCTTGAAAGCTTGTATTCGTTCATTTGGGAGGAGACCATTGAGACTCACGTATATTTTATGATTTATCAAAAAACGCTACGCAGGGCGATGTTCTGTTGGATCTAGCCATGTGGTACAGCTGGGTCGCAATCCTGCGGCGGCAAGCTCGTGATACACTAGTGAGCTCGGAACATGTCGGGAACGGTGTACAACTTGTAATGATTAACATTTTGCTCATGGGAAGCGTCCATATCTTCCATTAACGCATTCACTTAGTGGATTCAAAATGGCTAGTGGAAATTAATGAATAAAATATGTCAACTAAAAATATAATAAAATTGAGTGGCAGCAACATAAAAATAGTTCACAAAGATGGTATACCTCATCACTTTCCAGCCCCTGCTGTAACAAGAAATGGTATTACAAATTCAATACGCACCCACCTTCGGGCATTCTCCACACTTAGTTGTGACTATTTAACAAATGATAAAATAAATCACGACTGGTTGCTAATAGTCAACAAAATCAACAGGTAATAAGTAGTTGTCTTAAATCAAAATAAAATCACAACTCAACTTTGTTTACGAACAAAACATACTGGATGATATGATTTAATCGGTTTTACACAGTTTGATTGTTTTAAAATAATTGACTATGAATAGCTAACTGATTCAAATATAAAGTGGGTTCTTTAAATGATCGGCTGTGGTAACCTAATCGATAGTGCAGTTGCATTGACTGCATTCCACAACTACGTGACTCGCTATGAAATAACCAGAACTTCATTTGTCCGAAAGAACCGTTCATCCCGAACGAAATAGTCTTTAGCTGTTCAAACACTGTATAAGTACTTATTGTTTCGTCTATATCGTGCAACCCTAACTTGACCTAGTTCGCTTTCATATTCTTATGACCTATTTTACCCTTCACAATGCGGAATGTATCGTGCTTCGCCACCCTAATCTTGTTGTACTGTATGGCCTCCACTTGCGACCATTGAGTTATTTTTATATACTAGTTTAACTGCATTTATATTTTGTGAACTCTCAGTGATTAAGTTCGGGATTCCGAGAGCTGTGACACCTTTTCGGACAACTGATCGTCTGGATATCCACCGTGAAATGCAAACTTACTTAGTTCACGCTCCAAAAACGATTTGAATCGATTCTCGCTGTTGGGCGAGCGACTATCGATATGAGTTTGCGAATCACGGTAAGGCCGTTGGTGTTTTTGTCTTCTATTCAGCCATTCCTTTTTGTTGTCTAATTCTAAGATTAAGTTTGTGTAGGTATCGTATGTGAGATGAAACCAAATGTGGTGTATGTAGGTGGTAAAGCAGCTCACTTCGTCGGTGTCGGTCCCGAAGAGCAGCAGATCAAAGGGGATGGCGGCGACGAGGTCGATGAGGAACCAGCCACGTAGGTAGTGCATGGCGATCTTGGCAGGGTCTGACTCCACCTCGTCGGCCACGTTCACGTACGTGGTGCGGAAGTTTATTAGGATGTCTATTATGAATGTGACATCCACTGGAAATAAAACATTTTGCGTTAATTTCATGTTTATGTTCACACTGAATTGACTGGTGACACAAAAATAATGTAGCAGCATGAGTATTTCACATTTGAACCAGTTTTTTTTTTTTTGTTGTATGGAATTGAAGCAGAGCCCAAAGTTTTGACCTTTCTTTGGCTATTGTCCATATATTCAATAGATCTGGTAAAAGAGCCAAAGTATACCGCATTCTCACAGTTTAATTTATTTGATTGAATCCTTGAGATTTAGAGATAAATGTTACCTATCATATCGATGACTACTATGGGGTCTTCGCCGAAGCTACGGGAACGTTTGTCAAAGTCGGGCTCGTTCAGTTGAAAGGCGGCCACGTAAGGAGTAAATATCGCCGTGTAGATCACCAGTATTAGGATCAACCAATCCCAAGCGGCCTGTAAAACAAGTTTGTGCATTTAATAGACTACTATAGCTCACAATTTAAATATTTTACAACAAACTATTTGGAATTGTAGCGTGTTGCGTGTCGCCTGTGTCGAGTAGAGCGAGGTCAATGCGACGAATATAATTTATACTTTTCTTATGTGCAAACTTTAATACGAACTATTCAAATGCTACACTGTAGTTGTTAAATAATTACAGGGTAGATTAGATTTGTGGGGGAATATTGAAGAATATTAATCGTTGTTTTAACATTTGGAATGTCGTTCGTATAAATGAATGTGTTGAGTCTGATGTAGTTATAATTCTTACCTTGTAAGGAGAATGGTGGAGGATAGTGCAGGGGTGAGAAGGCTGCGTTGTTCCCTTGTGGCCGCCCGTCGCGCCCAGAGACAGTACCTGCGAACAATGACGTCATCATTGTTTATGAGAGCCTACTAGTGTGGTATGTGTGGGTATGTTGCGGCTAGCCCGCGCTTTCTGGAAAATATGTAGAATCGTTCGTATGTTAGGTACAATCTTCATGAGGGTTTTATTTTTGTAGGTAACTCTACATTGGTACAAATATACGGAACTTATCACGAAATATTGTACATTTAAATACACTTAGTAGTAGTTATTGGGATCATATTTGACTATATCGGCTCTGTAATTTATTGAAACAAAGAGTTAGGTACGTATTTTTTAAATTCATGCTATGTATTTTATTATGTATATTATTATCCTCGTAGGTGTAAGCGAAACGTATCTACAGTTTGCTCCATAGCCGTGATTTCTTAACCGAGTGCTTTTTACTCGAAATAACATAATGTTTACGGGTTTAAAACTACTTTAAGGTGCTAGGTCATACGTTCTACGAGTTAGTTTAAGTATGTTTAAGATAAGTAGGATGCAATATTAGATACGTCAACAAAGGCATTCCCGATGAAATGAGGAAACAAAATCCATTCTCAAAAGCTAAGATTTGTAACTAAGAAAAATTAATGGATGAAGTATTCGTGTATGTACGAGTACCTATGTATGCAGGTTGCAGACTAGTGACTAGTTGTGGTTTCAGCTCGATTTAGCTCTGTGACGAATGTAACAAAAGCCTTGCTAATTTTTGAACACATCTATTGAAATAAATACTGAAACGTCCGTCCGTTGTCGCTCCTATTTCAAATAATTGTAAAACTATTTCAATATTTTAAATGACAATAATGATGAATAGTAACGTATATCGGGATGGTCCCCATTCCACCGTGGTTTGTAGCGTCGCACTGGTATGAAATTTTTGAATAGTTTATTCGCCGGTTCACGCTGTATGCGCTATCAGTATAAATTACGCATTAGTTTTCTCCCTATTGTTGCTGCCCATCTGTCGCAGAAAATATCATTTATTTCCCAAATTATTTTGACAAGTAGAGGCCGAAATAAATTGGACCTTCTGTTTTACAACATTGAATGTTAACGAGCAATATCCTATATAGAGACAAAGGTTAATCGACAAATGGCCACTAGCCCTTTCAGATCGCTTAAGCTTAAATGTAGTGAACACTCATCGTAACACAAAGTCTGGCAAAGAGATAAATGAATTACCTCCTTGCCGATGGCGGGCAACCCGTTGAGGCCATTACAGGGCGGTTCGAGGCGAACGACACTCTTGCGTGAGCCGCGGAAACCGGTGTCACGCACGCGCACCGACGAACGCCACGTGGAGGGCGGCGGCGTGTCGCGGGAGCTGCGCGCGGACGCGGTGCGGCGCGACGTGGTGAGCGCGGCCCCTGCGCCCGCGCCGCCGCCGCCGCCACCCGGCGGGGACACGATCAGCGGCACGTCCGGCGCGCGCTCCTCCATGCCGCTGCGCCAACGTCCTCACCGGAACCCACCGTGCTCCGACGCCTCCAGGTGCTCACATTCCAGCACGGCTCGCTCGAACGCCGACGCCGACTCCAGGAGTGCGATTGCCGTGTTTTGCATAGATGATCGATCTATCCGCACGTACACTTCTCAACCCTCGTACTCTTCTAATCCGGTAATCGTATTTAGGTATTAGTAAACAATCTCAGAACTGCATGGTAAGATTGACGGTGTTTTACGATGGTATGGTTTTGTATATTTTATTTTAACAGCGAAATGATATAAGAATGGACAAAAGGAAACGCAACTATATCGTAAAAGTATTCGGAAGCACCACCTTAAGTTTCCACAAATGTCGGCTAGGACGGTAGTTCAAGTGTATAGAGCACGTCTAATAGGCATACAGCTACGAGCGCCTGAAAGCGGAGAACGAGGCCGGGCCTCATTCAAGACACTATGTCAATGGGGAGGCGGTTCTTTTCATCTTTTTGTGCACATGTTCAAAGTGCGCAAGACGTTTCTCTCCGTTGTTGGAGCTCAAGAATAATGACGGACACGAGGAAACTGACATTGAACGACAATACAATACGAATATCGAATGAAACGTCTTGTTAAACCAACCCGTCCTGCCATTGTGATCTCAGACTTAAAGAAAATCGTGACAGATATTGATACTTAGCCAATTTGTGTATAGATCTGTATGGTGTTATCTTCTATAAATTAAGGCTTGAGTCTGTGTGGACAGTGTGGAATTATGATGACTGTTTATAAGTAACGATTAATTTTGAAAAAGCTGCACAGCTAACATTAGCAAAGCTTATAATGATGTATTATTAATGTTTTAGGATGTTGCAAATAATGGCAGCACAATGTGATTTTTCATTAAATTTTGAGAAACATTTTGCTTAGTTGTAAATGGATTAAGATGATGAAAAAAAAACCGCTTCACTCGCATAATGTCAAAAGCGCACAAAGTAAAAGGAGCATAATGTCCAAATAACAAAAAGACAAAAGCACAAAACGTCAATGCTATTGACGTTTTGTGCTTTTGTCATAATACGTCTAAGCTTATTTAGACAACTCAGTATCAAATTTTACTTGCCTGCCTCAACATAACATAGTGACTTTTGATACTGTTTATGACAGTTGTTGTTGTGTTAAGGGAATATTAAAAAAAAAAAAAAAATTGCCTCATAACCTGTAGTTCTACATTTCGTTTTCATTTTCTTAGTTGTTTCTTATTTAGACGTTCGTATTATTGGCACTTTTGACGCTTAGCGGTTTGTTTTTTTGGGATTTGGTCATTTTCTCCTTTGAAGTTGTACGCTTTGGTAATCTAGCGCTTTTGACATTATGCGACCGTTTATTGTTTTACGCTTTTGATATTATGTATTGAACAAAACAAAAACTGTAGATAAAGTCACGACTGCCGCCCCGTCGAATCAAATACAAAGTTCTATTCTTAGAGATTTTCGACAAATATTTATTTTATTGTATGCACAAGGTTTAGACAAGGACTAACTATTATTTGAAAACTCTTTTGGAATTTCATTAGAGAAATGTATTTGAGCATTAACGACATATAAATCATTTTAAATGAGCTTTGAAAATCTGAAAATATCCCAGCACTATGTATAGTGATTCAGTAAGAAATAATCCTAAGGCCCATTGCGAAACCCTGGGCTATCTTACTAACTCCGAGTTAGAATCTAACACAGACTATGGCAAAGAAACCTATTTATTTGTCATAAATTATTATTTATGACATATTTGTTATTTAACCTGATGTTAGCAACTATACTTCATAAAATATAGCTTGATCTCTGCAACGTATCAAAACAGTAACAATAGCGCTAGACAGGTTCATAATAACGTATACGTCAGTTTGACATATGTCGCAGAGATCAAGCTATCTTGTATGAAGTATAACTTCTTTGGCGCAAGGGGGCCTAAGAAGCTAAGTACCTACTTAGCTTGCCTAAACCCAGCGTCAATAACGTGTAGCATTGAGTGTCATATTACGTAAACTCGCTTTACGAGACCCAAGAGACAGGTTGCCAACTTCAAGCATACATAATATCTACGTACATGTTCTCAGAGAGAACGCGATAATACACACATACATTATTCATAAATGATGAGGGCGCTTTGTTTATCACAAAATACCTCATTCCTTCATGGAAACACTAACTTAATTCCGCCGCAAGCTCTTCGCCTCAGAATGCCTTTATAATGCCAATTCAGAGAACTTTTACAAGACTAGTTAATAGTATTTGCAAGAAAAGAGGTAAATCATAAGTGTATTTTACTTGCGACTGTATTCCGTTGTATTAAACACTGTTTTGTCTTAACAGCGTCGAACAATATGAAAGTAATTAATTGTATATTTTGGGTAGTTTTAACGTATTCTGGTATTAGTTTAGTTCAGTTTCTTTCTTAACTAAGTAAATATAATAAATTATTTGTTATAAGTGGCCTGTGTTATGAAATTAATGAAGAGGAACAAAACGACCTCTGCAGCTGTCACTGTCACTTATCACCCAAAAAGATAACGTAGCAATAACTGGTGAAATATGTCACATACAACAAACGACTTTAAGTATATAACGTTATGTAATAGTGTCCAGCAGCAATACGAACTGATGTGGCTACAGATGAGCTAAAGCTGTGCATTACGCCAACAATGCGAGTTTGATGGATATTGTATGTAGCGCGACTCAAGCCTGACCAGAATCCCTGGAAGTCCTCCCGGAATGTGGAGTCGTGGGAGGGGCAGCATGCTCTGCATTGTTTTTACAATAGAATCGCCGCCATACTATGAATGTAGATAGGTACAATGTAGCGACTGTAACTCTCGTTACAATGAAGCTTCCAAAGCGAGAAGCACGGCTTTATTATAGAAATACAATGTAAACGACTAAATAAAATACAAAATAACTAGATAATGGCTAGATATAAACTACTCAGTCAGAACCAACAAACCCTACAAGAAATTATGAAAGAAGAATGGTTCGATGGTCTTTCATAAAATGTTGTAACATTCGTTTAATCTAAAAGCATCAATACGTGATAATGTATGTGATCTAACTTCTTTTACTAAGAAGAGAAAAAGTAGATAAATAACTTAGACAAAGGAAACCATACCATGGTAGTCATAACTCCAAGCATGGATCGCGTTTTTCCCCACAAATATAACAAAACAAAGCAAGATCCAACCGAAAGAATATATAGCAATAAGCCCGCAACGAAACGAACGAAGAAAAACACCTCGACAATCTTGACGCACTGATGTTCACTGAGCAGACTAAGCACAGGACGGCACCACACGGTATTACGGACTACTCGATAAGCCTAAGCAATATTTGACCACTTTAGCTTTGAGTGTAAATTTTAACTAAAAAACACCTATGGCAGCGCAACAAAATCCGCAAAGGTCGACTGCAAAACGATAATAATAATTTTTACTTTTTAATGCAGTCGATCGATTAAGCGCTCGACTCGTTTACAGCACGAACGGCCCGTTTTGTGAGATATGTTTAGTTGCGGAGTGTCGTGTTGTAATTATACGTTTTAGCAATGATTCGCGGCGGTCGTTCGCAAAGGCGAGTCGCCTAGGAACGATATTAAGCTGACAATTCGATGGCAGTGAGAGAAGCGGCAGAGTCCGCAGCGTGGTCGCTGGACGTAAACTCGATGGGGCACTGTAGCGGCGCACGCAAGAGGTCGCTGTGCGCGCGTCGCCGTCGTCCCGCCGAGCGGCGGCGAGCGGCGCCGAGCGGTGGCGGACGCGACCGGAGACAGCCGAGCGCAGGCGTGACCTCGCACAACCTCCCCATCCACCATCGAATATTTCAGCTGAAGGAACTGTCTCGCTGTGCCGCGCCGTGTCGCCGCCGGGCTGCGTCGTCGCTGACACGCTGCGGGCCGCACCTCGTGACGCGTCGATATTAGGCACACATTACTAACAAATAATTTAATTTACTTTATGATCCTTCAGGCGTACGTTTTGAAACGTATTTATTGATTCCAGCAATGTTTTCATTTATTATTGTAATGTATTTGTATGAGGACAGTAATCTATCTGCTACTGTCGTATTATTATGATTAAATTTTAACGTGCAACGTTAATAAAAATTTAAAATAAGCACAAAAATAAAAAAGGCCTCATTCGCATTGGAAAGATAAGGCCTTGACAAAATCTTTGGTCTAGTGACACCTAGGCTGGTCGGATTGCTGAAAGTGGGGTCCTGGGTTTAATCCCCATAACCGAGACATATTTATTATGGCTCTAATTTTTTCCCCAAAATAATTGAGATACTTTTATATTTAAAAGAATTTTAAATTAATTTAAAATTAGGTGCATAGAAGTAGATTTTCTAAGATATATAATGGAAAACTTTTGCGGTTGACAGCTAATCATCCAGAGCTATAGATGGTAGTTTTATTTTTAAATACTAGAATTGTAGAGCAGGCGTCCATCCCCTGCGTAGCACCCTCGTAGCCCACGCGTAGCAACTCGTAGCACATGCGTAACATCTTGTAGCACCTCATAGCGCTCTCTACGGGACCGCTTACAATAACCAAAGTACAATAATTAAATAATCAATTGACAATATCGTATGATAAACTGACAATTTAACCTTGTGTTAGTAACTAACTCTGAGTTAAGATTTTCGTGCAAGTAGGCCCTAGGCACTAAGTGCTACATCGTTTTGATGATAACAGAAGAGTTGCTAGCTAGGAAATACTATTTTTTTGGATTGAATGTACTGCTGGGGAAAGGGTTCCCCATATCATTCAAGACAATCTTTTCTAGCGCCACCTTGAACCAGCTTTTGCGGTTAGCATAAACACAGCGTCTTGCTGAAAAAAGGCTAAGATGAATTCAGCCTCCTAAAATTTCCGAAAGATGGCGCTAAAAGTCATTTCTGTCATTTCCACGTATAATTTTTAATTAAGAATCATGAATTTATTTTGGGCTAAAATATGATAATTTGATCAGTAGCAATTTTTGACAATGATTATGACTATAGACTGAAATCATGTCAAGTTTGGCAATTATATAAGGTTCGGCGGCCCTTTTTTATATTAGCCGACTCTGTCCTACTTCGGAGCAAAGGCTGATCCCAAATCCTTCCAGTTATTCTTTTCCTGAGCTTCCTCAAACCAGCCCTATATCAACCAAATCACAATCTGTAATTTGACAGCTGACTAAACTGCTATTAGAACCTGAGGGTCAAACTCGCTTTCTTCGTTAGTGAAAGTGTTGCAATAATCTATGTAAGTAGTCGATGTAACTGCGTGGCGGGGAAGATGGGCGTTAGATTGGCGCGGGCTGCGAACTGGCCTCGAACCTATTAGCACGCGATAGTTCAAGGGCTCGATACACAAAAGATAGCCACCGCGGCACGTATAGATAACTCTTTCACGTTGCGCAACTAACCTTTCGGATTCACTGGCGTGGGAACACGTCGGTGTGTCTTCGAACTTTGCAAATACAAAGCTAGTTTTGTAAGACGCAGTATGGCATGCGAATGCTTGTTTAATAAATTAAGTGTTGTAAAAATACATAAATAACAACACACTAAAAATGTTTAAAAAGAGTAATTAGTTAAAGCCGTTCTTTACAGCCAAATAAACACACTCGTTGTAAAAGTTTTTAACTGTGTTATTATACATACGAGTGTTTTCGCCAGTTGTGTTAATTAGACAAGCTGTCAAAGTTATTTATTTGTTATCCTTATCAAAAAAATCAAATAAATTAACATAGTGAACCGATTTTTTTTTTTAAATAATTACCTGAAACTTTCTGTTATTTCATGAATATTTATATTATCTAGGTATATATTATCATCATCATCATCAGCCTTTCAATGTTCTCACTGCTGGGACATAGGCCTCCTCTCTGTGAGTGGGAATGGGCAGTATTCCACCACGTACGTACACGCACGCGGTGGATCACACTCGTACACCACGCGGGCCCAGTGCGGATTGGTGGATGTCACATATCTTTGAATTTTTGGTTCTAGGACATGCCGGTTTCCTCACGATGTTTTCCTTCAACGTTTTGAGAGCAGTGGTGATGAAATAATTTACACAAAGTAAAGCGCCTGCCTGGGTTTGAACTCACGACCTACAAATTGTAAGTCACGGCTGCTACCACTGGGCCACCACTGCTCTTTATAGGTACGAGTATATATTATAGTATTTATTATATATGTACGTGAACTTTATTAAATTTTAGCAGATTTTAAATGATTAAATAACTAGCTTCTACCAGCGTCGCTTGCGTGAAAAGTGTTTTATTTATCCCAACTTATACACATTATACCGGGATTCGTTTCATCCAGATCCGTTCAGCCGTGATTGAGTAACAAATCCATCCTGCTAAACTTCCACATTTATAATATTACAGAAGGACCATAGGATGAACTTGCCATGTTATCACTTCATCACCCTTGGTTGACTAGTAGAGAATGTCGAAGGCATTAAGTCCGCCTTTGTACATTTGTGCATGAATCTATACTTCCATACTAATATTATAAAGAGGAAGGATTTTTTTGTTTGTTTGTTTGTACCGAATAGGCACCGAAACAACTGGACCGATTTGAAAAATTCTTTCACCAATAGAAAGCTACATTATTCCTGAGTGAGTTAGGCTATTTTTAAAGCCCGAAAACGGTTCCTGTGGGGTAATCCACGGGAGCGAAGCCGCGGGCAACAGCTAGTACTAAATAAATACATGTCCACATAAAGACGTTTAATCTAAAACGGAATGCGTTACAAACGGGAAAGCTCCGAACTTGCATTAGAGAAGTACAGTCGTAGATTGTCTCCGAGTCTAAAGAACTTCTCAACGGCTAACTATCATGATAGAAATAGTTTCGTAAGCAATCTCTGAGTAACTGGTCTGTCCACTATTATTGTCGAAGGCAAACTCTTGTAAACAATAGTACATCTGCGACTTTACAAATAAGTGACACGAATAGTTGCAAGGCCTTTGAATGACAGTATTCTGAACAGCCGCCTCAATATTTCAAGAATTCAGGCCATCTAACGAACTCAATATGATGCTCCTCTCTACCTCAGTAGCTGAATATCATCAAGTTCTAATGAAATATGTATAATTAAGTACGGCGTACGTCTTGACGCAGCTTGAATACGGCTCGGTGGAATTGAATTTATGCATGAATTCCTGCGTGCACACACGTCTCAATTTCCATCATGACTAGCAATGCACAGGTGTATATTGCCATTGAAAACGATTAATTAAAGTGGGATCAAAAAAGCCGGCCAAGTGCGTGTCGGTTTCGCACATTTAGGGTTCCGTACCAAATGTAGTATCTATTGGTATTTGTTAGTAAAATATATAAGTTATAGTGGTTATAACATTATCACCGAATTTCATGTTTATAGGTCAATGGGCAGTTAAACATTCTTCGGAACAAAGTTTTGTGACAGACGACAGACAGACGGACAGATGGACACGTGAGTGACAGCAATAGGGCTCCTTTTGGATCCTTCGGGTACGGAACCCTAAAAATTACTACTCTTATAACGGTGAAGGGAAACAACGTGAGGAAAGTGGCACGTCCTAACATTAGAAGATATGTGACAGCTCACCAATCACTCTGGGCCGTCGTCAGTGGATTAACTCTATTAATCTCAATATCCACTCCTGGGAATTAGTGAAGATCACAGAAAAGTTTGAGTTGATCTATATGCAGAATCAGTTTGTAAGATTGTATATAGGGATTTTATTGAATCAAACACGTAGCGGGTGCTATCCGCAAAAATAATATAACAAGCCCAAGAAACAATTTAACTTCGTGTCGGAATGATGGGCGGAATGTGGCATGTTAACACGTAGGGACGTCCTCGGTGGACGTGATCCACGAGACACAGTTGTAATAAATTGAGGTTACGGGCTTATTCATATTAGTATAGTAAGAAGTTCCGTCTTCGTCAACCACTGTCTTCGTCGCCTTCTCGGCTTTTACTGGCCCGAGACTATCTTTAACGTAGAGCTGTTGGAGAAATGCCACGAGAGCCCGATCGACCGCCAGATCATGCGTCGCAAGTTATGATGGATTGGCCACACGCTCCGAAGTGGTCCCGATCATATATCCAAGCAAGCTTTGGACTGGAATCTCCAAGGGAAGAAAAAGCGTGGCCATCCCCGTCAAACCTGGCGTCACACCGTGTTGGCATAAGCGACGAGCATCGGAATGACATGGAGTGAGGTGAAGCGTGAAGCTCAAGACCGATCGCGATAGAGGACATATGTGGACGCCTTCTGCCATCTAGGGGATATAGGACTAGACAAAGTGATAGTGTATCGGCGATTGTCGAAATGTCAAAATATTTGGTGTTGACCACGTGACATTTCGCCCTATATGTTTTTAGCGTTTCAAATATGGTTATCGCTGATAGAAAATGTCTCGAGGATGTCATTTGGAATGATAGTTTTGAAGACCCGATTCTAAATGAAAAAGTTAGAGCTCAAATGCCCCGGTTGTCGGGTAGCCGATGCCGGTTAACCGGCGGCGAATGTATAGCCATGTACGCCGGTACGTGTGAAAGCTTACACACATGGCTAAACACTTCGCCGCCGGTTACTCGATAGCGGCTACCCGACAACCGGGGCGTGTGAAAAGCCACTTAGGTTCTAACTTTTTCATTTAGAATCTAATTCTACTATCATTCCAAATGACATCCTCGAGAAATTTGGCAGGTTTTCAGGCTAGAGTTTGACAAGTACCTACTCCCATTAAAATTCTTTATTCAGTAGTCGGGTATAAATACCGGCCAGCTTTAAGAAATCAGGCTGGAAAATGAATACCTACTTAATATTTTGTTTTGTTAAAATATCATGTTACTCAGAAGTAGCTTATCTAAACTGCACCATCGTATGGGAAGCAGTAATACCTACCTAATGTATGACTCCAAACTAGAATGCAAAAACGCAATAACTCATGCTCAGCTGAAAGTTGATTCAATGCATTGGTTATGGTAATCGGAGTTCTAGATCTGAAATAAAATTTCCTATTCACAGGCCGCCCGCAAATTACCAAGGAAAGAATAATAAATCAATATCTGTTATCTAAGTTTGTCAAGGTGGACCGACGAACTGGTGAAGGTCGCGGGAACCACAGGATTGGTTGATGCGACGATGCTTGGAGACTAATGTCCAACGGTGATAACTATTTGGCTGTGATAGTGGAGAAGTTCTTTCATGTCATAAATTCTATACTTATCTCTTATTATTGGGTTTGATACTTAAGATCAACAGCCATAATATCAGCAGTTAAAACATCAACACCGTAAGACCAACGATTCAAAATCTCAACACTTCAGAATGTCAGCAGCTTAATAAGTCAACAGTTCACCAGACCAAAGTTTAAAATCTCAACTTGGAAAGTATTAGGTAAATACTAATTAATGTTATACATGTTTTACTATAAGTAAACATTATTTGACGAGGGGTGCTTACCTTTTATTTACTTTTGGGTCGGTCGGGTATAGGTAGGTACATACTTGAGTAATTACACAATATCTTAAAATAAGTAAATAAATAACAATTGTAAATAATATTGAAGTTGAAGTGGACGCTATGAAAACTTTGTAATTTAATAAAGTGGGAGGTTATTGTTAGTATGATAGATGGAAGGTGATGGAATGACTGAACGGGTTTTGATGAAACTTATAGACAATAATTTATAAAGATTTGGTAATTGGTGGCAGGTACGGTCAATTAAATTGAAATTACCAATCTGCTTTGAGCAAGCTTGTTGGTCAATGTTTGTACTTTGACCATATGAAAAGAGGGTTTTGCCCTTCAGTAGGATATTAATTAGCTAGTATTATTACTTTGGACTTAGAAACTACCCTAAAATGACGCAGGTTTGTAAAAAAAAGGTTATAGAGTCTTTAAATTATGTTCCTTACTAGCTTCTACCAGCGGCTTCGCTTGCGTGAAAAAGTGTTTTCTAAGTGTTCTGCCAAGAGAACATTATACCATTATATATACTATTCCAGACTATAATCTTTCTTTGTGCCAGATTTCATCCAGATCCGTTCAGCCCTTCTGGTGCGATTGAGTAACAAGCTTACATACAAACTTCTACACACATATCCATCCAGACTTTTACGTCAGTTCACATGATCGCAAAGAAAAATACCACTAGAGAGTGGTACTTAGCAAACTACTAATCAGGGAGAGAGACTTACACAGCTACTTAGCAAACTACTAATCAGGGAGCTTTTCTGATAATCTGCTTATGTTTTTTTCGTTAGTTCAAAGTAGAGCTACTTCCAAATAATGTTAGTTGTTGTTTTACCAGTCGATGACGAGTGTTATACCATAAACGTCTTCATCTTCTCTCTATTATATTAATTAAATAATATTCAATTCATTGGTAGTCTGTTTGTCTTCTATTTTTTAGAGTTCCGTTACTAAAAGGCAAATTCGATTGAATCACATATTACACACATTTATACATTAATCTCGACTATGAAATCCTTCATACAAGATACGCACTTTACCAGGTTTTTTTAAAACATCTAAAAGGCAATTCTGAAATCAGAATTCTCACCGTAAAACAACCTTTAGAAATTAATTTCCTTAAGCTAAGAAGGAGAGTAAGAAAGGAGCTTTTAAAATGCAGAATGTATATTTAAGAAGTTTTAGATAGACATCAAAGGCCTTCACAGTTAGGTAACTGTTCTTCGGCTTAAATAATATATTTCTACTGGAGTTCCTAATAACTGTCCATTAAATACTTACAACAAAACATTTATATTTAAAATTAATTTTAAGCATTTATGATCAGAATTTTAAATGATTTTATAATCAAAGTTTCCAGCAGCTACAAAGTCGCAAAAATATAATCAAAATGGAGCATAAAGTACTAAGCAAAGGTATATTTATATCGTCGCCTATTACAACACAGCCAATCACGAACGACAGTCAGAAAGTGCTCAAAACTCACTGAATCATATCGTTTACCGTCGCTTGTGTACAGATTGCCCGATATATCTTGACAGGCGATGAAATATCGAACACGATTAAAACGTTCTCAATTTGAAATGCTTTTGACGACTGCCTTGTGCGCTGCGCCAGCCGTCATGTTTGTTCCAATATGTTAGGCACAGTGGACAGCCAACACGAACAGCTCGTGGCTGAATAATAACAGCCGCACGGGTCGATCTTCAAGGTTAAGCAACTCTTGCAGAGGTTGGTCCGTGGATCCTTCCTATCCATTACATACCGAGACTTTTCCATGCCTCGGAAAGAAAGTTAAGCCGTTGGTTCCAGCTGTTATGTGTACATCTTTGACTATGGTTACAGGCAGGGTTGGACTGTAATTGAATTACTTGTAATTAGAATACAAATACGTATCAACAATTACATCATAAAAAAATAATTTGTGATTGATACTTAAAATACCTAACGTTGAGGTGTTTTAGAGTTAGTATTTCAAATACTTATGGCTTCAAATACAGTTGAATATTTAGCGATTTTATTAAATGGGTGCGTCCGCAGAAAATAGCGCTCGATAGCTTTCGTAAGCAAAATGGCAATCGTTAATCAAGTTGTCAAGTATTATGTCAATTGTCATTTTCATTTGAAACGGTTTTCACGAAATTTCTGTGTATTAATTAATGTTTTATTAGTACGTATGTCACGATGGATGATCGACTGTATTTTGTATTTTAAATAAAATAGTTAAAGTACTGTATTTCGTACTTCAAATACATGCTAGATAGTATTTTGTAATTTAAATAAAGCAAAGCATGTATTTTTCCCAGCTCTGGTTACATGTAGTCATAAGCCAGAAAATCTGACATCAGTCTTGTCAAGGAAAGAAACTGAGTATTGTGTTACCCAGTTACTGGGTTTTGCAGTTCAGGTACAAAGTCTCTCCATATAAAATATGCGTACTCAGCTGTATCCAGCTTGACTGGAAGCCGACCCATGATATATAGAGCCAATTACTTGTTTATTATTGATAGACTATTTTAACGAGCGCACGATATCATAGCACCGTGGCTCGAAGGCGCAATCTGGTCGTAAATAGACGGATCGATATATTCTAGATTACTTATTTTGCTTTGAAATCGCCATAGGCACTGATATTATGAACTGCAGCTATGTTAGAACATACATAACGGGGTTAACTTGGCCGTATATTAAAATGATATAACAGAGTGGCAATGTCTGTATTTTTGAGAAACGTAACATTCGCATTGAAATAGCAATCTGTCAAAAATCCTCTTATTTCCCTTAATTTTTTCATTTTCACTGAGATGATATTACGGCATTTGATCGCATTTCAGTACGAGAATAAATCTTCTGATGTGACAAAGAAAATATTTAATGTACATTAATCTATCCTGTATGGAAAACTTATCTGAGAAATTGGAAACGATCCCTGAGATCCTGAGTAGCTTTATTACACAATCTTTAGGAATCGACATGCAGTTTAGGCTGCGAAATATTATTCCTTTTGGGATCTCATTTGAAAGTCATTTGAGGAAACGGTCTTGTTTTTTTTCCATAACAAAGAAGTAGCATGCACTGTTTCGGTTAAGAACCGGTCCTAGGTTAACAAAGTTTTGTGTTCATAATTGAAAAATCAAAAGAGATATCTTAAGTAGTTTAGTTTAAGTTATTTAAATTATGTAGGTATGTATGCCTATTGCCTACACTCTATTGTAATTTTGTATCCCAAAAGATCAAGACAAGTCAATCGTCAAACAAAACTGGATTTTCCATTTCCCCCTTAAGAGAAGATTAATGGCAAAATTACAAATTTTATACAAGAGCCTTTTAATAGTTGTTAACCATTTAAGCTACAAGTCAAGTATCTATTTTTGGCTTAGAAAGAAAGAAAAGTGTTTATTAGCACCCGGTGTGAAACCCTTAGCACACAAATTTCAATATTTTTGTGCAAGGTTGAATATTTTTGTGTTTCCTCGGTAACTATCTGTACAACAAAATTAACGAAGTCTTGTCAATTTATGCCCTCCCTAAACAGCTTTGCAACAAAAAACGTTACAGCCTGGCTACAAGGGTTGGATTATGATACCACGAAGCAGTTGCTCAGTGTTCCCCCGTAGAATATGTTTCTTACCTTATCCTAGTATGGACTTCAGCCTCTCAGACAAAGGATCATACTTTTAATGCATTGTTTTTGTTATCTTTTAAATGTAGTATGTAAGTATTATATACTAATGGGAACCTTTATAAAGAGTGAAATAAAGGATTCATTAACATTATCTCCTTTGATCAACTTCATTTTTAGGTAAAACATTTTTAAATATTTCTTAAAATCACATAAAAATAAAACATTTAAAAATATTATAAAAATAGAAGCCCACCGGTATTGGGAACATGGTTCAACCCATCGGCGGTCAGGCTTTCAGAGAGAGGAACCACCTAACAATACGAGCCGTGTACTGCTCTCTGATGCAAGCCCTTGATGCAGTCGCCTAACGAGAGCCTCCTAAGATGTTGGTCGAGGCTCGTGGCTATTAAGCCATTGGCTGTCACGACTATCGGTACAATGATCGCTCAGTCCACATCTCACGTGACAACAACCTCGCGAGCTAAGTCAAGATACTTGATTTGCTTATTTTTCTCGGTTTTGTTTTTATCGGTTACATTTTGGGGAGTGTGTGATGGAATTGCATGATTTAATGCCGCCCAGCCCGTTCCATCATCGGACTACCAGACGTACGGCGATGCGTCATCGGTACATGGTGGACATCCCACCCATACGCACAAAACGTTTTGGGGACACTTTTATTATGCGTACAGCTAAGGAGTGGAATTCCCTGCCGGAATCTGTGTTTCTCGATAGCTACAATCTAGGGGTCTTTAAGTCAAGAGTGAATGGGTTTATTATAGGCAAGCGTGCTTCACCGTCGACCACATCATCGCTTACCATCAGGTGAGATAGTGGTCAAGCGCAAGCCTAATGATAATAATAATAAAAAAAGTCAACAATCATTGCATGCCTCTCGATACGGTCCACTGACCGGCTTAATGCCTACAATTGGTCCTGTCAGTGATGATGGACCGATATATATACACAGTACAATGTGATATTGTCATTTTAGAGAACTGGGTCGAGCATGATATCAATTTGTCTCATTACTATTTAGCCCTGTATGAAAACAAAAAAGAAAATAAAAATATTTGAAAGCGTCGAAAGTTCCATATTGAAACACAAATTTTAACGCATCTTTGGACGCAAATAAATACCATAAGAAGAAGGAAAACCGCAAAACAGTCACCTTACAGGGATAGATAAATAGTTCAACAATGCAAATAATTTTATTTTGAATTGTTAACATTTAGTCGTTATTGCATGATATCCATATTCCTAAAGGTCTGTTTATAAAATTTCGAGTGCTCGTTTTTTTTTTTTTTTTTATTTGTGCTGTGTTTGCTCTTGACTCTATTCGATTCTATCGGTCACAGGTGACAGAGACAAAATTAATTAGTTTTCCTCCTAAATCATCATCTATATCGCTACAAATTTGCAAAAGTGTGTATTCGTACGCGAACTGGCTTCTTACTGCTCATCACAGCATCTATCTCTTTCGCACGTGTTGTCGGATGAGATAGCATGCATTTTAACCCCGAGCACATTAACTGTCCTCTCTTACATAGTTATTATATTTAAATTTCAGTTTCATTTAGAATTTGGTATTTATTATAATATTTATGTATTTTATTAGTTAGGTAGTTTATTAATATCCAACTATAATTATTGTTAATTTTTTCTGTACTCCTTCCACTGTTGTGTCCTTTTTAACCCAAAGGTTGACTTGCTGCATTCAGTCCGCCTATGTATCACCATTATAAATGAAGATTAAAAAAAAAAAAACATTAATTATTATTTCAAAAAAATTGCAACTTTTGTGCTTTAAGATTTCGAGCTGTGCAAGCAGAAATCAATTATTTACTTACTCAAAGTTAAGGTCGTGACATTGTGCAAAATCAATCTCATAGATCTTTAGAAATCAAAGATCTATATTGCCTTATAGATATACAAGTAGTTCGTATAACTCCTATGGAAACTTTGCCGGCAAACATAAGTTTTGAAGTCACGTTCTATTTGTCTGTCTGGAAACTACTCAATTTCGCGAACTTGGTTAGTGATTTAATGTACATTTCGATTGGAATTGTTTACTAAGTAAAGAATAGCATAGAAGCCATGTTTGACGAGCTGTGGGGTATTGTAGGCTGACAGAGGCGAGTAGCGAATGCTTTAGTTTTGGGAAAGGATGAGCTTCTTGACCTTATTATTTGAATTATATCATGAATGATAATTATAATCATTCAGAATATATACTAAATAGCATACTATGGTTTGCAGTGTCAAGATGCTCAACATAATTAACAATTATTTGGTATACAAGACAACGATCTTGAAGACTTTGCTTGAAGACTTACTTCTTACGACGGCACTTATATGCACAGGATAAACATAACCTGTGCTTTTAAGTGCCGTCGTAAGAAGTGGATTGAAGTTTTGCTTAAGAGCTTAAAATCTGTTGCTTTAAAGCTCTTAAGCAAAAGTTTTTATCTTCATGACCCAGCAGCTACCTAACAACGCTAAAGCGCGGTAACCTTTACAAAAAAAAATTGTTTGAGGAGTTCTCTCTTTCTCTTTGCCGAATTATTTTAGAGAACAGGAAATATTGTAAAAAATATTGTATAAATAACAAATTAGAGTGCTGCAGGTCAAATGTTGCAATATTCAGTAATTTGGGTAAACTAAACGCCTAATTCTGAATGCTGCAAGTATACAGTTTGGCGCTATACAAAGCGGTCGTGAGCTTAACTTTTTTGTATAATTTGTTAATTCTAATCTTGTGTAAGTTGTAGTTGAAAGATTGAACGACTGATTGTCATATTAACGCCCAATATTAGCATAATACCGTATAATCAAATTATAGGTGTAATGTTAGGTTCAGCTAGAGGGATGATGAAATAGGTGCGACTTAGAAGTGGGCGAAAAGGGGTGAAACCATTAACCATACGGCCGCAACAGAGAGTGAAAGCTAGTGATTAATACAATCCATGTTGATGAATGATTAAGAAATTGTGTAGTAAGTATGAAATCGTTGGTTGAACCGCATAAGATTATACGGTATTTCCAACAGATTACCTATGACCTATGTTATTCAAAATCAAATCAAAATATTTTTATTTCAACTAAACCATTAAGGTACTTTTGAATTGTCAACAAAAAAGAAACTAAAATGAAGTTAGTTGCACATTCGCAAGCATCAGTAGGTATTTATGGAGAAGAACGTGCAAGAACCTCCACGGACACACATTTTCATCAATAAATTGTAATTACAAGTATTCAGTTACATAATTCTTTATGGCAAATTACACATATGTGAGAACGATGTAAAAAGACGTGCACGTTAAAGCGTCTAGAGTAAAACAAATAACACCAAAATACAAAAGTTATATAAAAACATTATTTTTCTTGATTTCTCCGTTTGCTGATGTTCTATCCCAAATGAAAGAATTTGGCCAAGATAGACATACCCGTCAACCATCTTCAAATTTTCACAGCGTTGGAATTGGCAAAAGAAGAGAAATGCCTATATCCAGCAGTGGGCGAAGTCAGGCTGTGGATGATGATGATGATGAACTATGTTATAATGAGATTGTATCAAATCGTTGACACACTAATATGTTATAAGAATAATCTTAGTTATATAATAATGACAGAGTCTTTTTTTATGTAAGTACGGATTAACGAGCTGTAGAAATGTACGGTACCTTCAATCTTTCTACTTGGAACACTTAGGGTAAAGTGCAAACATTTGATAAACGACGTGATAACGTCAACATCCACTCAACAATTAAAGCACATGGAAGTCTGAAAGAGCACATATTTATCAAGAAAGTAAAAGGGTAAAAAAGAACTGGACAGGTCTGTCAACTACGAGCAACTATAATCATTCAATTATCCGGATAACCCGCACTTTAACGGTTTGTCGCGCATTACACTTTTATATCGGAAATGGTGACAAACACGTAATGTTTATGTTACAAGCTGTTGTGTCGGAGTCTTAAACTTGATGGTCGTAACTCCTCGGGGACCGGCGGCGAAATGTCATAATCCACAGCAGTACATACTTATATCCGTTACAGGGATATTAAATTCTTCCCCCACTTTCATAGTTCGTGGTTTGTTGTGCTAGCAGAAATATGTTGAACGAGAAAATTTCACATAACTTCTGAAAATGCTTTTAATTAAAAGAGTAGCGTGCTGTAAACTAAAGGGTTTTATATTTTGTTTGTGATCTGCAGTACGCTCATGGCTAAATAATAACAGCTGCACTGGTCGATCTTCACGCCGAGGTCGGTTCGTGGATGGGTGACCATACGTTATATAACGAGACGCAACTAGCTTCGTAAAGCACGGGCTGTCATTTATGGTCTTTGAACTCTGTGAATCAGTTTTTGGTTCCGGCTGTCATTTGTGGTCTTTGAACTCTGACAAGCAGACTTTGGTTCCGGCTGTCATTTGTGGTCTTTGAACTCTGACAAGCAGACTTTGGTTCCGGCTGTCATTTGTGGTCTTTGAACTCTGACAAGCAGACTTTGGTTCCGGCTGTCATTTGTAGTCTTTGAACTCTGAAAAGCAGACTTTGGTTCCGGCTGTCATTTATGGTCTTTGAACTCTGACAAGCAGACTTTGGTTCCGGCTGTCATTTGTGGTCGTCGAACACTGACAAGCAGACTTTGGTTCCGGCTGTCTTTTGTGGTCTGGGAACTCTGACAAGCAATCTTGCAAACGGCTATCGCAGTTACAGCATTGTGGAGGACAGATAGGCAGTACTACTATGTAAAATTCTAAAATTCACTTATATCCGGTAAGTTTGAAAGCAACACTAACATTGATGAGAAAAGACCGAGCAGATTGATTGATCTACAGTATGACTTCAAGTAAATATGTTTAATTTATAGCCTTACATAATTGATTCATCGTCATAAAAACTGTCTGTAGCTAATCTCGATGACATCTTAGCGACGCTACGACAGCCAGCTGGACCACTCCATTAATTAACAAACAGGTCAGTGGTCTCTCGATTATCAGTTTTCGTCTTATATTATTTTGTACCTCAAATCTGATCTGAGGACTACTCTACTGATCACTACTGATGAAAATTTAAAACAGTACCTATGCTTAAATGGCTTGGTCGTGTTCAGAGATTGATTGAAAGGCGACTAACAAAATGTATTTACAAGGCAGACGTTATTGAAAACGCCGGGAAGGGATGCCCATACACGGATCTACTCATACTATATACTACTCATAACCGGCTAAATGTATAAACACAAGTTAAACAAAAGGTGTAATATATGTAAGGAACTTAGAAGATGATATTCTGTAGTTTCTGCCTACTTCCATGGAAAACAAACTTTTTAGTGTATTGTTTTGGAAATCGGTTAAATTTTTTTGTTATAAAGTTTTGGTAACTTATTTTACCATCAAAATACGCATTATTAAGGATATCTCAAAAACTGCTCGTCAGATCTTGATCATTTATATGAGACCACACGAGAACCAGCTTTCAAATAAAAAATAATCATCAAAATTGGTTAACCTAGTAAAAAGGGGCGCATGGTTGGCGCAGTAGTTGCGTGGACGCTGGGTGTTGCGACACCCAGCGTCCACGCAACTACTGCTTTCGTTCAATTCCCGCACGGAACAAATATTTGTATGACCTACAGATTCCGGTTCCGGCTCTGGGTGTTTGTGTATGTGAGTTTATATGTTTGTAAACGCACCCACGACACAGAAAGAAATTCTAGTGCGGGGCAACGTTTTTCAAAAAGAAAAAAATTAAATGATCTGAGGTAACACACATAAAAAAAATACAGTCGAATTGAGAACCTTCTCCTTTTCGAAATCGGTTAAAAAGACGTAAGTTTATGTATATCTGTTAAAACCAGACACCACTGATATATTTGTATATTATGTAAGTGGGTGATTATGAGTTAGGGCCCGGGGCTCTAGACAAAGGGACGTTATATAAGTGTTATAATGATTACAAAAAATAAACATCCCCTGTATACGTCTATAGGAGGAACAAAAAAAAAAAAATTATTTTATTTTACCACTTTGTCGGAATTATTAATATGTATATCTATGCCAAATTATAGCTTTCTAGTACTTAGATTCTCTGAGCCAAGCTGCGGACGGACAGATGGACCGAGCGAAACTATAAGGGTTCCTTGTTGACTTCGGAACCCTAAAAAATTAAAAATGTATGGTATCGATATTCGCTACTGAAATGCCACGTGTTTAATCGCAATCATTACAGAATATCACTTTGTCTACTCACGGATATTAAGTTAGTAAATATTATTTTGCCATCGTACATTTCACGTGGAACACTTTATAGAAGAAGGAGCAGCGACGAGCGACGAGCAAGATCAGCGACGTGGCATTGAGTACCATGACCAAAATTTGGTCAGGAAAACTATACTGCATGACAAATCTGTTAAAACATAATACCGAGAGATTACTGAAACTGTTAAATATGAATGGAGTTTAGTTCCTAGTCTACTCACGAATATTGGGTTGGATATTGTTATTTTTGTCATCGTACGAGTAATGTGAAGCAGATTATAAAAGTAGGAGAGCAATAAAATAATGCTAACGTACTAAGTAAATGGAATATCGGGTAATAACTGAATTACTATGATGGGTGGGATTGCCTGGAATGATCGACATTTGGTCCAGGTGGAAAATATTGTATGACAAATAGTGGTTATCATCAGGTGAGATGAATATACAATAGATAATGAAATACCCATGAAACGTTTGTATATTGAAACTAAATGAAAGTAAATTTAAAACTTTACTTAAAAGCCCACTTTGTAAACAAGCATATTACAAATTAGATGATTATATTCAAGATAAGAATGCTTGAAAACGTGCTGTTCCTGCTCCATATGGCAATCTTTAGTGTAAACGAAATCAAATATGTTAATTTACATTCTTATTCATAGTTTTTGTATTCATTATTATTATTTTTCGTTCGTTCCGTTGTTGTTGAATTAGATATTTTACCTATGTTTGCAATATTTGTAAGTATGTGAAAACCATGTTACTATTTATAAAATTAATGAATTTACCTGTTAATGCTTTTAATACTTTATTACCTGTACGTAGTATAGTGTGTAGTGCTATTCCGGGTGCATCGTCCTCACATATATGAATTTATTAAGGTATGTACTTATAAAAACACTTATTTTAATTAAAAGAGTATGTATGGAGTTTCTTGTGCGTTATGCTCCATATCAAACTACTTTTTCGAATGCACGGTAGAATAAATTTTTATTACTTGTAAATTTTAATTGTTGACGTTCAAAAGTGCCGCTTAAGGGTACACTAGTCGACGGCACGAACTATTTTGTGCGCGGGGTTGAAATGCATTTTATAACAACCGACAACACGTGCGGAAGAGATAGATGCTTTGATGACCAGAAAGAAGCTAGTTCGCGTACGAATACACACTTTTGCAAATTTGTAGCGAAATGGATAATGAATTAGGACGAAACCGAACGCGCGAAATTTTATAAACAGACCTTTGGCAGTCTGGATATCATGAAAAAACGATTAAACGTATCTGTTCAAAATAACATTATTTGGATTGTTGATTTAATAGTCTATCCCTGTATGGTGGCCGTTTTGCAATTTTCCGTCTTCTTATGGTATTTATTTGCGCCCAAAAATGCGTGAAAATGTGGAACTTTCGACGCTCATAACTTTCAAATATATATATTTTTTTTTTTTGGCTCCATACAGGGCTATATAATGATGAGACATATTGATATAATTTTATATTTTGAAAGTACATCGTCAAAAAGTGGAGTAATCCCTAGACTACGATTGTATGGAAGAATTATCGACTAGTGTAACCTTAATGGCCCAGTTGTATTAAATATATTTGACTTTGACTTTGTAAATGGATTTCGTGTATATCTATAGTATCTTTAGTCTACTCACTGATATCGGGTTGGCAATATAATTCTTATTTTTATGTGCAACATACTATAAAAGAAGGAGGGCAATAAAAGAAGAGGCTAACGTACTAAGTAAATAGAATACTGCTTGTAACTGCATCAACGTTTAAAGTCCCGCGCGACAGCTGTAATGTGATTTGGTTTTAAAGTTCAGCTTAGTGAAATACCCTCTGTATTTTTGTTCTGGAAACGAACATGTTTCAGGTCATCATCCTCTTTAGTTTTTGTAATAGGTATATGTACTGGTTCTGGTCATGTATTTACACGTTTTATAATAATAGGTACCAAATATGTGATTATTCTATGTGCATCGTGCTCCTGGTGAAAGTTGTGGGGATCCACTGGATGCGGGACGCACGGGACCAGTCAACGTGGCGATGCTTGGGGGAGGCCTATGTCCAGCAGTGGACGTCTTTCAGCTGATATGATGATGATGTTCGTGCTCACGTATAATTAATGAATAGTAAATATTGTTACGCACATTTTTTTAAAAGGTGGCATTCACTGTCGGTTCTTCTTTATAACAAAATACCTTTGCGAATGGATAGTAAAATAATTTTTTACAATTTCTAACTTTTGATTTTGACATTTAAAAGTGCCGTTTTAAGTAGGTAAATGACTTTGACTTTATGATATTCATTGGACAGATTCAACTGTCATACTATAAAATGTGAGTTGAACTGTTCTTCTATGCATCGGATTTCGCATTTTGATGCAGTTTTCATCTCCAATTAGTGACAATTATTAAAAAAAAAATCGGTTAAATTTCGGGGTGTGTTCGATGGAATTGTATGATCTAATTCTATTTAGCCCGTTTTATCATCGGACTATAAGACGTACGGTGATACGCCATCGGTACATGGTGGACATCCCACCCATAAGCACTAAACGTTTTGTAAATACTTTCATTATGCGTGCAGCTAAGGAGTGGAATTCCCTGCCGGAGTCTGTGTTTACCGATTACTACAACCTGGGGACCTTTAAGTCAAGAACCAATAGGCTTCTAGGCAATCGTGCTTCACCGTCGACCACATCATCGGTTTCTATCTGTTGAGATAATGGTACAGTGCGAGCCTATCTATGATAAAAAAATATAAATATTATGCATGCCGAATAAAAATACATGTATTTGCCAAGCATAATATTGCGTATTTAGCAAGAATAGCTTAGTAACTACGGGCGTAGATGCACGGCTACGTGCGTAGGCGCGGAACTACGAGCGTAGCAAAGTCTACGTTGGTTTATAGTTCATAATGATCATATCTTTCGGCACTTATTTACTTCAGAATATGCTTTATTCTTTTCTTTTTATTCTTTTTTAAACAAAAACGTTGCCCCACACCAGGAATTTCTTCCTGTATCGTGGGTGCGTTTACAAACATAACTCACATACACAACACCCAGAGCCAGAAAAACTATCTGTAGTTCATACAAATATTTGTTCCGTTCGGGAATCAAACCCACGACTCGCAGCGCAACAGTCAATCGCCCAACCACTGCGCCAACCGTGCGCCCAGATATATAACATATTTTTATAATATGTGTCCATTACAAGTAATTGTTCAAATATTTTCGTGTAAATTCATATAGCTACTTAAAAAGCAAAGTCATCTTAAACACACCAAAACAGAATAAAATTTGGCTAAGTACAGGCCAGGATATAAAGACATTTGCTGCGAAAAAATGTTTATTTGCAACTTTTTTAATTTTTTTATTAAAAAAATCCTTTTTATGTAATTTTACCCCGAAATTATGCTCATTATGGTAGTAGTAAAGTCTGTCAAAAATCAGGTTTTTGCTTTGTTTCTTACTTTGTCTTTCGTAGGTACCATTTTTTTGCGTTATGGACACCGACTTCCAAAAATAACGTTATTTTTCACTTTGTAGTTTTCTGGAAGTCGGTAGTATTTTTTTGTAAAAAAGTTTTTTTATTTTTCACTTTTTAGTTGTACCTACCTAATAGACAAGTTGTTTAGTAAGTTTCCTATAACGCCAGAATAGATTACCCGAATATCATGAAACTAGAACAAAACCGATCAAATAAGAGATCTGCTTACCCCTTAAGAGCGTACTGGCGTGATGTTATGGTATGAAATGGTATAAACAATAAACAGACATGCGATTGCAGCAGTCCCGAGAGATTTGCCGTTATTTATTGAAGAGTTCTGTTGTATATCTTCGAAGTTCGTCATCAGATCTTCACCAAATTAAAATGGGACCAATTCCGAAACATACTCTTTCAAACAAAAAAATAATTTTCGAAATCGGTCCACAATTGACGGAGATATCGGTGAACATACATAAAAAACATACAAGAAGTCGAACATATAACCGCCTCCTTTTTCGAAAGTCGGTTAAAAATGAAAAACACTGCCATGAGGTATCCATGGCAGTGTTTTTCATTTATATATCTTACTAATATTATAAATGCGAAAGTTTGGATGGATGGATGGATGTTTGTTTGTTACTCAATCACGCCAGAACGGCTGAACGGATCTGGATGAAATTTGGCACAGATATATATTATAGTCTGGAATACCACATAGGCTACTCCCAGCCTGGTATAATGTTCCCCTGGGATAAAAACACTATTCACGCGGGCGAAGCTAATATAATTTTTCGCGGATTGGCCTCTAATTACAGTTATTTTCCTGGGCTAAGTAGCACTGTATACAGTTGTAGATTTTGCATGACTAATTTGCCGCATATATGAGCGTAGGCGCATGGCTACGAACGTAGCAAGGATCTACGTGCGTAGCAGGGTCTACGAGCGTAGCGGGATCTACGAGCGTAGCAGGGTCTACGAGGGTTTATGACTTCATAGTTTTTAGTAGTACTTATTTGTGCGTACCTAATTTCAATAACAATATTGTCATCCATACGGCTTTCGTATATTATTATTACATGAAATTGTTCCACGAATTTAATGGAATAGTGTCGAGTAAATTAATAGTATAATACAAAAAAGCAAAGCAAATAATAAACACGCACATAATTTTAAAAGCATAGTTTTAACAAATTAAAGGTACAAAATTGCGTACCGTCCACGTTTTAATCATTGTTATTAACAGTTTGTCACTCTAACCACTTGATTATAACACAACTATTAATACCGTTATATGTTGCAAACAGTTAACTGTTGTAAAAAGTAAAATGAATAAAAAAGAATAAGTATATATGTTTAACTAGCTTCTGCCAGCGGCTTCGCTCACGTGTATTATAAATATAAACGTTCCTCTTGAATCACTCTATCTATTAGAAAAACCGCATCAAAATCTGTTGCGTAGTTTTAAAGATCTAAGCATACATAGGCACAGACATATAGCGGGAAGCGACTTTGTTTTTTACTATGTAAGGATTTACAGGGAATATACGTAAGTAAATTCGTAAGCTGCTGCTGAGTACACGTATAAGGTCCAAACTTTGATCCCAGGGACGAGCAAATTGTTTTTGTGTTTTTCCATCTGGAATTTATCCGTAGAAAACGGAGGCCGAATTTGTGCATTTTGATGGCAATATCTTCAAAACTATTACATGGTACTAAAATATATATCAATGTAAGTGTTCTATAGGTGGACTTCTTTTTAACCCTTTCGGGAATGCAGGCGTTGTGCTTTGTTATGTTCAATTCGTACTCTAAACTCTTTCGTAAAAGGGCAATATATATTTTTATTATTACTTTAGCTGGCGCGTTTCGCTAGTGAATATCTATTACCCAGCGTTGATTGTTATACAGTTTTGAATAATTTCAACCAATTTCACTTTACCGAATATCGGCTAAAAAATCTTCTTTGTTATTGCGTGCTTTTATACATGCATAAAAAGTCGTGCATGCCCGTCGCAGTTCCCGCGTCCGTATATGTGGAGGTAACATAAACATGCGCTATAGTATTCGTTGGAGCCGTTGAAAGGCCGCTGTTGAACTCGAGAGGGTCTAAGAGTGAAGCTAACGAAGTACTCACCACCTTTTCCTCGAGAATCTCGTTGTTGTTGTTGTTGCTCCCATATTTTAAGGCACCGTTTTCCATGACCACAACTGATCGTCGTGTGTTTATTAACTATATCTTTAACACTATTTGTCCTCATTTACTATACATTTTTACAATATTTACATATATTCAGTGATATTAAATTACACATCGTCCTTAAGTTTCTAACATTGCTTACGTTTAAGTAGGTTTATTAAGTTACTGATATATCGTTTTGTTTTTCAGCAGTTATTGTTATGATCATTTCATTGGACCTAAAATTCAAATATGTTTTAATAATTTATGATTTTTTTTGTGTTTGAAATTATTTGTAATCAGTTGTTCTATCAGCATTTTAAATCTATCTTAAGAATGTGAGAGTAGTATTAATCTAATTTCGAGAAATATTTTTATGTAAAGCTTAATTACATTAAATTAATATTAATCACACACACATTTCACTAACAAATGTTTTAATATTATTAGTAAGAATTACTATTTATATAACTAACTTACTAAATGTTTACTACACAAATCTGTCATAAAACAAAGTAGACAAACAATAGGGTCATAAGTTATTGTAGTTGTAACCTACATTCAGTTAGTTCGCCGGTTACACACGAAATGTGTTCATTATTTTTGATATTTAACTTCTACGCCAACTCTTCTTTAATAATACGCCATGCTGAATTAATTAAAGACGTTACATAATTTTACTGATATTAATATGACATCCGTTGCTACGTTACTTTTCTTTGTAAACACATTTCTTTGTTCGTCAAATCACTTTGACAAAAATATCAGACAGCGATCTATAGGGTGTCTTAAGACAGTTTGCAATATTCCAGTTCAAGTTTTATAATTTGATTAGTCTTTCAAACTCCACTGACGAACATTCACTTTTACGAAAAGTTTTCGCATCGATAGGTATATAAAATAATTATCTAACGAATTTATTTTTTAGATTGAAAGGCACGATTGTTTTAGGACACATGATATATGTTTAGTGGTGGATGCAGTTTGTTAACATCGTGTCGGGGTCGTGGTGCAACCGTGCAGGTGACGCGCGGTATCGCGGTGGCGCGGGCGGGCTACTCGCGGGCCGCGTCATACTGCGGCGCGGCAGAGCGGCCCACGGCGCCCCGGGCCCCTGGCCCCCCGGGCCACTCGCCCCGGCACCCGGCCGCGCCGCATACCCGCACTCTGCGCTCGCCCGCTCGCTCACCATCGCCTACCACCACACCATGCGATACGCACCATCCTTTATTATTGACAGACGACCTTGCCCCACATTATATTTTCTCCACTAAAAGGATTTATTAGGTCAATGATGGACGGATGTTGAACATTTGTGTTAAATGGAAAACAATGACTGGCTTGATTGACCCCGCGTAAAATAGCACACCGAGTTTTTATCCCCTTCTTCTTTATTGATATTTTCGTTTCATTGAGAAGTTTTGTTGACGACTTATTTCTTCCACCGCAATAAAAAAAGTTAGCACATACCTAACTTGTAACTTACGAGGGCGTTGTGCAGTTTTATGAGACTAGAACATTTGTTGGCGTGTAACCTTTTTATACGTATGCATTCTGTCTAGAATATAAATAAACCAGATAAAGAAGACTACGACAAACCTATTTCAGGAACATTATCGCAGCTATGTGTTATGCAGTTAAATGCAAATCTATTTACAAGGCAACATAAATGCAAACATTGTTGTCCTAACTTATTTAAAAGGTCAATAATTAAGGAAGTGGGTATACAATATACATATTTCTCCGAACCAATGCTCAGTCGAAGAAGTGGAAAATAATTCAAGCTTAAAGTGACGACAATTTTACGCACTACTGGCAAAATATTGTCGCGAAGCTTTCAGCATTTCAACGTTAAAGTTAACGATGTTTCTGTAGCAAAACTCACAATCAAGTACTTTATTGTGTTGTGTAAATAATAATAATACCCTATCACAGTATATCGTTTTGACATCGTGGTGCTTTCCACTTGCGTGCTTTAACGATCCCTAGGTTTGTGCCGGTAGATTCTACTTAGCCGCAACATGCTTAGGGTTGAGGGACAAGACTAAGGGAGATACAATACGCAAGGCTGTTTTGTGGCGAGCTGGTGGGCAGTGGCGAACCCACGGATCTCATCTTTAGGGAGAAGTCTTGTTCCTCCTTAGTATTATATAACTGCACAGCACGTGTGTGAGTACTATGTACCCAACTGTAAATCTACCATTTACTGTACTTGTGTGTAGTTCGTTGACTTGTTTGTGCCCTGGCAGTTGAGTGTGTTCATGCTCTCTCAAACTGACGGTGGCGCGTGTGTTTGATCATCCGATTCCCTTCATGATGGTTGAGCTGGGTGGTGCCAATTCATGCGTCATGTTCGTGAACGGACGCCGTTGGTTGGGCTTGGTCATAACTTAACTGCTTCGGATGTTAATGTTTTTCTAGTATCTATTATATAACTGCACAGTACATGTGTGAGGACTTTTATTACTTTATGCCTGTACGTAGTATAGTGTGTAGTGCTATTCTGGGTGCATTGTCCTCACATATATGAATTTATTAATGTATGTACTTATGTACCTAAATATTGTAAAAAAACATTTTTTTTTAAAAGAGTAAGTATGGAGTTTCTTTTGCATTTTCTCCATAACAAGCTACTTTCCGAATGCACGGTAGAATCAATTTTTATTCCTTGTAAATTTTAATGTAACGTTCAAAAGTGTCGCTTGGTGGTCTACTTGAAATAAAATATCTTTGTCTTCATCTATGACTTGCCTTTATTGGCCGGTCGGAGTTCACTCCTCCAAAGGCAAGTGACGGGAACAGTGCTCCCACCTCTCTCTTGCCTTAATTTTGCTCGGAGGAAGGAAGTTAACCCAGTAAGATGCTGGTAGATGCTGCCGGAATTGTCCTGATAGCCATGGTATACCTCTCCACTCCTCAAGCACCTCCGGATATGTTGAGCCCTTGGCACTAAGTCACTCAAATGCTAGCGACCGTTTTTGGGGGCCCGTTAATTGATTGTGCAAGTCACCCCTGCCATTTTACAGCCGTTTAGTTCAACAGTGATCGGAACCTCAGAGTTCCGAGTTTGTAGAAGGCAAAAAAAAAATACATAACATCACGTCTATGCCCCGAAGGGTTGAGTTAGGCAGAGGTATAGTCCCCCCCGGTGGGTTCCCGCTTTGTCGAGGCGGGGGGGCTCAGTAACCGTGGCTTGGTCACCCACGGTGAAGCGAAGAGGAACCCGAGGAGGGGCCGCTCGTCAGGGCTTTTGCCGATTAAGCCGACGACGTAGCGGCCAACTAGTAGGTTGCGGTGCCGCTTGGTAACAGGCGACATCGCAACTGAGGCGGGCCGCGATGTCTTATGGAGATTCCCAGGTCCCATACGATATCGCGGCTGAGAATTGGAGGCCGCGGCGGGAGAGGAGTGCCGGTATTGCGGTGCGCCGCTCTCCCTACCTTCCGCGGCCTAGACGGGGTCGCCACCGTCTGATGGCGGACGCGGTAGGGCCGCAGGGGAAGAGGAGTGTCGGTATAGCGTTAGCCGCTCTTCCTATCCCCTGCGGCCGCAAAATGGTAGGTGGCGGGGCCATTGACCTCGACCCGTCACAGTGGGACCAAGGGTGCCATACACGGGGTCGTCTGGCATCCATGTGCTAAATTGGTCCCTGGGGTGGTCACGGCGTACAGTGTGTTCTGGTGCGCCGGTGATGGGGGGTACTCCCCCGAGGAGGATCCGGTGACGGACAGCCGCGGCGGGTTCGCGGTGAGTGCTAACGCGTGCCCGTGTTCCCGCCATAAGCGGCACTGGAGGACACCGTGGAGTTTTAGTGGGTTAGAGTCCCACATAACTGCACTATCTCCCCGTGGTAGTGCAGTATGCATGAGCATTTATCCAAGCAAAAAAAAAAAAAAATGCAGAGGTATAGTATTGTGAGAACTCACCAATTAAGAGGCAACCTACTTGCCTATTATAAGACTGGCAACAGATACCTATTTAGTTTTGGAATGTAATTGTAATCGGAGTACTTGTCATATATGTAATTGAAAATGTTTTTGTTTAGTTTTGGTTTTGTCACTTCGGTACAAGCCGCCTTAGGGCAGGCATGTTGTTGATAAAAGTAATTTCTCCTTATTATTTAAAGCTCTCTGAGCTACCCCCTCACATTATACATACATTGGTATATATTTAGACAGTTATGTTTAAGTTCCATGTTATAAGAAGGCGACCCTATTGCTATCAACCGTGCACACAACGAAATGCCGAGATGCTGCTGAGAAATTCCAGTTTGAAAAACCCAATAAAACTATGACCGACCCGGCACGTCGAGACAGTCATCATCATCACACTAATCACACTAATATTATAAAGACGAAAGTTTATGAGTGTGTGTGAGGGTGTGTTTGTAGGTTTGTTACTTCTTCACGCTCAAACGGCTGGACGAATCTTAACGAAATTTGGCACAGAGATAGGTTATAGTCTGAAATAGCACATAGGATGCTTTTATCTCGATCTCTATTTAATTTTCGACATTCACGCGGGCGAAGCCGCTAGCAGAAGCTAGTAATAAATAAACAAAGCCTTATTTCTTCAGTGAGTGGAAATGCTATGATGATATTAAAATCACATTGTAAGTATTCTGCGTAGTTAGTTTTCAAACATACATATTTCATACGGGGTCTTGTTTTTAAAGACTATGTTATAACAATAAAGCGAGTTTTCACGGGTCACTGAGTTCAATTGTACCAACATTACACTCACTCTCAAGCTGTTATCTCTGCACACATTGTTAGATAAACTTAAGAAAACATACGTGGGCAATTTAACATTTTGGAAGATTTCTATAGTAGGTACATATGTATTTTTTTAAGCCGGGACCTTTAAACGTAAGGTTCTTTTCCAAAGAGAATGTTTCAAGAATTCCCTGAAATTGTTACTACCCTACCCTACAAAGTGGATGTATTTGTGTGCCTTGGGAATATTCCCCAAAGTGATTTTCTCTTAAAATTACATAGATTCTTTTTGAATATATTTTTTACACAGTTACGTGTTTTCATAATCATAGCTATAGCTGCATGATGAAACATAGAGTTAGAACAGACGATCTAATCAGATTAAAACTGTAATTAGAATTGTGTACCTGCTACAATATTTGTGGCGGTGAGCGCCTATTCCGTAGCAATCAGATAAGAAACCAATATTACGAAGACGACAACAACGGCAGATATGATCTTTATAATTATTTTAATCAAATCGGTACAAATATCGCATATTAATGAATTTTATTTTATCATTCGAATTCGATAAATGTTGCCAAATAATAAAAAAAAATGCAATCTGTTCTTTGCCAATCACAATCATCCGTAGTTCCCAGTAAACAAGTCAGTAATTCATACTGTTGCAATTATCTTCTGTTACCCACTTCCTAAGGTAAATAGTACTGACGTGAATTGCACTGTCTGATAGCAAATTAATCTCATATCTATAGATACTAAAGGTAAACACATATTGGATTAGTCTGCAGTGTTTGTTGTAAACGTGGGTAGTTACAGGTTTGATAACGTAACATATAGTGTAATTGCATATTGTAAATAATGTTATTTCTAAAATAGATATACCTACTAGTGTATATTGCGGTTACATCAAATTGGAACCATAATATACTAAGTGAGGCAGGCTAATGATTCCACGAAACATTAGGTATTTAACACATAACGATAGGATAAAATCATTTTTTGTTTTTGAATGTTAGATGCGTTCGTATTCATATCCATCGACATTTACTTCTTTCTCGGTCTATTTGAATCGAATGTCTGGTTGGTTGCAGGTATGCAATGCGTGCCGCCTCGTACTTACGACCTCTAGTGCCGTCCTAGGCCTTGCCGGTCTCAACATGATGCCTTGGCCCGACCGACAGTGCCGTTTTCTTCATCAACCTATGCATGCATGCTTTGTCTATCAGATCATATTGTAGTCTATGCTTGTATCATATTGCTTGTATTATTAGAAGTACCTGGGCAATAGAGAAAATGACGTTTTCTAAAAATGAAACCTAGCTAGATCGATTTATTGCACCCGAAAACTCCTGCATACTAAATTTCATGAAAATCATTGGAGCCGTTTCCGATACATATATACAAGAATTGCTCGTTAAAAGTATTAGATAGATTAGATAAACAGTGTAACAATTGTAGATAGACCAATAAATAAATGAAAATTAATAAACCCTGGGCTGTTTTCGCTGAGTCAGCACAAATTGCGATTGGGAGGACAATCATCACATTCCACTGTCATATACATCATCCCTAATTATGTTGTTGTTGTCTTCAAACTAATTCTTGTGACTTAAATTAATTTATGTAATGATATAATGAGCTGATACAAAAACTTTAAACCTACTAGTACCTAATTTGAACCTACCAGTTCTGTGGCAACAATAGCGTTATACAAGACGCAAAATCTGTGAGTCTAAATGCTTTCTCCTTCCCGCAAACGTTAACGTTAACGTTTTACGTTACGTTCCCCATTAGCTTCCAAATTCTGTAAAAAGTATTTACTTATGTTATTTACTTTTCCGTACCCTTATGTGTTCAGCAAAATGAAGGTCGATATAACGTTTAATTAAAATGCACAAACCATTTGGTTTTATCTTTATACTTTCGTGTCGCTGCGCGTTATTGTGCGCGCTTCCCGAATGCCTATCGCTTTCCTGTAAGGGTGTTATTTATTTCACGAGTTTCGTTAAAAGTACGTTGACATTCATTTGACCGACACTGGCTGTAAACGCAATAACAAAAACATCACAAAAAAATGAAATTAATATTTAACGGCCCGCGGGAAAAACATTTTAATATTGTTGACGTTTTGAGAGCATGGGAGCAGGCTTATGTGGAACGGGCCATTCGTTTATAGAAATTGAGCACAATGATGATTTATATGAAGTGTAACATGAGATTATGTACCGTCACGCTTCCTTCGTCCGCTAAGTGAGCAGAAGCCCTAGTGATACGAGCGAGAGTCGCGTTAATACCGTTTCTTGTCACGTTCAGCTAACGTAATACGTGTAAAGCTATATAATATGAAAGCAGACGACTTATGCAACTAACTGTGTTAGCATAAATAGCTTGAACGACGGTTCTGCTAAACTCTCTTAGAATTTTATTAGTAAGGACAGTTAAAGGAAGTATGTAGGAGAGATCAACATTGTTGCGTACCCTAAATAATACTGATGAAATAAATTGATAAAGATGTTAGTGGGTGCAATTTATTAATTAAACTATGAAAACAAAACGTATTATCTTGTGTTGGATTAGAAAAAAGTATTTGTGGTAGGAAAAGTTTTGTGTAGACAGGACAGAAGGGGGACTTTCATATTTCAGAAGTACAGTGCAATAGACCGAGATTTTGCCCGTATACGATAACTTATCCAGATTTTATCCAATATACGTCAACACTAGATGGGATTAGAGTAAGACTAGCTTTTGCCCGCGACTTTGCTCTCGATGCCTATCCCCAGGAACTTTACATTTTGTGCGATAAATAAAAAGAACAGAACAGAACTATAGTGTAGCTGTCGATCAGTGAAATGATTTTCGTAAACGGATCAGTCCTTTCAGAGACTACTTTTTAATACAAATAAACAAAACGCCTCGTTATAATATTAGTTAATATTTAGTTTACAGGTACTATTCGACTCTGACTTCACCAGTCAGATATTTCTCCTATAACTTTATTTATTTCAGGACAAAAAGAAGTCCGATTTGTCTTTTTATTATAGTCATCTGCCTAGCCTTTTCCCAACTATATTGGAGTCGGTTTCCAGTCTTACCGGATTCAGCTAAGTTCCAGTGTTTTACATGGAGCGACTGCCTATATGACCCCCACAAACCAGTAACTGGGTAACACTGTACCCCTTGGCAAGACTGGTGTCAGATCTCAAGCTTCTGACTACCCGTAATGACTGTCAAAGATTTTCAAATGACAGCCGGGACCAACGGATTAACATGCTTTCCGAGGCACGGAGGAAACTCGGTATGTTGAAATGGTCCCATCCACGGACTATCCTCGTCAAGCGTTGCTTAACCTTGATGATCGACCCGTACGGCTGTTATTATTTAGCCACGAGCATTATAGTATGGAAGTTAAATGGTTGTTCGTGTTCGTACATGTCAAATTCTTATATCATACAGATTAGTTTAATCTTAATAGAAATTGTTACTATGATATATTGCTAAACAACTGAAACACTCGAATCATCGCATTAACATTTGTAAGACATCATAATTCCTGACGTTTTCATGATAAACGTGGATATAAAGTGCGTGTCATTTCTTGAATGAATAAAATCCATACCAGAGACTCTAGACACTATATCATCATGTCAGCGATGGCGAGAGTCGATATGATGTTAAACTGGAATCAGACAGTTTGTTTTTCGTTCATTTTCGTCTTTCTTTGGGCACTTTTCACTCCAAATGAAACGTTTGAACACAAAATGAAACAAGAGTGCGGATTGAATTCAGTAATGATCTGATCCAAGGATGTTGAATATTGGCATACGGCTTCATCTTTCACTCCACTCCGAACGAACGAAAAATGAACAATCTGAACACAGAGAGAACGTTCACTCGATTCGGCCACTTTGTCTCGAGTCCTGCAGCAGAAGGATGTCAGGTCGAACGTTGTGGCAAAATGTTCTTTTATACCATTCCCCCTCTAAAAAGCTTATTTTAAAAAGCACTTTTTCAATTTTGGTGTTTGAATTTAGAACACACCAATATATTCCAACTCCATCTCAATCATATTCCACCTCCTTGCGCAAAAATACTCGATACAAACTCCTTGTGCAAATAATACTCGACATACAAAATCCTTAAATTGTGTTATAAGAAAAAAAAAAGATAGATCTTGTTATCGTAGTCACGGTATAAAGTATAGTATGCAACTCTTGAATAAAACGGATTTATATCGAGGGCCATGAATCACTCGCGTCCCTCAGGATTCTAACACTTGAATCACTCGTTATGCTCGTGATTCAATTATCATAACTTCACTCGCTCGTGATTCATCTATGGCCCTCGCTTTAAATCTGTCGTTTATTCACTAATTGCATAATATACTATTCTACGTCATTCCAGCTGAGCCGTGTGAACATGGAATGAAAGGAAAATTAAGCATTCACTCAAGTGAAGCGTCTGATTCCACCATAAGGGATTAATCACGTGACATTTCGATAGCGTAGGCAATTCCATTAATGTTTTATTTTCCAATTGTTATAGCGACCATTTTATTTTATAGAAAGTAACTTGTCTAGAGCCTCTGTGAATGTATGCTAATCTACTTAAATAAAACATTAATAATATTCGTAGGTAAGTGCTTCACTGGAGAATGGCTGAACGGATTTGCGTAGTTTTTGTTTAATTATGCGTAATAGTAAACGAAAAAAAAATGGCCAGTCTTTTACGGGTTCAAAAGGAGTGTCCACTTCCATGCGGAGACTCCTTGTTATCCCGGGAACACGTTCCTTTGGGATAATTCGCAAGGGAAGTGTCCCTAGGACGTGGCCAGATTTTGGCTTCTATCAGTGGATAGAAGCCAAAATCTGGCCTAGCCCTACTAGGACTAGTGCACAAAATGTGTACAACAGAATCCTGCTAGACAAATAATTAATT